>SMDT01000838.1:0-615388 GCA_005392925.1 Aquilaria sinensis
ACCTGCTGAAGCCCAAGAGTCCGTCGCCATCTATGAGAGTGGTATCAGATCCGCGTCAGGCAAGTCTCGGGTGAAGGCTGGAAAAGATGTATAGACGGCGCCGATTAGGGAGAATCGAGGCAAGTGAAAAAACAGAGAGGAAGGAGGAGGGCGGTGGGAAGGAGGAGCACTGAATGGAGGGGAAAGAGATGGGTCCATGTGTTTGCAGAGGGAGAATGATTCCGGCAGCGTACGTGGGCGGGGGCAGCGGTGATGAACTTGGTTCTGGGATTTGAGTTTTGGTTTAGGTTTAGCTAGGAAGGGATGGGGTAAATCATTAGATGTAAAAGCTGGGGTGCCAAAGTTTTTATGGAAGAGGGACAGAGGGGCTACGTTAGCTATTTTTCCTTTTTTATGGTAACGGTCATAAACAGAGTTAAGTTTTTAGGTGGATAATCGTAGGTTTCTGAAAAATAGGGGACATAACTGTAAGTTGCACCAAACCTCAAGGGAGTTTTGGTAATTTTGCCTTAAAATTTTACATTTCATACGAAACAAAAAACCAAGTCAAAGAAAATTATCTTTATATATAGAGAGGTTAACAAATATAATGGTAAAATACTTCTTCAGATTATTTATTTTGAAGTTTAAGAACTAATAATTGATTTATAACATATAATTGGTTTTGCTCTGAACTAAACCAAATAGTAAAATAACTAAATCATTTAATAAATTCAATTCGTTTGTTTGGCTAGTTTAGTCATAATGATATTTAGCGTTAGAAGACCATGACAAAAATAAATCGCATTGAAAAATTGAAGAAATACCAAAACTTCAAGCCAGAAATAGGAATGCAATGTTCATTTTTATCTCTCAGCTCACCTCTCAAAAGTTCTAGAATCACTATACCAATTCACAATTTTTATTAAATAAGCGAACAAAAAAAAAACTATAAACTTTCAATTATTAGGACGCAGCTTTTGCACTAGACATAAGATTATCCTTGGTCATTCTATAAAATTTGAAAATTACTTTTATATTAGAAATAAAACAAAATCCCATCGGTCCGACTTTAAACCATGATAAACTATGCCAACAAAATTATGGAAAACTAACTTAATAAGTAAAGTAAAAAAAGAATGATAGCAAAATTATAGTGGCTTCATGTTAGATGGTGGAGACCCAAGATCCATTGGCCAGCTCTAAGTCACCTATGAACAAAGACATATAGAAGAGCGTTAAGGGCCTCCGGGTATGTCTTGGTGGAGGCTCCTATGACACTTAAGTCTGTAGAGTCATAATGTAGAACTTAAGAAAAAGTGAGAGAGATACTCTTTGTATATAGCCAATAGGTAGACTTAATGGGCCTATGCTCTTGACAACGTTAAGTTGCTCTTAGATGCTGGCCCACGATGGCCTTCTAGGCTTTTAGCTTTTTGAGCAACACCTCCTCAACATTGGCCTCATCTGTGACTCTGTCTTGAGGACAACCTTCTCATTGTTTTAACATCTTGATAAAGTGTGTCACCTTCTTAAAGTACCTATTTTCACCCTGGCATCAATTGGCAACCCTAAAAATGGCGGTAGCCACTTACAAGAAGGAACATGATTAAAACAACTACAACTAAAGCAATAAGTGGTAAAGGGTACAAATGTAAAATTGAAAAGCTACTTGAAGGATGGTGTGTTGTCACCCCTACACATTCCTACTCGGACCCATACGAGCCAGATGGTGGCAGTCCTGGGGTAGGCGTACGTGTATCCCCTCAGGGGCCAACTAAGCCGAGTCCCATTGGTTTTTTAGAATCGACTCCCTTTGATCTACGGTCCAAAAAGGGCCAAAGATTGAGTCCTCCAGGATCCTTAATTTTGACATGAGCCTCTCCTAGACAGCGAGGCAATGGGGCCTAAGAGCATCTAGATGAACATGTTCATCAATCTGGTTCAGAGAAGTGTAGGGCTTCTTGGATTAGCCTTCTTCCTATTGAGGAGGTTCTTTAGGTAAAGGCCCTGTTAGGCCTCCAGTGCCTTTGAGTAGGGTAGAGAGCTCGCCCAAGCTCATCCCATTTGCAAAGGAGGAAAACAAACCAAATGGTAAACAAAAATACTTAAGAAAAAAGAGGAACATGACAAAACAATATTAAAGAACAATACCTTTATTAGATGGGCATAAGGTAAAAGTTCCCACATGCCCCATCTGTGGGACTTCCTTATGTACCACCCTTAAGTGAGTGTCTTCAGTACTATCCTCCGAGTGAACCCTCTTTTTCTTCACGAGCAGTGTCTCCTCTTCCTCACCTTAGCAAAGCCCTTCTGAAATCCTCATCTCTTGGCTAGATAAATGATGACATGACCTATAATTGCAAGAAAGTATAATGATATCAATGAACATTCAAAATTTTGGACAAATTGAAAGTAAAATGAAAAGAAATGAAGAAACTTAAAGTCCCAGCTGCTGCTTTAATGGGCCCCACCAACTGCCCCTTTGCACTTAAAACCCAGTTATCTAGGCTCTTTACCCCCTTATAAAACAAATATGCCTGGGTGACCTTGATCAGTCTAAAGGTTGTATCGTCCAACCTCTAATGAGGGAAACGAAATAGGTTGTCAAAGCTCTAAATTGTAGAGACCTTCTCTAACCAATTCGGGAGGCCTTAGTATGATCTTTCAACATCTTACCCCTAAATCAACGGGGGCATTGCAAACATTTGCTGAATGGGCAGGTGCATCCACCAACATGGGAATTACCAGATAGGGTCTCTTATCCCGAAAAAAAAAAGCAAATTTTCCAACTTCCCTAGAAGTAGAGGCTGACATAAGAGGGGCTGTGGGGTGTCTTACCCTTCCAATATTTTTACAATTATATATATATGATGTATGCTTTATGAAGTATTTTTTAAAAATAAATAGTAAAAAATGTAACAAAAACTGAATTAAAATTTCTTTTTTCACATAAAAATTTACACTTATATGTGTGTCAAAAGAACCTGAAAATATATTTTAAAATAAAAATATACCAATTTATCCCACAAGGGACACCCACTACAACTAACCACATTAATAAACCAACAAAATAATGAGGCATCTTTTTTCTTTTTTTAACTTTTTTTTTTTTTTTTATATTTTCCTCTTTCCTTTAAGGTTTCTCTTTTGCCTCCTTAGTACACTTATGTCCCTTGTCTTTTTCTCTCTTTATTGTTTAATTTTTTTATATTTTCCTCTATCCACATAACTACGCAAAACTTCCTCAATTAAGTTCAGCCTATCTTCTCTGTTCAGCAGGCATTGACAAATCAAATAAAACATTGAATTCTACAATTTCTTTCACTCAGTTATATTTTTATGTTTTATTATTGATTTTAGTAAACTTCATACTAAAATTATATTTTTCTCTTATTTTTTTATGTAGAAGTGTTAAACTATAGTCAAGAGTCTCAAGACAAGGACTATATACTCATTCTTTAGAAATACATAGAGCAATGATATTGACCTACAGTCATGGTTATTAAAATCACGTTTCAAGTCATAGAAACGTACGTTTTTACGACTTTAGAGATGGAAGATGTTTAGAAACACAATAGAAACGCAACTCTATGTAGAAACGGGTAGAAACACATTTCTAGTCGTAGAAACATTAAGATTTTACGACTCTAGCCTTATTGGGTCAAATTTGTAAAAAAATATAAATTGGGACTAAATTGTACATTTTCGGAAGCTGGGGACTGGAGTTGTAATTACGTAGCAGAAAGAATCAAGCGTGATCGAATGATAGTTCTGGTCCTTTATTCTCTAGTGTGTTTCATAATACTCCCAATATTTATATAATTGCCAGTTAAAGCACCAGATGCGTGGCAATTTTAAGGATTAAGCTGGCCAAACTTCTTCTTCTAGCTTTAGCCAACCAAAACCTGCATTCTCTCTACAGAAACACCAAGACCAAACCCTGAAGCCCCAGCCAACCTAAAAACCTGCCTTATTCCACTAAATTAAGCCTAAAATCAGTGAAAATTTGGTTGCAAATCACATGTTGTTTCTGATATTTTTCTAAGACAATTTAAATGGTTTTATATTTTCCATAATTTTTCTCTAAGTTTTTTTTCTGTATTTTTTGTAGAGTCTTATAACTCTACGACTTTTTACGACTCTATGACTCTAGAACAGCCAAAACGACTATAGGTAAAAACCCGTTTTTGATAACCTTGCCTACAGTTACAAGGTGCGTAACCAACTAGAGAAAATATAGGATCTAGTTCAAGTAACTTGATTGATGAAAAAAAACCACCTTTGAAATCAACAAGAATTGAAGTTGAAGAAGTTGACGTTCATAAGTCAATGTTCTTTTTTTTTTTTTCTTGTGATTTAAATATAGTTATTTTTATAAATAAATTTTATATTAAAAATTCCTAAGTTTTGCCCTCTTGCTTGAAATTCTAGCTTTGCCCCTCCTTAAGAGTCCTTTACCATTGTGAAGGCAAAAGAACAATTTCTACCATGATAGATAGGGGGAAAAATGAATTTACACCGAGCCTAGCACGAGGAAAAGTTGGGAAAAATGTAGAAAAGTCATAAAGACCAGACATGTAGTAGGAAAGAAAAAAGGCATTGAAATGAATGAAGGAATTGGTGGCAAGTTGAAATAAGGGAATTTGAAAGTGCTTCAGCAATTGAACCAAAAAGGGATAGAAAGAAAGGTAGAGCTTGACCTGTAATTGAATGGGATAAATGGAAAACAATACCTTATGAGGATGGTGTGCCGTAGCCTTTGGAAGAGACAATAGAGCCCCTACGCCCGTTGGCCAGTAGTATTGGTCTATAAATGACCACATGGCTTGAGCAATGATCTCATTAACTTGGCAGAAAACCTTGCTCAAATTTGAACCCTCAAGCTCTAATTTTTGTTGTCTTTTAGCAGGGGTTGCGACACTACCCCTCCCAGGTCTACGAGCCATTGGTGGTTAGGATTTGAAACAAGTTTTGTAAAAAGGAACTTCATTCAATTCTACAAAATTTGTTGAGTAATTTTCGTGGTAGGTGTCAAAAAACCCCAACCCATGAGGGTGGTTAACACCCCACTTTTTCTTGGGGGAAAATGAGTCCTTTAGCCTTTACAACTTTTCTATTTTAGTCTTATAACTACACAAGTTTCTATTTGAGTCTTATGTGTTAAAAAATGTTAGTAACGTTTGTCCTATTGTTAATGGCCTTAACAGAAATCCTACATGGCAAGTAACAAATGTTAAAAATAAGGGAAAATATCAAAATCAGTCATTTGACTTTTGTAACTTATATAATTAAGCCCTAAGAGTTCATAAAAAATCTCATTTTCGCTCTCGACTATAACTTCAATCTTTTCTCTTCTGCTTTCACTAGTGTTTACCATTGCTCCTTCACCTTTGATGCTCTCAACCATGATTTACTCGCTTCCAAGATCAAGGAAATAATTAACCATTACTTCAAAAAAAAAAAGTGTGATTGTGACTAAATCTTACCACAAGAATCAGGATGCTTCACGGGTGCTCAAGGCAGGGAGTAGAAGCCGAAACTATCCTTCATTTCCTGACTCTGTTATTGTCAGAATACTCGTCCACCCAAGAAAGCTCTAGCACTAGTCTTTTGGATCTATTGAAACACCCGAAGAGCAAAACTATGATGGTGAAAAATGGGGTCTTGGAATTGATCCTAAATGTTCTGAAAAACAGGCTCAAAGTTATAGACAAACAACATGCAGCTGGAGCCATATTTTACCTTACTTTTGTCAAGGAGTACAAAGCAAAGATAGGCTAGAATCTGGTGACAATTCTAGCTCTAGTAGATTTGATCAAGGGCGGGAACACGTGTAAAAAGAATGTATTCATAACAATTTTCAAGCTTTTATCGGATCTGGGAAATCAATGTCATGTACTTGCATCTAGATTGGTGTCATTGCTGCTAGATTGGTTGAAAGACTGGGAAACTAAAAAATTATTCGCGGATTCTCTTGCAGTCTTAGTTGCACTAGCCAAAAGAGTGGACGGGACAGTTGCTATTTTGCACCATCGAGGAGATCTAGAAGTGTTCATGAAGATTTTGGAAACTTGATTGTTTTGTTTTAAAATCTAAACGAAAATGATTGATTTAGGTGAAGGATGGAATAGAAAAGACGAATTTAAGAAAAAACGGGAAGTGCCATAGATCGAGACGAATTCAGGTGAACCTCTATTCTTCACGCTGAGGGAGGAATGAGAAGAGAAAAACATGATTTTGTCTCTAATCATGCCTAAAGTACCAATGATTTTGTCGCGGATTCTCTTACAGTCTTAGCTGCACTAGCCAAAAGAGTGGACGGGACAGTTGCTATTTTGCACCATCGAGGAGATCTAGAAATGTTCATGAAAATTTTGGAAACTTGATTGTTTTGTTTTAAAATCTAAACGAAGATGATTGATTTGGGTGAAGGATGGAATAGAAAGGACGAATTTAAGAAAAAACGGGAAGTGACATAGATCAAGACTTTATTGACTTGAGTGTTGGAGTGACCTCCTTTAAGACATACTTAGGGCCCCCTAATGCTCTTCTCCATGTCATCATGTGCAAATGACTTTGAGCTTACCAACAGACAATGGGCTTCCATCGTTTGATGTGGAGCCACTAGTAGTTTTGCTATCTAACAAAAATTCTAAGAACCCAAAATCTTTATAGTAAGATGATAAATTTTTTAGCCTTTTGTTCATATTGTCAAGATTTAAATCTTATGTTTCCATATTCCCTTTGAGGTGAATGAAGATAAAAATAAAAGAAAAAATTACCAAAACCTTCTGAGGTTTGGTCGAATCTATAGTTTTGTCTCCTATTTTTTAGAAACCTACACTTGCCCCCCTCAGTAGTTAACACTATGATTCATTGTTATAGAAGAATAAAGAAAATGCTTAATTTTTTCCTCATATCTTTCTTTCTTATAAACTTTACTCCTAACTTGTTTCAGTGATTAACAAGAGCCCTACACTTTGCAACCCATTTGTAACAATCAATTAATCCCTTCTCCCGAAATACTAAGCCCAGAAATGCCAAACCTGGAAAACCAGAAATCCCTTCTTCGGTATGTGTCCATGAAGTACTAATGCCTCTTGAGATCTCTACGTCGATTTTGTATTGACCTAGATTTAGCAGCAATCAAGATGAGGGTTGTGGAGATCACTTTTGCCTCAGACCCATCTAGTTGCCTTCACCGTGAGGATGTGAAGATCACCGGTGCCTTGGAGATCAAGGAGGATGGCGAAGCAGTCACGATTACGATCGATGAAGAACTCCTGGTCAGAATCTCTGTCGGCATTCACAAGCGTGGTGCGGTTGTGATATATTTCACAGAGAAGTTGGGTCCCAGCCAGAGATGGCTTTGAAGATGGATGCCACCATATGAGGCTTCTCAGCGGTGATTCTAGGATTTGGGTTTGCCGTGGATGCCGCCGGGAAGCCCGATTGCTTAATTTCAAGGCCTTTTTCCTGGACCAGGTCATGCACCTTGCTCCCTTTCCCCGATTGATGCCATCGCTCCAAAGCCTGATTGCCGAACATCATCATCGACAAGCGCGTCCGACAGAAATATATTCGATGCTTCTCCGACCATCTCGCTTCTCCTTTCCTCTCCCGATTCTCATGGTGAAGGTCTGGGGAGTCTCCGGTTACCACTAGCAGCATCGATTGAGCCACATTGTCGACCAAACGAACAAACTCAAGCGAAGATCAAAAGGGGAACGATTTGGGTTCGAGACGCGGTGGTTAGGTTTACACCCAATTCATTTTAGTTTTAGTCAATTGACTACAAAATAACTTATTTTTATTTTTACAACTTTTTTACTTGAAACTAATTTTAATTAAAAGTTAATATTATATAGCTACCATAATCAATTGAAAATACAATTTTTATAATCTTACTAATTTTTTAATGAATTTTTTTAGTTTCAAGCCTTAAAAAAGAAAAATTTATAAAAATTTAACGACATCCTAAAAATTTATTTTCAAATTGATTACTGTATCTACATAACATTGACTTTCAAATGAAATTGGTTTCAGATAAAAAAGATGTAAAAATAAAAAAAATAATTGATTTTAGACAAAATGAATTGGCCCTTAAAATGTCAGCTCTACCACTCCAAGGTCCGTTGGAGAGAAGGCAGCTTCTGTGGCGGGAGCCCAATCATCCGCCAATCTACCGGAGAGAAGGCGTTCATAGCAAACAAGGACGCCGACAAATTGGGTGGTGCTGGTGACGTGGTCTTTTGGGTGCCAATGAGGATGGGCAATGGCACTAACGGCACTGATTAGAATTCATGGGGCTTTTCTTCTTCACCGAATTGAAGGCTGGCAGCAACGATTTCTGATTTTGTTTGCCTCGATTGGATTAGGGATTGCTGAAGATTTGGGGCTTGAAGATTTGTTTGTTTTTTTTCAACTTTTAATTGAAAATTTTAATTTGTTCAGGGGATTGACTTGTATTGATACAGAAGCTAAGGGTAAAGTTTACAAGAAAAGGAATCTATGAGGACAAAGTTAAACATTTTCTCTATTCTTTGGTGACGGTGCATGAATAACAGTATTAATTTTATAGGGGATAAGTCTAGATTTCTTAAAAATGGGGGATAAAAATGTAAATTCAATTAAACCTCAAGGGGATTTTGGTATTTTCCCAAAATAAAAACTCAATCGATTGCCCTTAAAAAAAATTAAAAAAAAAAACACAGAGAACAAAGAGAGTGGATAACGCTGAGCAAACTGCCAAGCGAGAGTTCGTGAAGCTTAAGCAATCCTCGGCACATGTGGCCACACGACATGCTGAACTGTCGTCAACTTAAAGAATAAGGGCATCCTACACCAACCCACATATATCTAGGATTAATTAGGCACAGCAGCACAGCACATAAGAAGTTGAGGACTTAAAAATCAAATCAAATTAAAAGACAAATTCCATCATCCTTTTTAAGGTAAGACTCAATAAATGGATAGATACAGGCATTACTCATATAATACAAACGACATGATCTAGCAGGAAAACGGCTGGGGCGGATCGATGAAGTGGAAAGCCCGAAACCAAGACCGTGACCTCACACTTTACGAACTCGAACGGAACCAAAAACTGAGGCAGGAACATGGCACCGTTGATTTTGAGGCGGAAGAAGGGAATTTGAGAATTTCTGTGAAGGCGCCTTCCGTGGCATTTCGGACTAGTTGTTGACAACCAAAAGTGTCAGTGTGGCCGTTGCCGTTGTTGACTCTTTTGAAGTTTCCTCCTAAGTTCCTCTTCAGACATGTCTGTCCTGCCCCTTCCTCCTCATTAAAGGCCCTAGCTTTCTGTGCTCCTCAAGTTCCATTGTCTATAAGTTCTGCCTTTCCTGCAAACGGGGTTAATTTTTGGTGTTTTCGCGTCCAGCTTCACCTAATGCTGCTCCGGATCCCCGGCCCATTGATTCAGATTGGTGTGAGTGCATGCAGTTTCTTAGTTTTCTGTTTTGTCTGGCTATTGATTTCACGTTGGTTTATTAGTTTTGGTTATCTGCTTCGGATTGAGCAGGAAGGCATGTCTTTGGCAGCGCGAGAGGGGAGGCATAGACAACGATATGAGGGTCAGCTGAGGCTTGTAGCCGGGTAACTTATGCCTTCTCCTGCGCAATGTAGTTTATGAAGGGAGGGGCTTTCTATGCAATGTTGTTGTTGAGGAGAGGGCATTCTTCATTGTTGGTTGCTTGACTTTTGGGTGGTCAAACCCTTTCCGATGGTTGTTTTGTATATATCTATGAGAAGCACCAATTCCTAGGAACAGCAACCAAAGAAATGTGAAAAGGGAACTACATTCTTTTAGGTTAAGAACTAACGTTGGGATAGATCAAGGTAATTAAGATCCCGATCCGGATTTTAGGATTTCACGATCCTATATTCTAATATCATAAAAACCATAATAGAAAATAATAAGATTGGTGATATGGTAAGATCGGATAGGATTCTAATTAAGATCTTAAGATCAATAGAATTTTTCGATTCTATCAATCATACTTGGTATTAATTTTTGTTAGTTACACTTGTATTTTAGCCTAAATTAGAAAGTTTAAGTGATTGGACCCTTATTACCCAAGTTGGGCAACCTAAGTTAGTGATTATGACTTGAATTGTGAAGTAAACAAAAAAAAAAAAAAAAGAGCTCATCTCTTTATAATTCAAGAGATGAAACTCAAAATTTTGAAAGCACCACCATGAGTTTGCCGTTATTATGTTAGTTAGGTTTATGAATTTTTTTTATAATTGTGTTTGTTATTATATTAGTTATGTTGATGCATGTTCTACTAGGGCTCTAGCTTTATTTGTACTATGAGACTAATTATATTGTATCATTGTTATGACATTTGAACTTATCAAGTTTCTAATATAATTGATTTTTTATATGAATTATATTATTTATTACAAGAAATTTTGATCTTTTAATATGATCTTACGATCTATGGTCCGATCTTATGATAATTTCAATTTTGTATGATGAAAAAGGATCTTGAATAAGATCCCGATCTTAACAACTTTGGGATATATGTTGCGTTGGTGCAACAGTCCCAAATGCTAAACTGGCTTAGCAACTAATCAACTTGGATTAATGTCTTTAGCTGGACTTGAAAACCTCTCATCTTTATCCTTTCTATCATCAACATTGAACATCTAATGTTAAAGCATCCATTTTTAAACTAATTGGTGACAAGTGAAGATGCAGATGCTTCACCATAATATAAAACTGCAACTCCTTTATTTAGTCATGTGAGATTTAACAGTAATGAGAGATCTGTTTTCGGTAACTCCTTTATTAAGTCATGTTTTTCTTGTTATGCAACCAACAGATGCATTCCTTATAGGTTTGAGAGGAATACTCAGGACCAACACTGTAACGTTGAGAGCCTGATCAGTGTTCTAATGATATCAACTCCAAGTCGTGATGATCTTATTTTCCCTAAGGTCTGTGTGCATTTCTATTTATTTTATATTGCATATTTTGAGCTCAAGAATGATGCTCTGATACGATTTACAGGGCGGATGGGAAGATGACGAGACTGTTCATGATGCTGCATGCCGTGAGGCCTATGAGGAAGCAGGAGTGAGAGGAATAATTGATGTAGGCCTCAAGTCCCTGTTTGTTTGGAGGAAGCAATTATCATTCCTTCTCTTTGGCAGTAGGATTTCAAGTAATAACAATAGATTGGATCTCCTTATCGCTAAACATACAGCTTATTTCTATGTAATCCGTGATTTCAGAAGAAGAAACTTGGAGTTTGGGAGTTTAGAAGTAAAAGAAGACAGAAGTGTAGCAGCTTGGATGGAGGTTGTAGAGGCTATATTTTTGCCTTGGAGGTGACTGAGGAACTTGCTTCATGGCCAGAGCAGGCTAGTTACAAGAGGAAATGGGTCAGTAACTAAACACGCCAGAACTCGTCTGGAAAAGAATTCCTAGTATAGCCTAAATATTGTATCATCAAATGTATGTAATTTTGATTTGGGGTGTTGTACGTGAACAGGTAAAGACAGAAGAAGCTTATAAACTGTGCCGGTATGAGTGGATGAGAGAAGCACTTGAAACTTTATGCCGAGCACTTTCGACAAGCTATTCTAATGGTAGAATTCAAGAAAAATCTCTCTTTTTGACACCATCTGAGACAGAGCACCAAATCTTGTCAAGTGGCTGATTGAAGTTGAAGACAGCATCTTCCTTGCAACACTTGGAAGAGCTTGCAGGCAGCAACTGTATTGTGCAGAAGTACCGCAAGACAACAATGCCTCCCATGTAAAAATTTACGCCTCCGTCAACTATTGAATAGTTAATTCCCTTGCTGTAAATATTCTCATTCCATGTGAAAATAACTATTTTGGTCCACCATTTATTGGTCTGGATGATTTTTTTTTTTTTGGCTTTTCTGGTGAATAGAGGCTTTGATAACGCAAAAGGAAACCAGTTAAGCAGACGAGTTTCCGTTCCCGCGAATTGGGAGTGGAGCAAACAGCGAGCGCCTCTCCTATGGGCCTAAAGCAATAATGGGTCGATGAGTATGTGTTTGAATCGGCTTTAACGAATGGTCTTGGACATGTTCGATCCAATTAATGTTTTTTTTTAACACAGAATTAGTAATATAAAACGAGAGGAAAAATCCAAATTGGTCCCTTAACTATTCAGTTTGTCCTAAACTGGTCCCTTAACTCTAAAAGTGCCTATTGAGGTCCCTTAACTCAAGTGGCGTGTCCAATTTGAGTCCCATCCGTCAATTGAGCCGTTATTTTGGATGAAACTTGCCTATGTGGCACCCATAATGCCATGTGGCTTCCTCTTTAATTGAAATAGGTGATTATTTTGTATAGAAATGAAAAAATTCGAGTTAAAATTGACACAAATAAATAACCATAGGACTTCAAATGTAAATAGCCCAACACTTTCGCCGGTGGATCTCTCTCCTCTCTTTCTCTCACCGGTGGTTCTTTCCATTGCCGATTCCGTCTCCGTCACCATTGTAATTTAGTTCACTGTCTTCATCACTGCCGCGATTTAGTTCATCGTCTTCGTCTTCCGTCGCGATTTCCTCCTCCATCACCATCTCTGTCGCGATTCGTCTTCCTTTGTGATTTCATCCTCTGTCGCGATTCGTCTTCCTTTGCGATTTCCTCCTTCGTCGCGATGTGTCTTCCGTCGTGATTTCGTCCTCCATTGCGATTCGTCTTCCTTTGCGATTTCCTTCTCCGTCGCGATTCGCCTTCCGTCGCGATTTCCTCCTCTGTCACCATCTCCGTCCCGATTTTGTCTCCGTTCACCATCTCCAGTGGTCCGCCTCCGTCTCGTCCATCTTCGTCTCTGTTCACCATCTCCGTCCATCTTCCTCTGCCGTCAAATCCAACACCATCGTCTACGGCGAATTAATCTAACAATTGAGGCTAATCCATGTTTTAAGCCCCAAGATTTTGTGTTTGTGTCAGTTTAGGTTTAATTTTTTCATTTCTATACAAAATAATTACCTATTTCAATTAAAGAGGAAGCCACGTGGTATTATGAGTGCCACATGGCATTATGGGTGCTACATAGGCAAGTTTCATCCAAAATAACGGCTCAATTGACGGATGGGACTCAAATTGGACATGCCACTTGAGTTAAGAGACCTCAATAGGCACTTTTAGAGTTAAGGGACCAGTTTAAGACAAACTGAATAGTTAAGGGACCAAATTTGGATTTTACCAATAAAACGAGGTATGTTGGCTCGCATGATGTAGTAGATATTTTTTACAATAAATTTAGTATAAAAAATTTAAATGATAAATAATTAAAAATATGAGAAAAATTGATTAAAGCCGAACAAACCTAAACAATAATTGAAATTAGGTAAATAGAAAAATAATATCATATGTATTTTGAAATAATGTATAATTTTTTCATTAAAAAAAATTCACTAAAAATTTCCCTCTTTTATAAACTTAAAGTCTAATTTTTAATATCAATGAGAAATTTATTTAGAAAAATTTGCTTTCAAATGTAGCAATTATGGACCAAATTATTTTATTAAATTGTAGAGAAAAATTCATACTGCAAAATGCAATCATGAATAACAAAATAATACGATTGAAACACAAAATTGTGATTAACTTATGTTAATAAATTTACAATTTAACCACTAATTTAATAAAGATACAAATTTTTAAAAAATAATTAAAACCAAATCAATTAGAGTCATAGCCAGAAATAGGTAAATTATAATGATTAAAGTTTATTTTAACAAAAAATTAAAGAAAAGCAACAAAAAAAGTTTAAACCAAGATAGAAAATGGAAAAATATTATATATTAAAGGCTTAAAATTTGATTTAATGAATGTAAAAAATGACTTAACACAAAAATAAATAAATTATGATAACCAATGTCTTACTTTGGAATATAGTACATAAAAAAAATAGTTGGGGACCAAGAGAATAAATAGAAAGAATTTAGCTAAATATTTATCAAATTTAGAGATCAAAATAAAACATGGATGGAAAATAGGGACTAACATGGAAAAGAGTAGAAGCTTAGGGATTAAATTGACACTTAACTAAACAACCTAAAACTGAAGAAATTATAAAATGGGCCCTAAAAAATGCGAGCATCTTATGAAAAGGGATTCAAGACTTAAAAAATGGTCAATTGTGTCTAAAAAAAAAAAAAGAGACAAACAAATATATATATATATATATCTGTGTGTGTGTGTGTGTGTGTGTGTATCTTCAATGATGAACAGTGAAAAAAACTTTTAGAAGTAAATGAGATATGTGGGACCAACGCGTTACGTAGGTAAATTCTATAGCAACATTAACTGTAATATAATCAATATAAGTCATTGATGGAACAATACAAAACGATAAGACTTACCTTGACATTAAGTAAAATTTGAGTATAAATAATTATAAACATACAGAGTAATCAACTGAAAATGTGTTTATTTAGTGTAGAAAAAACATTAAAGATAGCAAATGAAAAATAATTAAAGCAATTTCATTAATTAATTCAATAAAACCATTAAGGGAAATAAAGTTTATGGTGTTCATAGTGTAGGATAACATTACATAATATACAAACATAGGTTTTCCAAATTTTTACTCACTAATGAATTAGTGATAAAATAAAATCTTTTAAGAATTATGAACTTATGCATAATACAAATTGTTCATTTATTTCAACTAATTAAAACTCTAAATTAAATCTATATAAAGCCCTCATATATGATGAAAAGTGTGCATTTGTTTCAACTAATTAAAACTTTAAATTAAACCTATATAATTAAAATTTTGAGTCAAACCATGCAAAAGAATTTTTTTTTAATATTTAACATGGTTAATAAAAACATGTAATTCACTTTCATTTAAGGTTTTATCATCTTAAATTTAACTATGTCATCAAAATTTTTATTTTTCTAAAAGTTCTTGTTAGGTATCTGAAAGTCTACCACACCCACGACCAGTGATTGAGAAAGCCCTATTTCTTTCTCTTTAAAAATTTTTGATGTCTAGTATATACAAAAATTTCTATTAACAAAAGGGAAAAAAAATTTATGATAGATCATAAAAGTTAGAGACCATTATGGTGGAAATATTATATCCAGGGACTAAAGGAGAGATTAAACGGGTGGGCGGACGTATCAGAAAAAGGACAAAATACTCTTGGGTCCCTATAATGTTTATTTTGGGTAACAATATTCCCAGTCTTTATGATGTGACAATCATGTCACTTTTAGCAAATGGTTTACCCTCTAGCTGGTGACAACAGGTGAAAGTGGGGGAGCATTATGGCAAATGTGAAATATTCAGGTACCAAAAGAAGGTTTTCACCATAAATTTGAAGAAGCAAAAAAAAAAAAAAACCACATAAGTTTTACTATTGATGAACAGTAAACTCCTTTATCTTTTAGAATATATTATAATATAGGGTTTAAGGAATTATAATCATAGTAAAAAAATGTCAACTTATTCAATACAAAGAGATAATTAGACCCAATACAATATTCTTTTTTCACTCCAACTGGGATGGGGAGATGGTCCAATTAATGTTGATAAGCGGAGTTGATCTGCACAAGTAGTTCCTAAATTCAAACATGCTCTCTTCCAATATTGGGAAAAAAGCTTAAATAATACAAACGAGGTTTTTATAACCCGCACGTTATTGCGGGAACTTAATTCAATAAATTTAGCATTAAAATAAATTTTTATTTTAAGTAGTTACAAATTTTTCACCCATAAATTCACATTGATCAACTAAAATTTTGCTTTATTTCAATTTTAACTTGGGTTTTGCCTACATTATATTCTTATCATTAAAATAATTAGATATGATTGAAACATAATACTGTGAAATAAAAAATTGTATGTTCTTTGAATCTATACATATTTTCTTCGTTATTAAAAAAATTATTAAAATTTTTCATCTCATATTAATTCAAACTCCAATTTTTAATATCAATGAAAAATTTACTTTAAATTTAAGCAATTATGGACTAAATTGTTTTAGTAAACTATAGACCTTAAAGTAAATAATTCATGCTGCAAAATTTAATCATCAATAATGAAAAAAAAGTGACCGAAGTACAAAACTATATTTAACTTATAAAAATCAATTAATGGTTTAACTATTAACTTAATAAAAAAAATTGACTTAATCCAACTCAACCAAAATCATAGTCAAAAGTAGGTAAATTATAATAATTAAAGTTTCATTTCAGAAAGTAATAATAAATAAAAATTGCAAAAAATGTTTAGACCAAGATAAAAACTGGAAAAACTTTATGTATTAAAGGTTTAATAATTGATTTGATAAATTGAAAAAAATGATTTAACTAAAAACTAAGTAAATTATGGTGACTAATGTCTTAGTTTAAATGATAGTATATAAAAAAAAAAAGTTTGGGGGACCAAGAGAGCAAATAGAAAAAATCTAGTTCAATAGTTATTAAATTTAGGGACCAAAATGGAACATGGACGGAATTTGGGGACTAACTTCAGAAAGATTGAAAATTCAGGGATTGAAATCAGGTTTTAACCAAAACAAAACATGAAACAAACTAAAAAGAGAAATTACAACACATGCTCTCAAAAAGGTGAATACCTTGTGCAGTGGGGATTAAACTTAAAAAAGAATCAATAGCATCCAGGAAAATAGGGGAAAAAGCGTTGTTAATGCACAATAAAATTTACCATAGATGAATTGTACAAACAGTAATCTCTTTTAAAAGTAAGTAAGGTATGTGGAGACCCGTGTAATAATACAAGTTATTGATGGAATAATATGAAAAGATAAAACATACTTTAACATTAAATACAATTTGATAATAAATAATTGTAAACTTATAAAATGGCTAAATGAAAATGTGTTTACATATTGTCAAGAAAACATTAAAAATCATAGACGAAAAATTGTCAAAGCAGATTCATTAACCAATTTAAATGAAACCATCAAGAGAAAGAAAAAGCTTCTAGTATTTATAATGCAGGATAACATTACACAATATATATGCTTAAGTTTTTCTAGATTTTTACTCACTAATGAATTAGTAATAAAATGAAACAATTTAAGAATCAATCATCTATATTGCATTATTTTAACTAATTAAAACTTTGAATCAAATCCCTTGTAAAACAATCGTGCATTATACAAATTGTACATTTATTTCAATTAATCAAAACTTTGAATCAGACATATCTAACTAAACATTTGAATAAAATCATGTAAAAGAAAAAGTTTTTGGTATTTAATATAGTTAAAAAAGACATATCTTTCATTTTCATTTAAGGATTTATTATTTTAAATTTAAATAAACCATCCAAAATTTTTGTTCCTAAAGTTTCCAACAGATTGCAAAAATTGGGACCACAATGGCAAACTTGTTATATTGAGGGACGAAAAGGGGGATTTGAACATTCTCTTGGAAGGCAAAAAAAAAAAAAAAGGATAGACAGGACCTGAGAGGGGACTTGCCATAAAATGAAAAATATATATTCAGTCACTGAATTATTATTTTTTTTAAGTTTCAGTCCCCATACTTATTATCTGCCGATCTTACCACCACCAACAAACAGTCTTCACCCTATCTCACGACAGCAGGAGAAAGTGGAGGATCAGTATGGCATACGTGAAATATCCAAGGACTAAAAGAGAGGTTTTATCACAAAATAGGAAAAAGAAAAAAAAAAGCTGCATATGGGCTACTGTTAATAAACAGTGAAAACCCGTCCTTGTTTAGAATATAGTATACTATAATTTAGCTTGCATAAAATTAAAAACTGAAAATTAGTCGTGACTGCCTCCTTTACTCCAGAATTAATGAAAGCTTGTTGGCTTGAACCATTATAACTTTTTTCCCACTAGGAGGAGGGTCTTTTATTTCGGAAAGCACAAAATGATTAGAAGTGAACAAACGAACGAGTTACAGATTAACCATAATATATTTCTTTGGAAATTTTACACATTTAAAATGTTCGTAATTTGAAATGGCTGTATACAATTCTAATATTCTATTCCTAACAAGAATCATTGGAATGAATTTGATTTATTTTTTATTTAAATAACAAGCAAAACAGGGTTTTAATTATATAATGATTCTTTGTGATTCGTCTTGTTTCCGTTAGCCGTATTTTAAAGTTATAAGCTTGTTATAAAAATAAAATATTTTTTTGGGTTCATTATAAAACTAATTAGTAAATCCTTATTATTTTCAAACAAATGTGGTTCTATTTTCTAGAAATTTAAGAAGCTCGCAAAGTTAATTAAAAGCTCCAGTCAGATATTGTCATGTACGACTAGTCCCCCAAAAAAATAATAAAAAATCTGTCATATATTTTAGTCAATTTGAGTTAATCTCAGGCATGGGTTTGTGTGTGTGTCAAATAGACCTGCCTTTTGGTCCGGCTCCATGTAACAAGGCAGGGTGTTGCTATGCTGGGTCCCTTTTTTGACTCGTTTCCAACTTGCCTTCTAGAGCTAGGCTCCATGTAAGGCAAGAATGTTGCTAGCTAGGCTGGGTTTTTTTTTTTTGGTCACTATGACTAATTAAATGTCTCTCTCTATTAGTACCTCAAGTAGATTTAGTGATAAAAAAGCAAACGGAATGTAACTTTTGAACGGAAATAACTTTTGATTTGTCTGTCATATATATATATAATGTTTACTATTATGATGTGTTTTTAAATGTGGAATAATTATTAGCCTCATGGGCATTATTTGGGAGAGCCCCGTGATTGCATATCTCGGGGCGAATAAAAGATCATTTAAGAAGTCTATGAGTGAGAGTGATTTAATTACTTTTCACAATTAATTTTTTCTTTTTTAGTTTAGATAAATTAAAAGTTAATAAAAAAATAATTTCTCGTTACAAAAAAATAATAATAATAAAATTCTTTTTTATTTTGCACATTTTGCCAATTCATAGGAGTTTCGTGATAGTGCCTTCCCTTTAACTTTTTTTTTTTTTGGGGTCAATTTTTTTTAAACAAAGCCAACCGAATTGATATATAACCTAAATTTAGCCAGAAGCTAGACCGACTCTATATAGACTACAACACAGGAAAACCAAAAAATTGACCTATATATCTCCCCCAAGCAAGGATAAAATCCCTAAATTTCTCCCCACCTGCTATTATAACCAATTTTTAATGGCCAAAAGAGGATTACACACCCATTTTATTTAATTACAACTTAACTTTGAACAACTATTAACAAGCTAGAGAAATGAATGAGCTTAAATTTCATTCACTACACTAACATTTGAATATTCTTAAAAACCAACATGCTTCTTCTCCTTGAAAAACCCAGTATGTAATGAAACAAACAACTTCTCATCTCTTCCTTCGGTCATTGTTTAAAACTGACTAGTTATCTCATTTAGAATATCCTAAAATTCTGAGAACAATCAGCCATGCACGGTAATATATAATACAACTTAATTATTATTATCATCATCATTATCATTTTGTAGATCTGTATGTGTTAATGTGTATGTGTGTGAGAACTAGCTAGAAGAAGTGGAGGAAAATTGGAAATGGAAAACCGCATTCTAACATATGTGGAGTACTATAGAAGCGATAGATTCATCCGGAGGCTGTTCGTCTTTGAGGACCCATATAGGTCCTACTGAGATGGATGGTCTAGATATCTCTGCAACGTCCATTGTATATTACATAATTGTAATCAATTAAAAATTAAGCTTATTTTCATTAAAAAATTAAGGTTATAGTAATTACTTACATATTTTTTTTAACAGCAAAGAAAATTTATTAATGATGAATGAGGGAATAAACCAATCTTATTATTCCTAGGCAAATCACAAACATTACATTCATGTATATTAAACCAATATATCAATGCATCATCCTATGTAGTTTAAAATATAACAGCTAGCGTTAATTACAACAAGGGAAGTAGGTAGGTCTTCCTGATATTTCCGTTCAAAAAAGCGAAGGCTATGTGTCCCTCTCACATGGAACCCAACAATATGACTTTCCTCCAATTTGGCGGTCTTCAAGTGTTCCAAGTTCATACCAGCTGAACTCAGCTACGAATTATAAAATTCGAACCAAGAGTCATTTCCGAGAATTTTAAACCACGAAAAGCCGAGAAAGATTGTGGCACTTAATCATTATATTTGCCTAAAATTGGATGCACATGGCTCATATTATCATAATATGCCCTTTGTGATGTGTTCCACGTAAAGGGCTTTATAGCTATAAACATGTTAGTTTAGGGCAACATGACCTCACCTCTATTTTAAAGTAGTTGTGCATTCCCTAATTCCATATATATTTTCGTATAGAAGTAAATGCTGCAAACTGATATATGTGATATATAAACTGTTCATTTGCCCCCCCACCCCGGTCAAAAAAAAAAAAAAGCTGTTCAACTAAAATATTCAACTTGAGTGGATAGATCTCGTATATATTTTCAAGCTCACGAATAACTTCACGTCGTTATAAATTTGATTTTTATGAAAACAATTTTAAGTCCAAGAACATGAATTCTTGCTAAAAAAAGTTATTGCTCATTTTTCTTTTTGAACATGTTAGTACTGTTAATAGTATTATTGTTTTATCATAAATACCAAATTTGATGCAACGTTTGCATTGTCAATAATATGAAATATTTTTAACTGGCGTATTTACAGTATTATTTATGGAGTCCATGGCACCCATTTTTTTTTAAAAAAAATAGATTAGTTATATATAATTTGATAATTGAACCCTCTACAATTTTTTAGTGGACCCTCTAAATTTAATAACATCTAGTTGAACAAAAAAAAAAAAGGTCTCCTTTACCTTAAAAAATATAAAAAATTGGCCACAGTCTCCTCTATACAAATATTTTTTATTGATAGAAGTCTTATTTTGGCCCTTAACTTTCATATATATTTCTTCCCTCCTTGATATTGAACTTTTTTCATTGCTTACTTTTCTCTTCAAGTATAAGAAAAGTTAAGTACAAGATAAATTTGAGGGATTAAGTATAAACATATAAGTTCAAGGGATATTAGGGAACTTTTGCCTTTATATTTCATATTCTTCTAAAGAAAGCTTATGTATGTAGATCAAAATTCGTGAAACTGTAGCAATAAAATTTTACGTCTTAGGGCTACAAACTCAACTCTCTCCCCCCAAATATAATTTTCTGCCACCTCCCTCACTACCATTTGCCGTTTCTAGCCAGATTTTGATTTCAGTCCAGATTTGATTGATTTTGTTTCATTCATTTTATTATTTAACTGACTTTAGCTGAATTTATCTATTAAATTTTATAATGGATGCAATTTTCTTCAAATCCTAGGGTTCCACAATAATTCAAAACTCTTACAAAATAGATCTTTAATTGAAGGTGGGTAGCGATGGATCTAAATTTTCTCTTGGATTTAATGGAATCTTACGATGTTTGACAATAAATATGGAGGTGATTGTATAGAATAATGTTCGTCTTTATTTTTTTAGGTTTTATTGGTTGTCTTTTTATTTTCATAAGTAGTCTTATTTAGACCTACGATATCTGACTAGTTTCGGCGTTGCTTAGTTATTGTCATTTTGCCTTGGGCTTGTTCTAATTGTTTGTGAATTATGTACCCCATATTTATTCTGGTTTATCTTGAAGGTTCAACTTAACTCAATTCTCGTTCCTTTATTCAGTATCACAAGAATGAGTAGTCTTTCTGTAGTCAGTTTTATATTCTTATTGTTTCTTAGTGTTTTATGTCATCGTTGGGTTATAAAATGTTGTTTAACTCACTATTAATTAGAATCAATCATCTTTGGTTAAAAAATATTTACGTATGTGGATCCTACTTTAAAAAAATTCTGGATCCACCACTCATTCTTGTGTGTGTGTGTGTGTGTGTGTGTGTGTGTGTGTGCATGTATGTATGTATATATGTATGTATGTATCCCTTAAAGATTAATGTTGGTATTATAGTACAAATATAATTTAAAAAATATACATGCATTACGCTTTACATAATGGTGGTTGATGGGCAATGAGAGTTGAATGATCACAGGAATGATAATAAGATTCGGGAACATGTATTAAGCAATCATATGAGAGGCAGGCACTTAATTAGTCTATTACAATCCTTTTCGAGAGATTGGATATAAAGTTGTTCAGAGAATGTATGATCATAAATACCAGCATTAGCTTTTTAATGCATATCAATCATGAACTAATTTATACGTTATGAAATATTAATCACGAGCCTCAAGGGTCTAGCATGTGATTAGCAATGGAGAAAATCATGGTTGAAGCTGATCTAATTTATTGCATTGGTTCGAATATATATAATTAATCAAGAGAACCATTGAATTTGTATCTCCAAAAAGTATATTAAGGATTTTTTTTTTCTCACGACCCAAAATTATCAGAAGCAATTTTGTATAGAGGAGATTTTGTTCATAATTCAATCGACATGTCACTTGTGATTGGTCTAAAGGAATACCTTGTTTAGAATTAAGTTTAACAGGTTGGATTTCAAATAATCCTCTAGATTCAATTGAATGTTGTATGGTGTAAAGGAGTGTAGGGTGTTGTAGGTCGGAGGGATTGGGTTTGATGTTATAAGCATGAAAAGAATTGTAAGTACTTCTTGCTTTTGATTTTTGTTTTATGGATAGAAAGAAAACAAACTAAACAGAACGAGAAACAGACAAACATTGGATAGCCATCCTATGTGCCTCAACAACAATTCTATGATGAACCTTAATAATAGATACATGCTTGAAAGCAAAGGATAGGTGCCAAATGAGACGAACATCTTTCTGAACTTCCAAATACACCAGCTCGTGGTTGATGATTTAGAGAAAACACAGAAGGCAATCCATGAGAATGGTGTAATTAGGAATGTGATTTTCCACCATGAACTGCAAAACACTCTTAATCGTTTGGATTTCAGCATAAAGGGCAGAAGGGCAGTGCCCTATGAAAGACTGATTGGCTTGGAGGCTACCATCTAACAACCGTTTGACCCATGCCGCAATGCCTAACTTGGAGTTACCATGTCACGTGCCATCGACCAGAAAGAACAAGGGAGCCGCATGGCAACTTTCATCTTCCTAGACCTTAAAGCTGGGAGGATGAGATGGCTTTAAGACACATTTTTGCTCTCTGGCTAATTTAAAGTCCTTAAAAAGAAGATCTCTAAATATAATAATTTGAGTTGGTGGTATCTATTTTGAAAGCCACATCATTGCAGCTTAATCAGATACTTCAAAGTGTGGCACTGACAAGATCAAAATTTGCTTCCTTGTTTGCAGGGTCATGGTGAAATACATCACTAAGCCATTGCTTGAGATTAGCACTACCTGAAGGGCTCACTATTTGATTCCAAACTGTGAAAAAAAATCTGCATTGAAAGAACAAGTGGTCAAGGTCCTCATTCTTGTAGCTGCATCTAGGGCATAAAGACACTGAAACAACATTTCTTTTGTGAAGAGCTAACTTAGTCGGTAAAGCATCATAACAATATTTTTATATAAAGGTTTTGAACTTTGCCAGTGTTTGATACTCGCATTTTTTGAAGGAACTTATGAAGCTCGAGCTCCAAATGGTCGATTGCCTGGCTAGATAACCTGCCCATCTGAGATAAAGCATGACCGTTCTTTGTGGTGTAGGTTCCATCATTTGCTCATTCCCATATTGGCCAATCATTTTTTGCTATGCTTCTTCAGGTGTTGTCCAATATACTTGCCAATCATTTTCTGTTGTGCTTCTTACTTTTGTTACAGCTATTGGCTGTGCAAAGCTTACTCTTCTAATGAAAAAAAAAATCTCATTTCTTTGACAAACAAAAAGGTTTTTTAATTAGAAGATTATGGGTGGAGGGATTTTGCTGAATCATAGACCTCTAGTCTAGGTCACGTACAACCCATGAACTCTAGAATGGCATGACATTTTAACAAACATGCCCCGTACATTAACCCATCAAACTTATTTCCGAAAAAAAAAATAAAAAAACCCATCAAACTTTTAAAAATATGCTCATTGCCACCGGGTGCTTTAACTAGAAATTTTAAGATTTTTGTGGACTAAGCTTATAATTTTGCCAAAAAATGAACATACATACAGAAGAATAATGCAAAATAAATATTTCTCTACCTTGGAATATCAAAGTTCTTGTTGTAACATTATTATTCAATTATATTTACCATTTCTCAAAGAAAAAAAAAACACAATAAATAATGTTAACTTTTCAATTTTAATAACTGTCAACTATAACAAAATCTCAATTTAGCGATTATCCTAGCGTGACTTGTCAGATTTGGAGCACTTTCAGTATATAAATTTAGGTAACTTTCAATAAAGGCACCGATCTAATGGCCGGGTAAACATAGTTTTGAAATTTTGATATGCTCACATAAAAGAAAATAAGCTGATGATCATATCTATTTCCTCCGTGCCACTTTTTTTGTTTTATTTCATTTTACATGAAGTTCTAGGTGATTTTTTTTTACATTTATTTTTCAATTTTTCCCTTAGATTTGCTTGCCTCAATTAATCTCTCCCAATCGCCACCTTTGCATCTTCGACTTAGCCTCTGTCTATACTTGATTCTTAGCCTCGCATGGGACTATTCAAAATTACCTAGAACCATAAAATAATGTAAAAATGAAAAAAAGAACTATGAAGCAACAAGAAAAAGTAAAGAAAAAATAAGAAATATCAAACTCACGTACATATTAAGAAATTGAGAATGAAAAATGAGAGAATCCCAATTCAAAGAAAAGTAAAGCCTAATGTAATTCTTCCAATGCCTCTCCTACCTCAACATCCAAGCATAGTTTTAAATCTCCTATTGTATCAGTTGGCACCATCTCGTACCAGCCATACCAATCAAAAAAAGGTATAAGAAGGATGTGTTTCATTTCATTCTTCATGCTGAACTACCAACTGATATTGGACAATTTAGCTGTCTCTCGATATACTATATTATCTCAAAATAAGGGAAAATACACATTTTTTAATTTAATTTAATTTTTTTAATATTTTTAAGTAAAATGTATAATCATTATGTTTAACTGAATGTTTGTATAATAATTTTTTAAAATATTGAAAGAATTTTGTATTTTTATTTCTTCTATACTTTCAAGTTATAAATTTATTTTATAAATATATATTTATGTTTAAAAAATCTCGATACATGTCATATGTATTTTAAACCCACACAATTTCAATAGCTGCTATATACTATATGTTCCTATGTATATTTCTAATATGTATAATACATAACCGGTATATCCGAGACAAAACAATAAGGTACCGACACTTTACCATACCGCTGAAAAAACAGTATAACATTCACTATGAGATTTAAAACCTTGCATCCAAGTGAAAACCACCACAATCCCTTCTCTCTTCCATCCTCATAGCACTTCATCTCCCTAATCGCCACTGTCGTTGATTGTGTAGTCTGCTTGCTTCATCACCTCCTTGATTGCACTCTGATCTCATCCCTTTGTCTTTGTCAGCTCTATTCCATTCCCCAACCTCATCCCTCTGCCTCGACCCATCCCTCCGATCTCATTTAACCTCACTGTTTCCATTTGATCCCTCCTCGACCTCTTCCTTCGATTGTGCTCCAACCTTGCCATTTCTCTTCCAATGCGCTTAGATTGTTGGAAGCCAATTGGTGATTGAGGGAGTGAAAATCAGATTGGAATTTTGGGAGAATTGGGAACATGGGCATAGTTGTTGTTTGAGTTGGTAAAAGTTACTAAAAGAGGAAATGATGGAAAGAATTTAGGCTGGCCCAAAATAGAAAAATGATGCAAATAATATGAAATGAAGACAATATTTATATGAAAGTCTGATGACCGTCAGGAATTTAAGTCTTCCTAAAATGTATGAAAATTTAAATATATTTAATTGAAAGGAACCACTTATATTAAGTGTGTATTGGCTCGTTATAATTTCTTATCGATTTATACTCTAGGACTAGATTAATATGTTTTAATTAGGTTAGATACGACGTAGATCGACTCGACCCATATTTTGTTCTTTGGAAGAAGGTAATATGCAAACAGAGATATTAAAGCTTTGGTCAGGTGATCTGTGGCACCACATGCCAATCATGGTCGCTTGAGTTAAAAATGAGCCCATAATCATGTAAGTACATTCTTTAGAGCTATGCAATGCTTTTAGAAAACTTGTTAAATTTATTTTTCAAAAGCAAAAGTCAAGATAATGAAGTGTTGAATGAATAATATCTAAATGTTGAGTTTTACTTGAGGAGCTATTGATTATTCGTCAGCAGGATATTAATAATGTTAGGGGAATATATCACAGAGGAAACGATGCAGGATTCAGGAAGCTGAGCTCCGCTGTATAATAAGAGTTTAAGAGAAGTTTAATTTAATAACAAATCTTAAATTTCAAAATGACCATTAAAAATTTTCCGATTTATATACACTCATCGATTCATCAAGTTTAAATTTCTTTAAGATTTGGAAAACAATATCTAGTGATTTAAAGATGTAATAAATTTATCATGTAATCCATCCGTCCCATATCTATTAAACTGATAGTTTAAAGAATAGAATAAGAGAGTAATTTAATAAATATAAAAATATTGCAAAAATTTAGAATTATCAAAAACAAAATATATTGCATAGTTCTGGTAGAGGAGGGAGTAGAGATACTTACTTGTACCTGCACACGTGGTGTGAGAACTGAGAAGTCGACGAACTTGATTAATGCTGGAGGAACATACTCACATGTGTGATTGATACGTTGCCAGGCAAAACTAAATTAATTATGATTCTTCTTATTAGAATCTTCTTAATTATGTTAATTCATTTTAATAACGTACGTTACATCTAAATTGTGTATATAATAGCATCCCGTAATCTAAGTAACGTTTCTCATGTCTATATCGATAAGAGCAGTAATACGAACTACAACTACAAGAGCAGTTTTCTGTTTTCTATCGCTAATTAATCAGAAAATCATTCCCTCCGTCAGATTTTTCTTTAAGTTTTTCTTCAAAGTTTGAAGTGGTTAGGTATAACTTAATCCAGGCTAGATTAGTCATGGTATTGTAACTAGTTAATTTTGACAAAAAAACTCACCATTAGATAACACTCGTCAACATTTAGGTCAATCAGAAACCCTTAATTAATACCTTAATTCAAATATTTAGCCCACCAGTTTCTGCGCGTGTAAATAGTATTTTATTTTTTATGAGAAATGAAAAATCTCTGAAAGGAAAAGAAATAAAAAAAAAAAGGGTTTTAGATGTGATAGTACAATTTCTGTTCAATAATTAGACATGATGATTTGATCAGAAGAGAATAAGAATTGTTAAATCTAGGCACACACTAAGAAGAATGTATGGGGGGAAAGGGACCTCTAGAAAGTGATCGGATTGAGTTATTGATGATGGAGGTGGAGACTGTTATGATTGAAAATATATGCGATGCGAGATTATATATACCGTAAGTGATATATATCCTGTAAGAATATAATAGAATTTGCATGAAATAATACTATGTTATATATAATCGACACTACACTTACCGACTCTACTTAAACTCATTTTTTGTCCATAACAACAAATATCCTTACATAACTTAGAAATTCAATTCTAACCAGCTACGTACAAGATTCATCATAAAAAAATGGGTCAAGTTATTAGGTCACAGTCTAACCTGTTAAATTGATGGTCCAAACAATCTCTCCCAAAAAACAAAAGCGTTTTTCATGCTGTTAGTGTCCTCGAGTATTTTCTTTCATCATTTGCTATAACTTAAAAGTTAGAACAAGCCAACTAAACTACAAAAAAATAAACAAACCAAAAGTCCTAAACTAAACATGTAAGCCAAGTAAAAGACTAAAAGTCAAATTAAACAAAAAAGATCCGGCAAGGCAAGACAAGTGAATGGTTCAACCGTTTTGAACGGTTTTGTTAGGTTTTTTTTTGTCTGGGTTAATAGTTCAGTGGTTTTAATGGATTTTATCCCATTTTAACTAGTCATTGATCATTTCTTAATTGAGCCAACACTCAGAAATCAACTGTTTACGTTAAACCGGTTCAAGTGCTCAATTTGATCCGGTTTTTACAGCCATGGATTTAGCGGATATTATATTGTTGAACTCACAACATATGAAATAATTATGAATGCATGGCTTTTGATTCCAATAAAAATGACGGACCCACAAGCATGAGAGATTTATAATCCATCTTTCATCATTAAGAATCCAAATTAGTGCCCCTTATTTAAACACCCATCACTCCCATAACCGTAACATCCATCCTTAATTTCTCTCCCACAAAGAACTAAACCGAAACCTTAAATCCTGTTTTCCGTCCTTGTAAACTGTCTCAACTCTTGCAAGTCTTCCATGGATAGCTCAAAGACAAACTCAGCTTCCCCCTCTAAATCCAAGAGAAAGCAGTCGCAACAAACACAACACCAGCAACAAGAGATTAGATTCCTAGGAGTAAGACGGCGGCCGTGGGGACGCTATGCTGCCGAGATACGAGACCCTTCCACCAAGGAAAGGCACTGGCTTGGCACTTTCGACACAGCTGAGGAGGCCGCCTTAGCCTACGACCGCGCAGCCCGCTCCATGCGAGGCTCCAAGGCTCGCACCAACTTCGTCTACTCCGACCTCCCTCCTGGTTCCTCCGTCACCTCCATCCTCTCTCCAGACGAGTCCCACCACGACATCTCCTCCATCTTCGCCGTCAACGGACCTCTCCAGAGTCAACTCAACAATTCCGCTCAGCGCCAGCTGTTTTTCAGCCAAGACCCTTTCGACGCAGCCTCTCAGTTTTCCGGCACGTTTCCTGTCGGAGACGGGTGGGCCGACACTTCAGCCGGGTCCTACCGGCCCATAACAGGAGTCACGGACTCCGGAAACTCCGGGAGCTGCCGGCAGTTCAGCGATGACTCAGAGCTGCCACCTCTGCCTCCCGATGCTTCGTCCACGTGTTTTGGTGGTTCGGATGTAGGCTATGGGGCTTGGAGCGGAAGCGAATTCTTGGGATACTCTGAGCAAAGTGCGAACGGGTTCGCTAGAGCTGCAGCGAATGGGCCGCATCTGGGCTTCGACCCCAACGACTTCGGCCAGCATGGCCCGGTCTTCGTTCCACCGGTTTCGGATCCGGTAATGGACGGGTTTAACATGGGTTCGTCGTCAGGTTATTTCTTCTAGTTTGCTGGTTTG
Organism: Aquilaria sinensis; assembly: GCA_005392925.1. Taxonomy (NCBI): domain Eukaryota; kingdom Viridiplantae; phylum Streptophyta; class Magnoliopsida; order Malvales; family Thymelaeaceae; genus Aquilaria; species Aquilaria sinensis. The sequence goes on from SMDT01000838.1 coordinate 29,169, forward strand.
CGTAATCAAAGAAAGCTTAAAGTCGGTGGTTCAGATGGATTTAGTGGGAGGTGTTGCCGCTTGCTCGTTGCGTTGGATGACTTTTGGCGGGAAAGCTCACTTATTGGCTAGTGTTTGCTGGATGGAGCTATACCTCTATCTTTATATATATATATAATTATACTGTAGTATTTGCATGGATCGATGAGGTCTCTCTACATTATGGCCAGCCTATTTTATAAGCTTTTGTATCTATCTATATATATGTGTGTGTGTGTCATCATGATCAATTTGTTCTAAAAGTCATCAAGAGTAACTAAGCACCAGTCTTTTTCCTCGGGATGCTTATAATAATACTAGAGTATGCTAATACTACCGTACTCTTCCTTTAATTTTGTTTCTTGTGTGCTTTAAAAAAATTGTTTTCTTGTGAGTTTTAACAGCGTTAAATTTATACCAAATGTATACTATCATCAACAGAAACCAGAGGAGGAAATTTATGGAGAGAAGACGTACGCAAAACACTATTAATGTCTTTAATTTAATCTGGGATCTACAGTTTTTCACTTTCATTTCATTCAATTTTTTTTACATATTTATGTACTTTGTTACTTGATCTGTGTATAATTTGCAAAATACATGTATTGTGCATTTAAGCATGGCTCCGTTTTAAATTGACCAGACCCGTCTAAACTAAAAAATTTTGATGGTCTAGATTTTTTAGAACCCAATGAGCTAGCAAATTGTTTAGAAGGTCTTATGGAAATGGAACCGCTTGAAGGTCGTGTGTTGAGGACTAGCTCCAATCGAAGAAACATCATCCATTTGTCCTTGAACTTATATATATTCCCTGTAAACTCCTAATCTATAATGTAGGCAGTTACTTTAATTTACTGACTTAGCTATCTAGCTTAACATGAAAAGCAGAAAGCTAGCCAAGACCTTTATAAATTTGTATACATATTATTATTCCTCTTAGTCAATTAAGTCCTAACCTAACTAGCTAGCCACTACAATAATTAGGCTGCAGGTTTGGTTTGGGCATATGTCTTGGATTTGAGAGCCTAAAAGGTCAAAGAAAAAATGAAGAAGCATGTGCTGGGGCTGCAGGTAAGATTGTTTAAAGAATTTGAGGATTAGGGATATATATATATATATATATGTAGGATAAACAAGAAAATTTGGGAAATACTAGCAAGCAAGAGTCAACAAAAGGAGAGACAGAGTCCACCAAAACACTGTAAAGTAGAATAATCCTCATAGACATACGAGAAATTATCATGTTGATGCTCGTGCACAAGATGGACGGACGGGCAAGGAAGAAATAGTTCTTGTCTTGTCTGTAGACCGGTCATTCTCTCCTCTTAGTTACACCTCCAAAGTCCAAAATATGCTTCAGATCAGACGCCTTTCTGGAGTCTATTTTTATTTCCCAAACAAAATTTTGCGAATTTTAAACAACTGGTACTTCTCTTACTCATCTTAACAAGAGTTTTGCGTACCAACTCTGCTTTCCCTCTTTCAACCAGTAAGTTTTGCGGGCATCATCAATTATGCCTTGTTGATGTCATCCTTTCCTCCCTGGCCAAGATTAATACTCCTTTTATCTTAAAAAAATGAAATATATTTCTTTATTTACTGTCATAAAAAAAATGAAATATTTTCCTTTTTAAATTTTTTTTAACTTTTAATTTACCTTATTACACTTAATTAAACTCTCAATACACAAAACTGAATAATTTTTTTTTAATTTTCATTTAAACTTTTACCACACAAAACTCAAAAAAAGAATATCTTCTTTTTTAATCATTATTTAAACTCTCACTACACAAAACCTAAAAAAAAAAAAATTAATTTTAGTTTTATGGACAAAATTGAAAAAAAATAACATAAATATATATACTTTAATCTCCGTACTCAAACAAATGTTTCAATTATTATATGATGGAATGGGTTTATAGTACGGTATATTGAAATAACTTCATCGCATTTTTATTGTATCACATCAAAATACACAAGCCTTAAGAAATTTTATCATTCTTTTAATAGTATCATTAATTCGTTCTTGCAAAATGTTCAAGGAGGAAAAAAGTGAGGATATAATTGAAATGATATTAATAACCTATGAAACAAAATTGATGGCAAAACTACCAACAGAGTTTGTAGAGCATATATTTGAGTACTGGTCGCGTGAATTAAGATCCTGATATCTATAGTTGAAGATAACTTCATAAAGCCATTGAGTTGTTGTCTTAGCGGAAAGCCCTTCAATGGTCAAATCAACTCTCTAAAACTAAATGAAGTAGCTATAAAAAAAGTAAGGTTTCATACACTTCTTTAATATGCCGTGAAAGTCTCATTTTATAGATAAGAGTGTCAACTTAGATCTTCTTAAAATATAATCAAAGAAGGATTTTATACTTTGTAAAAATTCTCTCCTATTACATACCTCCCTTGATTACAACTAATATTAAACAGGTTCTCCATATAAACATGTCCTAACAATTAACTCAAACCACATAGACCAATATAGTACCTATATTTTTCGACGCCCATTAATCATGAAACAACTTATTTGTTAAAGATACACCAAGTAAATGCTTGTCGCATCACAACAGAATGAGGGCAGGTTGTATAGCAGTTGAAGGCCACATGGCCCTTCACTATTGGCTCAATATACTCACCAAAGTTGACTGGCGGCTTATGAAATGTGGGAGGTGAAATGACGCTGTTGAGTTATAAATATTCTTTTTTTACACAATCTCTTTTGGCCACTTTTATTGTTCTATTAAAAAAAACTCTCAAATCTTCTGTCTCTTTTCACGCATATTATTGTTCATCGATTGTTAGTCACTGCTTATTACTTTATCTTTGTCGTCTGAGTTTCTACCTCATGTTTCTGTTTTTATTTGTTTCGAGTATTTTTAGTTTCAATCCTCAATCTTTCTTCCCCCGCTAAGTGGTCTGCCGCTGATCCCAACAACCCTAATGGTGGTTTTTTCTTCTTTCCCAGATAGCTCATAAATCAGTTGTAGAAAAAGCGGGCACCGATGCCTAGTCACAGCTGGGAGAAAAATCTGCCGTGGAAACCACCACAGGCGGTGATAAAGCTCAAGTCATCTCTCCACGCCTAGGGGAGGTGGCTTTAATCTCCAATACTCTAAGCGTAGACTCCATGGGAATTGCCATCAAAGCTTAATACTAGCTAACAAGGCTTGAGGTTGGCATATCCTCGCTTTATCATCGAGCCATCATGCCCAAAAAGGACTACATCTCCATCTATCCGGTCTAGCTTCAAGCTAGCCTTCAATTTCCTCTACAACCTCCTCATTCTCCAGCTATGCAAATTGTTCTAGATCCCTCCTTCTTAGTATATATGCCACCAAATTCCTTTGTCCACATATATGTCTTTATCTTTGCCTGTCCCTTGGCAAAGATCGCCCCAATTTTTTCTGAGGACCAATTTAATTTTAGGTATAGGTATGTAAAAGTTAGTTTAGAAGCATTTTTATTTTTTATGGTTAATTAAAGGAATTTGGTCATTGGTTAGGATAATTAGGATCACTTTGGACATTCTAAAGTTAGGTAATTGATAGGATCAGGTACATCTACATTATATTATTTTATATTATAAAATTTTAGAAATTTAGGATGGTTATTTACGGTCAAAATTAATAGAAATTAATTTGTTTAAATACTAATTTGGGGTTCTAAAAGTCTTTTCAGGCTAGTTTATGCAAAAATGAAGAGTTTGGGTGAGAAATGAGAGTTTTTTAATTAAATTTATAAAATTTTTTGACAATTTAACTAATTCTTTTGGCTAATTTGCCAAACCCTGGAAGTATTAGGCTTCATTAGAATTTTGTAAAAACTTGGGTCCAAATCAACAGTTCAAGAGTTCCTGTGAACTTAGACTAGCATTTAAAGTAGAATACATCCTAGAAGATTTAAACTTCTAAAAATCAATTTTGATGAGAATTCATTTTCAAATTCCTTGTTAATCACATGCATAACTTCTACCCATAAGTATGGGCATCTAATTTTATATACAAGACAATCTCTAGAGAGGTTTGGGTTTTTACTTAATTGCCACATTTATTGCTTAATAAATATCCTTTTTTCTTCTATTTTCTTTCGCGTAACTATTTATTCATTCACAAAAACTGTAATTTCAATTTTACCCTTTATTAAAGTTAACAATTTTATTAACATTATTAGGTCGAATTAACGGCATGGTAATTAAAGAGAATTTACTATTACTATAAACATATGGGTTTTTTTTATTCAAATAGTTCTTTGCTACCATAAAATCATTAAAAGAATATCGAAGTTAGGACCATGCAATCATAATTGGAAGTAATCAATAGTTAAAGCAAAGAATCAATTAAACGTACTACAACATGTAAACTGGACAATCTAAAATGGAATGTGTAGCAATTTAACTACATAATATTATATGGAATGTAAAGTCAATAATTTAATGTCTATATACACAATCTAAAATTAAGGAATAAAAAATATATTAATTTCGGGCAAAAAAATTATGATTGACCTATTGCCCAATTTATATTACATTAATTTCTTGACCGAATATATTCTTTCCATATATGCCCAGAAACAAAAATTTAGTTAACTATTTTATTTGCAAATTTAACAAGAAAATAGGATAAAATTGTCTACAATCAATACTAAAATATTTATGACTTGGATTAAATTAATTGAATTAATTAGAAATATTACAGAATTAGTATCAAAATTTCATACCATTAATTATAATACCCATTTTATACATTACTCAACTTAATCACAAAATCATGGTTTACAATTTCCAAAAGTTATGCAAAATTAAGGAAAAAGTTGAGTATAATTAGTACCAAAATATTATGATTGACTTATTACCATTTTATATACATTAAATTTATGACCGATTCTATTCTTTTCATATATACCTAGAATCAGAAATTTAGTTAATTGTTTTATTTGTAAATTTAACAGGAAATTCAGATAAAAATATTACAATTATTGCCAACTATATTGTTTCCAAACATATCTAGCAACAGAAAGTGTACATAAATATATGTGCCCTGTTTACAATGGGGAGAAAAAAGTTTATATTTTGATAATTTAGGTGATGACCGCTTTGATTAACAGGTAAAAATACCCACAATAGGACGGATATGGTAACAAATCATACCCGTCTAGTGGGTACGGGTGGATGGAATGTAGGGGATATCTATTACAGGTAAAATTCACTCGAGTTAGTATTATGTGCACCCGGCTTATTCCGTGCGCCATCCCTAAAAAATTTGAAAATGTTCATTTTGGCGCCACGGTAGGAGAGTATGATAATATTTCTGGACATTCGATAAAATTCCAGATTGAGCAACATGGTCAGAGCGTGTGGGGTGGGAAGAAGGTTGTCTCGGTTCGAGTTTTAAGACTTCTACTCCAGCATTTTATTCTCATTTTTCCCCCTTTTTTTTCCCAATTTTTAGATGTCCACTCCGCTTTTATATGTTCATTTTATATTCTTTTTTTTTTTTAGAAAACCTTATTTGTTCTTTTACATTTTCACGCATTACTTATGCTTTTGTATTTTGGTGTTTATATTTACGGGCCTACTTGTTATTTTAGAAAGCAATGTCTATTCTTTCTTTTACATATTTATTTTTTGTTATCTAAGTATTTGTTCTTATAGAAGGCCTATAGAAAGTACTGTTTGTTCTTATATATAACATTGTTTCTATAAATTTCTTATTTTTTGTCTTCTGGTGTTTGTTCTTTCAGAAAAATATGTTTGTTTTTTTAGAAGGGTTTCTTTGTTCTTTTAGAAGGTAATTTTTGTTCTTTATTCTACATGTTTATTTTTTTTTATTTAAGTGTTTATTCTTATAGAAGACACTGTTTGTTCTTATACATGATCCTGTTTCTATAAACTTCTTGTACTTTTGTCTTCTGGTGTTTGTTCTTTAAGAATGATGTGTTTGTTCTTTTATAAGGATATCTTTGTTCTTTTAGATGGAAATGTTTGTTCTTTCTTTTACATATTTATTTTTTGTTACTTAAGTATTTGTTTTTATAGAATGCACTGTTTGTTCTTATACATGCCCATGTTTTTGTAAACTTCTTATTCTTTTGTCTTCTAGCGTTTGTTCTTTTAGAAGAGCATTTTTGTTCTTTTAGAAGCCAATGTTTGTTCTTTCTTTTACATGTTTATCTTTTCTTATTTAAGTATTTGTTCTTATACATGACTCTGTTTCTGTAAACTTCTTGCTCTTTTGTCTTCTGGTGTATATTCTTTCAAAATGACATGTTTGTTCTTTTTGAAGGACATCTTTGTTGTTTTATAAGGCGATATTTGTTATTTCTTTTACATGTTTATTTTTTGTTACTTAAGTATTTGTTCTTATAGAATGCACTGTTTGTTCTTATAAATGACCTTATTTCTATAAATTTTTTGGTTTTTGTCTTCTGGTGTTTGTTCTTTTGTAAGGATATATTTGTTCTTTTAGAATGACATCCTTGTTCTTTTAGAAGAAAATGTTTGTTCTTTCTTTTACATATTTATTTTTTGTTACTTAAATGTTTGTTCTTATAGAATGCATTATTTGTTCTTATACATGACCTTGTTTTTGTAAATTATTGTTCTTTTACCTTCTAGTGTTTATTCTTTCAGAAGGATATGTTTCTTCTTTTATAAGGGCATCCTTGTTCTTTTAGAAAATAATGTTTATCTTTCTTTCGTTTACATGTTTATTTTTTGTCATTTAAGTGGTTGTTCTTATAGAAGACACTGTTTATTCTTATACATTACCCTATTTCTGTAAACTTCTTGGTTTTTATCTTCTGATGTTTGTTCTTTTAGAAGGATACGTTTATTCTTTTAGAATGACATCTTTGTTCTTTTAGAAGGAAATGTTTGTTCTTTCTTTTACATATTTATTTTTTGCTACTTAAGTGTTTGTTCTTATAGAATGCACTGTTTGTTCTTATACATGACTTTGTTTTTGTAAAATTCTTGTTCTTTTATCTTCTAGTGTTTGTTCTTTCAGAAGGATATGTTTGTTCTTTTAGAAGTCATCTTTGTTCTTTTAGAAGAGAATGTTTGTTTTTCTTTCTTTTACATATGTTGACACCCAATTTCGTCCGACTCTTAAAAAAATTTAAAAAAATTAATTAAAGAAAACAAAAAAATTAATTAATTAAATTATTAATTAAAAAGAATTTTTTTTAAAAAAAATTAATTAATTAAATTAAATTAATTAGTTTATGGGGCATTTTTATTTTGTAAGGTTAGTTGAAAATAATATATACATATATATATATATGTATGCGTGTGTGTGTGGGGGGATGTTAAAAAAAAAAAGATTAAAAAAGAAAACGCGAGAACCATCGTGAAAGGGGGGGCCTGGAACCAGAAAAGGAAAAAAAAAAAATTTCTCTTCTCTCTCTCTCCTCTCACTCTCGGCAACAACTGCCGACGCCTTCCCTTCTCCCCTCATCGCCTCGCTCTCCCTTCTCCCTCCTCCCTAACTTGTTCCACTCTCTCCCTGCTTCCACTTTATCTCTCCCAGCAGCCCTATGGAAATCGACGGCAGAGTAACCACCATGCCCCGTGTCCGGAGCCGTTCATGTTTCGATTGGGGATCCTGCGGCCGGCGGAGCTCTCGCCGTTGAAGGAGGGCCCCGATCCGGACGGTACGGACGCTGACGACTCTCGGATGGAGGGTCGGTAGGCACGGATGAAGGGCCAGCTGGTGCAGACGCCGACCGTTTCTACGTCAGCATGCAAAAGGTCCAATCTGAGGCTCCGGACGCGGGGCGTGGTGGTTCAAGGAAATAAAACAAAAATTAAATCTTAGGGATTATATTGTATAAAATAAATTACTTTAGGGGCATGGCTTACGCGTGCGCCGGGCGCACGCAAGAATTGGCCAATTCACTCTATCTACTTATGAAACCTGCAAGTGTAAATTTACTATTTTTTAATTATAATGGATGCAACATTTACACTTAAGTGATATTTTATACTAATTCTCATTGAATATTTTCTTGTATGTATGTCATGATTTTGTTGTATTATATGTGAATAATGACTTGTATATATATTTTATTTTTTATTTTTACAAAACATAAAAAACATAGTTTAAATTCCAAGTTATCCACGATTATTGATTGCCCACGGGTCGTGGGTGCGGGTGAGATTTATCACCCTTTTGCGGATATCCACAAAGTCTCTAGTACAAAAAAAAGAAACCGCCGGCATGGATGACGAATAAGGGTATTTGCACCGGATCCAACCTATTGTCATCCTTAATACCATTTTGTTGATTAATACTATATCAAAAGACAATAATTCAGATGATACTTAAAAAATACTGTTTGATTTACAATATAATCACAAAATTGCCACAGTTTTGTTGAATTTATCAATTCTTAGTTATAAATATGCGATTGTGCTTTCTCTTTTGTTTTTGTTTTTGTCTTTTTGGTTCTAAGTGACAACCCTAGTATACAAATTAGTTGTTTAGGAAAAAACTAAGAAGAAAAGGGGGGAAATCTAAGAAATTTGAAAACTCTACGCACAAGGGTGAAACTGTAGCGTTAGCCCCTGGTTTTTTGCCTCCTTACCCCCACAGTCCTAACCTTTTCCCTCTGCCGCCGCCACCCCTGCGACTCGTCCGCGACTACGTCCTCCTTCAATCTGACTCTGATCTCGTCGCTGCCACTACTCCCAGCCAACCCGACGCCGTTCTACCTCTCCTCCCCACCAATCTCGATCATCGCCCGCCGTCGGTGACACTGAAATGAGAGGAGAAAAGCTGTTCGCGATTCCACCGCCGTGTCACCTCCCCGATTCGCCGTCCTCGACGTCACTACTTGCCGTCTGGCCATCGTGGAGATTGCCACGTCACCAGCACTAAAGCCCAGCCCTCCGATCCCGTGGAAACCGTCGCTGCCGTTTGAATCGAAGGAGATCCGATCGCGACCCGGACGTGACTCGTGACCCCAAACCCTTGTCTGGCCCATCCGACCCATCCCTTCATGTAAACTTCGCATCTGGCCCCTGAACTTTCAATTTTCGTTAATCAAGTCCCTAAACCTTCTCTGTTTGGCAGATTCTTCACTAACAGTACTTATTTTAGCTATTTTTCTAGAGTAAAGTCTACTAGGATACCCTAGCATATTTTTGTGTCCCAAATAGGTACCCAAACCTTCAAATTTGTTATATCAAACTACCTGATCTAATATTGCATGACCTAATGAGAGATTTTTGTGTCTACTCTGGTGGACATATACCACTGGATTGAACTCTAACGTTGTTAATAATGATAGTTAAGATAATTTTTTATTTTAAATTTTGACATTAATTGGATAGATAATCATGATATTTTGAATTTAAAATTTAAAATAAGATAATTACATCTCATTATCTTCATTAAACAACACGGATTGATTGTTTTCCACGATCATGATAATTAAAAGAAAAATAAGATAATTACATCTTATTATTTTCATTAAACAACAAGGATTAATCATTTTCTACGATCATGATAATTAAAAGAAAAAAAAGGTCGTACAATTTTTATATAACAAGCTAGCCTGATTAAATAATTCTTCTTCTTCTTCTTCTTCTTCTTCTTTTTCTTCTTCTTCTTCTTTGTTCTCTCATCCCCTCTCTCTCCCACTTTCTCGTTTGTTTTTGGTTTCACAAGCTAAGAAAATGATGCTTTAATTAGAAAATGAAGTGCATATTGATTTTATATTTTACAATAATCATGATATTTTGAATTTAAAATTAATAAGAAGATAATCATACCATTTTTAAGATTTTTGTCCATAGTCTTAGGCACTAAATTGACAAATTTATACATTAATATAACGTAATTAGACACCAAAAAAGCACTCACAGACACCAGAACAGTAGTTTAGACACTAGACTAATAAATTTAAACACTAATATAATATAATTAGACACCATAAAAGTATTACTAGATAATAATACAATAGTTTTAGAAACTATAATAGTAGCACTAGACACTGAGATAGCAGCACTGTACACTAGACTAACTAATCTATACATCAATGTAACATAATTAGATATCAAAAAGGCAGTACTAAACATCAGAATAATAATTATAGGCACAAGAACAAACAGTTATAGACACTATGTTAGCCAATATATGACACAAATTTCATATACACTGCACACCAAATTGCAAAGATATTAGCATTTGCGTTTGAAAATGGGGAAATTTTTTCTCTATAAAAATAATTAAAGTTTTAAAAATTATATGTTCCATGATTATAGAAATTATCTAAAATGGTAACTCCCTCCCTTAATAATAACTACCATATCTACCCCATAATTACATATATTTATTTAAAATGATAATTTATCATATCTTAGTAATAACTACTTAATTTCTTAAGTTTTACTGTTAGTGGTATATATACACCATGGTGGATATTCTCCAGTTTCAACCTAATCGGGTACTTTCCATTAATTTAGCCGTTAAAATGGATAAAAAAATGCTGACATAACATTAAATAACATTAAAAAATTTAAAATAATAAGTTTAGTCCTCAAACTTTTCTAATCATTAATTCTAACACATTAAACTTCCACCAAAATCAATTGAGCTCTTCCTCACTTTAGCCCCCCAAAACACTAACCTTTCATCTACTGCTATTAGCATCGACTATCAATTTCATGTTGTCTCAACTTCCTTTCCATCAGTGCCGCAGCCTAGTTTTTCTCTCGTTTCTCTTTATGGTTTCCCCTTCGTTCCCATTCCCACCCTCTACAGCTGGTGTAAGAGCTATTGTTGATGTCACAATCCAAGTAGGCGAAGGAACTATCATTGATGTTGCAAGTGACCTCGATGCAATGTGACCCAGATTCGCCCAAATTCTTTTCTCACTGGTGGCAAAGATCGGGCTTCAGATCAGTCTCACGGGCTGGGCAACATTGATTGGGCATCAAATCAATAGAGGTTGGGCTGATGACAGGTGACGTGGTTCTTGTTGATCAAGTGTCGGATAGAGCGACAGGTGTCGTGCTCCTTCTATTCTTCGATGAAGCATCACAATAGCAGCTTACGACGTCTAATCTGTAGCTAATCAATGAGTGCTTTGCACCAAGGAGTCACCAGTGTTCCTAAGGTGAATTAATGCAAATCGAGGTGAATCAAGGTAAGTGACAATGTCGGCTATCCTTTCGCCTTTTATTTTTGCATTGCTGGTTGCTGGGTTGGGTGATAAGTGCAACGACCACTGTTGTGGTGGCAAATTCAGGTTGGATTCGGGCAAGGAGAGAGGGAGGAGGAGAAAAGGTAGATTTAGTTTAAGAAGAGTAGGTTTAGAAATTTAGGGTTTAGAAATATTGATTAGAAAAGTTTGAGGACCAAAATTGTCATTGAAATTTTATTTTAATGTTATTTAATGTCACATTATCAATTTTCATCCAATTTAATGACAAAATCGACAAAAAGAACCTAATTGGGGTGCGCTATATGAGTTTATGTAGTTTGATAAGATAAATCTAAATGTTCGTTACATATTTGAGACAAAAAATATAAGTTAAGGTACTCTTGGTTGACCTTTTCTATTTGACAGATTCTTCACTAATAGTACTTATTTTATCTATTTATCTATTTATTTTTTGTTTGTTCCTTTGTTGTTTCAGTCATGTTCGGATTTAATCACTACTAAAACTTAAAATTACAAGCTTAGGATATTTATTCAATTATCTAAAGATTTATTATTACTTTGTTTTTTAATAAATTAGAAATTTAATTAAACTATGATGGAATAATAAAAAAAAACCTTAAGGAAAGTCATCCTTGGTGGACTTACTAAAGTCCTGAGACAGATTAATTTGTTTAAATTCAGTTGGTTTAATATGATACATGATTTGAACAAGATGTCCTTTTAATTTCTTGGTAGATGTAATAAAATTTTAGAATTAAATGTAAGGACATATAAAAAAATTTCATGCCTTGTTGGTTTAATAAGATTCACAATTTGAAATTAAATTAAAAAATTAAACAAAATTAATAACAATTATTTTATCAAAGATTAGTTATTAAATAAAACAAAAACTTACGAAAAGAACAAATTAAATCCCATGGTATGATTTTGCACGTAAAAAAAGTGTTTAGTCTTCCTTTAACATAACTAAGTCACAAGTCACAGGGCATTTCATCAGCTTAAAAAAATTGATTGGTGGTGATTCTTAAACTTTTTTAGGTTTTACCAAATTAGTCCTCAAATTTCTCAATTTGGCAATGAAGTCCTAAATTGTTAAAGCCATTAGCCGTGTTAGTCTTAAAACTCTTGATTTTTCCATCTGACAAAAGGATGCACATGTGGTTGCAAATGGCGTTCTATTTCTAAACTTGTCAGCGAAAATAAGGACTAACAGGGTTGGTGTTTTAAATATTTTAGGACTTTTTTTTGCAAATCGATGAACTGTAGGAATAACTTGGTAAAATAAAAATTTTAAATGTCATCAATGACAAGGAGAAACAATCCTTCAAGTCATGGTCCCTAATCTTTATTTTCTTTTCTATTTGAATCCCTAACCCTCAAGTCATTCCATCAAGGTCCAGAGCCTCAAAAAACATTCCATATTCATTTTTTTTTTGTTAAAAAAAAATTTGGTCATAGATGTTTGGAGAAATTGCACTTTTTAGCCTCAATTTTTTTTGGAAAAAGGAATTTTAAATTAATACCCTCACTTTTAGTTTTACCACACTGAAATCCTTACTCGTAGTACAAAAAATTTATTCATTTCAAACTTTTGAGGGAAGAATATTCAAGAATTATTAATCAAATCACAAAAACATGATAATCTATCTATAACCTTTTCTAGGAATTATAAAAATAATAATATATATTTTGTAAGCAATTATTTAATTAATTGTAAATTTCTAATTACAAAAGGATTAATTAAATAACCTTCCTAAAAAAAAAAAAGAAAAAACCTTAAATTTTACCCTTTAAAAACTCATTCTCACCTCTATATACCCTGAAAGTTTCCCTTTGACAATTCTCTTAGACATGTGATGTTGAGTTGATGTTGAGCAAAATGTGATCCATAGAGTAACTCGAGACAGTTTAGATGGAGATTCTTGTGGTTAAGGCATTGGATGATAAAATAGTGACACATTGTACCAACACTACTAAAATATGGGCTTTCTCCAACAACTTTTTCCAACACTACTAAAACAGTCACTCATTTTTGCAACATGAAGCCACTGGAAAAGCATGCATTGGAAAAAATTTTCTAACGGCTTTATTTTTTTGCAGTTGAAAATTGAGCCATTATAAATTTCCAACGGCTGAGCTTGTGGCTTCTGTTAAGAGGCTTTCCAATGGCTATGGCCGTTGGAAAATTTACCAACGGGCCGTAAAAAAATATAATTTATGAATTACTAAATTATATTTTATATTTTATAATATGACTAAAAAATTTAAAATGATTATATCTTATACTTACATAACAAAATTCAAAGGCAGAAGGTCAAAAAACCACAAATTACAAAAATATGAAAATTAAAAAATTAAAAAAATTACATAAGTTATGAAAAATCAAAAAAATCATTCTACAATAAATCTCACAAATATCACATAAAACAAAAAAAAAATACAAGAAAACCAAAAAATAGTAATCAGATCTAAATCTGGAGCGGATTTGGAGCGGTGAACAGCGAGCATATGGTCGGCTAGCAAACGGTCGGCGAGTATATCGAAGCCAAGGTGGAGCACTGGCGAATCTGGCCCGAGAATCGAGCCAAGGTGAACTTCGGCGAACATACTGAAGCCAACGTGATGCATGGGCAAATCTGGTGCGAGAGGGGAACCAAGGCATAAAGCGAACAGTCCGTGAGCAGAGAAAGGTGAAGTAGACGAAGAGCCAAGGCGGTCAGTCGGTGAGTATACCAAAGCCACTGTGGAGCACGGGCGGATATGGTGCGTGCGAGAACGAGCAGGCATGAGTAGAGAAAGTGACGGAGCACAGCGGCGAAGGCAACGGAGCACAACGACGAGGGGGAAAAAAGCAAGCAGATGGCAAGCAGAGAAGTGAAAGGTGAATGAAGAAAAGGAAAGTGTAGAGAGAGCAGGTCAGCAAGAAAGTAGAGAGAGTAGTGGATGAAGAGAGAAGAGGGAAGTGCAGAGAAAGTAGATTGGCGAGAAAGCAGATAGAAAGGCGGATGAGAAAGGAAAGTGGGAAAAGAAGTATATATAGCTAGGGTTATTAGGTCTGGGTTAGTTTTGGGCCTAATAAGTTGGGTTAGTTTGACACTTTTAAATGGGTTTTATATATGATATATATTATTATTAGTTGACATATATTAAATATATTACTATACATTATGATATATGGTATATTGTATATTATAAAATATCATATATAAGCAACACATTACAAAAATATAAATATATATATATTATAAAATTATTGTTATAAAAAATATTACTTTACTGTTATTATATATATACTATACTTTCTATATATATATATAAATATGATATACGTACATACATACATGTTACAAAAATGTATATATCATGACATATATATCAATATAAATATTAACATAAATACATATTATTTTTATTTATAATATATATACATATATATAAAAATATTACTATTATTATTTGATATATAAATATTTATATATGATATATATATATATATATATGACACTTATGATACATTATATATTATGATAAATACATATTATGACATATATATACATAGTAATATGTTCATAAGTATTTACATTATTAGTATTATTATTATTTTCAATAAAACCACACGTGACAATTATTATTTAATTATCTATTATATTTATCTTAGGAAATAATTACAATGACATTTATCAATTTTATTATATAATTAGAAAGTAATTGATAAAAAGGTATATGTATGTGAAATATATAGATGTCAATATATTTAAATTTTTCATTTCTAACGGCCTAAGTTGTTGGAAAAACTCACCTGAATTTAAGCCATTGGAAATAATAAATACTAAAAACTTATATATTTTCCAACGGCTTTGGCCATTTGAAAATTGTCCATTGGTTTTTCCAACGGCCTAGGCCTTTGGAAACAATAAATACTAAAAACTTACATATTTTCCAATGGCCAAAGCTGTTGGAAAATTGCCTATTGGAAATTTTTGCACGCTTCCAACAACCAAACCGTTGGAGATTTTTTTTGACAGCCTGATTTTTTTTTTCAGTTTCCAACAGCCTTACACGTTGGAAAATGAGGCGTTAGAAAAAGCAATTTTTTTAGTAGTGAAATTTGGCATCTTAGAAAGAGCAAACTTTCCGTCCGGTTCCCCACTTGTATACACACTGAAATCTCCAATCGCTTTTTGAAAGCATCTGTAGAAATTGAAGCTCAAAAGGTCCAACAAGCATTACATAAGTCCATAAATCCTCCACACTATCAATACATTTGCCACCATCATTGTGGATTTCTTCAACCTTTTAGGCAAATTCAATACTCGTGCCAAGATGTTCTCCATCTCAACCCTGTGATCCAATTGAACCCATCTTGATCTATCACATTTTTATTGTCCCATATAACTAAATCATAAATCCCTACTCCTTTTCCTAAATCTAATTTGGCTAAATCCTAAATCCTTATTCCCTTTTCCTACAAAAACAATCACCAAGTATTGTTTTTCCTTGTCATCAATAATATTCAAAAAGTTAGAATTTTACTAAGTTAGTCATAAAATTTCTCGATTTGCCAAAGAAGTCCTAAAATGAGTTAGAGCTTTGGAGTGGTGGAATCGTAAAAATATCCACAAACCCAAGGCTGGTCTCCTTTGATTTCCTTCAACCAGCAGTAAAATGGCAACAATAAGGACTAATGGCTAATTTAGGTCAATTCATTTTTTCTTTTGAATTTGTTAATAAAATATGCTCCTTCGTCTCTTCAATATATGCAACTTATCCCTTATTAAAGCCCATATCTCTTCTTCAATTGAAAGGCAGAGCTAACCCCAAGTCAACCAAATGAGATATCACATTGGAATAAGGTAGACAAAATCTACTGTTGTAAGGCGTTGCCAACCTTGTTTGAAGCTGTCCATCAGAGTAGGTGTCAACTCATTTTTTTTTGTTCTTTGTTCTCTCATGCCAATATTTATTTCCCTTCTGTCTTTGTTCCATGATTTTCTTTAGTTAATCAAGAAATCTATGTAGGAAGGTTGCATTTCTTTTTATTTGATATATTTTTCTATGGATAAAATCCACCATGCATCACCTAGCTTATTTTTTTTATCTTAAATGGGTATCTTACTTTTAAATTTTCCTAGCAAAGTACATTTTCCCCTATTCCGTGTCTCATTCAACTATTTACCGTCAATTTTTTCATTAAATTAAAGGAACAATGCTAATATGGAAGTAAATAATCCTAAAATAAATTTAAAATGTTAGCTTTAGTCCTCAAACTATTTCAATCGCTAATTCTAACCCTAAAACTTCTACTCAACTTAATTCTACCTCTAAAACCGTAATCTTTCATCTCCACTATAGGCACCTCAAAAGCTGCCAACTAGTCATTGTTGTCGACCACCCTTCAGCCACCAACCCCGCCGCCAGCCAACCTCCTAGCCCTCCAACTGCCTGCTCGAATCCCTTAGCCTAAAGACCTGAACCCCCTAGTGTTACCCACTTCTCTCCATTACTTCCCCGAGACCGTTTCCTATTCTAGCATTGGAATCAATGAATCTAGATATGGGAGTCAGTGACGAATTGATATCTGGGATTCAAAGCATACACTTCGCACAACTAATTGAAAAAGAATCCACTAAGGTCTAGTAAATCTCCGATTATAAATTAGCAACTCCGATTGAGCCAAGGAAATCAAACCTAAGCGAAGATCAAGAAAAGTGAAGATTGGAAGGAGAGTGATTTAGGTTTGAGATGTGATTTGTAGTCATGATGGTGGTTGTGATTTGGGTTTACGAAATGCCAGCTCTGCCCTTCACTTACGTTCGTTGTCCTTCCAGTCACCTTCTTATGGCTGATTTGTTGATTTCGGGTTAATGAGATGGGTTGAAGAGTTCGATGATGGATAAGATTTTATGGTAGCATTGCCAGCATAAGCAATGTTGACAGTGATGAGCAAGGAGCGGCAATGACTGGCAGTGATGAAGGGCAGAGCAACTAAAGTCCTTGGTAGTTTATTACATTAGGAATATAAACAATATATTTAAAATGCTATGGTTTAGAATTGTTGATAGACAAAATTAAAAAACTACTAGTGTTATTTTGTGATTTATTTTTTTTTTTTTACACCACATTAACATTTTCTGTCAGATATAACTATGAAATTAATTGAAAATACCTAGATAGGACGGGTAATAAGAGGTAAGATACTTTGTTAGGACAATTTGAAGGTGGGGTACCTAATTAGAAAAAAAAATAAGCTATGTGACCTCTAGTAAATTTTACCTATTTTTCTATTGTCTAAAGAAGATGAAAAATAAGAACATCAAAAAGTGAATTCGTCAAACTGCTTCAGGTGATGTTTTGCGTAGTTTGTTATTTGGAGAAATTGTGGAGTGCATCAACAAAACATTTGACAAGCATAAGATTTTTCATTTTAGCCCCTTTTTTAGACATAGGTCATTACGTTGGATGAAAAGCGTCACATCAACAAAAAATTACATAGGAGAAATGTTAATTTTAACCCATTAAAACTTTCTCATTTTCATAAATCTTTGGCTTAAATTACTTTTAGTCCTTTGAACTAAGTGACTCAAGCATTTTAGCCCTTACAATGTGACTCAGTCTATTCAGTCCCTCGAATTATAAAAAGTAGGACACTGCCCCGTTACCTTTTTAACTCAGTAGCTCACTCAACTTATCGTTAACTTTGTTAGTTTTCCAATGGTTTATTGACCTGGTTGCAAAAATTTAAACTCTTAGACACTAAATCACCACAATACATAAATTGAAGACCTAATGATAATTACACCTAAATACCTCACCAGCACATCTCCTTCACTACCACCGCCACTGTCCTCCCCACCTCCATCCCCAACTCTACCTCCAAATAAAAGGTAAAAAATTAAAAACTTTCACTTTAAAAAGTACTCTTCGTCTCCAACTCTCATTCTCCCAATCTAACTCAGTGTTCTGGAAAATTGATTTTCCTCAAGATGGAGGTTTGTCAAACCGGGTATCTGCATTAGAGAATTGGGGATTTTCTGGTGAATTCGTTGTCGTATAGCCATATCTTGTGAAAAGCGATGGAGGGGTTTAAGTAATCATTTGCAATTTTGCCGCTGAACTTGTTGTTGTACAACAAGATTATAGACCTTTGAGATCGGGGGGCCTTTTGAAGTTGAGAATTTGGCCGGTGATAGAGTTCTTCTCGAAGTTAATGGATCAAAGGTGAGGAATCTGAAGCAGAGCATTGGCGTTAATAGGGTCGGAGGGTGGAGGTTGACGAGATTGAGGTTGATAAAGGAGACAGTTTTGGCGGGAACAACAGCCGTGGCTTTAGCTATCGCATCAGGGGTCAGAGCCGAAAGCCCAATTGTCGGAGACGTCCAGACGTCTTGCAAGGTTAGAGAGGTCTTGAACTCGAGGAGAACATTTGAGTTGGAATAGGAGAATAAAGGATTGATCGATTTGGTGCAGGGACTGGACTTTCGGGATCTAGGTTGACTCGCCAACAAGAACGACGGGGCGTTGGTTGGATGACTTTGCCGATGGGGATGACGAGTTGGGGATGGTACCCAGATAGGTAGATGCTAAAGTATGGGGTATAAAATAGAGAAAATAAGAATTTACATGACAAGGCCTATGGAGTAAAGTGTTTTACGGTTCATAGTTGAGAGATTGGGTCATACCGTGTCAAACTATAAAGACTCTTCTGATAAATTCATTATAATTTAAGGACCAAAAATGATTTAGGCCAAAACTTTTCCATCTTACCATCCAACCCAAAAAAAATTTCCTTTCACCTTTGCTCCAAAGGCGGTCAACGGAAGCTTATGTGCATTCGCCATAAGTTCATCCTTATTTGATGGTTTGCACCTCTCACTGGCTTTTCTTCCTCGGGAATAATACCACAACAAATCCTTGAGCTTTGTAGACCTTAATCATCTTTAACATGTACTTAAGAATCCCATGGGCCCTTGACATTTTCTTCTTTCTTGTCTGTTCTTAGGACTGCCGCTGCTTGGTGATATCAACTCCTTCATTGTTCGTATTTTGTTCTTTAAACTATTTCAGATGCATTTTGTCCCTCCTCTACTCATTGACATCAATCTCTTCATCTGTATAATCATTCAACAAAGGGGCTCTCGTTCATTTTGTGGCAGAGGCACATTATTTTTTCCCGAGATGTATTGGGAAAAAAATTCGTATCCCCATAAAAACTTATATATTCAAACGTCATCATGGTTCCCAAAAAGGCACCCCTAAACTAATCAGGAGCCTGATAAATTATCGAGTAGAAAGCTAAACAAAAAAAAACAAGCTACCGTTTTTTGGGATATTCGGTTACTATGCTTTCCAGCTCTTCAGTCACTTTTGTGGATTCATTCTCTTCCCTTGCTTCCTTTAAGAAGAACAAAATGGAAGGGATCTATTCCCTGATCGAGTTGTGATTGTTATACCTCCATTTGATAAACTGTCTGTTCTAAATTTAGAAGAGGTTATCTTTGGTTTGGATTCTTCAATGTGAGTGTTGGCTCAAGTCATAGAGATTCTCGTTTTGGGATTTGGTTTTGGTATTATGATTAGAGTGAAAGAGACATCGCTCAAGCTGAATTTACTGTTAGATCTCTAATGATGGAGATGAGCATTAGATAAAAGTAGGGACAGGCGGGTCACCTCGGTTGGGTGCATTCGGAATAGATTTCAGGTGGGAATGACTGAAAAAAGTAGAGATTATTTTGGTTGATTGGATTAGGGCGGTGCCGATGGCAGATAGTGGAGAGCAAATACAAGAATAGAGAGATGAGATCAACTTGGCTATGAAGAAGCATCAAATGGATTGTCAACCAGACCAGTCTAGAGGGCCACCACCTATACCATGTGAAGATGGTGGTTGGATAGTAAGATAAAAAAATTTTAAGGTATTATAATAAAAGGAAAGTTTTTCAAGGGTTAAAACTAGCATTTCTCTCTACGATCCTATACTGACATAACAACTTTAATAAAAAAAAGGCTAAAATTGAACATTTTAATGAGATTCGGAATACTATGAACAAAGTGACGGTTAAAGTTAAAATTAGGGGTGAAAGACATTGGCTTTAACTTGAAACCTAAACCAATTTTTTTGGGTTAAGGTTGGATGCATATGAAATAAATATAATTCGAGTAAATCTGAATAAACCTGATTCAAAAAACTCAAAATTGGATTAGTTTGAGCCAAACCTGAATTAACCCGATTGTCATTTCCATTCAAGCTCATTCCCATCCCAGCCCATTTCCATCTTGGCCCATCCCACCTACATATTTATAAATACCTTACCTAACCTCTCTAACCTTAATCTAGTAACATATGCCCCTTAATCTCACTTGACTGCCTCAATTAGGTTTGTCCCTTGCTGTCATCCATGTGTTCCTCACCGTTTGTTCATCTATTGCTATACATTTGTTCATCCTTTGCCATTTGTTCATCCCTCATCTTTCGTCCGTTCATCCCTCATCCTCCACCCGTTCATCCATTGTTGTCCATTTGTCCCTTGTCATCCGTTCAATCCCCTTACACTCACACGACATCGAGTTGCAATACGTCATGGAAATCACCGGGCAAAGCAGTGGCTCTTAGGGAGATATGCTTGAAGATGCACGTACGGGTTTGTTTTTATTGAATCGCCTCAAATCCTTTAAAAAACAAGGCTGTGAAAATAGTTTCAAGCCAAAAAAATTTTATCCTTTAGAAATATATTGCCAGCATTAGTTAAATTGTCAGCAGCAGATGACAGAGAGTCAATGGGGTGTTGGGTAAACCTAACCCACCTTTACCCTAAACCATATATTTTGAGTTAGAGTTGGTTCGGGTTGAGGGCTTGAATTGGTTTAATTTGTATTGGGAAATGACAGTTGCTCATGTCTTTAAAAAAAATTAGGTTTTGGCCCAAACCCAACCGGAATTCTAATTCTTACACTCTAAGTAGAATAGAAATAATAATTATATGTTAGGATCGAAATGTATAATTAACCCCAATTTATTTAGTAGACCGAACCATTACGGTGGCGGTTGATAAAAAGTTTGTGGGCTGTTTAATTTTAAACAATGATTTCCGATGGCATCACTGTTGGTAGAGCGGTGAAAAGTTCGCAGCCAAAATGCATTATACTAGTAACAATTATTGTAGCAGCACCATGCCAACGTAAAAGAAAACAATAAATGGGTGCAGGATGGAGACTTCTAAAAGTAATATTTTTTGGCCCAAGACATCGACGTTAGCGTCGGCCGTGGGACACTGCTTCCCGATCTTCAATGGTACCCCCGTTTACTTTTATTGATTAGACTTAAAAATTTTGTACTAAAACTTCACAAAATTTTATAGGGAAAGTTACAAAAACCCCCCTGTAGTTTGGTCAAACCTACAGTTTACCCCCTCTATTTTGAGAAACCTACACTTTACCCCCTATGTTTTTTATACTACCTGATAACAACTTCTGAAACTGTATTTAAACTCTACGATAATCATTTTCCAGTAATTTCAATCTGTTAGTATTTTTTTTATAGTTAATAGAAATTTTAAACTATCAGTTTTTCCTTTCTGTAAATGTACTTTCACACCTGTAATTATATATCAGTATTTTTTAAAGGTTGGTTTGCTGTGAAAAAAATATCAAAAATCTTGAAATTACTAGAGCATTATTATCATATAGTTTAAATACAGTTTCAGAAGTTGTTATCGGGTAGCATAAAAAATATAGGGGCAAAGTGTAGGTTTCTCAAAATAGAGAGGGTAAACTGTAGGTTTGACCAAACCACATGGGGGTTTTTGTAACTTTCCTAATTTTATATCCCACAATTCAATTGTTTTCTGTAGAGTATTGAACAAGATAGGGATCTACACCTAATTATAAACTGAAAATTAAAATTTAATAATTTTTTTGTGCACTTTTTCTCGATAAACAGTTTTTGTACGCTAACTTTAGTGCATTTAGCTTTCTTTTTTATTGATAAACAATAAATCCTAGTTGATATTTTCAGAAAAGAATATCAGTAAAATTTTAGACCTTCCAAGGGTTAGAGATATAAATATGTTTCCAATAATGAATTTTGATACTTTTTTTATAAAGAATTTTGAAACTTTATTATATGAAATGATAAGTCCAAAATATAATATTTTTTTAGAAAGTTACTGATCATTTTATTACTTTAAATCATAGGCTGTCCACAAAATTAAATACATTACCAAGATATGAATAATAGTTGGTTCAACTTTAAGCATTAAATTCATGCGTCTTGAAGGTATCATATCAAACTTTTACAAATAATTCACATCACATTAATATCCATACCTCTAGATAGATAAAGATAAACCAAGAAAATAGAATGGGAAATAGCAATACTTGATTGAAGTCATTGGACTAACAACATAAGATTTGACAAACAAACTATGTAAAATACAATGACATTGATACTCGATCCATCAAGAGCAAACAGGTCGACATGATTTGACCCAGACTTGTTGATTCCCTTGCTAACACTACGTTCACGGCTCCAAACTTTCTAATCCTTTGACCAGACACCAATTGAAGATCCCGAGCATAGATGCTACCCAAGCTGCACCCATGGTAAATTCAAAATCGGATGAGTAAGGTTATCAAATGTTGAGTTACCTCTATGCCCCAAAGCCTCAGAATAACCAATTATGGTGTAAAAGGTTTTGCCGAAAGAAATAATCGAAAACGGTCAACAAAACTAGAGAAAAGATGATTCAACTGAGATCAATTATTAAAAAGGTTATAATTATATAATAGATGACAAACACAATAGACGTATCTAGGTTGTGATAGCTCATGTGATTTTGTTGTCCATTACAATAAAACTTTCTCTATTGAAAAATGGGAAAAATATAGAAAAACTTACCATAGTTATGGGTCTGGACCTTATATTGCATAATATAATTTATTTCAATTGCATCACTAAAGTCACAATTTGGTGTTGAACTGACTACTAAAGTATTGAATTGGGACTAATATAACTACCATTATAATGGATTGAGAGAATATTCCGTCAAATGATAGAATATTTCGTTTACATGTGATTGCGTGACAAATAATGGACAAAACAATATACCAAAAATGTAAAATGTTAAAACTCCATTGTTAGAGATAAGGGCCAAATAACTTGCCATAATTCGGACTTGAACTAAATTGCCCATCATGCCCACCATGTCCATCACCAGCACCGCCCGTAGTTCTAATTTCCAATGTATTTTCTCCAAGCTCACTTCCTACAACACCCAATTCAACTACAACTTCCACAACTTCATAGCCGGCCAAGTCAACTCCATTGCCCTTTGTTGCAATGACATAAACATCAGGACTGGGCAAGTCAACTTCATAGACCTCTGCCGCATCAACATCAAGGGTATTAAAATTTGGAGGCTCTAAACCGAACCATTCTACTAGGATATAGTTCCTCTTCCACAAATACCATTACTGTCATCATCTATCACACCAACTATGCCGGCAACACTAGGTAGGATTGCATATCACCACCACTTCTAGGAGGTGGCATTTAGAGAATGATTGGCCTTCACAATGGAGGATCTATTTGGCAGTTCCTAGGGTAGAAGCGATGATGGTGGTGATGGATTCAAGGCAAAGGGTCATGGTCGCTATGGAGTTTGGTCAGCTTGAAGTGGGAGTGGTTGGGGTGGGAACCTAGGCGGTGTAGGGAGCCGGTGATGAGGAGGTTGGTAGGCTTAGAGCAAGATGCTGCATGTAGAAGGAGTGGCAACAATGTCAGAGGAGGAGGAGGATGACGACAATGACGATAGAGAGGACAAATAATGAGAGAAAGAAGAGTGAGATGGACCAATTTAAATGCTATGTCAAGATGCATAGTCAGCATATTGTTTACAACTCAACACCATTGGAAGCACAGTAGTCAATTTGTCACCAAATTATAACTTTGATGATGAAATCGAAATCGCCCTAAATTATATAGGGTACTATGGTCCAAACCTATAATTATGGTGATTTTTTTGGTATTTTTTCGTATTTGATTTCTTGCTTGAAATAAAAAAAGAAAAGAAAGGAAGACAAAATAAACCAAGGGAGTATTGTAGAAGTGATGTCAACTGCACCAAACGCAGACTTCTTTTCATTTTATATTTTTCCAGACAGATCAGGAACGCACGCAGGCCAGTATATTCCGAAAATTTGTTGTGCTGGCACATTTGACTTCCACAATATGATTGGAAAAATGTCAAAGATAGTTCGTATGCTTTAATTATTGTTTTATTTTAATTCTCAACATGGACAGATCCATTGACGTTACGGTGGGTTATAAATCTAACTAAAATTTTTTTTATTTTTTTTAAAATATGAAGTAATTTTATGTGAATTTCACTCATATTTATCAAATAATTTAATTAATTTAAGAAAATGAGCAAATCAAGATGAAAAAAATGTATAATTAAAATTATTTTTCTATAAATACATTGAAATAAAATTAAAGTTTTATGCTTTCTTTTACAAGTATACTATATATAAAAAAATTAATTATATATGGACTCCATAGAAAAAATCTCTAGATTCATCTCTGGTTCCTATTTAATATTTTACTCTCATTTTTATGAGTTATGACTTTATTTGAAATATTTTATTTTAATTCTCATTAGATGAAATCTGTTAATTTGAAATAAACATGAACCTTTGGATTCATGATTTAACTTGTTGGTTAGCATCTTCTAGCAAGTACAATAATTGTTTGATGGTTACTAAATAACTTAAATTATTAGTTTTTCTTGTCTGAACGAAATAAATCTTTATAGATAAGGGAAGCTAAAAGTTTAAACCCATTAAAAATCATAAAATTATGACATAATTTAAATTTACCAAGTGAAAATTACTAAATAATTTAAATTATAATTTTAAAAGTTTATGTCAGACAAATTCTCTAAGTTAACAAATCTCATGCAGTGTGGGATGAAAGTGTGACATTTTTTAGTAGGTTTAGAGCTAAAATCAAATATTTTTATATATGTGAGCATCAAGTTAGGTTAAGGATTAAAATGAAATAATAATTAAATATTAGGATGCAATTATAAAATTACCCCCAAGTCATGATTCGTTGTATAAATATATGAACACCGAATTGGGCTCGCCTGCTCCAAGTTAAGTCCAAATATACACACACACACACACAGGGGAAGAAGCAAGCTTGATAAAAGCGTTGGATCCAATGGCAATAGAGAATGGAAGCGAGGATTTACAGAAAGAAGACGGCATGGGAACTACGGGAGCCCCGGCTGCTGAAGAAAAGCTTAAAGAGAGAAAGTTTTCTTGGGCTAAGCTCCGCCGCATAGACTCCCTCAATTTGGAGGCCGATCGACTCTCGTCTAAGCCTGCTCCTGGCCATGCCCAGGTCCTTCGTCCCTTCAATACTAGCTAGTAATATTTTGCTTCAGCGGCTATATATATGCAACATGTCACTATTTCATCTTTCCTATAGATTTCATATGCCTATATATTGATTTCCCGTGGGCATATATATATGTATAGGCAAATTGGGCTTGGACCCTGAGGTTAGCCTACCAAAGCATAGGTGTGATTTATGGAGACATCGGAACATCGCCCCTTTATGTATTCTCCAGCACCTTTCCTGATGGTATAGGACACCATGAGGATGTTCTTGGGGCTCTCTCACTCATCATCTACACAATTATTCTTCTGCCTTTCATCAAGTACGCATTTATCGTTCTATGGGCCAATGATAATGGCGATGGTACGTTGGACTTTTAATCACACCATTCCTTTTATTTAGCCACTTAGTTTTCGGATCTATTCCATGTTGGTAACATGCTTTATACACACACACATACACACATATCGAGTAAAACATGGTATTCATTGACCAACTGAAATTCACCTAAAAAGACGTTTATATAATTTTTTTTATTAAATAATGCGTCAGCAGTTAGTAAATTATTTAAATTTAAATTGTTTATGCATATAATTTTGCATTGAATTTTTCAATATTATTTTTTTTACTCATACTTCGATCAAGTGAGGTTCAAATCCCACTCTGATGCAAAATTAATAAAAATAAATGAATAAACTAACTATTCTTGTTCAAATCCCACTCTGATGCAAAATTAATAAAAATAAATGAATAAACTAACTATTCTTAATTTCTAAAAAAAAAAAAAGAAACATGTATATACTATTATTATACTAACTAAAGGCCTAAGTTTTTTATGTGACACTAAGAACAGTGTTTTACCTACTACAATAGTTTTTTTTTCTTGGGTTGAAGCCCGGTTTGTTTGTCTCGGCATAAAAAATGTCCAAAACCAAAAAAAAAAAAAAAGGTAAAGTTACATAATAGATCATTTATTTTGTGTATGATGATATATTTTGGTCCTCCAACTTACACTATAAAAGAAACTTATTTAGGCAATCGACCAAGTGGTTGCCATGCCACCAATCACCATTTTAATTGCAAAAAAGTGCAATTTTTTAAAGAAAAATAGTGACTAATTGGCAACCAGGAAAAATTGGTTGCTAAAAATGGGCGCTAATTCAGTTGTCCTCCAAAAGATCTCTACGTCAGCAATCCGCAAGAAACAACACTGATCAATCAGCTTCGGTGCCTTTGCCTAAGAAATTGTCATCCTTCATTTTTTCCTTAATGCTCTTATTTCTTATCTCGGTCTTCCCTTGCCAGCAAAGACAGAGTCATCAGCGGTGCAACTCATCACAACTTCTTTCCTCTTCTCGTCTTGGCAATCAATAGGAGCAAAAGAGAGCAACTGACATATCGTGACTGTGACCATGAGGGCTGAAACAAAAGCTACTCTTGAAGCGGTGAACATGACTATGATTCCCTTGTTTTGTCTAATGAGCTTGATAAGGGTCATCAAAAGTTCCTAGAGCCAAGGACGACAACATTCCAACCCATCAAACCCAGCAATAAAACTTGCAATCTAGGTATTTGAAAAAAATCTCAAAAAATTTTGAATTCTAGCCTAGATATTTGAATTTTTGAGAGAAATATGATCTAGTGGCTAATTGGTAATTGTCTCAATCAGTCGCTATAAAGCATATGGTTGCCGGTCACACAACCGGTTGCCCCACGCTGACAAACAATGTTTTGGTGATGATTGGTGACTTTGGCTACCAAAAAGTGAAATAGCGACCAACTAGTGATTGATTTGTCGGTTGCCAAAACATGAGTTTCTCTTGTCGTGTTAGAAATAATTAAGACATATTTGTCACTCTATCTCAATAAACGTAAAAGATGTTCTGAACTTTTAATTTTTACATTTTAGGCCTATGAAATTAGATGAGTTATAGTCAAAACCCAAGTTCGTGCCTAAATCCCAAATTAAATTGGTTACCATCAAGTAATTAATTTGAAATGTTTCAATTATATTTTTTTGAAACTTTTGAATTTATCATGACTTAGTTTTGAATTTATTACCTTTTTAACACTTCTCTTTC
The DNA here is from genome assembly GCA_005392925.1 of Aquilaria sinensis. Classification (NCBI taxonomy): domain Eukaryota; kingdom Viridiplantae; phylum Streptophyta; class Magnoliopsida; order Malvales; family Thymelaeaceae; genus Aquilaria; species Aquilaria sinensis. The sequence continues at coordinate 56,841 of SMDT01000838.1, forward strand.
TATATAAATGCAATCAATGTGAAAAATTTGTATCTTCATTGATGGTTGCAATGAAATGCGGGCATTTACTAGTATAATATTAATACTCTTGTTGAAACAATGTTGTTAGTCTTGAGTTTTCTCCATCGGTTAGGATCGAATTAATAGTCCAAACGGATCGAATTATGTGTGCGTGCAGGGGGGACATTCGCATTATATTCACTGTTATCAAAGCACATAAAGATGAGTTTGATCCCAAATGAACAACCAGAAGATCGGGAGCTGTCGCAGTACAGGTTGGAGAGGCCGTCCAGCGAGTTGAAACGAGCCTGCAAGACCAAAGATGTGATAGAGAATAACAAAAGCATCAAAATCTTGCTTTTCCTTGTTACCATCCTCGGCACTTCTCTAGTCTTGGGCGACGGTGTCCTCACTCCTAGCATCTCAGGTACCTACATATATACATACGTACCTACATATGAGTGATCGACATCATATCTACCTACCTAACTCCCATTACTTAATTAATTTTCACAGTTCTATCTGCTGTTGGTGGCATCAGCTCGTTGGGCCAAAGTAAGAGTGGCATTATTTATTTATTTATTTATACGTACATACGGCAGAATTAATTTGTTGAAAGTCAATTAATTAGAAGTGTATTTAGTGATAAGTATTGGTTGCTAATTAATTGAAATAATTTGGTGGCATGCAGATGCTGTGGTGGGGGTTTCGGTGGCAATATTGATCTTTTTGTTCGCAGTACAACGATTTGGGACGGATAGAGTAGGTTACTCCTTTGCGCCCCTCGTCTGCATTTGGTTCGCCGTCATCGCCGGCACTGGACTCTACAATCTCCTCGCTCATGATGTCGGTGTCCTCCGTGCTTTTAACCCCTACTACATCGTCCAATACTTCCGGAGGAACGGCAAAAAAGGATGGACTTCTCTCGGAGGAATTTTCCTCTGCATCACTGGTCTCTCTGTCTCTACTCGCCAGCCTGCCTTATTCTCTTCTCCTCTTCTCCATCATCCATTATTAATTCATAATTATCCACAATAATCAATTCAAATTAATGCTACACTACTATATATATATATATATATATATCTGATATATCATATATTCAATTAATTCTTCTTATCATTTTCAATTAATTCTTCAATTCTATGTACCTACCTACAGGGACAGAAGCCATGTTCGCTGATATCGGTCACTTCAGTGTTCGAGCAGTTCAAGTCCGTACAAGTCCTTAATATATATATATATTACATTTAAGCAGTCGTTTATTGCTTGCTTTAATTTCGAAACGAATTACATTATTGGCAGGTTAGTTTCACCACTGTCACATTACCTGCTATATTGCTTGCATATATCGGACAAACTGCGTACCTCTCCAAATTCCCTGAAAATGTCACGGATACTTTCTACAAATCCATTCCTGGTAAGTCCTTTTTTACCGACTAATTCATAAAAATAAACTATATACGTATCTACAGAATATTGTTTAGCATCTACTGCTATATGTAATACTTCATCCATGTCGTATTCTTTTAAACATTTGGTTTTTTTAAAATAGTTTAATTTGAATTTATTTATATTATTGTTTGTAAGAATTTTTTTAAAAAAAATATATATTTAAAAATTATATATCTTTATTTATCATTTATATATAAAAATTTTTCATTTGTAAACTAAAATATTAAAAATTAAAAGTCATAAATTGATTGTTAAATATTGAATGTTGTAAAGAACTTGAGACTGAGAAAGTATTTAATTTAGAGGATACGTTCTACTTTTACCGTACAATTAATTAATTAATAGCTATGTGTATATGTATGTATAGTAATAGCTAAGTAAACAATTAATTTGTATATTTGTGATGAAGGTCATATATACTGGCCAACTTTCGTGATTGCCGTCGGTGCCGCGATCATTGCCAGCCAGGCTATGATTTCTGGGGCCTTCGCCATCATTTCTCAGTCGCTAACCCTCGGCTGCTTCCCCAGAGTTAAAGTTGTTCACACCTCTGCCAAATATGAGGGCCAAGTTTATATTCCCGAGATCAATTACGCGCTTATGGTCGCCTGCGTCCTCGTCACCGTCGGCTTCAAAACTACGGACAAGATCGGTAACGCATATGGTATGTATTGTCGGTACAAGTACAACAACAACAGGGTGAAAAATCACACACACCCACACACACCCACACAGATACTAGTTAACTAGGCGTTTCGATCTGCATCGTAGTAGAAGTAATTTCGAACACTGCTTACGCGTGCAGGAATTGCTGTGGTTTCGGTGATGGTGATAACGACATGTATGGTTACGCTGATAATGGTGACGGTATGGAAGACAAGGTTAATCTGGATCGCACTATTCTTCGTCGTATTCTTTACGATAGAAATTGTATACGCCTCCTCCGTCCTGTCCAAATTCGTTCAAGGCGGCTTCCTCCCGCTGGCAGTGGCCTTCTTCTTGATGTGTGTAATGGGGATTTGGCACTACGTGCACCAGAAGAAATACGCCTTCGAGCTCCACAACAAGGTCTCCCGCGAGTACCTCAAACAGTTGGTTACCAACACCAATATCAGTCGGGTCCCCGGGATAGGCTTATTCTATTCCGAGCTGGTTCAAGGAATTCCCCCAATTTTCCCTCATTACCTCGCCAGTGTACCCTCCATCCACTCCGTTCTGGTCTTTGTCTCCATCAAGAACTTGCCCATCAGCCGGGTCGAACCCGAGGAACGCTTCCTGTTCCGTGAGGTTGATCCCAAAGGGTACCGGATGTTCCGGTGCGTGGCCCGGTATGGTTACAAGGACGCCATGGTCGGATCCCAAGAGTTCGAGCGCCAGTTGGTGGATAGCTTGACGGAATTCATCCGTCACCAGTATTTTTCTGATGGATGGGGGCTAGGTGACGCCCCAGAGAACAACCACGATCACTCCGGCGCCACTGCCACAGGGAAACTGAAAGGAACTGGCCGATCCGCTGTTCATGTGGAGGAAACATTACAGCAACCCACCCTTCAGCCGCGTGTTTCGTCCGGGTCGATTCAGGCAGTGAGATCGACGTCCAACTCATCGACTAGGTTACTGGGGACGGCGGTGCAGGTGGCGGAGGAGGAAATACATTTTGTTCGGAAAGCCCAGGAGGAGGGAGTGGTGTATCTGCTGGGAGAGACGGAGGTGGTGGCAAAACCTGATTCGTTTGTGCTCAAGAAGATAACCGTCAACTATGCGTATAGTTTTCTCAAGAAAAATTTCAGGCAAGGTGAAAAGATTATGGCGATTCCTCACACCAAACTTCTCAGAGTTGGAATGACTTACGAGATCTGATTCAACTTCGTATATAATAAGTTTCTTGTATATACAAAAAGGGGGAAAAAAAACCAAGAAGAAAATGAACCTCCTGCCTGCTGTGAATTGATGTACTCCACTTGGCTAACCAGAATATATATGCATCCAAGAAATAAAGCCGCTTCTTGTCAAATCATTTCGTCTTCTTTGATAAAAAACAAGTTCTTCTCAAAACAAAAATATATATTTGTAATTATTTGCTTTTGATTAGAAGAGATAATTTTGTCATATACTTCAAGAAATTCGAAACCGAAAATTCTGTCCATCAAATTAACTAGAGAGCGGAACTAGGTAGCACTTTTAGCTTTTCTGCAACAATTAATTTCCGGCTAATCAAACTAGTGCATAACACTATAGGTAGTTCTTCCACAATAACTTCGATACATACTAATTTTTGACATGTTCTCTGAGCATGGATAAAGTTTATCTAATGAACTTGTTTAATTAATTAGCATGTTAAGTGTTAGAGATACATTAAAATATTTGTTAATGAAACGAAGAAAAATATTAATTTAATAAATCAAATAGAAAAATAGTACATTTCAAAGTTTGAAAATTTGACTGTGTTTCATACTTAAATAATTGAGTAACAATGTCAATTTTAAAAAGGATAATTGCAATTTGTCATCTGTGGTTTAGATAAAATTACATTTTGCTTCTCCTTTTTTTAAAAATATACACTATATCCCCTGTCTTTTTAATATAGTCCAACAATAACTTTTAAAATATTAATTTAGATATTACGGTAGTCATCTTTTAATAATTTCAATCTGTATGGTATTTTTTTATAATTAATGGATATTTCAAATTATTGCTTTTTTCTATATTTCTTTCAGTTTTTAAAATAGTATTTTTTTAAATATTAATTAATTAGAAAAAAATTATATATATTAAAATTACTTGATAATGACAACCATATAGTCTAAATTAAGATATTAAAAGTTGCTGTTGAACTATATTAAAAAGACAAGGGGTAAAGTGTATATTTTTTAAACAGAAAAAGGTAAAGTGTAATTTTATTTAATCCTTAGATGACAAATTCTAATTTACCCATTTTAAAAACAGCAAAACTGTAAAAATTCAATGTTATTATGAAGTAAAAGCGATAAAGGTTGTAAGGAAAATTATTCGGATAAAATCTAATAGAGTTATGAGAATAGATAAAGTACACAGTAGGAGTTTTGTGATTTTAACAAAACTTACAGCACATCCTATCAATTCTCAAATTTATTAATTTGCGTTTTTTACAACCCCAGCCTAAAAAGCCAACAGAGCTCTTCCCCTACCATATGCTTAATCTCCCAACAGAATCAAAACTGTCAATCATAACCTAAAATTATTAATTTAATCTCAACTTCTCCTAAAAAAACTTCTAAAAATATTTATGTTTATATACAACTTCTAGCTAGAATTTTTTTTATTTTTTTATTTTTATAAGGACAGTGTGGAGGAAAAGGAGTGAAGGATACGGGCATAATCCTAAAAAAGCCTTCAATTTATCCAATGGATCATTTAAACCTCATAATCTTCAATTTAGAGCATTAATGAACCACTATAATTTTTTTAGTATCTCGAGTTAGCTATACATATATATATATTCATGCAAGTTGAAAAACAAGCTTGAATGACCAGAAATTTATAATCAAATACAAATTTAGGCAATATTTTTCCAAACTAACCTTTTTTTTTTTCTTTGAGCGGCAACAAAGGTGCATTATCACCAAACTACTAAATTTAGTGATTAAACTACTAAATTTTCCAAAAAGTAAAGGCCAAGTGCCGAAACGCATGATAGCATGCACTTGCAAATTTCTTTTCCTTATATTTTTTTATGTTTTAATGCTACTAAATTTATTACGTTGCCTATTTTATCGCGGTAACTGCAAGTAATTTCAATTAATAAGTTCATCTGCTCCTGCTCCCACAGCCACTGTTTTCACAGCGTCTCCGACCCACCCTTGTTCTTCTGCTTGGTGTTCACTACCTCATTAGCCTCAAGCCAACCAATTAATTTATTGAACATACAAATGCATTGATTGATTTGTTACCTGTATATAGGACAAAAAAAGGTTAATTTCTACCTCGGGCTCTTTTCCGAACAATACCCGGACCTGTTTTCTACATGAAACAAAATAAGCAATTAATCATTAAAAACACATACATGTACAGATCTACGTTAGATTGAAGTAAATTTTGTATGTTTAAACCCCCGTATATCTATATATTTTTTTTAACAGCAAACAGAGAATTTTATTGATAAGAAGCAAAAAACAGTAGAAGCCCGCAAAATACATTAGAATACGAATCTATATCTGAATTTGTATTTAAAGGATAAGGCATACGCTTTCTTTTCCTCAGAAATTTCCTATAGATAAAAGAGAATGGCGAAAATCATTTTTGATTGCCCTCAACATTTTCCGTCAGCAGCAGGTCATCAATATAAGAATCATAGAAAGTTTCCTAATTAGATCTTAAAATCCCTACCCAGCGAGGGATGTTCTTACTGTTACAGGATTGTATTTGTACAAGATTAGAAAAGCCGGGCAAGCAAGGCCAAGGGTATCTGATCAACCTCAACAATAGTGGCTTAGTTACATCTGACACAAAAACAATAACAATTACTTACAATTTTAATTAAAAATAGAAAATTGAGATAGAGAATGAATATGCAGCTTTAAAAATACATAAATTTAAGAATCAAAGAAAATTTACAAGCAGATCTCATCAAAATCACTTCACACAGCAATGATTGTTACCTTAAGGGTATAACACTTCTAGAATAATGGAGAAACAGAGCAAGGTAGTAAATCTGATCAACTTCAACCAGCTGTGGCTTAATTACATCTGGAAACAGTAATAATTACAATACGAAAACAAAGAAGTTAAATTCAGAAACTAAAATGGATAAAGAAATGATGGATTCACATAAGTCCAGCAAATAGAAAATAGAAAAGTTCCTATCATGGCATATAAATAAAAATTTAGGATAACCAATCCATTTCCTCGGCCGGTCCTCAGAGGCAGTAAAGCAACTAGCAACGACTATAACCTGGATACCAAAAGGAAGGACGAAAATATCGAGAAAAGCTATCAAAATGACTCTATTAATCATTTCTCCTTCAATGTTAGATTGACAACATTGGGTTTAAAACAAACTGTTGTATGTAGACAAAATCTCTTGTTCTTGAAACTTCTAATAATTCAGATGCAGCAAAGATACAACATATGCTTTTTCATTATGGCGCATACCTCATTTTTCTCGTTTTCAATCCTCTTATTGACAAGATGTGAACCAATGAGGCCAACTTCTTTGCCACTCTATCTCAAGTTGAACTTGAATAAATGAAAAGACTGATCATCATTCAAATAGTTCACTCTCAATCTTGTACAAGGAATTGGTTCTAGGTCACTTTTATATATTGCAGAAAGAGATGATAAATCTGAATATTAAACTATTATTATATATTCACCTCACCATCCATCACTAGGTTGAACTCTATCCCAAAGAAAGGGAAAAAAAAATCATACAAAGAGAAAACTACGTTGCCGAAGAAAAAGATAGGCAAATTGATCCGCCTTCACCCAACAAACATAGCAAAGGCTTCAACAAAAACCGATAGCGTGAAGGATAAGGGGCCCAAACCCGAAATTTGACTTGAAATATCGCATTAGGGTTGAGTCAGAAAGTAGAAAAAGTATAGTTTGGTTTGACCAAACTTAACCCATTTTAAAGAAGCAAAAAATGGGTTGGTTCGAGCCCAACCCGAATTAACCCTATTAACACATAATCCTTACCCAATTCCCAGGCCTATGCTACCATCTGCTTGAACCCCTAAGCCAACCCATAAACTAACTCCCTACCCATATACTAATCTTAGCCCAACCAATTCCCTAACCTAACTAAGTTCTAACTTCCCATTCCCCAACCCCCATGCCGTCTCCTTGGTCCCCAACCTCGCCGCCCCTTGTCCCACACCACTAAAATTTGGGGATTTTCTAATGGGTATTTTATCAATAGTCAGACTGTTGATAATTACCAACGTGTTAGGTCATTCGTGACGGTTACTAACAGTTAAGCCATTGGTAACTTTCTAATAGGTTAAACAGTTGATAATTACTAACACAAAAAACAGTTGGTATAGACTAAGCTGTTAGAACTTGAAAAAGTGAGACTGTTTTGAAACAAGAATGAAAAATGTACGTCTAAATTGGGATTTGCCCCTATTTCAATTATAAATTCACTCTCCACTCTCCACTCTCCTCTCCCATACCTCATCGTATTCTTTTATTTACTTTTCTCCCTCTTTCCTTCCCTCTCAGACATCCATCTTCATTTTCTTCTTTTTTTCTCTCCTTCTTTATTTTTCCTTTTTATTCTTCATTTTTTATTTTTCACTACTAAAAAATAGCCATTTCCAACGGCTGATAGGGCCGTTGGCAAAACATGCGTCGGAAAAAAATTTCCAACGGCTCATTTTTTTTGCTATTGGAAAATGTGCTGTTAGAAATTTTCAACAGCCAAAGTGGTTGGAGTTATTTGGTTAGGTTTTCCAATGGCTAAGGCAATTGGAAACGTTTTATACAAAAACAAAAAAAAAAGATATATTTTGTACAGTACTAAATTATATTTTATATTTCATAATATGACAAAAATTTAAAATATTATATCTTATATTTACAAAACAAAATTGAAAAGCAGGAGACAAAAAGCACAAAATTACAAAAACGGGCTAATAATAAAAAAATCACAAAAATTACATAAACTATGAAAAATCAGAAAAGTTGTCCTGAAACCAGATATCCACAAATATAAAATAAAAGACAACAAGTACAACAAACGCACAAAATAAATAAAACTAGATCTAGAAAATTTTAAAAACTAATACAACAAACAAACAATAATAAAGTAGATATGCAAACACAGTAGTCGGAGGAGGGTGGCGGAGCGAGGAGCCAAGGTGGACAGCTTGCGGCAGAGCCAAGGCGAACGATGGACTGGGAGCGATGGATCTAGTGCAGATCTGAGCGGAGAACGCGAGCCGAGAGGAGAACGAACGTATCTAGTGCAAATTTGGGCGATCAACGGCTAGCAGATGGTAAAGCAAACGATGATGAATGGTTGAGCACACGGTGACGAACAGTAGAACAGACGGCGATGAATGGTAAATCGAGAGTCAAACGAATGGCAACCAAGTGGAGAGCATAGAGAAGAAGGCAGAGAGGAAATGAAGCACATAGAGGAGACTGAGGGCAAAAAAAAGAGAGAGGCAGAAAGGAGACAGAGGACAGAAACCAGACAGAGGGCAAAGAAAGGAGAGAGGCAGAACGCCAAGAGAATAGAGGGAGAGGGAGAGAGCAAAAAAATTAGAGAGGCGAGAGTGAAGAGAGATGTAAAATATGTATATATAGCTAGGTTAGATTAGGTTTGGGTTAGTTTTGGGCCAATTAGGTGGGTCTAATAAATTGAGTTATATATATATGTATGTGTGTGTGTGTGTGTGTGTATGATAAATAGGAATACATGAATATATATAAATATTCATATATGATACACACACACATACACATTGTTATTTTTATTTATAATAAAATATGTATATAAATGTATTACTATTATTATTGTTGTTATTTTTAACAAAATATTACTATTACTATTACTATGTATGTGTGTGTGTGTGTGTGTGTGTGTGTGTGTGTGTGTGTGTGTGTGTGTGTGTGTGTATTGATATATGATATACATATATACATACAACATATATTATCATATTTATTAACAAAATGTATATTAATTAATTTATATATAACATATGATATATTATATTATGATAATATATATTATACATATATTTAAATTATACATATATTATGATAAACACAGATTATAGTAATATACATATACTAAAATAAAAAATTTATTTTCCAATGGTCTAAGACGTTGTAAAAAAAAATCCCAATGGTTTAAGTCATTGGAAAAATAAAAAAAATTTCCAATGGCCTAAGCCGTTGGAAAAGTTTAAAATATTTTTCAATGGCTTAGGCAGTTGGAAAATGAAAATGTTTTCCAACGGCTAAAGCTGTTGGAAACAATAAATACTAAGATACGCAGCCTAACTTACATGTTTTTCAATGGCTTAGGCAGTTGGAAAATTGCCCATTAGAAATTTTGAACATTTCCAATGGTTTGACCGTTGGAGATTTATTTTTACAAGTTTCAATTTTTTCACAATTTTCAATGGCTTGGCTGTTGGAAAATGGGCCATTGGAAAAAAAAAGAGCTTTTTTAGTTGTGTTTTCTTGTCCATCCATCTTCTTTTTCTTCTTCTTTTCTCCTTCTCTTTTTCATTCATCTATACATTTTCTTCTTCCTCCCCTTCTCTTACTCGCTCCTTTACACATGCCTAACGGATTCTGGGTAGGTGTAGTGATAGAGTCGTTCAGATAAGTTTTTTTGTAGCGGTGGTTGCCAAAAAAAATTTTCCTAGATTTTTTTGTTTACATGTTTAAATTGCTTGTTTCCTCATATTTAACTTTCTATAAAGCCACTTTTTAAAAAAAATATAAAAAAAACTCAACCATTTTCTGTATATTTGGCTTCAAAATTTTAGGTTATTTTTTTATTTCAAAAAATTGCTTTGTTTACATGGTTTTAATTCTTTTGTTCTCCTCTTTAACTTCTTTTAAAGTGATTTTTTAAAAAACATAACCAATTTTCATAAATCGAGATTTAATGTTCAATTTTTTTTTATTTATGAGTTTTCCCATCTTTTTTTGCTACTTTTCCTTTGGATTGGATTGTTGGCAAACTAGATACGGGCTGAACGGATCTGACGGTGGGTGTGTCTAGTTGGCCAACAAGCGGCGTGTGGCCCAAACAATTTCAACGTTTAACTTTAGGTTATATTAGTCTTATGTTATGATTATGGTTATGGTTTGCCTTACTTGAACCTATTTCCTTAAACCTATAACATCGATTGGATGAGTTGCACTTGAAAGAAAGAGGAGACTAGAGAGAGAAGAAAGAAAAAAGAAAAGCCCAAACGAGTAGCAGAGAAGAAACCGGCCATGTAGAGGTGGATCATAATACCTTGAAATTTTTGAAAAGCTCCAGATACGGGTACTTAAGTGGTTAATTTGAGAGAAATTAAGGACTGAATATACATTCCCCCCCCCCCATCCGGGGAAAATAATGGAAGAATATAAAGATAGAAAGGCCATGAGGTAGGCGCTGAAGAAAATAGGGATCAAATTAGTAATTATTCCCTCTGACTTTAAGCAGATATTCTAACATGGTTTAAATTCACCATTAGTCCTTTAGATTTTCCAATTCGCAAGATTTGGTGCTTAGCTTTGACTTAGTATGACTTAGTCCCAATCTCCAACTTTGCCTCGCTATAATGTCATTTCTCTCCTCCGGGCTACCCCATAAACCAAAAATCATGTTTCCACCATTGCGGCCATGTTGCTTCGCCGGTGTAACAATTTGGACAAAGCCCAGACGTGTTTACCAAATTTTTGCTTTGATTTTAGATTTTTGCCAAATTTTTGCTCCCACTAGAATATTTTAAATTTCTTAATTAATTGTTGCTCACAATAAAGCATTGGAGTTGTTGCTAGCTTATTGTTGTTTGACTTCCACGGTGGTTTTGGCTTCAAAGCTACTTTCAAACTTACAATTGTACAATCATCATTGTTATTATTATTATTTTTCAATTTTTTTTAAAATGGCATATTCCAATGGTTTCATGTTGGAATTTACTTTAATTTTTTTGAAATATCAAAAAATTTTACCAACGACTTTAACAGTTGGTAAGTTATTAACAGTCAAACACGTTGATATCTATCAACGGCTTAGACCATTGTTGATAGCTACCAATGGCATAGCACGTTGGTAAAAGCTAAATCGCTGGTACAAAGCTTTTTTAACTTAGAACATTGGCAATTTTCAACTGTTTTTTTACCAATGGGCAAACATTGGAAACTATCAATAGCTTAATATTCAATCGTTGATAAAAAAATTTCCAACACATTGATAATTTCAAAATTACCAATGCTAAACCACTAGTAAATGACCTTTTTTTAGTAGTGTCGGTACTTCTATTTTGTCCCTCACTCATTTGCACTTTGCCCTCCCTAGTAGGGATGGAGTCAAGATTTTAAGTTGGGAGACCGAACTTTATTTTGAAAATGTTAAAGAATCAAGAAGTAGATGTTTTTCCACAACATAAAAATAAAATAACAAAAGTAACTTAAAATCTATTAAAATGTCATGTTTATAGGTTATACACTTCGATAATAGTAAGTAAAACTTATTAAATCTCAGTTTTCATCTATATAATGAATCAATGATCATAAACTTCAAATCCATATCAAATCATGAGCATCCCTGTCAATGGAAAATTTGTTATGTTATTATACATGTACACATGTTCAATTATTATCATATAACAAATAAAAAGATAATACCTTGTGTATCTTGACGTGGGCACACCTTCTTTCAATGCATAAAAATCATCTATTTATTTTGTTTATTGAAAAAGTCTCAACAATTTCTCTTTCAATATAAACAATTAAGTGATTCTTGAGAAAAATCATCACCCATGCTACTACGAAGTCTTGTTTCCATAATTTTTATTGCTGAAAAGACTTGTTCCGTTGTTGCAGTTAAAATAAGAAGAGTCAATATAAGACGAATCAATCTGTTCACCAAAGGATAATTTTTTTTATTTTCTTGTTTCTTTTAGTCCTTGGCTAAGTTACTGTTCATTTGGTCAGAATTTAGTAACTAACTTTAAAAATCCATAACTTGGTCCATATGTAGGCTTTTAATGTAAAACAAAATTTATTGGTTTGCTCTAAGTCTCTTCTTGATAATGGAACAAAGAAAACAAGGGGTTACATGGCTAGAATGATACAGTTTATTAGTGGAAGTTATAGATATAGTGGCTGGCCACTAAAACTTAACAAGATTACTTAATGTGTGGAAGCCAAAACTAATAATTGTGCTAGTGTTTTCCTTCTTAGCTGCCATAGCATGCATAAATGTAAATATATGCATTATGGTTTGACCAATATACATGTATTTGCATGAAGACCAAGAGGTCCACTTGGGTAATATAATGGATATTATTCTGATGGCCTACAAAACATGCATAACTCCTGGGAGATTGACACATTAAATATTGTCACTGTATTTAAGCTCTTAGAGTGGTAACAGAAGTTGCTACACAATTCAATAATTGTAAATATATTTTTCAATTGTGGATGATGATTGATAGGGCACATCAAGCTCATAATATTGCAGCTGATAGTTTAAATGAATCTTTTCTTATTCAATGAAATCTAAAGGATAAAACTTGTCGGTCAATCTACATATGTGCTCAATATTAAAGGACTTATAAGAATCTCTGGGATTCAGAGCAACACTAATAAGAAAAAGCTATGTCATCTATTTGCTAAAGGAGTTCTTCTATTTCTCACGAGACATGCATTGGCTAATGCAAAAATTTACAATAGAAGTGAAAATTTTGTACTTTTACATTTCTAACTTTCTAAAATATAATTAATTATTTTTTATTAAGAGGATAAAATTAATTGTTTCATGTTGGACATTTCCTACATTTCTCACACAAATCAACCATTTGCATTTATGTATAATTTTAGTGAGATAGAAAAAATTATTACCATTTTACATCTATACTTCTTAAAATTATTGTTATGTTTTATAATTAAAAATGGGGGGTGTTGTGAGTTTTCCAACCCTAATCCACAAGCGCATGGGATGTGTGTAGATAGGGTGAATGAGTATCGTTCCCACAAGGATTGATTTATATTGTTTGCTAATTACCACTACCTTGAGACTCACTTTAGCTAAACAAGCAACAATTGATGATTTACTCACTATGAAAATAACTAAGTTTGCAACTCTACTTAAATTATCACTAAACAAGAATAATAAACACAATGCAAATTAGAGGTTTTCTAATGAATTAACAAAACACACTTCCTATGGTTTTCACTATTTGACTTGGTTAGCTAGTGCATTAAGGCTAATAGTTTGGTTTTTCTACTTGTTAGTGAAGTTAACTAATTGGGCCCTTACTCTCCCAAGTGAAAGGGTCATTCTCCCAAACTTATACTAGAATGGACTCCCATCCAAATTGCTAGTTCAAGAGGGGCATTACAAGTTCAATTTACCTTTACCTAGTGTCCTAGATTAGTCTCCCAACAAGCTCATGGCCACTACACTATCCTCATAATTTTAATTCATTTTAATCTTTTCCAAGAGTTTAAAAGAAATCTAAGGTGCAATTGACTAGAGCCCTTAATCAATCAACACAACAATGAGCTCAAGAATAAAAGTAAACAAGCAATGGAGAAAAACCAAAGTCAAATAACCATTAATCCAACCAACATAACCAATTCAAGTAGCTACAACCATAGAAAGTGTAGAGAAAACTACTCCATAATCAAACTAAACATAAACATGAAAATACATAAAAGAGCATCTATGTCTAAATACAAGATAAAAGAAGAAAAGAAGGAACCCAATAGACTCTAGATGCTTGATTCCTCAATGCTCTTACAAGTCTTCAAGTCCTCCAAGCCTTCTCCAAGAAAGAATCCATAAATGCTCCCAAGGAAGATGAAGAAATGCAAGAAATGGTGATGAACAACCTAAGTCTAAGATGAGAACATGAAAATGAAGCTCTCTTCTTTTCCTAGGCTCCAGGTTCTTTTATCCCTTGAAGGTGTCCCTTTCACTCACCAAACCATTTGGATAGAAATCCTTGGCCAATAATAAGCTTAAGTTCAAATTTGAGGTGGGGGATCACTTTCCCAGGTGACTGGAGCTTAGGCCTCAGGAAGGGGTGCTTGGGCACCTAGGCCTTCAAACTTGAGGGTGTTCTGGCGCCTAGGCCCCAAGATGCGTTTTTCAGGCAGTAAGCTTTTGAACTGTGGCGCCTAGGCTTCACTCTTGGGGCATAGACCTCATAGTTATAATTTCCCTTGACATTTGCATTCTCGTTTTTTGTTCCGCTCGTCCCGGTGCCATTCCAATGCTACGGTCCACTTCTCCAATCTACAAAATGAAAGATCAAAGCAAAAATCGGCCAAAAATATTGAGTGGTAAGGTAGAAAATTGTGGGCAAAGTTGACAAAAAGTCAACATGTTTGACCATAAAATTAATATTTATCAGGGGGCCACAAGAAAGATAATGTAATTTTTGTATTTATTTTTACAGAAATGCATATGTGTGTGTGTGTGTGTGTGTGTGTGTGTGTGTGTGTGTGTGTGTGTGTGTGTGTAATACAAATAATTTGCCATCCCCCCTATTCCCTCAGCCATTGTTCCTTAGCCTTGCTTCTCCATTACCCACCCAGTATTCTTCCTCCATTTTGACTCTTGGCTAACCTTAGCCAGTAGCCCTGTGTTACCTCACCACCTGCCTACAGCTCAAAAGTCACAACACTCAACTCGTAGAGGTTGATGATAACACAAAGTCAGTCAAGTTGCAAAATGGAGGAGATAAGGCTGTGGAGATGCCGAAGGTAGGGGTGAAAATGGGTCATGCTGACCTCGAGCCCACTAAGCTAGAGCTCGGCCCCTTTACTGTTTAGAACTACCAGGGCTCAAGCTCAAATTGCTCAAGCCTAATTTTTTAGGCTTGATCTCGGCCCCAAAAGCTCACAAGGCTCAAATGACACATTATAAATTGTAGTACCATAATTATAAGATATATGAAAGATGAAAGACTAAATTTGTAAGTTTTTACATAGAATACTAGTAAAGCGAAAACTATAAAACCTATCCCAAACTTTCTAATCATTTGATTCTCTACCTTGATTTTGTAAACTTCATAAATGAGCCATCATCCACCTTAAGAAGCTGCCTCACAATCAATTTTCTCCTTCAAAAAGCTCATTTTCATCTTATTCAGCTAGTTAAAGTTTGCCACTTTAGTACCCCTTTTCATCATCTGCTTATAGACTGTCGTTATCTCCTTCAATTTTTCATTTATCCTCCTTTGAAACTTCCTCACCAATTTGCCTTCCAACAAAGACTGTTGAATCATACTCCTTTCTATCTCAGCCATCAAAAGCAACAAAGATTCTGCAATCCAACTTGAGGGTCAAATTATAAACCCCATCTAGCTGAAAATGCCACAGATAAACAGTCTACTAATGACCACAGTTCTCTGAAGGTTGCCACTGTGCCACATTGATTTCTGGGCTTTTTAACATGCCCTCAGCTTCATCCCTCAACCCCAACTATGACTCATTGCAGAAAATATACATCACACTACAAATCAAGCAAGAAATCTCAGAAGAAGACCGATAAATGAATTTGAGAAAATTTTCTGATAAAAAATCTGAGAAATTTGATAAGCCTGAAAAGAAGAGCAAAGCTTAATAAAAAAAATCTCCATCTCGCCAGGCCCATAAAGAAATATGAGAATACAAGTGAACAAATTTGAGATATGAGAAGAAAAACTAAGAAGTTTGAGAAGATGTTGAAGTTGATCAGACACAAAAGTCTGAGAAGAAGTGAGAAATTTGTAAGGGAAGCCCGTTAATGTATGGGGCCGGGCTCCTTTAGGCTCTAGCTCGGCCCTAAAAAAATTTGAGCTTGTTTTCTAGCTCGAACTCGAGCTTGAGCTCAATTAAGCTCGGCTTGAAAAGCCTTAACTCGAGCTTGAGCTCAAGCTACCCGACAAAGGCTTAGCCTTTTTCACCCCTAGCCGCAGGGAGAAAGAAAAGGGTGAGAGAGCTGTTTGTTGTTGCCGGTGAAGGGGGAGCGTAGGAGATGAAGTAGCAGAGAAAGCTGATTACGCTGATGAATGTCGAACTGAACCAACCTAACCGGACCTAACTTAATATTTTCATATGAAGGTTAGTTTGAGTTAGATGCCTATTCAATTAGAGTTCAAATCATGAAATTGCAGCTATGAAATGGATCTAAAGATGTCAAGTTTAGGCCAAACCCGATCCGATAACATAAACTATCAGCCCTAGGAATCGAAGCCATGGCTTCAATTTGTCATACATGCATGACAATTGCCACTCAGAGTCTCAAACATTAATTAACAAAAAGAGGCAGGACAAAAGAAAATTGAATTCAAAACCTTGCTGATTGTCAACGGCAATGGTATATCCGAAACCAAAGACAACAAAATTTGTCCATCTTAATACACGCCTCTCCATCTTCATTGCGCACAAATAAATTTAAGGATCAAGTTCTTCAATTCATTCCAAAACAATCAAACATAATTTTTCCGAGGCCTACCAAATCAGACTTACCCAATGATGCCGAACTCCTCATAGAGGGGGAATGTGGATGGAATCGAACTCGAATTGGAAGAAATTGATGATGGGCGACAGGAGATCCCCTCTATCCCGTTCATCATCGTGAAGCCCAACAAGATTTGTGCAGACTCTTGACTCTTCTACTAAATATTCTTCGTATCAACCACCGAACACAACAGAGATGAAGAACGGTGTCAATTGTGAAACTGGGTTTGACAGCTCCACAGTGCCGATCAACGAATTAAAGAGGAAGGATAATCGCAGAGCAAACTATGATAGACGGAGATCGCGTAAGATCGCGCACCAGGAAGAGTTAAGCGAACTACAAAGAAGGTTATCGAAGCTTCTGCGTTGCCGGTGATGCCTTGTGACCACTGACGACACAAAGCCAAAGGTGGATAGTCGAGTACCAACTGAGAGAATTAACGTAGTTCAAGAACTGGAAGCGTAATTCATCGGACAGATATCAACACAACACAAGGAGAATGACTCAACCGACGGATCGGGATCTTATTAACAGGGAAAAAGATGTCACATTGGCAGAAATATTCACGGCTTGGTCGACAGATATACAAGTTTACTGATGAAAAGCACAAAGCGAAAATCTTCACGGACCACAGGAGGGGTTGATATACTAATTGCAGAGAATTATCTTTTAATTTATTCGAAAAATTTTCTCTGTCACATTTGATTCAACTAATTTGTGAGTATTAAATTGGATGGAAAATAAGGAAAATTTTATAAACACAAAAATTACTTTTATACCTTAAGAAATATAAAAGACATGCGCAGCAATTGAACACTAAAAAAAACGTACCTGACGCAGCACTTAGAAATATTTGTTGTGTAATAAAATATCTTGAGTAAGATATTTATAAGTCAAAAAGAAAAGTAATAGGAGTAGAGATAAAAATAATTTGTTTTCAGGGCAGACCTAGATTTTTTATAATTTTTATAAAAGAGTGGCAAAAATAAATATTTTTCTAAATTATAATTTTTATATATAAAGGAATTTGACCAGTTTTTAAAATGGACTAAAATGTATTTATCTTAAAATTTTAAAGAAAATTACATATATTTTACAATTTTAATAAGGACCCGGGCCATGGTAGCCCCTTAGCTCCGCCCATGGTCTTTTTCTTTTTACAGAAACAGGACTTGCTATAAAGATTACTGCCTTTATTTTTAGAAAGGTAACTAAGCCTAAAACTAAGGATTCAAAACAAAATTAAAATCAACTAAGGTACCAATTTTGGGCGCTATAACAAAGTTGTTTTATTCATTTCTTTTTTTTTTTTGTTTCTTTATTGGTCCATTTTTTTGTTTATTCCTTTAGTTTCAGAAAATAAAGCTAGCTTGGAATGCCAAAAATATTTATTTTCCCAGCTCATGATTCTAAGTTTTTTAACTGGAAAGTATCACGTCAATTTGGGAAACAACACGTAGAGATACAGGAGTAATTGATTATAATGTGATAATTATCTGAAATGCATGCACCTTCGTTGTAAACTATTCCAGTAGACGTGCATTTGTATTGTTGTTTCCATGTGTGTATGTATATTCAAGTAGATAGATATGTACTGAACGCCAAGAATCATTTTTTTTTACAAAAAAAAAATGAAAGAGCTTTTATTTCATTAAATAAAAAGCAAATATCTGTTTTCTAATTAACATTAGAGTTTTGAAAAACATTTTTAATCATTTTAGTTAGTTTTTAGAATTTAACCAATGAATAGATTATCAAAAATTCTAATGGAGCACTAATTAATCCCGAAAATTATTCCCAAATGTAGCCATAACACATCCGATGGTTGAGAAAGAATTGTGCTCTAATATCTTTGTTTAATCCAGAGGTATGCCATAAATTAAAGAAAATAAAAAGGTTTGTTCTCTCGGAAAAAAAAGTTTGTATTATATTTGCATATATAAAGGTTTAACATTAACATTATCAATTAGTGTTAGTTTTAAAAAACACTATTTAAGCGTGTTAACAGGTTTCATCTCTACCATTATAAATTATTTAAAATTTTAGTGCTAATTACAAAAGTTGGTCCCAGATAGTGACTAAGTAATGGGGAAAATAGAGGGCCGAGATAGGAGCATTATCTCAGAAAAACCTGCTGCTACAGCATTAAGGGAGGGTGAAAAGAGGAACAGCAAGTAGTAAAATAAATGGACGAAGCCACGGACGAAGTCGATTGAGATTTCTGTACGGGAAGGGAAAGAAAGAAAGTTAAAGAGTATAGGAACCAGCTACGTGTTTAAGCCAAATGTAAACCAATGCCTTACGCTGACGGAAGCGATAATCGTCGCGTTGGAGCAATTATCGCGGACTGGTTTTTGGATTGGAGACGTGTCGTGTTCCTTATAAATACCACTTTGAATCCCGCTGCCCAACCCTTGGCTCCACTCGGCACTCAAAATCAAATCATGGCCGAGAGCCAGAAGAGGAGCGAAATAGGTAGCGCCGTGCCACCAGAGGTACCGCCTCCGCCTCCAAGAGACTCCTTCAACTTGGAGGCCGGTCGCCTTTCCTTTAGATCCATGGGTGCCTCCAAGGTTTTTCTTCTTTTTTTATTAATTATTTTTTGATAGACTTTTTCTCGGGTGTTCATAATATTCATGATTTATGGTGATTCGAATAAAAAATGATGATATGTTGTTGTAGGAAAAAGCAGACTGGATTAGGACTTTGAAACTAGGGTTTCAGTGCATCGGGGTGATATTTGGTGATCTGGGGACTTCTCCACTCTATGTGCTTCCGAGCACTTTCCCCGACGGCATACGACACCAAGACGATCTTCTCGGTGTTCTGTCTCTCATCATCTATACTTTGGGCCTTATCCCATTGCTCAAGTACACCTTCATCGTCCTCTGGGCCAACGACAACGGCGATGGTAATACTAGCTAGCTATAGTAAACCACTCACTTCTTGGTTATAAAAGAACTGATGCTAACTTAACACTACTGTCTGTATATATGTGTATATATAGGAGGGACGTTTGCTCTGTATTCTTTATTATCAAGGCATGCAAAGGTCAGTTTGGTCCCAAATCAGCAGTCGGAAGATGGAGAGCTATCTCACTACAAATTGGAGGCACGATCCAGCGAGTTGAAGCGCAGTTGCAAGATCAAGGAAGCCCTGGAGAGCAGTAAATTTGCCAAAGTTTTGCTTTTTCTGGTCACCATCCTCGGTACTTCTCTTATCATGGGCGATGGGATCCTAACCCCAAGCATTTCAGGTTCACTTATATATTTATATATGCACAGTACTCCATCTTGTCTTTTTCTTTTTTGGGTCTAATTTTAACTTATTGGTTCATCTTAATCGGTGCGTGATTTAATTTCTAGCTCGCTCATATTCATTGCTTTTCGCAATTTGTTTCGCAGTTTTATCAGCAGTCAGCGGAATCAAATCACTGGGGAATGGTGCGTAATTCTATTAATTAACTAGTCAATGATATTTTTCTTTCTTCTTCTTCTTCTTTTTTTTTTTTGCTTTTGAAAAAAAAAACAAAAAGAAAAACTCTACAAAATGTGCGTGTCCGTCCAGTGGAACAGTACACTAATAATGTACGTCATCCGGCTTTCGTCTGAATATGTAGATGCGGTGGTTGGGATTTCAGTAGTGATCCTGATCGCCCTTTTCATGGTTCAACGATTTGGTACCGACAAGGTGGGATATTCATTTGCTCCACTCCTCTGTGTTTGGTTCTTGTTCAGCGCCGGCATCGGTTTGTACAACATATTTGCTCATAACGTGGGCGTGCTCCGCGCTTTTAATCCCTATTACATCTTTGACTACTTCCGGAGAAACGGCCGCCGTGCATGGACATCACTAGGCGGAGTCATCCTCTGTACTACCGGCGCCGAAGCTATGTTCGCTGATCTAGGTCACTTCAATATTCGAGCGGTCCAAGTAAGCTAGCAGGCATATACATATATATGCTGAATTTCCTTAATTGTGAAAAAGAAATACTCCTAGTTTGTTAAAGATACATTAAGCAATTAAGTATTTCTTAATTGTGTGCCATGAAATTCCAGATTAGTTTCTCCACGGTTGTGTTCCCAGCAGTGCTGGCTCAATATGCGGGCCAAATTGCCTATCTCAGCAAAAATCCTGAGGACGTCGCTGATGCTTTCTATAAAGCTGTTCCGCGTAATTAACCATCACTTTTTCTTTTCTATATAGTTTTTGTTTTTTTCTGTGTAAATTAGCAATAGATTAATTAATGAATGTGGATTGGGACGCCACGCACGGTTTGATGGTTGCAGGGGGAGCATACTGGCCAATGTTCGTAGTGGCAGTCACAGCGGCGGTGATAGCTAGCCAAGCTCTGATTTCTGGAGCTTTTGCAGTTATCTCCCAGTCTCTGACTCTCTACTGCTTCCCTAGAGTCAAGGTTATCCACACCTCCGCCAAGTACACCGGCCAAGTTTACATTCCTGAGATCAATTACTTGCTCCTCCTCGCCTGCGTTCTCGTCACCGTCGGCTTCAAAACCACCGTGCAGCTCGGCAACGCATATGGTAAATTAACTTAACACGTCATGTCGTGCATGTTTACTTTAATTTGGGTTTAATTTATGGTAATTTCCGCTGCAGGAATTGCTGTGATTATGGTGATGACGATCACCACCTGCATGGCTACTCTGGTGATGCTTCTGATATGGAAGATCAACATTTGGTGGATTGTCATTTTCTTTGCGGTCTTCTTCTCCCTGGAGTTCCTCTATCTGTCGGCAGCCTTGTACAAGTTTGTCGACGGCGGCTGGCTTCCTCTAGGATTCGCTCTTTTCCTGATGAGCATCATGGGGACATGGCATTACGTGCACACCAAGAAATACAATTTGGAGCTGGCCAACAAGTTGTCCAGCGATTCCATCAGACAGTTGGTCAGCAATCCCAGGATCAACCGAGCACCGGGAATCGGCCTTTTCTTCTCGGAGCTGGTCCACGGAATCCCTCCCATTTTTCCCCACTTCGTCGCCAACATTCCCACCATCCAATCGGTTCTCGTCTTCGTCTCGATCAAGAAGTTGCCGACGAACCGGGTGGAGCCAGATGAACGGTTTCTGTTCCAGCAAGTGGAGACGAGAGAGCACAGAATGTTCCGGTGTGTGGTGAGATATGGGTACAAGGACGCGATGGAAGGGCCCGAAGAGTTTGAGCAGAAACTGGTGGAGGGGTTGGTGGAGTTCATAAACGAGGAGCAGTTGATAGCCGGAGGCGGAGGATCGCCGGAAGAGGAGGTGGAGTTCCTGCGGAAAGCGAAGGAGGAGGGCGTGGTTTATCTGCTGGGGGAGGCGGAGGTGGTGGCTAAGCCCGATTCGCGTTTCTTGAAGAAGATAATTGTCAACTATGTCTATAATTTTTTGAATGACTTGTTCAGGCATGGCGTAAAGGTGATGGCTATCCCGCAAACTCGCCTCCTCAGGGTTGGCATCACATACGAGATCTGAGTCCTTTTTTTCTCTTCCCCTCTGATTCCTACAGTAATTAGTAGTTTGTGCCTGTCATGTAGCAATTATATCAGCTGAAGTTTTCCTTCTATCTTTTTGGGTTCACTTTTGTTTAGAATATTTGACCGATTTATTAATACTAGTAGAAATTCCTTTTCCTATTAGATTTCAACCCTCTTCAATTTCAAGTGGGTCATTGCAAGATGGAATCACAAAGATTTTACCATATCACTCCCAAGAGACATTTACGGCTAGTTCGTTTAGATTTAATGCTCTCCTGTTTTGAGTTTAACATGTTAACCGGCCGGTTCTCAGACAGATGGAAACATTCCTCTAAGTACATAGAATTAAAGGTCACACCACTCTCAAAACTACCCCCTTTCATTTCGATGGTCAAAAGCTGCTTCCATTCAGTGATACGGTAGTTGGTTCCTTGTTGAGTAGGCTCTATGTGAAAAAGACGGCGGGGAATTGGCCCTGGCCACTCGGCGTTCTCAGGCTTCTTCCCCACTCAACTTCCTTGGTCACTTTGCTATTTTCCTGTATAAGCGGCAAAGAGAACTCCCACAAAAACAACCAAATCTATCCAAACAAGTCACCAAAAAGAAATACTCAAATCTTAGCTTTTTTTTTTTTCCTTCATTCTGGGTACCCAAAAAAAATCTCAGCTTTTTCATCAGATTGCAGAAGAGTGCTTTGTCTTCGTATCTGGGTCCCAACAGGCTTGAGCTGACCCAAGCCTTCTTTAGGACACCGCTCTGTCGTTACCCGCCAAGTGGCATACCGAGGTTTTCATCTTCGACGTCAAAAACATCAAAATGGCCACTGCCCAGACCAACCTAATCCTGGATCTTGCCTACGAGCTTGCCCTCATCAACGCCAAGGCTAACAAGCTATTGGCGAGATGCTAAATTAGTAGCACATCGCCTCCTTCCTCCCCCACAAATATCTATGCCTAATGCCTTCCTCCCCTACACAAAGATCCCGCCATTCTTAGGAATTCTAGCTCCTCATCCATTCTCAGGGGCGAATTAATTGATTTCGAACTCTTGAGCATCTAGGGTTAGGAGCATATCATGTTTTAAGAGTGCGTAAAATTTTGTTTTCTAAACTTTAAAAAACTCATATGTTTAAATGAAAAACATCTAAAACAAGGTTTTCTATTTTATAAGATGAGTTTTCTAAAGTCTAGAAAACAAGACTCTCTAAATATTTAAACAAGCTATGCAATCAAACTTTTAAAAAAAATTTGAAAAGAAAAATTTTTAAAAAAAATTACATCCAAACACGACCGAAAGTTTTCTTCCAGCTATCGCAAGGGTTAGAAGATTGAGAGAGTACGGTTAGATATATTACCATGGTTTGGAATTGTCAGATAAAAAAGGCACAAAATGGAATTTTTTTGCCTAAGAACACTGGTGTAGTGGTAAAGGGGTTGTCTTGTCAGACAAGAACTCGTAAGTTTGAATCCCTTCTCCCATTCACTCGCCAAAAGTCTTGCAGTTAGCGGACTTATGGTAGAGTTAAGCTTTTGCTTGAGGTAAACATTGGTTTCCTTAATTATGGGCCTGAGTGAACGTCCCAAGCCTCGTGCTTTGAATACCATGATTTACCTAGAGTAATAGTTATGAAGCAGCTGGTTGTTGTTCCCCAGTTTACCAACTGGCCAAATAATAAGGGTGTTTACCCATAATGCCGATAGAGTTTTGGGTCATTAAAAAAATAGAATTTTGGCATTTTAGATTCCAATTAAGTCTGCTCTCCTAGCTCCAAAGTTGTAAAAAGACCTTAGAAATAAAAGACTTTCTTTTAATGCAAACAAGATTCCAGCGAGCCTAGGCCAAATTGGAATGCAGGCAGGCATCTCTATCTTTTCTTAGCCTTCTCCTTCCTGGTGGCTTTGCCTTCAATCATAAAGTATAATTTTCATTTAGTGAAATAAGGAAAAGCATTAGAGATAGAGGGTTTTTCCTTTTTATTTTTCACTGTTTTCAATCAAAATTTCATCTTCTCAAGTAGGTTATTATATGGTTTACTACTGTTGTTTCCCTTTATCAGACATGAACAAAGAAATCGGTTAAACGGCTTACCAAGTAATTTTCTGGCATGTACAGAGAAAGGTGAGCTTGTTCAAAGGAATGTAACTACTAAGTAGCTAGGCAACAAAGAAAAATGACAAACACCAGTTTGCCAACATTTGATGGCATCAAAGGTGGATGAATGAAGCAGGTAGCATAAAACAAGTCATTAAATAATGGAGCTTAGAAGGCAAAACTTGTCCTTTCATACGGATCTCTCCTTTGGAGCGCTCTGCCCTGTCCCTTTCACTTTGTCTGCAACTCGCTTGGTCACATTAGTTACAAGGCTCAACCTAATTCTAAATGTCACCTTGAAACGCATGTACAAACGGCAAAAGTTCTCATTGCAGCCCCATTTGCTGCTCTCCCTCCCTTGGCAGCGGCCAGATCCTTTAAAATTTCTATCTATCATTTGACTTGGAGAACAATCCAAACAGATGATGGACCTAAATGCGCCCTCATGATATGTGGTGCAACTTCTGATGCTTCAAAATAAAATGCTTGATATCGTTAGTGCAGCATGTAAGGACAATCAGAAACAGCTTCATGGAAGCATATTTTAGTTGATACAGGATTTTAACACATATTATATGATATAATGATGTCTGTATCGAAGAATTTTACAAACCTGTTTAATATTTGTTTATGGTTGTTATCCATTTTCTTCCTTTTGTCTGCTCTCTGATTCTTAATTAGCTTCCCTCTGCATATATTTAGCATCAACTGCTTCCTGGCATAGATGAGCATCGAGACCTTCCAAAAATGTCAAACTACACTCAGGAATATGAAGAAGATGAACAACTCCACAGCACCATTATCTCGCATTCATCTAACGAAAGTCCTAATCGTGCTGATAACGGGCCTGATGGCTCCATCACTACCACCACCAGCTCAAAGAAGAAAAGAAATCTTCCAGGAAATCCAGGCAAGCGAGAATCAGTTAGTTATCTAGAAGAATGGCTTACCAAGGATTTCAATTGGAAAGTATGCTGATCATGGATTTATAGTAAGATCGCCTATTGACCAACTTGCTTGTTTTGAATTTTGACATACAGACCCAGATGCAGAGGTTGTAGCATTATCACCCAGGACTCTAATGGCTACAAACAGGTACATCTGTGAGGTGTGCCACAAGGGTTTCCAGAGAGACCAGAACCTTCAGCTGCACAGGAGAGGGCACAACCTCCCCTGGAAGCTCAAGCAAAGGCCTAACACGCAGGTGAAGAAGAGAGTTTATGTGTGCCCCGAGCCAAACTGCATGCATCATGATCCCAGCAGGGCTCTAGGTGATTTAACTGGGATCAAGAAGCATTTCTGCAGGAAGCATGGGGAAAAGAAGTGGAAATGTGACAAGTGCTCAAAACGTTATGCTGTTCAATCAGACTGGAAAGCACACACCAAGATCTGTGGCACAAGGGAATATCGCTGCGATTGTGGGACAATTTTCTCAAGGTAAATATGCTTTCACAAGTGTCCTGCATGTCTACTATCAGGGATATTTACCATGTACCATTACTGTTAAAGAGACAATTGCTTGTTATCCTAATGATCTTTGGTCCTTCGGTAACAGGAAGGACAGCTTTGTGACACATAGAGCCTTTTGCGATGCACTGACAGAGGAAAGTTACAAACTGAACCAAAACCTTGCTGCAAATGGACTTCTGCAAACCCAAGCGCAGGAGCTTTTCACTTCGTCGATGCCAAGTTCCTATTCTTGCTTAAACACCAATGCAACCACAATGATGAATCTATCCATTTCCAGCCAAAGCATGGAAAGTTCACTGAGGCCATTATCCCTGAGCTCAGCTGGAGGACTCATGATATCATCCAATTTAGACCCAATTTTCAACCCAACAAGGATGGCTCGGGCAGCTGGGTCAAACACCCCTCCTTTAGAGATGGGGCCAGCTTACACATCTGCAACAGCACTTCTACAGAAAGCAGCAGAAATGGGAGCCAAGATCAGCGACAATACAATTGCCCCAATACTACTCAGAGGATT
The DNA here is from genome assembly GCA_005392925.1 of Aquilaria sinensis. Lineage (NCBI taxonomy): Eukaryota > Viridiplantae > Streptophyta > Magnoliopsida > Malvales > Thymelaeaceae > Aquilaria > Aquilaria sinensis. The sequence goes on from SMDT01000838.1 coordinate 83,024, forward strand.
TACTGGCTACTCTGCTAGTAGCTCAACCCCCTCTGTTGGGACCCTCCAGGAAGGGCCAAATGCTGGATATGTTGGGGAACCAGAAGGTTATGAGAAGAGTGAACCAGGTGATCCGAGGCCTCAGGTGTTTGAGTCTGCTCATTTCGTTGAATCAGGAAATGGCAATCTGATGGGAGGAGTATACATGGAGGGAGGTGAGAAACTGACTGTCGATTTCCTGGGGTTGGAACCAGCTGGGAGCCTAGGTATTGGCAGAAAAAGGAGCCACGATGGAAGTACACTGGCATACGTCTACTCAAATGGGCAGCAGAGTGTTCAGTCAAACTGGTGAAGTGGTTCAGTTCTAGTTTTGAGGTTATCCAATAGCATTACTTTTAATTATCTAATAACTGCTCCGCTTTTGCAGAACGAACTGTTTTTGAAATTAACAATCTACTTTAAAAACTTAATAGCAGTGGCTGATCCAATCCCAACCAGTCCGCGGAAAATGACTATAATTTTGAATCCGCTGTTGCCCCTGGAGCAAACCATTTCGTGCTTTAAAACCACGGATACCATGGCAAATGGTGCTGACCAAATTCTGTACTTTTGCAGATCATAACATTAATGTCTAAGTTCGTCTCCGTTCAGATTGTAAACCAAAACAGATTTGCTAACAGACACGAGGAAACAACGAACCCCGCCAGAATCGACTTGGACTGATTTCTTTCCAACTGTAGTGTAGGCTCCTATTGAGTCAATAGTTAAAGGCAAAAAACAAAGAACAAAAAGAACTAGTTACAAAGGTCCTGAATCCCAAATAAAGATCCACTAACCCCTCCAACCCATCAAACAAACACCTCTACAAGCCATACAAGATTTGGTTTACCTAGACTGCTCGACAGTTAAATATCAACACCCAAACAGATCTTCAGAAAACAAAACATTATAGCACAAAAATCAACCTGTTTCTCCGAAGCAGTCATACATACATGCACTGCCACACACTGTACCAATACCTCGTGCAAAGGCAAATATAACCATGCATCCAGTGTCCAGCCTCACTCCTGTTCTTGCACAGGTGATTTCTCAACTTCAATCAGTTAACTTGCCAAACATCAAGTGGTTACCATGATGAAGCTTTACCTTTGCCACCAAATCTTCTTACCGAAATCCATTTTAATGGTCTCCTAGATCTTTATCTCTGTTCCTGAACCCTTGTTCAATTCCCATCTCAGATGCCATCATCTGTACGTCAGATGTGATCTCCCAGTTCGCTTTCTCATCCAAAGTCATGCGTCTTGGCTGTGTTCCACACCTCTCCAGACCACCAATACTACCAATTTGATTTTGTATTTCTTCGAAATCCTCAGCAGCAACAGCTTGCCGCTTTCCAATCTCTATGTCAAAGCTCATTTTTGGCATCTCTGGGCTCAAGGTACGAGCCAAGGGTATTGAAGTAGCAAACATGGAAGATGAATCCACTTTGACCTTTTCCCTGAAGTTGTTCTTAGATCTGGGAATTGTGGAGAAGAAAATCTCCTTAATGTTGCGAGTGAAACCAAGGTTGTACGGATTCATCTTTCCATCATAACGGTATCTGAAGTTCTCATATGTTGTCTGCAGAAGAATAAGTTAGACACAGAGGTGGGGGAATGGGGTGGAGGAATGGATAAAGGGAAGGGACAAACCTGGTTGATTATAATCAAATAGAGATGAAATGCTGTGAGACCTCCAACAAACCAAACAGTTACAAAGGTATACAATATTAGAATCCCTGACACAGGGGACTTCAGCAAAGCTCTCCAGATAGTGCAATCATATGCAGCCATTATCTTCCTGATGTTCACCCAGCAGAAAGCAAACACATACAGGCATAGCACGGTCGTAGACGAAACAAACATGAAAAACCATCTATAATTCCTCTGTCAATAAAACACTCTTAAAAATATTAGCCAGAATATATCCTACAGTCATAAAAAACGTGAAATAAAAAAATTCAATGGTCATAGTTCCATAATTTCAGAACTCAGAATTCATAAAAAGAAGAAAGCACCAAAATCCTGGAACTGGAACAACCTTTATCAGCTACCCTAGTGATGAGGCGTACTTATTCCTCTCAAATCATGATCTTCAGATTCTAGTATATCATCTCATTCTAATACAATTTCTTCTCATATAGATAATTTAGTGTAAATCATTTTCTTATTTTTCTTGAAAAAGTGGACCAAATCCACCTGCAATGCAACAGAAGATCAGTTAAAATTGTGCAATTACACAAGCAATTATAGAGTGAACCCAAAACCCAAAATCTCTTTTGCTTGTACCATTTCCTAGGTTCTTTGCATAATGAAATAAACCTTCTAGAACTTCATGATCTGAAGATCTTATCAACTTTACTCAACCACAAGAGATCCTTAACTTTTGGATCTTTTAAGTTGGTACATAATGGTGGTTTCTGGTTCTACTACAATGAAAAATAAGGAAGTTCTTATTAGAAGCATGAATGAGGTCCAGGGCAAGAAAAGTTAAATATTTGGGCGAGTTCAATTGAATCTTATATAAAGGATGGTTAAACATGTAAGAACCCTTATCATTAGAAAGTGAAGTTTGATGGTTGCACCTTTTATAACAAATAAGACTTCACAATAAACCAAGTGAATGCTGAAACAGGAAAGTCATAAATACTTCAAAATGAAGTTTACCTTCCCAATACATTGTCCCACCCAGGGGCAATGGTGATCAAAGCGCTCCACGCAGTTATTGCATATAGAACAATGAGAGCATCGTGGTGGGCGATACAACATGCAAGTTTGACAGTACTTGACTTTGACCACCTTTCCATTGACTACCACATCTTTCGTGGGTGGTAAAGTTGGAACACCACCGGGATGCCCGGGCCAGTCTGTAGACATACATGAGCCATCATCTTCTGGTTCTGGAGGATTTGGATTGCGAGGAATTATACCAGGATCTCTTCCAGAAGTAACAAAAAGAAGAACAACAACCTGAAACACAAACAGAAGTTATTTGCCACTGAATGTCTTAATTTTAGGGTATACACTTAGTTGGAACCATCCTTTGATCTTTGGAGAATGAAAATTAAGAAATTGATCATACAGAGCCATCTCAGTACACAAAATGAAGTTGACATGAAGTTGACATGTCAATTTCTTATCCAGTCATTCTCTTCATTATAAATTGAAAAGCTTCATGTGAATGACTAAATAGCAGTTGCAGCATCAATTTTGCAAAGCTATGATGCAGATAAAGCATTTCGTGTCTAGTCCTTTTATGCACATTTACAAGCAAACGCCAGCATCTAGCAAAATCAACGCAAGAAATGCAAAACTTAAATTCATTCATCAAATTTTCACCCATTAAAATTCCCCTCAACTCCCATGCCAGAGCTGATTCGAGCATTTATATCATCCCCGGAGAAAATTATGTGAAAAACAGTGAACTGAATTGAAGAAAGCGTAGAGAGAGACTCACATGTACTGTCCATACAACAGATATAAACAGAACGATACTGCCAACGAAGGGGCCCAATTCTTCTAGAATGCTCGGAGCAACGAAAGCCCAAAAGAGAATAACCGGGGTCAGAACAAGGCTTAACGTAAGCAACAGCGATCTCACATCAGGGCCAAATACAAGTCTACCACCAAGATAAAATCTCTGCAAGAAATTTTATAGAACAACCAGCTAAATGAAGCTTAACGAAACCCCCAGAAAGTGCTGAAAAGAAAAATGCATCACCAATAGAGAAACACCCGCAGATCATCAATGCCTTCCACATTCCATAACAAAGATTAGAAAGGAAAATTTCCAAGAAAGGTAAAGAGAAGTGTACATACATTGCTTCCTTGCCAAACTTGATAGACCCGGAGAGTGGAGGGATTGGGTTCGATGATCCGGCGGTTGGAATCGGAGAGCTGGTTGCGAGGAAGAGGAGCCGAATACATTGCACTCCTCTCGATCCAACGACCGAACCTGATCTCTCTCTCCTTCTAATCCACGGCTAGGAGAAGCTACAAGACATCTGGACTCGCTGCTAGACGGCAGACAAGATCGGACGAAAATGGTGGAGCAGTAGAGCGAACGGCGGTGCCGTGACCAGATGGGACCTCAGCGGCGACGGAAGCTCTCCAAGCGGTGGAGAGAGCAGAGAGCGAAGACTGGTCTGATGGATCAAATTATTTGGTCGCTGGGCTCGGCGTCTTTCACTTTCGGCGAGACCAGTGTAATCACCGCTCTGGACAAGTCTCGCTTTCTCTGCTTTCTGTTCCTTTTTCCGACTCGCTTTATTTTCTACTCGCTACTTGGCAATAATTTTGCTGCTAAAATCCCAGCGGCCTCCTAAACTATTTATGAATCTGATCCTTTGGGTATTACCTAAAATCAGTTCCTAAACAGCCCTTGATCTATCAAGATTATCCTCTGGATATCCATAATTGGTGGCACCCTGAATGTTTTTTTAACCTAAATGATTGCTCAACTCGTGATCTCATCATATATGGTCTTGATTTGTGTTAAATAACTTGAATTAGATCGATCTGATTAATTTGCATCTCAAAATCGAAGGATAGCATTCAACCACACAACAACGGTTATATTATGAAATAGTGAGTATTTTGTTCCTTACGCCAAAATGTGCAAAACCACTCATCTAAAAAAAATGATCGCCATTAGGTGATATTATATCAATCCAAACAAGCTGAACATTCATTTTACTATGTTCCAAGGCCTGAATCTACTAATAGGCTTGAATGTACCATTATATCCCAATACGTTGCCCAGTCTCACAGCATTAGTCAACTATCTCCCAAAGGCAAGTTGGATTGCTTCAAACTCAATGGGAAACTTATTTGGTTTGAAAGGAAGATCAAATCTTGTGATCCGAAGCCTTCCACCAAACATTACAATCCAAGACCTACGATTACCATACAGCAGGTCTCCCCAGCTACAAAAGGGCTTGCCATGCAACTCTAGGATGCTACTTCATAACTCATGTCCTATATGTCACAACTCCCTTCTTCACTATATATATCATCTTTATAGAGTACACACTAACTTGAACATCAAATGGTCCTATTCGGAACACAAACCAGGGCCTCTAACATTGTATTTTTGCAAGCTTCCCGAAGCTTAAAGTCCATCAAATTGTGATATCAACACTTTGACTATCAATGGATAACCATCTAGGGGGTAGTTAGGAACAATTTTAATAGTTTAGGGGCTAATTAGGAACTGATTCCAGTTTAAGGCTGAAAGGTCAATAGTTGAGGGATCAATCAGGGGCTTAAGCCATAATTTTTAGCCATGTTGTACTTCTGCTAACGCATGTGTCTAAGTCACTTGACTCTATGTATGGGAGGACAATTTTTCTCCCCCTGTAAGTTTAAACCCGTATATATTGAATTTGTAAAAAGTGTATCGTATACAGTTTTAATTATAGACAATTTTTTTTCTAGAATATAATTGGTACACAGTACGAGAGTTGACCGGGTCAATATAGAGACCACACAGTCCTTTCATATGGGCTGAACTTAATTCGGTTTTTGTGTGGCATTAAATAATATCCACTTCAGTAGCAGCATGGGAGTGGATTGAGAGGCCCAAGCTTATGGACACATGAAATTGCAAGCTCGAAGCACATGCAAATGTTCTTATTAATTTACGCTATTCTATTGAATCTATTCTATGGTTTAACCACATACAGGTATTAAATATCATTATCATTAAATATATTATATCCTATAATTTTAAAGTATACTGTGTAGCATATTATTATCATTTTCATAGAAAAAAAATTGAAATATTATTTTAAGATGAAATAAATAAAATAAAAATTTGAGCAAATTACCAAAAACCCCATGAGGTTTAGTCAAACCTATAGTTCTATCCCTCTTTTTCAAATACCTACACTTACCCCTAAAAAATTAACTCCATTAATAACTGCTACCACAGAAAAGGAAAAATATCTAACTTGGCCCATCTAATCTTCTTCTATAAAAACTTTGGTCTGCAACTTCTACATCTAATGACTTACCCCATCTTTAACTAAACTCATCATTTGACCGAAAAAAAAACTAAACTCATCTCCTTCCTAAACCTAAAACCAAATCCTATAACCATCCAAGTTCATCACTGCCCATCTCGTCCGGCTCTCCCTCCCCTCCAACTCATCTCCGCCCCTTCCCTACGGCCCCTCTCCGTCTCTCCCCTCTAACTTTTCGGCCCTTATTCTTTCTCTCCTACAAACAAAATTGGTCTCTCTAGCCCTTCTTTTTCTAGTGCCCATTAACTTCAGCCATGAATCAGACTCAACAGGATTTGTTTGTCCCTCCCTTTCTTCTTCCTCACCTACGAACTCATTTAGAATGAAATGAAAACATTCATAACTTGTTTGGAATATAAACATTCACAACTTGTTTGGAATAGAAACATTTACAACTTGTTTAGAATAAAAACATTCACAACTTCTTTAGAATAGAAACATAAACAACTTATTTATAATGAAATTGAAACATTCACAACTTGCTTGAAATAGAAACACTGATAACTTGTTTGGAATGAAAATAGAAACAAATTGTTCCTTATTCTCCATCAATTCACTTATGTTCTTTGTCTCTGTGCCCATATTTGGCATCTTGAGGGTCTAGTGAGGTGAGATGCAAGGTCGTCGAGATTAATCAGTGGCAAAGGGTGTCGATTATCCCCCAGATCTGACAATCTTCTTATATTATCCTGGGATTCGGTGAGTTTCTTCCACTTCCTCACTCATCAGTTAAACTTCCACGGTGGATGTCGCTTGCTCTCCATGGATACCACTTGCTTAGTCCACCTTGTTCTTTTCGGTGGATGTTGTTGGTTTGTAAATTTTGGGATTAGTTCATGATTTAATGAGTCAGTTCTAGTTGTCGATTTGCTCAATCCACCTTGTTCTTTTCAAATTTTGGTTTCAAATTTGTTCTTCTTGGTGGATGAGCTTTTTATGGCTTTTTTTTATTTGTAGATCGGAGATTTTTTTGTTTCTCTGGATTTTCACTTTGATGGATCAATTTTAGTTGCTGTTTTTTTTAAAAAAATTTTAATTAAAGCTTCTAATTTGTTCACAGGTTGACTTGTATTAATACATAAATTAGGGTTAAAGTTTATAATAAAGAAAGATAGGAGGATAAAGTTGAGCATTTTCTCTATTTTGTTGTAACGGTGAATCACGGTGTTAACTTATTAATGGGACAAGTGCAAGTGTATGAAAAATGGGAGATATAAGTATAGGTTTGACCAAACATCAAAGTGTTTTTGGTAATTTTCCATAAAAAAAAATTTTACACCTTTTTATATGTATTCTAATTTTTCTTATCATAATTTGTCAAATATAATTAAAATATATATAAAAGACAATCTTTTTTATACAAAAAATATAAAAAAATGTTATATATAGAGCAAAATAACTACTACTAAGAAAAAAATTAATTTATTGATACATGAAAAAAAATAATACTCTAATAACAATAATAATACATTTTTTAATACTACATTGAGTTTTTAGATAACTCAAATTATGATGCTTCTATCATAACTTGTTCTATAAAAGCAACATATTCATCCCATATATGATATTTTACAATTTTACATATTGATGTGTATTAATTATATTTTCTATTTTACATATTTATGCATGATATTTTCATGTAAAATGACCAAAAAAATCTCACACGTGCCTACAAAAAATATGATACCGTGGTACATAACTCACGGTATTTTGCTATATACGGTATTCTAACAAATGTATATAAATGTGACAAATTTGTGAAATACCGCAGAATATCAAATGTAACAGCATTCTAAGTGATTAAAATGATAAAATGTGAAAATATTTATACTGCATAGATAAACTGTATACTGCATGATATGTCGTGGTATTAAAGACCATGACTATGCACGCATGGTTGGAAGCCGCTACCGTGACGGGTGCAGAATTGAGTAGGATGGCCAGTAGTTGGGATGATAGGGAGTTGATATTACTGATACCACGAGAACAGTAGGGAAATGTAAGGGACGACCACCTCCTCTTCATCAGTTGTCCACTACATTCATTCATGATTCATTAACCTAGCTAGGAAATCAAAGTATGATATATAGACAACTGGTGTTTATTTGAAGTACTATTATTTTCATTTTGGTGATTATTCACTTAACTTGTATATGAATTGCAACTTTCACACTTTAAGAAGTCTCAAATTTATTTTATAAAATATTTTTTAAAACATAAATATTTCTATTGATTTTCCTTTCATTGGGCTTGGTATGGAAAACATTCATAAAAAATTAATTAAATTTCTAAAAAAATTTATTCAAGTGATTATTATGTATATAAAGTATTAACTTTCGAATACATAGTCTAAAAAAATCAATAAAAATCAAAATACTGAATTAAATAATGAGTTATATTTAATCTAGAAAGTTATTGTTCTTAGGTTCAGGTTTTAGGATTTTACTTTCTAAAAAAAATATTCAAGCTAAGCATTAGCTTTCAAATAAATGGGTTTTTCTTAGGTACAAGTGGACTTCAGAAAAAAGAGCTATAGGCCTAGATCTCCTGACACGGCTGAACACAAGTTACAGTCCTTAATTTGGGTATAGATCCATTCCAACTCATTCTTAAAATTGATTAATTCTTTTTATATAGATTATGGTTGAAAATATATATACTTCTGCATCCCTTTCCAAAAATGTTGAGCTTACTCCTTAGTCAAGCACTAAAGTGAAGATTTCTCCGAAACGAGTTTTTTCAACACATAAAACTCGAAGAAAGCAAACCATCTGTTTAGAGGTGAGGCTGGGATTTTTGAAGAAATTTTGGAAATGATCATCAATCATGTGTTTTCGTCATCTCTCGTTCTCAAGTCTTGATGACTTGTTCAATCGGTTAACATCATCAACCCACTAAAAAGGCCAGTTAAGGTTGTTAAAATCGTGGCTCAGATTATAAGACTGCACCTGACACAGGATTTTTTTAGTGTCTGCAGATCCTAAAGAATTTGACGTATTGTAGGATTTTGTCGAGTCAATAGAATGTACTTCGCCCAAAGTTTCTGCCGACATTACTTGGGTGGATTATATATACGAAACTATGCATGCTTGTGTGGTTTATTATGTTTATATATGTCAGTTTAACATTTGAATTTATAATTTGAGTTTCTAATATCATTGATATTATATAATAATTAATTACAGTATTTAAAAATAAATTATAGGATTTTCATAAATCTTATGATCTAAATAGATTATTGAATTTGAAATTTGAAAAATTATCCAAAATAGAATATAGACTCTGACAACTCTCTTCCAATAGCTACTTCTCTTCCATGGGGCTAAGTTCTGTGGAGGAAGAGTCTTTATCATAAATTGATGAAAATCTTATTAAATTAAACTATATTCTAATTACCATCACAACATACTGTTCGTATTGAATGGTGCACCAAATTTTTGGGGCTACCGTTCATATCCAGGACCATGGCCGGAGCCAAAAAAATGGTGTAACACCGATATAGGCCCCTGAGACATATTTATATGATTTTTCCGCCCTCATACTTTTCCAACTAACAATTAGCGCCCAAGTACGCCACTTTTAGGTTAAAATAGCCTCGTACATGCTAAAAAAAATTAATGTCAAAACGTTCAAGAAGATCTTTAAATTATATGGGTGAGTTCATTTCCAATTAAACGGATTAATTAATAAAAAATTTTCACTAATCAAATGAGGGGTCCATCGTATCAAGTCAAAATTGGTCAAAAAGTTGGGATAAATTATATTGGTCTGCCATTTTAATATTTAACATTCTCTTTCTCATGCACCTACAACTCTCTCCCTTTTCTCTCATATCCGGCCACTACAGTGAAAGAAAGTTGCATCAATTCACTACAATGAAGCTTTGCAACTCGTCCCTTCCCCCGCCAGCCACCGTCTGTCCCAAATCCATCTCCTTACAACCACATTAGCATCCCACCAACCCAAGTCACAGCATAAGTGACCTTTTTTTGAATTCGTGACTGTGTAGGTGGAACCCGTTCATTGCTCGCACTAGAGGTGAGCATGGGTCGGATTGGTTCGGTTTTATGGTGGAACCGAACCAACCCAAAATGGCCTCGATTCCCCAGAACCGAGAACCGAATAAAACCAGAACCATGGTTCTGGGTTTCTCGGTTTTGGTTCTCGGATTTTTCGGTTTAGACCATATACCTATAACAACACTAAAATTCAATAAATCTATATCTATAATCAGTTTTATAACATATTTAACATAATATACAATTAAATTAATATTTAAATATATGTACTTAGATACATTCAAAAGAGTTTAAAATGTTGTTCTTACAAAAATGGTTCAAAAGAGTTGCTTGTGGGGCATCTTTTATCTCAACTAGTTTACTTCATTCCAGTAATTCTAATATTGATATGACATTCAATATGGAAAATTGAACCTTTAAGACCATCTTCTTCAATATCAAAACCTAAAATATATTGATGTCATAAATTTTTAATTTTGCATGACTCAAATGAAAAAAATATCATAATTGTGTCGTAAAGAATAGTCTAGAATGAAAGATCGAAAGCAAAATGACTTAGGAGTGGTGGGTTTATGAAATAAAGTGATTTAAGTAAATATGGAGAAATTTCGTAAATGATTCCACAACTTCCATACTATTTCAATTTGGAAAATCAGTTTAAGAGTTTAATATAAAAACACATAATAACCATCATAATATTTCAAAGAAATATGTGTGTGTGTGTGTGTGTGTGTGTGTGTGTGTATGGATATATTAGTAATACTATAATTTTTATTATATAATTATATATATATATATATATAGTTCGGTTCCACCTCGGGTTGGTTCCATATGGAACCAGAACCAACCCAAAAACCGTCGGTTCTCCTATATGTGGAACTAACCCGAGAACCATGATCAATTTTTACCCAACCCAATGGGAGTGGTTCGGTTTCGGTTTCGGGTTTACCCAACCCATGCTCACCCCTAGCTCGCACTACTATCGTTGTGGCCGGATATGAGAAAAAAGGAGGAACACTATAGATGTGAGATGAAGAGAAGGTTAAAAATTAAAAGTGGCAAACTAATATAATTTCTCCCAACTTTATGACAAATTCAACTTCATAACATGGACCTCTCATTTGACTCGTGAAAAAATCTTGACCAATTAATCCATTTAATCGGAAATGAACTTGCCTATTGTTGCATTTTTGTAATATTTTCAAAACCACCCCTGCAAACTTCATTTGTGCGTTGTATCAATTGGTGATGCTTTGGATTTCAATTCACCATGGTTAATACTAGGAGTGTTATCAAGCCGAGCTGAGCCCAAACCGCTCGGGCTCAAGCTTAGCTCATTTTACTCTAAAGGGTGCTCAGGGTCGGGCTCAGGCTCAACGAACTCAAAGAAATTATGCTCAAGTTCTGCTCGAGATGATGCTTGAGCTCGATTCAAACGTTTGAAAGATTCAAAAAACATGTTAAAGAGCTTGATGCATAAGCCTGGTTCAAGCTTGATTAGGCATACTCAAACTCGAGTTCAATTAGCTCATTTTGAAAAAGTAATTATATTTAGTATTACTTAATGATATTTAGTGACTCTAATAGACAAATTAAACACATTTATATTAATATTATATAAGGTTCGATAAACTCGAAAACCCATCAAACCAAATACTAACAGGTTCGAGCTCAATTCAATAAGCTATTTGAATCTCAAAATTGGCTTGGGTTCGAGTTTGAAGTCTAATAAGCTTAGTTCGTTAATGATAAATTTGAGTTTGAGCTCAAATAATTCGATAAATGCTTAGTTCGTTACACCTCCTAGTTAATACCACAAAAGTGGTTACATTCTCTTCAAGTTTAGTCAAAATAGTAACTTACAAGTACACAATGATTACTCTCACATTATACTATATTATAAAAGAGGAAGACATTTCATTTTTCATCAACAATGTTTACTGTAGATAAATAGTTTTGCCCTCCCCCCCTTTTTTTTCTTTTGCCTTTTTCTGAATGTGATTTGATTCTTTTTGAAGTTTGATCCTTTTTTCGCAAGGAGCTATACTTTCTAAGGGCCTATGTTGCAATTTCTATGATTTCAGTTTGTTTCACGTTTTGTTTCAGTTAAAATGCAATTTTAGTCTCTAACTTTCTAATTTTTTCATTTTACGCTCTGAGTTACATTCATATTACATTTTGGTCCCCACCTTAATAGTTATTTAACTAGATCTTCTATTTGCTCTCTTGGTCCCCAAGTTTTTTTTTGTTACTGTTTTATGTACTATTTTCCAGAGTGAGACATTGGGGACTATAATTTATTTATTTATTAATTAAATCATTTTTTTATCTTTATCAAGTCAATTGTTAAATTCTTAATACCTAAAGTTTTTCCTTTTTTTTGTCTTCATCTTAACATATTTTTATTAATTTTTTATTTTTGTTTTCTAAAATGAAAATTTAATTATTATAATTTACCTACTTTTGATCTAATTATACTTGATTTGGCTTTAGTCAGTTTTTTTTACTTTCATTTTTTTTATCTTTGTTAAGTTAATGATTAGACTGTTAATTGATTCACATATATTAAATATAGTTTTGTACTTCGGTCATTTTTTTTATCATTATTGATGATTAATTTTTGTAGTATCAATTATTTACTTCAAGCTCTATAGTTTAACAAAGTAATTTGATCTATAATTGTTAAAATTGAAAGTAAAATTTTCTATATAAATCTTTAATCAATACTAAAAATTAGATTTTGAGTAAATCACATCTGAAAAAAGAAAAAAAATAGACAAATGCAACAAAAAAAGATGTGATTCCAGTTCCTAATTTTTTAATCTTCCCATCGTAGGCTCTGAGTTACATCCATGTTAGATTTTGGTCCCCAGAGTTTATAATTATTTAACTAGATATTCTATTTACTCTCCTGGTCCCCAAGCTTTTTTTTTTATTATTTTATACACTATCTTTTGAAGTAAGACATCGGTGACCATAATTTATTTATTTTTTATTTAATTGATTTTTTATCTTTATTAAGTCAACTATTAAATCCTTAATACCTAAAGTTTTTCTCATTTTTTTTCTTAATCTTAACTTTTTTTATTGATTTTCTTTTTTGTTGTTTTCTAAAATGAAACTTTAGTCATTATAATTTCCCTACCTTTGAAATGATTTTGATTTAGAAGTAGAGACCAATAAAACAAATGGTGAGATTTAGTAACCCGCAAATTATAGCAGATATTTTTTGTAATAAAATTTAATAATAAATAAATAAAAACTTATCATCAATAAATTTATAATAATCAACTAAAATTTATTCTTTTTATTTATTTTCTTTTAAAATAAAATATTTGTAACCATGGTTTGTTTCTTTTATTTTTTAATCAACTATAGTGACTTTGTTTAGACCTTTTTTTTGTTTGTTTATTATTATTATTTTTTTGAACAAAAATTTAGTCAATATGAGTTTTCTACTTTTTGGTATGGTTCGAACTGATTCATTTAGCTAATGTTTTTATTTATTTTTCTTTTTTCTTTTATTAAGTTTATAGTTAAAATTTTAATTCCAAAAAAATTTACATTTTCTTTCTTGGCCTAAAAATCATTTTAGTCACCACTTTTTGTCATTGAAATTGCACTCTTTGTCTTATATTATTAACTTTCTCATATTATTTCTCTCTTCTAAAACAAAATTTTAGTCACCACAATTTATCTTTTCATACTTAGAATCTTTTTTTTTTTTTGCTCTCTTAGTCATAAAAATTTACTTGAGTTTTTTTTTAATCCTAGTTCTTGCTTTTCTTTTTTCATTTTTAGGAAACTTTTTTCCTTCATCAATGATCACCACTATTTATATTCATATTTAATATTGATATGGATTGAACTGCCACAACGCTCAAGCACTATGAACCTTGTGATATCTAATAGCCGGTTCGGCTGAATTTAACCTATGCAATTTAAAATGTTTTTTCACTAGGCCCAATGACTGGAGGTGGGGTTCAATTTGTAAAGGCTCTCCAAGTATTTCCTCAAGCTTGAATATCAAGGTAAGTAAATCCCAAGCTATTTCCCTCAAATAAGTTTTACCAAGCAAGGAAAGTAAGCAAAGTAAGGTTAAGTTGAGTTCCAAAGTATAATTGCCACCTAAAAGGTAAAGAGGGCAAAATGGTAATTTTGACCCAAGTTAGTGGCATGACTGTAATTTCATTAAAATCAGGTTTATGCAAGTGCTTTAAGCTAAATAAGTTAAGACTATAAGTGGTTATAACCATTTGAACCAAAAGTGAAAGTTAAGGGTGAAAAATGTACTAAGTGAGAATTTGAGCCATTATGTTTATAATGGCTTAAGTGACTTAAGGGCAAAATGTTTGGGTAAGAAAAAGCTCTCTATAGGACCAAAGAGTGATGATGTAGGATGAGTTTAAGTGGCCTAAGTGAATCAAAGTTAAGTTTGAGAGCCAAAGTGTCGTGTAGAAGAGAGTTGGGTTAAATGAAGTAGTTGGCTTTATAAGAATATATGGATAACACTATTCATCATCTTTTTCACTCCATTTTCGTGGCTCTTTTTCCTTCATAGCTCCGCTTCATCAAAGCTCCCAAATCACCTAAAATTCCATTAAATTTGAAGGTCCCAAAGCTATCTCAACAAACTTTTAGCTCGTTGTATTTTGTGCATTTGGAGTTGTTTTTGCAAGTTTTTGGTTCAAACCCAAATGTAAGTATCTTTGATCCTTGTGGGTTGGTTCTAAGCTTGTTAAATGGTTAAAAATGATCTTAATTTCGTGCCCTTAGTGTCCAATTTGGTTGATTTCAAGCTTGGAACTCAAAGAAACTCTTTGGAGTTCAAGTGTGTTTACTGCTTGTTTCTTGCTTTAAGGATGATTTGAGGTAAGGGATTTAAGTTAATTCACCTGAAATAATGCATATAAATGTAGTATTACATGTGGGAATGAAGTAGAAACAAGACCTATGTGAATTGGCTTTGGGAATAGGAAGGTTGGGCAAGTTTCAAGCAAGTTCACACGCAATCGTACAATGCTAGAGAGCATTGGCGATGCGTCGCCATTGACAACGCCATTTAATGACGCAAGTTGGCAACGCATCACCGGTGATCTTCTATGAAGCTCAAGCATTAATGTCATTAGCGACACGTTACCGATGGTGCCGCCAAGGCATAAGTCCCTTAAGCTTAGGGCACTTCAAGGATGTCTCAATCTCTTAGTTATCATCCCTAAGCCAATTTAAGATGTTCTATAGTCTCGGTTGGATCTAAAACTCATTCCTAAGTTGGGAATTATGCATTATTTAGTTGGTAGCTAACTGGTGTGGTTAAGGTAGGGTAAGGAATGGTGGCTAAGGGGGTTAAAGTGCTTAAATTGTTAAGGGAGCACCAAGGGGATTAAGTTAAGTTTCAGACTTTTTGTTGACCCAAGTGAGAGGTCTTAGACCTTTGGCCAATAAAAAAGAAACCTAAGAGGATCCCAACCAAACCTTATAGTTTGGTAAGTAAACCACTAAAGAGCCCTAAGCTAAACTCAAAGAGTTTGGAAAATTAGACTACATAAGACAACTACCGTGCACAATAAGTTAAGGGAAGAGACAAGTAAGGAAGAAGTAAGCAGTGACTTATTCTAAGTAACTTATCAATGGCGGGTAAGGGTTGAGTAAGTGACGATTTACTTTAAAGTGCCTGTAAGAGGACTTCATGGGGTTAGTTAAATGTTAGCATATGATACAAGAGCTAGTATCCAAGTCCCCCAACCGTATGAGCTCACGGCAAGTCTAGCACCTACGGGTGTAAGGAAGTTCTAAGTACATTTGCATGTACATATTTCATCCATTCATCCATCCACTCATTATTTTGCATTGTTTGTTGTTATTATTCTTGTTTCTAGTTGTGTTGTTGGCTGCTTGCTTGCTTTGTATGTTGTGTATGTGTGTGTGCGTGTGTGAGCGCGCTTGTTGTGCTTTGCATTCTTGCATTTATTTTCCCTTGCAGGTACCAAATCCCTTACTGAATACTTTAGAATACTCACCCCTTAAGTGTTGTGCAGGAATCAAGCAAGCGGGCTAGTCGGACTTAATAGTTGGTAAAGGGTAGCTATTAAGGCTAAGTTTTATTCGATTAAAGGTATTCTCTAAGTAGGAAACTCCAAGTTTCTAAGTTATTTATGGCATAAGCTAGTGCTGACCAAAGTGTTTGCCTTACAGTTTGAGATTAAGTGAGTACAAGGAAAGTGTGGCTCATCACTTGAAGTTAGCTTGCTTAGGTAAAGGGTTAAGGATGGATCTTAGTAGATATAAGTTGCTTCCTCTAAATGTATGATATTTTCAGACAATAAGATTGCCTCTACTAGTATCCATTGGTGTATTTAACATTGAGGTTACATTTGGGTATATTTAAGATTGATATGTATGCATATAGTTTTTATTTGAAGTTAAAGCAACTAAAGTTTTTACGTCTTGGCTTGTTTTCATTTATGTTTTATGAATCGGCGTGCCACAATTTTTTTTATAGTTTTAATTTATTGTTATTGCATAACCAGGACAATGCATGTATATTTCCTATGCATGGTAGACTAAATAACTAGTTGCGCATAATGATTTAAGATACTTCACGAGTAACAACTAATCAATTGTAACCTAAATGGGATCATAGTTCCCAATTTATGTTTTAGGGTTACATTTATCTAGTAGTATCCATTGGTGTATATAACACTAAGGTTACATTTAGGTATATTTAAGATTGATATGTATGTATATAGTTTTTACTTGAAGTTAAAGCAACTAAAGTTTTTATGTCTTGGCTTGTTTTCATTTATGTTTTTATGAATCGGCGTGCCACAATTTTTTTTATAGTTTTAATTTATTGTTATTGCATAGCAAGGACAATGCATGTATATTTCCTATGCATGGTAGGCTAAACAACTAGTTGCACATAATAATTTAATATACTTCACAAGTAATAACTAACCAATTGTAACCTAAATGGGATCATAGTTCCCAAAAAACGTACCAGTGTTAGTAAATTAAGGCACTGGGGCCCTGTTCCGCCAACAATTTTTATTCTCTTATTCGCCCCTAAACTTAAGTCCAATTACAAGGATTTCTTTCATCCATGAAATGCCATTCATTTTAGAAAAACAAAGAGATGCGATTCTTCAACCTAAAAATGTAAAATTTGATTTATTTCAAAACAACAATAGTTGCAAAAGAGAGATGATGATCTAGCAGATCTCTTACTCAGTCATATATCCTTATATTCTAGTCACCCATACTCCCCACCCAATTACAGCCAACCAAATCCGTCACTATCGACTCAAACTTTCTTCCTCCCTATTGACATTCTACTTTGCCATCCACGATAATCTTACCACCATCACTCAAAATAGATGTTCAATTCAATCAAAATTTTCAATAGATTTTAGCCCTAAACCTTAGACCTTGAAAACCCATGCATTGGCCATTTTTTTTATGCTGGACTTATAAGAAGAACAATTCACAAAGGCCAAAAGAAATGGATGATCCAATAGAGGCCATGTTTTGGCTTATTTTTTACTTTTAGTAGCCATACACTAAGGCCGCCTGTTTCGAAAGGGTTTAACTATGACTCCCTATTGGAAAGTGATGAGAAGTATTTCTTTGAAAGGATTATAATAGGGGAAAAAATGTAGAGTAGTGGCAGTTCATGTTCGTAACCAAACATGACCCTAATCTCAGCTTCAATGGCCACAAACTCTTTCTATCAAGGGCATTGGTCTGTCACCCCATAACTTGGATAAGTCATCTGACTTAATGGGTCCATCATCAATCAAACGGTTCCTCACCGATTTAAGGCATTAACAACGTGGAGGCAGTGTTATTAGGAATAACAACGATGTCGACACCCATGTCCTCTTTTTGCGACAAAGCTTACATCCAAACAAAAGGCATGAGAAGAAAATCGTGCTTGTAGAGGGGTTGAAAAAAGGTTGGACAGGGAGGGATATGGTTATGTAGTGGCAACATGGGGATCGAGGGCAAGAATGGGTAAGGTTGAAGGATGGGGCGAAGCAGGTGGAGGAAAGAGGGATTAGGGATGGGCATAAGGTTAGCTTAGGGTGTCCATAATTAATTGTAACTCCAAGGGCAATGCACAAATAGTTTAAAAGTGGGTTCATGCCTATGGCCAAATAACATGTTAATGCCTTTAAATTAAACCAAAATAAACTAGCCTTAAGTTAAAAGTCTTTAGAAAAGTAAAAAAAAAAAAAACTCAACCAATCCTTTATTAATAAGAGAGTTCTTTGGGGAATCTTAAACTTGTAGCTTATAATGTAGGCATAATTTCCAATTATATCACTAAATGATATTGACTAGGACACTTTATCTCCCAACTTCCAATCGATAGATATCAGTTTATTAACTATTAAGATTAGGACATTTAGTTTTTTGGCTCGGTATTTTGGTCACGTTAAACATTTTTCATTAGTTACATAACAAAATTGTCATATACCTGCATAAATTAAAATTTTAGCTCTACAATTGCACAAGCCCATAACATTGGGATTTTGATTGCAAAAACATACTCACCTAAGTTTTTTATTTCAATCATTTGCACCTAAAACTTTGACTCTCACTAACCATGTATTTATCCTCAATGCAGCCAAAACCCATCATGATTCACCAATGCCACCATCATGCTGAATCTTTCATAAGCTCCTGTTTAATAGCCACACTTCATGGCCTCCTTATAGCTAATAAGTTCTTCCTAATGGTGCCACAAGACACTGGAAAATCTTCCCACCCACATGCTTTCATCTGTGCATTAGCCACGTTCCAAGCAAGATCTCTTATCTATTATCGACATTATTAGCGAGACATGGAATAAAGGGAGGAAGTAGGTCTAGGAGTAGAAGGGGAGGTGACGATGACATGACATGAGTTATGCCATGAGAGCCTAAAGGCGGCAATGGTGGGAGGGATTGGAAAGTGGGGCATGTGGAATAGGTGTCATGGATTACATGGATAGAAGAGACCAGATAAAGGAATGTGATGGGAAATAGGCGGAGTAAAAAAAGGAAATTTCGTCCAAATCTAGCTGCAGGGAGGGAGGTGATTAAGAAAAAAGGAACTCTTCCCAAATTTGGCGGCGAAGAGAGAGAAAGATGGTGGTGAGCATAGCAGTGTTGTTGTGGGTCGGGGCAAGTGTTAAACATAGTGGATATTCTTAGTTGGTAGGGAGTGAGTAGAGCTTCTTAATTTTATAACTTCTTACGGATATTCTAAGTTGCCACTCTAGTATATCATATTAAAATCAGATCTTCAAGTTTATATTTCTTAAGCTCCAAGGTTAATTGTAACTTATAGAGCCCAACTTTAAGAGTCTATATTTATTTTCAAATTTAATATCTCTAAACCTACCACATTCATAGCCCAAGTCTTCAATTTGGTTATAAGTGAGTGAGACTCCTATAAAAGGTATGGTGTGCCCTTGAGAATGATTAATTAGTTTGTGTGTCTAATGCCCTTTTATAAGTTGAATCTATGTATGTGCTAATTGCTTAAGGTTTGGCTGTGCAATTTTTTTTGTCATATCACCTATAAGTGTATGAGTGTGACTATCTCAAAACCCACTTAATAGAAATGTCCAGGTATGGTACCATGAAGCACGGTAAAAGGATCCATATTAATATGTTCGTTTTCATATCCAAAAGCAAAAAGAGCTCAAAATCGGATCATCAAGTGCATGGAAGGTAGTTGATGATTTGGCCGTTGGTGGTGGTCATAGCGTAACTGAGTTAAAATTTTGGGCTGGGCTATAACCTGATCGAGAAAAGCCCAAAAGAGACTTGGATTTGGGCCGTGTAGCAATTCAATGAGAAACAAGGCTTCAGCTCATGACGTTCTCCTCCATTCGCTTCACATGGCGTCACGGCAAGGAAGTGGAGATGAGATGGGTAACCGTTCCCAAACCGCAAGGTGGAACAGGACAGAGAGTCAGGATGGAGACAGGAATGGGTGACTGTAGCACGCAATCGAAGAAATTTGCTTCTAGCACAAGATTCGACTGTCAACACGGAACGGCTCGGCAGCTAGGCCAGCAATCGACGCGAGCCTCAGCGCTTGGAATGCACGCCCTTCCATTATTCTCCTACTCCCGCACCAACCCCTTCTCAAGAAATAGGGCAAAGCAAATCCGATGGTCCAACACACAGTAATTGGATCTTAAAATAAAACTACTGTATCTGTGGGACCCACATTAAATTAAGCAGTTGACAAAGTGAGCAAATTTACAATTAAATTACACTCCATCCGTATTTTATTATTATTTTTTAATTGAAGTTTGACTTAATCACATTCATAATAATGTATATTGAAAAAAAAATTAAAAATAATATTTAAAAATTATAATTTTTAAAGTTTCATTTTCATATAAAATAAATTTTTGTGAAATGAATTAAGCGAGAAGTAGAGTAGTTTTATTGCTATTTTTTTTTTGCAAATAAAATTGCCATTAACTTTTTTAATTTAAGCAATTTTATCATTGGCCATTAAATAGTAGGATTATTTTGTTTGTTAAAAGAAACTTAGGGATCACGGATTCAGGGTGTTAGGTAAAAGAAATTTAGAATTGAAACTGTCATTTCCCCTTTTTTCACATTTTTCACATTAAGCAATTTTAACGGCCGATAAAAGATCTACTCCCATACAAAATATTGATAGCAAATTTGCTCCCACACAAAAATATTGATATCAATTTTAAAGGCTTGGGTTAGCTTGGAAATTACCTTGCTTATTGATTAAGCAAGAACGAAGAGGTTTATGGTGCAACAAGGTCTGATTTTGCTTAGGACCAAGAAGAATTATTCAAGGCAAGGAACAATCCTATAGCTCAAAAAATCTGAATCTATTTATAGCTTTTATTGCTGGAATTCTAAGGCTATGGTACCGAAATTATGATGGAATTTTAAGGCTATTGTGCTGGAAATATGATTGGCAACCAATGGTAAAATTGATTAGGCCAAATGGCTATATGTATGTATATATATGTGTCAGTTATTATGCTGTTTTGTTTTATTTATGATTCTTGAATACTTGGTTACTATGTTTTGTTAATGGTGCCAGTAGGGTTATGTGCCTGTAGTCTTTGATTCACTGCAAGAACTAAGATAATAAGCAAGCAATCTACAAGACTAGTACTATCTGAAAAGTATTATGTGGCCATATGTGTTTAGGTCTATCTTTGCCTGTATGAACTGAGCTCTATGTTAGGTAAAGTGTTGCTCAGATAGAAAAAGGTTGGCTTGCTGGGTTCCTAAGGAATTAAGGATCACTTGTTGGATTTTTAAGGAATTAAGGATTAGGTCAAAAAAAGGCTGTATGGTTTACTTTTAGGCTGATTCTTGTGTGCGCCGGGCACACATATGCAACTGCCCTAAAAAAAGCGTACATGTACCAATGAAACCCATCTTGCACGAAATAGCATCCTCCACTTTATTTTTTTTTCTTTTATTTTTCTCCCTTATGAATAGCACTTTTTCAGTTTTTCCTAACAATTCTTTTATTCCACAACATGGCCTTTTTTTTATTTTTCTTACGAATATCGTGAATGTTTTACTACATATTGAATATGTTTCTCCAATATTACTTTTGTTGAAATTGTGTATAAAAACATAGAGGATTTGTAGGCTTTAAATAATGATAATGATATGTATGAATGGAAGATATGGAATTATGAAAATAATGATTAAATGGAATCTGACGTGATTTGATCCGGATTAAATGAAGTCTAATATAACCGTGAATACCCAATATATTCAATAAATAAAAAATTAATTATTTTTTTACCTGAAACTTTAACATTTAGCAAATATTGTTAATACATCTCAAATATATTTTATGATGTTGTGTAGTGAGAATTTAAATAAGGATAGGAAGATAAATTAAATGCCAAGAGATTACAAAAGAGGAAAACTCTTCAATATCATTTTTGGAACAATTTAAAAAAAAGATTCATTCTTTTAGGTAGGTATGTAGTACATTTTATTAGTATGCTATCTGAGTGATTTTTTTTATTTTTTATATGGCTGTATAATGTTTGTATAATTAAATAAAGGTTCAATCTTTATTTTCCGTGGATGAAGAACAAACAGTACCTTCTTTAAGAACAAATACTTAAGTAACAAAAAATAAACATGTAAAAGAAAGAACAAACATTTCCTTCTAAAAGAATAAGGATGCCCTTCTAAAAGAACAAACATATCCTTATGAAAGAACAAATACCAAAAGACAAAAAACAAGAAGTTTACAGAAACAAGGTCATATATAAGAACAAACAGTGTATTCTATAAAAATAAACACTTAAGTGACAAAAAATAAACATGTAAAAGAAAGAAAGACAAACATTGTCTTCTAAAAGAATAAAGATGCCATTCTAAAAAAATAAATATATCTTTCTGAAAGAACAAATACTAAAAGATAAAAGAACAAGAAGTTTACAAAAACAGGGTCATGTATAAGAACAAACAGTGCATTCTATAAGAACAAACACTTAAGTAACAAAACATAAACATGTAAAAGAAAGAACAAACATTTCTTTCTAAAAGAACAAAGATGCCCTTTTAAAAGAACAAACATATCCTTCTGAAAGAACAAACACCAGAAGATAAAAACCAAGAAGTTTACAGAAACAGGGTCATGTATAAGAACAAACATTGTTTTCTATAAGAACAAACACTTAAGTGACAAAAAATAAACATGTAAAAGAAAAAAAAACAAACATTATTTTCTAAAAGAACAAACATATCCTTCTGAAAGAACAAACACCAGAAGATAAAAGAACAAGAATTTACAAAAACAGGGTCACATATAAGAACAAACAGTGCATTTTATAAGAACAAATACTTAAATAACAAAAAATAAACATGTAAAAGAAAGAACAAATATTTCTTTCTAAAAGAACAAGGATGCCCTTATAAAAGAATAAACATATCATTCTGAAAGAACAAATACCAAAAGACAAAAATCAAGAAGTTTATAGAAACAAGGTCATGTATAAGAACAAACAGTGCATTCTATAAGAACAAATATTTAAGTAACAAAAAATAAACATATAAAAGAAAGAACAAATATTGCCTTCTAAAAGAACAAAGACGCCCTAAAAAAAAATGAACATATCATTTTGAAAGAATAAACATTAGAAGACAAAAGAAAAGAAGTTTACAGAAACAGGGTCATGTATAAGAATAAACATTTAAATAAGAAAAAATAAACATGTAAAAGAAAGAACAAACATTGCCTTCTAAAAGAACAAATATATAATTCTGAAAGAACAAACATCAGAAGACAAAAGAATAAGAAGTTTACAGAAATAGGGTCATATATAAGAACAAACAATGTATTCTACAAGAACAAATACTTAAGTAACAAAAAATAAACATGTAAAAGAAAGAACAAATATTTCCTTATAAAAGAACAAATATACCCTTATAAAAGAACAAACATATCCTTCTAAAAGAACAAACACCAAAAGACAAAAGCACAATAAGTTTATAGAAACAGGGTCATGTATAAGAATAAATAGTGCTTTCTATAAGAATAAACACTTAAGTAACAAAAAATAAACATGTAGAAGAAAGAACAAATATTGCCCTCTAAAAGAACAAAGAAACTCTTCTAAAAGAACAAACATATCCTTCTAAAAGAACAAACACCAAAAGACAAAAAATCAGAAGTTTACAGAAACAAGTCATATATAAGAACAAACAGTGTCTTCTATAGGCATTCTATAAAAACAAACACTTAGGTAACAAAAAATAAACATGTAAAAGAAAGAATAGACATTGCTTTCTAAAATAATAAGTAGGCGTGTAAATATATACACCAAAACACAAAAGAATAAGTAATGCGTGAAATATAAAAGAACAAACAAGGTTTTCTTAAAAAAAAATATATATAAAACTAAAATATAAAACCAGAGTGGACATCTAAAGATAGGAATAAAAAAAAGGGAAAAGAAAATGAGAATAAAATGTTGGAGTAGAAGTCTCAAGACTCGAACCGAGACAACATTCTTTCTACCCCACGCGTTCTAACCACGTTGCCCAATCTGGAATTTTATCCAATGTCCAGAAATATTATCACGCTCTCCTACCGCAGGGCCAAAATGAACATTTTCAAATTTTTTAGGGATGGCACACGGAGTAAGCCGGGTGCACGTAATACTAACTCTTACTTTTATTGGTTGCACTCATGCATTCATACCATGCATTGCATTTTGGTTGTACTTGTGCATAGATAGGTTATTGTGGTTGGATGTTGCTAATTGTTATTATCTTGAATATATGTTTTATTTTTGATATTGTTCAGTTCTCTTGTTTGTTCTTGGATGCAGGAACTAAACTTCAGCTATAGCCTAAGATTAAGCATTAATTTTACTAATGTTATGCTGTATTGAGTTAGATAATATTTTTTTATGTACTTGGTTGTGTTGCTTTGTTTATTCTAATGCAGATACAAATGGCTTAAAAGTTGAGACAATATTGCTATTAAATTGATTTCAGATTTTACCAATTATTGTTGTCTCGTACTGAGTTTCATTAGAAACTCACCCCCCTCATGGTTACCATTTTGTAAATAAAATGGGTTGTTGCTGTGGTCTTACTAAGTTGAAACTGGAGAACTTTACTAAGCTGAAACTGCAGAAATTTATCTCTCTCCGATGGGGGTATTAAAGACCAAGTCCTAAATTATGGGTTTCTGAGTCCAAGGTCTTTAGTATGATTATGTATCACATTATGTGCATAGGCTAAGAAGCTGGTCTGTCATGTAATGTCCCTGGCGTTTGTTTAATGGAAATGAAAAGAGTTCGGTTTACCCCATAATTTTTAACTACATTTTCATTATAGTCGGATTACAAGTTTGAAAATTTTCATGTTTTAAATTGCCAAGCTGTACAATGCTTTGACAAAAATTTTTAATTAAAAAGAAATGCCACAAATGTATAGGCTAATGACAAATTGGTAAATGACATGGTGAAAAACTGCTAGCTCCACCATTGGCTTTTGTGTGATGTCTAAGCTTTGTAAATTATGCCAAAAAGAAAAGACTTTTGCAAATCCGCAATCTACTGACAATGAGAGTGACAGGCTGCATTCCACCCAGCAGAACAATTTCCATGTTTGGTAGCCATCCCCCGGCATTGGATCTAGTGAGAAACCATCAGAACCACAGTTGGTGTTATGCAATGGCAAGCTTTGTAAATTACACTAAAATAGGGGACTTTCCGCAGCACCACGAAGCTGGTTTTCTTAACTCGTACAATAGCCAGCCTGACCCGCAACCAACGGGATCACATTAATTGGCTTTAATCAGAACCGAACTGGCTTGATTCATGTTTCTTTAAATAGAGCGCTGATTTAATTTCAATCTTAATCAAATTTTACTTATTTATAGAAATAGCTGCTTAGGCCATCTAATTTTATTTTCTTATTGTTTATACTCTGGAACATCTTACTAACGTACAGGACAGAGAAGTGCATTTATAGTAGTTTGTAAAGGAAAAGAGGTTACTTACATATTATTTTGTTTATTAGTGGGATCCTGTAATAAATTATGATAAATTTTTTTCGAAAAATACCTAGATTTTATAAAAGAAATTTAAAAATTTCAGTTGGGGCCAAAGCAATGGCTCCAATTTTGATGGGGCACAATACCATCGGGATCGGCTTCAATAATAATTGGATGTGTAAGGTGTATAGATTGATTGATAGATAGAAGAAAGGCACGAGTTCGGTAGCCGGGACTCCAGTGCTCCTACACGCGCCCTTCCCGCGGAAATAATATTACCTACCGCAGTTTGAAGTTCAAGTTCAACCCCGTTTTTCAACCATCATATTCTTCCTCCCTCCTCCTGCTTTCCCTTTTCCTACCGTTCCAATCTCACATCCTCGCAGAAACCTGGTTCTTCTACCCCAAGTTTCCAATGGATCGAGCGTTTCAGAGGACCAAAATCCTCAGCAACCATATTCTTCAATCATCATCGTCAGAAAACCCTCTAATCGCGCCCAATTCATGCGTAAGCTACTCCCCTCCGGAGCTTGCAGAAAATTTCGCATTCGATGTCAAGGAAATGCGAAAGCTTTTGGACGGCCACAATCTGGAGGACCGAGACTGGTTGTTTGGTCTGATGATGAAAAGCAAGCTCTTCAACCCTAGGGAGAGCGGCGGCAGGGTGTTTGTGATCCCAGATTATAACCAGTCCAAGGAGCAGCAGAGGGAGATGACGATGAAGAGGATCGAGTATTTGTTGGAGAGGGGAGTGTTCCAAGGTTGGTTGACGGGGAAAGGCTATGACGTCGAGATGCGGAAGTTCGCCGTCTTTGAGGCTGTGGGCATCTTTGATCACTCCATTGCTATTAAGCTCGGGGTCCATTTCTTTTTGTGGTGAGCAGAATTTTGCACTATAATCCTCTTTTAGGTGCGCAGCGTTAGATTTCATTCTCTGTTTGCTATTAATTTAGTTCATCTGCTGCGGCTTCGTGTTCTTGCACATTTTAGAGCGTCGTAGCTTGTTGTAATATTTTGGCCGATCAAACATTTGATCAAGAGTTGGTGCTTACAAGGGCATCTGGTCGACACTAAATTTAGAACAGGGATGAAGAAATTCTCTTTTTGGAAATTTAAAGTCAAAATTGAGGGGGTCACTACACTTTAGTGCCAGAGATGGATGACACAATCGCCCTTCTTTTCTCTTTTTAGGGCGCTAAATGATTGTACACAATGATTATTAGTATTGTACTTTAGTTTTTCCTTTGCTTTGGGTTGCAGGGGCGGTGCCATTCAATTTTTTGGCACGAAGAAGCATCATGACAAGTGGCTCAGAGATACAGAAAACTACTTGGTGAAAGGATGCTTTGCCATGACAGAGTTAGGGCATGGAAGTAATGTATGTGAGGTTGACACATTTGGTGTAAGGATCAATCACCGATTAAAGATTTTTTTGACTTTTCTACATTTGTTGTCTAGGTCCGAGGGATTGAAACAGTAACTACATATGATTCAGAAAGGGGAGAGTTTGTCATCAATACTCCTTGTGAATCAGCCCAGAAGTATTGGATTGGTGGGGCAGCTAATGTAAGTCTTTGAAATCACGCACATCCAAACTTGACGTTTCTGTAGGTATTACTAAATGCAACTTCTTATGCTCTGATACAACATGCTACTTTCCGTTTTTAGCATGCCACACACACAGTCGTGTTCTCACAGCTTAACATCAATGGGACCAATGAAGGGGTCCACGCTTTTATAGCGCAGATCAGGGATGCTGATGGTAACATATGTCCAAACATTCGAGTGGCTGATTGTGGTCATAAAATTGGTTTGAATGGTGTTGATAATGGAAGAATATGGTAATTTCCTATTTTCTAGCAGTTTTGAGCAATTTTCAATTTTTATGGAGAAAAATCGCCTAAATTGCCTGATCACTTATAATCAGGTTTGATAATGTCCGAGTTCCCAGAGAAAATTTGTTGAATTCTGTTGCTGATGTTACCCCTGATGGGCAATATCTAAGTGCAATAAAAGACCCTGACCAGGTAATTGTTTTCGAGTGTAAAAGTGTCAGTGTATTCCATGTTCCCGATGAGCTGATAGCAACTGGATCTTTGTTTTGCTGGTAAGTCCTGTATGACATTGACATTACTAATTCTTTTACCCAGAGATTTGCAGCATTCCTTGCTCCTTTGACAGCTGGCCGTGTCAATATTGCAGTCAGTGCTGTTTACCAGTCGAAGGTGATAAAATTTTACATGTTTTGAGTTGTGTAGATTTTGGTCTGTGAGCTGTGCAATACTAATTGTAATCGCGTCCTACATGGCTGTTGAGCATTCTTAACTCTTTCTAAACTGCAAATGTTGATCAGGTTGGTTTGGCAATTGCCATAAGGTATGCATTGTCAAGGCGGGCTTTTTCTGTTACCCCAGATGGGCCTGAGGTTTTGTTGCTTGATTACCCAAGTCATCAGCGTCGTCTCTTGCCTCTGCTAGCAAATGCGTAAGCATAGTTTCAATTATTGGCTATACATTGTGGGTTTATTTCTTCAAGTGGCAGAATGTTAAATCTGTACGTCAGAAGAATGAAGGACATACATTTGAAGTATATGATTATGAATTGCCACTGGTTGAATTGTAATGATGGTATTTGATTCATCTCTCACTTCATTCTCGAGATGGCATCAGCATACTAGGAGTACCCTCTCAGTAGTACTTTTGACAAATGTTCATTTATTGCCTGTATTGAGGAAGGATGACAAGTGAGAGTTGTGTTTCTTTGGTAGAGACTCATATTTGAGTTGATGTTTATTCATTTAAAAGCTATGAACTGGTGGAGAGTGCATGTTAGTAATTCATGAATATAACCTCTGGAATTTGATTTTGAAACATATCAGATCTGTTCTCTGTCTTTCTTGGGAGTAAAATCAAGGCATATACATCTGAACTGTCCTTTGAATGTTTGAATTTAGTTGAATCGTATCCAACTGGCTTAGCATGAGAATGACTAAGAGGGCCTTGAAATCCTAGTAATGAGGAGCAGTTTTTGCTTTTCAAATCGCATATTATTAAACCTATCAACCTTTTTTTCCCTGAAGCTATGCTATGAGTTTCGCGGCAAATTTCCTGAAAATTCTGTACATAAAGAGGACTCCTCAGTCAAACAAGATCATCCATGTATACTCAAGTGCATTCAAGGCTATCTTGACTTGGAACAATATGCGAACACTTCAGGTTGATAGTTACATTAATAGTTTTGGTTGGGAGTAGCTGCTCTGGAAGTGGTACTGAGTTTCAGTGATGGCATGTTTCAGGAGTGTCGTGAAGCTTGTGGAGGACAAGGATTAAAGACTGAAAATCGTGTCGGTCACCTGAAAGGTGAATATGACGTGCAGTCCACTTTTGAGGGTGATAATAAGATCCTGATGCAACAGGTAATTTTGCTGGGTTTCCTTTATCGGTGAATTAGGGTTGTGAGAGGAAATATATCTGCTTCCACATCAGCTATATCTGGGTTTAGTACTTACATGAAGTACAATCTGGTTGGTGTTTTCTCAATATTTGTTCTTTTGGCTGTTTGGAAATTGTACAACTTATCAATTACCAGATGGCCTTGACTACATATTGATAAACAATTGAGATTACCAATATATTGTTGCAAGTATTTTAATTATGTTTATCTGCCTGGTGTTCTTACTTGCATTGTGAAATTGAAGGATATATGCTTAATCGCAGGTCAGCAAGGCACTCCTTGCAGAATATGTGGCAGCTCACAAGAGAAAGAAACCATTTAAAGGTTTGGGTCTAGAACACATGAATGGACCTCACCCAGTCATTCCAGCAAAGTTACCAAGCTCCACACTGAGAAGCAGCCAGTTCCAGGTAAAACTGCAATGTCATAGGTGATCAGTATTTTCAGAAAATATTTTCCAAGTGTCTATAAATTGAGTGGGAATCATTGACCCTGATATAAACTGGTTCAGATGGATGCTTTGTGCTTAAGGGAGAGAGATCTTTTGGATCGTTTTGCTGCTGAAGTATCTCAGCTTCAATCTAAGGGAGAGAGTAAGGAGCATGCTGTCATGATGGTGAGGATACAATTTCACTGCATAAAAAAGCTTCTTGTTTTACCTCTTCGTCTCATTCTTATTTCGCATTGTCCTCACCAGAGCTATCAGCTTGCTGAAGACTTGGGCAGAGCTTTCTCAGATCGAGCAATATACCAAACCTTCGTGGAAGCTGAAGCAAATGTAACAGCCAGCTCATTGAAGGTGAAATAATTATGAGATATGTCTTCCAGTCATAAATCCTAGTTATCTCTAGACACACTTACCACAAACATAGTTATATGGCATGCTGGGGTTCGGTGGTGTAGCCTCAATAGCTAAAATCCATGTAGGAATCCAAAACCATATAAAGGTCCTTTAGGAATCTGGATGAGAGTTAAAAGGATTTTGATTTGCTGCCAAGTTTTGATATTATGGGATACTCATTTAATCAGGGTTTTGGAGTATGTTTTAGTATCAGGTGGATATCAATGGTCGTCTTATTTGTGCAAGAGCCTACAGATTAAGTTCATCATAGTTCTTCTCTTTCTCGTGATGCAGAACGTCTTAGGTCTATTGAGATCAATGTATGCCTTAGTTTGCTTCGAGGAAGATTCTGCCTTCCTCCGGTATGGGTACTTCTCGGTAGACCATGCGGCTGCTGTTAGGAAGGAAGTTGCAAAACTATGCGGTGAGCTTCGACCGGATGCACTGGCATTGGTTAGTTCCTTTGGCATTCCTGATGCTTTCCTGAGCCCTATAGCTTATAACTGGATAGACGCAAATGCTTGGCCTTCTGCGCACTGCTAAGTTCCAAAATTTTTCATCAATACTTCCACAAGAAGAGGGTCAACACTTACACATAAGCATGTCTGTCGCTCAAGAGTTGCTGTATTTTGCATAAGCTCATTATTTATTTATGTAATAAAGTATGATCGTTTATTTTCGATACTCTCTTGAAGAAAAAGATGTTTTGCAGCGCTGTAAGTTAAGGGGTTTTTTTTTTTCCTGTGAATAACTCAGTATAAATGTTGTACATGGAACAATTCAAATCAGTTTATTAGTTCCCATCTGTATCATCGGTTAGTAATTCTTTGGAGTGCCTCAAAATTTTTGTACCATACACTCAAATGCCAAATGTGTAACCGTGGTCTAAGTGCGAATTGTCTCGGGTCCCTGGCAGCACATTCTCCTACTAGTGGAAATCATTAAAGATAATGGAAATTCTTAACAAGTGTATGTAAGTATTGAACACGACATACAACTAAGATAAAAAAAAATGTATCTCAAATCTTGATAAGATAATTTTAATTATAAAAAAACGTATATCACAAATAAATAAATGAATATCAAAACTAGACAAATGTATTTAAAAAATAGTCATAAATCTAAATAAAATGATCTTAATTGTAGATAAATGTTTATTAGAACTAGACAATTTGACAAATTCATCTTAGAATTAGGTAAATGAATCGTAGAAATAGATATTGTATAATCTGGAGAAACCTAGACCAATGTTTATTAGAATTAGAGAAATACATATTAAAACTAGAAAAATGAATCTCATAAATTGATATGCAAATAATGTGAAGAGTTAAATCTCAAATTTAGATAATATAATTTTAATCCAAGATGTATGTATCTTAGACTAAGCAAATATATCAGAAATGAATATATAATCAAAACATAATAAAAGGTATCTTAAATCTAGACAAAAGGATATTCATTTTAGACAAATACATATCAAAATTAGAAAAATACTTCTCAGAACTAAATAAATACCTTTTAAAATTACATAAGTTATTATAAACAGATGTTAAATTAATGAAACTACAATTCGTGAATGATATTAAGGCGGAACGAGTGACAGCTTAATCATTGGTAATAAACATTATTTGACATAAAGGGCACTGATTCAGCACATGAGTTAGTAGTACTTTGTGTCGTCACTTTCAGGTGGAAAATTACGGGGAAAACACAATTTCGGTCAATAGGAACAGATAAAAATATGAGTAAATTACAAAAGTTTCCTATAGTTTGATCTAACCTATGTTTTGCCCTTTGTTTTTAAAAATCTATACTTTACCCCTTATTTTTTTTATAGTATCCAGCAACAGCTTTTGAAACCTTAAATTAAACTATTTGATAACCATATTTAATTAATTTCAAGATTTTTGATATTTTTTTATAATTAACTGATCTTTAAAAAATACTGATATATATTTATTAGAAGAAAAATGCATTTATAAAAAGAAAAAACTGATAATTTAAATGTTTATTAACTATAAGAAAATATTAAAGAGACCGACATTACAAAAAAATGACTATTATATAGTTTAAATCATAATTTCAGAAATTATTATCGAACAATATAAAAAAATTAGGGGTAAAATATAGATTTTAAAAAATAAGAGGATAAACTATAGATTAGAATAAACTTGGGGTCAATTATAACTTTCCCTATAAATATAATGGGTCATCGTGATTCACAAGAGAATCCTGACGTGTAACTGGATCAGAGATTTCAGATTTGCGGCTGAATCTTTTTGGAAGACGACACACACCAAATGGATGCATTTATCCATCCGGGATAATTTTGGATCAGAATGGCTCCACTCATCTCTCCTTTTTGTTGGCCAGACTTTCTATCTCTAAATTTATATATCCAAAAGCAACAAAAAGTTTTTTCACGTATCATTTCAGGAATCCTCTGTCCCCTCCACAGTCCTCTCGGCCCCTTTTCCTATTACCTATCCGATTTTTCCACTACGTGTCTGATTTTGTGGGATTAACATTTCCATTTAAACGAAGATGATGGTAATGGAGCATTTTCCGACTTTCTCTTTCTCTTTATTGTTATACCAATTACCTATCCACAGTCCTCGCTGCTGGTGCTGTGAAGACTTGTTTAGTCATTCACTGGAGAATTTGATTAATCGTTAATTACTCAAGGAAATTTAAGTCCAGAAAGTCTCACGCATGGAATCTGGATTTATGGTGTAAATAAATTAATTGCTTGAGAATTCTCTCCCCGTACATGAGGCAGATTTGAGAACACAAAATGAGTAAATTTCATGAATGGTCCCTAACCTTTAGTCATTGTTTCCTTTTAGTCCCTAACCTATTGGATATTTTGTTTTAGTCCTAAACCTATTAAAATGTTTCATTTTAGTCCTAAATCAATTGAAAACATTTCATTTTGGTCCCAATTTGATGAAATTTGTTAACTTAAAGTATTTATTTGATAACAACTTTTTAGATCATCATTTAAACTATCCGATAACTATTTTACAATAAATTTAATCTATATAATAAATTTTCTACAGTTAATGAAAAATTCAAATAACCTTTTTTTTTCTCTCTGTCAATTAAATTTATTTCATTCAGAAAGAAAAACTATTAATTTAAAATTTTCATTTATTGAAAAAAAAATATTAAATTGTTTAAATTTATTGAAAGACGGTTACCAAATATTTAAATTACAATTTTAAAAATTTTTGTCAGAAAATTATTCTGAGTTAATGAATTTCATCTAGTGAGGGACCAAAATGAAACAATTTTAATAGGCTTAGGACCAAAATAGAACATTCAGCAGATTAGGGATTAAAAGGAAATAATGACTACAGGTTAGGAACCATTTACGCAATTTACTCAACACAAAATATACAACAGTACGAATTTGATTTTGGCCAAAATACCCCATTGGTCCTTGAACTCGATTAACAAGGTGCTTTACCCACCTGAAGTTCAACTCGATTTGACTCAGCCCCTAAACTTCATTAAGGGGGCCGGTCTACCCCTTGACCAAACAAATACATACCACATGATAAACTAAACCTAACTTGTTTGCGAGCTGTTAACCAGCTAAAATAACCTAAACGATCAGTAGCACAATTAAAAGTGGGAAACTATTTGCAACTCGTGGGAGACGAGTTGAAGGATTTGGGAGAAAGACATGAAGAAAAAATTTATTACTTGAGCTAGGGGCAAACCGTTTAGCAAAGGAGTGACCGATGAAGTATTGATTCCTGCCAACAATCAAGTCCACCTTTAGAACACATTGAAAATTGTGAATAAAAAACCCCCTAAAGCCGTCCCTTTTCTTTTGTCCATATCCTTACAGTTTAGTTGGACATATAGTTTGGGTACGGTATTTTTTATTATTCTTGAGTGTTTATTGTTCCTACCAATTAAAGTTTCGTTTGACAATGTGATGTAAGGCAATAAATTGGTTTTATCATTTTTAAGCCTTGGAACATGAAAAACGGGTTTCAACTATGGAGCTGAGTTAGGGAGATAAAAATTGGTTAGTTAATGGCTAGGCTTAATAATACAGATTCAAGTTAAGGGGTCATGTTGATACTACATAAAAAATCTACAATTAAAGATGTTATGTAATATTGTCTTGGTGTTAAAAATTAATTTGTGATTTATGGCATTGTAGGTGCAAATGGGGGATTTAAATATAGTAATATACCATGGTAGAATACTAACGAGGCACCCAATTGTGAGGTCTATTGGAGAGAAAAAGTTTTAAAAAAAATTGGACTCTAACTTAGTGACATATTTGTGGTTTCTAGATTAGTTGGAAGAAGTTGAGTATGGCCCTAGTGAAGTGAAAAAAATTAACTATAGAATACCTGACATGTCTTTTGATGTGGGTCTAAGAGAGCTACATAATAATGCAAGTGCACTAGATATGGTAGCATGTGATCTGTTAGGTGGATAAGTGAAGGCTTATATTAAACACTTTGAGCATTCTAACCAAAAGGGCATTCAAGACATTTCAATTGAAACCATTGGCAATAAAGACGCATTGGTGGAAGATATAAATGAGGCAGAGGCTAATGCAAACAAAAATGGAGGTGATAAGGATGTAAATGAAAATGAGAAAGGTGGTAAGGATGGTTCAGATGGTGAGAGTAAAGATTTTTTAGCGGAGCCTGACCGGGAATTGAACAATATTGTTGAGACCATATTGCCTGGTGAAGAGGATGAACTTGTAAAAGCACTTCGAACAGCAAGGGAATACATTTAACCTTGTAGTTTTAGAAGCAATGTAGCTAAACAAGAGAAGGAATATGGAGCTAGACATAGGCAAAGCAAAGGGGAATATGAGATTGAAAATGATTTAGAATATGGTGATGGTTATGCAAATGAACTAGATGACTCCGACATTGGGAGTATTTCTTTAGAGAGGGGAGAAGATGGTGAAAGAGTTTCGGTAAAAAGGCAAAGTAAGTATGTCAGGTATGATGAAAAATGCAAATAAGTTAAATTTTTTATTGGTCAATGTTTCACAGATGCTAAGCAATGTAGGATGGCACTTAAGAAGTATGAAATAAGTGAAAGACAAGAGTTTATTTACATCAAGAATGAAAAAGGGAGAATTAGAGCTAAATGTAAGGTAAAAGATTGTCCATGGTTATTTTTTGCTTTTGAGGAGAAGCTAAAATCTAAAGTATACTTTATGGTGAAAACTTATGTTGGGAGGCATAATTATTTGAAGTTGTACAAAGTGTCAAGAGCAAACAACCCATGGATAGCCAATTCATTTAAGTCATTAATATATGGCCACCGGAACCTGAAACTTGATTACATTAAAGACCAAGTTAGAGAACAATTCAATCTGGAAGTATCCAGAAATTAGTGTAAGAAAATGAAAAGGAAGGTCATGCACAAGTTTGAAAGGGATATTGGTGAAAAATATGTAAGATTACATGTTTATGCAAGGGCCCTCATTGCAACGAATCTAGGAAGCAGTGTAGATATTGAAGTTGATCATAGGGGCCTTGGCTATCCATTTTTTTTCAAATGGTTTAATGTATGTTTTGCTACTTTGAGAAATGCATTTCCGGAGAAATGAAGGAAGTTCTTGGGCTTGGATGGTTGCTTTTTAAAGGGGGTAGTGAAGGGCTAGTTGTTGACTGCTGTAGGCAAAGATGCAAACAATCAAATGTATCTTCTAGCATGAGCCATAGTTGAAGTTGAATGTACTGCATCTTTGCTTTGATTTTTGGAGCATTTGAGACATGATATATAAACAATAGATGGAATGGGGTGGTGTTTCATGTCTGATCAACAAAATGTGAGAAGGTTATTAAGTTTAATTTTTTTTCTAGCAAATAACCAGTTTTTATGTAGATGAGTGTTAACTTGGTTTGTATGTGTGTATTGATATGCTATTGCCTTTCGCCTTTAATAGAGTTTATGGTTAAAATCTCCATTGTGCAGGTCCCAAGTCTTGAACGTGTAGGGTAAGTTAGTTTAGTTAAAAAAACATAGGTTATAAAATCACCAATTTAGTTAAACAAGTGTAATTTTCTCAGATTTTTCTATTGGATTGCTTGTCTTTAAACATTGAATATTACTGCTGCATTTCTTGTTGGGCTCTTGGACAATATAAAAAAAAAAATTCAAGTCATTAAAGAATCCACCTTTGAAAACTCTTTTGTTGTTTTCTATATGATTTTTTATGGTTAAAATATTGTTGGTAGTAATTGGTAGTGCAATACATGTAAGTGGATCAATTAGACTTGTTTGATTTCATATTTTGCTTTAGTAGACTCCTCAGTGATGTGCTATTTTTTTTTGTGTTAAAAGCCAAGAAACTTGTTTTTTTTTTTTACTGAATAATATGAAGATTAATGGTTTTTTTTATTTGCTTGTTAGGGACTTTTAAATGCAATTGAAGAAATTTTTTCAAGGCAAAACATAGACTATGTACGAGGTATATATACGCCAATTAGTATCCTAACTTTAGAAGTGATGCCCTAAAACTCACTTTTTATGTTGTAGCTAAGGCACCAAATGAACACATTCTCAAGAAAAGGTTAGATGAATTGAAATGTTAAAACCTGGTGCGAAAAAAACTATGATGCATGTTAACCTTAGAAAATGATGTCAGGCTTTTTTTTTTTTTTCAATAGCTACCAAGTGTGACCCTATGGATAATAATAGTTGTGAAGCTTTTAACTCTGTTTTGCTTAGAGCTAGGCGGAAGCCAATCATCTCTATGCTAAAAGAGATAAGACTTTTTGTCATGCAGAGAGTATTAGAAAGAAGAAATTTGTTGCAAAATGGCCACAAGGAAAACAATTTAGTAAGAAAATCCGAGACACTCTACATGAAAATATTGGTGCTAGTTATAGACGGAGAGTGGAATGGAATGGTTAGGATGGTTATGAGGTTAGTTTGGGCAAAAGTAGGTATGAGGTTCATCTGGAAATAAAATTTTCACTTGTAACGGGTGGGAGCTGTCTGAAATACCATGTCCACATGCTATTAGGGTCATTTAGGTTAAAACAGATGATCCTAAAGCATACATTGACCATGTATACAAGAAAGACAGATACTTGAAAGCATATTCATATGCTATTGCGACCATGCCTAGAGAAGAGTTCTGGGAGGATAGTGGATTAGGTTAAATTCTACCACATCTTGAAAGGCCAATGCCTAGTAGACCCCAAACAAAAAAAAAAGCAAAAAATGACCTAAAAAAGGTAAGGTTAAGATGTCAAGGCATGAGAGGAAAATGCACTATTCCATATATAAGAGTGATGAACACACCAAGAAAACCTATTTTATATAGGTAATTTTATACAATTCACATTATCTAATTGTTATTCGGTTTTTCTTGTTTTTCTATTTTTTTTGGGCAGTTGAATAAATATTTTTCTTTCTTCAAAATTTTTTTTTTACAGCTTTGACCTCGTACTGAGGCTCCCTTACCAAACGACAATGGTTCATCTTCTGTATAACCAAAATGGAATGAGTGGTGCAGACTTTTGGTGAGAAGTATGGAATGGGTGGACTTTTAGTATTGGTATCTAATAGGCCATGGAGTATTAGGTAGCACAGTTATGTAAGACTAGCAAGTCATATGAATAGAAGCATATAAAAGTAAAGCATGCTTCTATTATGTATGATTCGTGCATCCCATTTCCTTGTTTCTTAGTAACTGATTACAAGTTCTTGAATTGAGAAAACATTTTTGGTATTTATGACTACTATGTTTGCAACTATTTATACCTACCCCATTTGTAGAATAAATGATATTGTCCAACTAAGTATTAATGTCAACTAGCTATTTATACAGCATCTCAGTTTGTATACATGTTACTGTCAAGCTCAATCTCTACTTTATACATATTATTGTCAATGCTACATATGCCAATTGGTAACTAAGCTGTAGTATAGAAACAATACAAATTTTCATTATAAATAGCCAAAGCTTCGAATAAGCGTTAATCACAATGGCAAGGTCAAGTGTTAACTAAACAATCAGGTGCTTGTTCCTTTCTAAAAACCAGCTGCAAAAATTGCACTTTTAGAGCACATGCTTTCTCTTTCAGTTTCTTCATTTTCGTGTGATACTCATCAATTACCACCTTTGCCTATTCTGATCATAGAGCACTGGCGGCAACAGCAAGAGTAGTGCCCTGTGTGTGGATCCATCATAGAGCAACTGTCAATGTGAAATTAAGCTACTTAACAAAAGTTGTCTGTATCTAGAAACTAATAAAAACCAAAAGAAAAATTCTAAGTTGCTGTAATACACTTTCATAAGAATGAAATTCTAAGCAACTAACGAAAACAAAAAAAGAAAACTGAAACAGACAATGATGATAGTCTATAATTCTAGAAAATTCTACCCGCATTTAACCCTTTCTCTCCCAAACTGATTTATATAAAATACTTTAAGTTTTATTAATGAAATTCATATGCATTATCACCTAAAAGAGTAGGAAAAAAAATAAAAAAAATATTCCTTGGGAGAAAAATATGTTCACATCAACAATGATCTTGCTTGCTAGGTTTGTCAGAGTATTAATAATGTTATAATAGTAGCCATGAGTATCTCTTTATTTATAAACTTACTACCACAAAACTTCAACGAGCAAATCAACAAATTTATAGAAAGATGGCAAGAGGATTGACTGAGACAAAAAAAGGAAAACTCAAACAGAAAACAACATTAACTCATAATTCGGGAAAATTTTACCCAAATGTAAGTCTTGCTCTCCAAAAGTAATCTCTTTGGCATACTTTTTAAGTTCCATTACTGAAAATCATGTGCATTATCACAAAAAAATCTTAGGAAAAAAATGTTTTTGGGAGCAAATTTGAGCCAGAGAAGCCTAAACATACTGACATTTTATTTTAGTAAACTCTATGTGGTAAGAACTAAAATCAGGAACCCATGTTCTTAGTGGATTATAAGCTGAATGGCAAATACATTTAAGTGATGAAAATGCAGAATTCCAGCTTAACTACATAGTTCTCAACATAAAATACCCACACAACTAAACTAAGTCCTCACAAGAAAATAAGATTAAGAGAAGGCTTAAGATTGCAGGTAAACACTTAACAAAATTCCAAACAAGAGAAAGAGAGATGCTGAAACACATGATTTTACCTTGGGATGAAATTGCATTTGCTAGACTTCAGAGGAAGGGCCATTGAGTGCAAATATGGTGGCATTAGTATCGACATCGAAGACGCGAGACCAAGCTGTCGAGGGAGGTAAGGCGGTGATGACACCAGAGGGATGAATTGTTCTGAGATAGATGTTGGTGTGCTATAGCAGGAGCTCATCGCCTGGCTTTCAGAGCTTGACAGTCTTATCAAGAAAGCTAGTCAGGAGGAGGGCGGGGCGGGTGGCGGCGGCAAGGACCTAAGCAGCAGCCCAAACCAATTTGTTGTGAGCACTTAAAGAATGACAGTTTCATCGAGTAGAAGGAGAAGAACCTTAGCTTAAGGAATCAATTTTTTCTTCGTGTCTTTTTCTTAAATCCTTCAACTCATCTCCTACGCATTATAAACAGTTTCCTACTTTTAATTATGCTATTGATTGTTTAGGTTATTTTAGCTGGTTAATGGCTTGCAAATGGAGTTAGGTTTAGTTTATCATGTGATATGCACATGTTTGGCCAAGGGGGTGGACCAGCCCACTTAGTGAAGTTCAGGGACTTAGTCAGACCAAGTCGAACTTCAAGGGGTAAAGCTCCTTGTTAACCAAGTTTAAGGGCCAATGGGGTATTTTGGCTTTTGATTTTCCGCTTGCAAGTTCATATGATCCCAATGAAAATTTGGCTGAATTACAGTCAAGAAATGTGTGTTTGTGTGTGTGTGTGTGTGTGGTGAGATAATGGTGCTACAATTAGGAGTCTATTAATGTAACCTATGGTCCTGGCTGGTAAAGAGGGATGTTGGCTACAATAAGGGAGGCTAGACGCATTGAATCTGATAAAGGGAGAGTGAATTCAAATGAGAGTTTGTATGGTTTGTGAGTTTGTGAATTAGGTGGAGTGCGACGAGGTCCATGGAGACACAAAAGAGCTTTGGTGAAGCATGGGAACAAAGAGAACAAAGTGTTTTGACGAAAGGTTGTCATTTTTTATTTAAAGTTTCTAATAAGAAATAGACAATTCGTTTCCATCCTCCTCCATCTAAATAGCAATATTAGCCTCTACAAAAATGAAGATATGGTTGAAAAATTAGGTAGGTGACAGAAAGAAAGGGACAAACGAATTGGATTATTATTTATGCAGTGCAGAGAATTATTGATTGGTGTAACAACATCAACCATGAAATGATTAATAATTAAAGAACAACGTAACCAACAACATTACCATAAAATGATCAACCCATCGATACATCAATCCATGTCATTAATTATTCACACAAATGAAGTATGTGGCAGGGATGGACTAGTTGCAAATGATTCTTGGTTGGAGCAAGCTTGCTGCTTCAAGATTGCTTGAATGTTCGAGCGAATGAAATCTTGGGTGAACATAGGTGGCAGACAGGTAATCATAATATCGACTCTGGTGGACGCAATCCTGGAGATTAAAAGTGTGCCATCTTGGAGTTGACATATATGGTGGTTGAGTTGAAAGTAGGTGACACAATGAGTTGCGTGAATAATGGTAGAACATACCTAATCATAAGATTAAATAAGTAACAAGTTTAAATCCAAAAATTTTAAAGTTTTGAGAGAAAATCTCAATATTTCTATTAATCAAAATTTATACATCTTGGACACGTGCACAAACTTTATGTAAGCCAAAAATCAAATCATCTCTTAATGACTTGTGCTCGTTGCGTTAATTAGCAAAGTCCTTAGTCAACTAGAATAAGAAAATTAAAATTAACTTTAAGTGAGAAATTAAAATGTAATTGATATTGTTTTCAATAAAAGATCTTTAGAAAATCCTACTTAATCCACAATTAATAAGAACTCTAATTAATCTAACAAAAATAAAAAAAAAACCCTTAAAATAAGGAAATAAAATACACCTAAAATAAATTAAAAAAATCATGGAAAAATAATAATGTGCAAAATTTTATGCATGCAGAATTCCCCTCATCTTGAGAAAAGCTCGTACTTGAGTTTATTAATTGAAATTGAGTTTTTCCATGCCACATGAACAAATACTTTGAACACAACAAACTTCTTTCATGCATTTTAAATGTTTAGCCATGTTGAACTTCTGTCGTCAAATTTACCCTAGTAAAACTCATATTCTTTTTAACTTGACAAAGATTTTTCAACACCAAGAAAATCCATAAGAATCAATTTTGGCTTCAGATTGTCAACCGTGGTAGCATCACACTTGTCATAATGATTCGCTTTCTTTAAAATTGAAACAACTTCTTCCTTGATTTTTAACTAGATATGCAACATCATCATTTTCATCTCTCTTTTGCATTACTTGATTTTCATAACTTACAAATTTTTTCACATTCTCATCATCAATAGCATGCTCATCTTACTCCATGTTTTCTTCATACTTTTCATCACCTCCATCTAGCTCATGGATAATCTATTCCTTCTCTTCTTTACATGGACAACTATATGTAAAGACATCTAAATTTAGTTTCCCTTCATAACTAGATATTTTTTAATTGTCTCTACTATAATTTCTATAAAAGGTGATTAGCCAATTTACCTTAATGATGTTGTTGGTACTAATAAAATAACACTTCCTCATATTCCAAAGGAAGAAAATATTTTCACATAAACCGCTTTATTCGATACCACATTTTAATTGGATATTTCCCTTGATGATACCTTATTGCTTAAAATCTATCTTACCAAGTAAGAACCTTACCTTCCAATTTATAAACAACTAGCTACATCTTTTTTAGGCACTTCCATGTACTTGAAAAAAAAAATTGACTTCATTAATCCCTTCTAAAAAATCTTCATTACCTAAATCTCCATAAAATTAAATGGATGCCTACCTTTAACAAGAACACCCTAGCTTGCCGTTCACATCCACCATATCATCTATGCTCAATGGGATAATCATCTTCATCTAATTTAGAATCCTCTGTGTACATCTTAACTTAACAAGTTAATCATCTTCATTTGATGACTTTCTCAATGTAAGGTTGACACTTACACTGACAGGCAAGAAGGGATCTTCTAATAAGCCGGTCGAGGGTAACATCCTCCCAAACTCGTAACTTATAGTTACTCTGATTAATGTTTGCGTGATAACTTCATGTTGGGTTTGTTAGCATAAATTCAAAAAGTTTAAAATTTTTTATTTTTGTTTAGAATTTGATTTTAGTTTTTTTATTTCTTTAGAATTTAGTTTTCCTATTTTGATATGGTTTGAATTAGTGTGTAGATTATAAAAGGCATGTTGTGGTAGGATTTTGAGAATGAGAGAAAAATGAATTGTTATGAAGAGGCAAAATGTGAGAATTTCAGGAGAGAAGAGAGGTTTGGGGGTTAGAGAGGGCTAGAACAAAAAACTTGTTGTAATTCTCATATCCTGTAATTATTTGAAGGCAAGATTATAAGATTATCAGTAGTGTGTAGGGGATCCATAGTCTAGCGTGAGCACTAAGGGTATACCTCTATTGTAATCCCTGTAGTTTTTCTAAATGGATTTCTCTCATTCATGGATGTAGGTTAGTTAAGAGCTGAATTATATTAAATTTGTATATGCTTGTTTGATCATGTTTGTTGTTCCACTGCACGTGATGGTTGATTGGAGAATTTTTTTTTTTCCAACAAGTGGTAGAGCATTTGGACTGGTGTTTGATCATGTTTGACAGTGGTATCGATGATTCCGTATAAGTTTGAATATTGAAAATTTTGTTCATATGTGTTGATGTTCATAATGTTGGTGTTTGGAGTCATGTTCATGTTGTTCGTATTTATTTTGCTCTGTTGTTGTGTTCATATTTTGGAAATGTTTATGGTATTCATGTTTGTGATTGTGATAATGTGTTTGTGATATTCATATTTATGGTAAAGAATTTGAGCCAATGTGGAGATTATTGGGTTTGTTGGCTCAAATTCTTAAAATTTAAGAAGTTTGATTTTGTTTAGAATTTGATTTTAGTT
Organism: Aquilaria sinensis; assembly: GCA_005392925.1. Lineage (NCBI taxonomy): Eukaryota > Viridiplantae > Streptophyta > Magnoliopsida > Malvales > Thymelaeaceae > Aquilaria > Aquilaria sinensis. The sequence goes on from SMDT01000838.1 coordinate 126,010, forward strand.
TACTTATTTATTTAGGATTTAATTTTTCTATTTTGATATGTTTTGAGTTTGTGTGTGACCTATAAAAGACATATTGTGGTAGAATTTTGAGTGTGAAAGAAAAATCAATTATTGTAGAGAAACAAGTTGTGAGAATTTCATAAGGGATGAGAGGTCCGGAGGTTGGTGAGAGCTACGATAAGAAGCCCTTTATGATCCTTATTGTTAGTGTTGTGCCCAAAAGCCAATCATGAGATGATTGTATTTTTTCACCTTGAGTCATGATATTTTATTAAGGTATTAATCTAGCAATTATGTTTGTTGTTTTGTTTCTGCGTAACGTAATAAACATAATTGTAATTCTAGAATAATGATATTTTCAAATGTCCCTGGTCTAGTATTATTGTGGAGCGGGTTACAATAATATATAACGACTAGCATATGTGGAGACTAATATGAGATATGTAGTTTACATAAAGGTACAAGTTGGAGAACTTGTGTACTGGACCGACACACCATAAGAACACTACATAGATCGTTATAGGAGTGTCATAAGTGATTTTCATAGTGATCATGATATATGTAGTCCTTCAACCTAAGATCATCAAGGTTCCCTACATGTGAGTCATATACTTTGATACTTTCTTTTGTTGCTCGTAACTGAGTGAACTTGAAGGAGGTCATTGGGTATGTCACATATCATGCGGAGGGATTTGTATAATCAAGATGAGATTTGTCCCTCCTATGTAACGAGAATGATATATTCGCCCCTTGATAGAGTGAGACTTAGAAAATGTATGGCCATGCTCGGATGAGTTGATATACAATATTAATGTCATCAATTTAAGTTGATATACTCGGTAATCAAGAAACCAAAGATTGGGCTATACGAGAGTGACACATTCCATGTCTCGTGCTTAGTCTTGATATCTTAGACAAAGGGACAATGACATATATCGGTAATGATCATAAAAGTTTAGTCGAATCACCGACAATCTTGTCCCTTGGGTGGCAATGATGTGTTGCTAGACACCGCTCATTGCTTATGATCATAAATGTGATTTATGATCATTGCCAATGTGGTAAGAGCCTATTAGGTCGCACACATAGAGCTATTTGGATCACTAGAGTGCATGGGCTAATTATTTGGGTTGTGATTTCACTTTAATTTCGTATTAATAATGGGCCCAAGAATTGAGCCATTATTAAGCCCGAAATTAAAGCCTAATTGGATTAGGGCTTTGAAACTCATTAAGCCTAGAAGTTGAGTCTCACTATAAATACAACTTTTAGTGAGAAATTCACAGCTTCTTGCCCTAGCCTCCAAAAAAGGACAGCCGCACTCTTCTCTGGCAATTCTTTGGAGGACGCAAGCTAGTACTGCGAAAGTAAGAGAAACGCATCTGCCGAGACGTGATGGAAGCGTGGTGATCCCGAGAGGCTCATGTGGATACTATAGAGAGCTTGAACACATCAACTGTTCAGGTTTTGTGATTCGACTCTACAATTGGGTAAGAGATCTCAACCGAAAATTAGGTATGAAAATTTTCGAACACCCGGTTTACCCCGTTTCACTTGGATCTTGGAGGGTTTTGGTTAAATTCTGCTGCGCTTGTTTAGCTCCCAAAACCCAACACCTTATATCTTGTAATCATGTGAGGGGTGAAATTATGAGTTATCAGTAGTATGTAGAAGATCTATAGGTTAGCATTAGCACTAAGGGCATACTTCTACTGTAATGTTTATATTTTTTTCTGAGCAGATTTTTCTCATTCTTGGATGCATGTTAGTTAAGAGCCAAACCATGGCAAATTACCACATTAAACTCATGTGTGCTTATTTGATACTGTTTACTGTTCTGCTATGCATGATGAATGATTGAGAAATTTTTTTCCAACATTTTGGATATCAAATCAATATATAAGAATTTTTCAAAATGTCGGTATCAGTGATCCATTTATTGCTCTCAAGCTCTTTACACAGCTTTAAATCTTCCAACCTTAAGGTCTCAATCTCCCAATCAATGTCCTATAAACTATAACTTTTATGATTGTAGTAATTGCTAAGAGAAAATGACAATTGCACCCACTTTGATATTGCCTAGCGTAGCAAGTTACATGAATATGGGTTGAACACTTCTAACCCTAAGACAAAATAACGAATTTAAATTCAAAAAGTTAAAATTTAAGGAGAAAATTTCAACAACTATATTAATAAGAAAATTATATATTTTGCACACATATACAAGCCTTTATATAAATGAAAAACTAGTCCATCCCCCTAATGACTTGTACTAGCCAAATTTGTTAGGTTCGGGTTGATTCAGGCCATTCCTAAATTCGGATTAGGTTTGACTTGAACCTGACATTTATAACCTAACCTTCACCCTTATTTCTACAAAAAATGTCAACCCTTAAGTTTCTAAATCTATTATTTTCACTATTATCTTCACTATTTTATTCTCTTTCTCAAAACTAGATTGTTTCTAGTTTCTTGAGATTTATGAAGCTTGGAAGCAATTAGTATAGTTGATGAGGTTAGCACTGGTTGTTCTGGTTGTGGATTGGAGGGCCCTAAATATAAGCAAATATCCATCACAACTCATTAAAAAATCTTAATTTTCTACCATCAAGGAAAATAAACTTCATTTTATTGTTAGCAAGAAGCATGATAGGTGCATAATGTGTTGGTCAAGTAGTTGACTTTTTATTAACTTTGATCATCGATTTCTATCATTCTGAGCCATATTTGTTAGTGTTTCTTGCTTTGTTCCCTTTTTATACAGGTTGGAGAGTTTCATGGATGTGCCGGAACGAAGCGGGATCAAGTAAACCAAAATTTGGTCATGAACAAGTCCACTCTTATTGGAGCCTGTGGTGACACATTGCCAATGTCGAGGACGAGTCGCCAACGTTGAGGATCTTTGGGCAAAATGAAGCATCTTGGCGATACGTCGCCACAGTTTGATGTCCTTAAGACATGACGCCATATTTTCCCCTATTTTGGTGAAGTGGCACCACTGTTCCCGGATTTTGTGATCCCTCACCCTCATATTTGAATTCTAGCCCATTATTAGCTGAAGGATTTTATCCAAAGTGTTAGGTGAAACAAAGACAAAACTTTTGACAAACTTTGGGCTATAACTTCTGGAATAAGTGCTAGGTTTTTCATTCTAGAGGGATACTTTTTTTTTTCTCTCTCTTGGAGCCATCATTGAAAACTTTGCTTGGAGATTGCTTGAAGGTGCTAAAGGGATTTTTGGAGATTAAGGATACTTGAGCTTTTAGGGGTTTTCATTTGGTTCCTTATTCCTTTTTTTGTTTCTTGTATTTCTTTACGTTTAGCTTGAACTTTGGCAAGATGTTTATGGCTAGTTTGGACATGGAGTAGAATTTTGTATCTTTCTAGGATAAATCTCTTGATACTTGCTATTTAATATTAACTTGAGGTTTCTTTTGGGTATTGATTCTCTTGTGTTGCCTACGCTTGTGCTTGATGTATGTTTAATTAGCCACTTCACACAACTCACAATCTCAACTTTATTCTTGAGAGAGAAAGAAATAAGGTGGAAATGAAGAATAGAGTATGGTATGCTTGGGTGATTAGAGGTAATCATCCAACTCATTAGGTGTTTGGAATAAGGTTAAATCCTAATGCATCTTAGATTAATGTATGAGCACGAGAGAAGCCATAGTTAATCCTGGGTGAAGAAACTTGACCTTGAGAAAGAAAGTCTTGAAGCTTGAATCTTCACACCACATAGAAAGTTAGTATCTTTAGTGCTTCAATTGACTTAGGTAGGAACTCAATGGTGAAATCTTAGGGGGATAATCTTCTTAATTAAGTTACCTCAATATTAGTTAGAGTTAATTAGTTCTAGCTTGCATTTTTACTCATTTGCATATCAATCTTCATTTGTGGTTCTTGTTCTCCAACACTATCTTAAAACTCAACTAGTTTGATTTTTCATTTAGCACTAGTTAATTCTTAATTTAGCTTTAGTTAGTTGTGTAATTAATACTTGATTTTCAATTGGAATCTCTTCTATCCCTTAGGACGATACCTATATTTACCATTTGCACACAACAATACCGTGCACTTGCGGGTGACTAGGGGTTACAGGTTTAAAACTCTTGTGCTCACAACAAATCAATTTATTTATTTATTTTCTTATACTTGAAGAATTGTCCTAGTAAGCATTTTAAAATGCATCAAGATTGCCCTTCATATAAGAAGAAAGGTACAAGCCACTCTCAAGGTTACAAACTCATTCCTTATTAAGTTGCCTCGCTACCACTGAAGACTTATTTAACCACTTAGAATATACTAGTAGTGTGATCGTTTTATTTGATATGTAGCATGGATGTTTGTCATGTGGTTGTTTCGTAGGTAAGTTATTTGTCAGAAGTGCGCACTTTTTATTTATCAATAATAGATTGCCACATTTTTTGCTTTAGTACAACATTTAGTGGCAACTTTTGTTCCGCAGGGTAGCAATTGTATCTTGATGTCCTTTTTTTAGCTGGCTTCTGCGTCTTCCTTCTCTGGTGGTGTCGGGTAATGTCAATGGAATCTTGTCCCTGGCTGTTCTACTGTTTTGGCTCCTGGATGATATCTTTAGTAGGATAGAGTGAGGGAATGTAGAGTTAGTATGGATTGGTGAGTGGAATGTATTACTGAGAAGGGGAGGGCTGTAGAAAAGTATAACTTACAATTTTTGTTTGGTGTTTCGTGTGTTGCTCGTCTGTTGATGATGTATCTGATGCCTTTGATATTATTCTGTGGCAATAGAGGGAGATGTATATTAAATTTTATTTGTTTTGTGGATATGTGTGGAGATAGTGGGAATTTATATCTTCGTCTTTCCCTTTAAGGTTGGTTGGAGTGTCTTGGATGAAGCTTCCTGACGGTGTGTCTTCTTCTTCTGTGTTGGGTATTTGGGTAGAAATGGTTGTTTGCTTTTGTGGTGTGGGTGAACGGAATGAATATGCAGAAGTAGTTGGGATGAATATTTTTAGCACTTGAAAGCTTGCAGTGGAACATAATTCAGCTAACATAGTTCTTGGTAATAAGCAAACCAACTCCATTTTGAATAAAGAACCAATGAGAAATAAGCGAACAATCGTAGACAAAACAATCCATTCTGACTAGAATTGCAATGCCCTTAAACACTGTCGGAACAAAGAAACCATTATGAAAAAATAACAACTCTTGCTTGGGATGGATGTCAATCATATTCGGCCTACCACTATTTTCCCACCATTTTGGTTGCTCGGTCCATGCAATGTTCGAAGTTGCATGCACCTGAAGCGAAAATATAAAGAACAAACTTGTAACTATTTTGCAGGTGAATAAAGATCAGCCAGTAGACATAGAGAACAGTTCGAAGAAAAGGGCAAGCTAATTGACCTTAGAAAGACGCAAGCGCTTCCCGAAACTGGAACGTGGGAATGTAGAAGCTGGCAGAGGTATAAAAGCAGCCCGCCCTCTGCCTAAACTCTGAGACGCCAGCGTATTACTCGAGCCAGACGTCAAGGAGAACAACTTCGATGAAGAAGATGATAAGCGAATTACGTCTGCCATTGAAAGGATTGGAACTTGGAAATAGATAGATAAAGGAAGAGAGGATTTTGGTTCTTCTTTTATGAAGATTTTGGTTTCTTTTCTTTCTAGTTTCATTAAGCCAAGGAAGCCTATTTATAGTTAGATATTTTCGAGTGGGAATACAAATTTGATTGGGCTTCGCACGTTCAAATGCTCGCTCTAAGACAAAGAAGGAACATAGAGTGAGGAGGTTCGTCCATATAATCACACCTACACATGACTGATGTCTGATGGGTTTGAAGTAGCTAATCAAGCAAACCAACGACGAAAGAGCCAACCTCTTCAGCAATGACTTTTCAGCAATTACAGTGAGATAGAGTAGCACTCCACCAAAAAGAACCAATGAGAAATTACACGGCGCCAGGGAAATTGAATACACAATCGAGAATAATGGCAGCGGCAATAACAGGGAAACGACAAGGGCAAATCGGGAATCATCACCGGACCAAACAACCTTCATACATGATGCTACACACTGATGCAATAGAGAACAAAGCAGTATACAAAACAAAACTACCGCTCTGCTTCCCCTTCCGGCCAACAACATCCATGTAAATACCAATGCACCGAAGAACACAATTGAGCACAAAAAAACGCACATGCAAAACATCCAAAACTATGCAATGGCCACTGGATTACGGAAGCCACTAGGCACACCATGCCTTCTTCAGCCATGCAATTAATCTCACTCCAGCCACGAACCCCAACACATATTGTGCTACAGGCACATCAAATACATAGTAAACAACAGGTGGCCACATATATGCTCACCACCGCTAACAGTACTTATATATTTTACCTATACTAACACAGCTCTTCCTGCACGGGATCCCCTTAATTCGATTTCGAATTAGTTGAGCTACATTGATTTTGAATTAGTTGATACTTAATGTAGCTATCGGAGATTATGGAATTTTTTTTTTTAAAAAAAAAAAGTCTATTGAGTTGCTTAAAATTCATGAATCGCCACTAAAATTTTCATCAACTTTTAATTGCTCATTATTTTTGTCAAACAGCTGGATTACAACAACAAGACCTCAAAAAATTTTTAGGGATTCTATTGGGTAACTTAATTAGTCAAAAGTAACATATGCACACCGGTAATGATATTCAGGTTGGACCCGTGATAATTCAGAAGCTTCGATTCATGCTCCCATTGCCATTAGAGGAGTTTTTGTAAATTTCGCCTATTTATAACCAATAGTAATACGATACCGTAAAACTTACCAAAAATTTAGAATTATTGTAATTTCAAAAAATTTAGAATTATCTTGGCCATAGAATATCAATAGATAAATTTGAATACTCCAAATCAAACTTATCCTAGCCGTTGAATTATAAAACAACCAACTGGTAAGGAAGGTTCCAACCAAAGTACAGGGGATGCAACCGCCCGATCCTCTTCGATAAACATCTGTCGCTCTTTCTTGGATCAACAAAAGAAAATTGCAGTTTTCGTCTGTGTGAATTAAGGATACAGTAATAGGTTTCGTCTTATAGTCCGCAATGAAAATGCCTCTTTCAAAATAGTATTTGTTCTAAAATACTCACAATAATAATAAAAATATACTATAACATATTTTTTACAATGATAAATTAAAGAACAAGGTTTTTAAAGCTTTACTCCGATTCTTAATAACTAATTTGTGCACTCCCATAAAAATAATAAAAAATACAAAATATGTAGAATTTTGAAGTTTTACTTATATTTTACGAAATTACTCGCCTATTAATTTACCAATGGCTTATTTGATATTATATACCCATAAAACGTACATAAGGTAGGATGCATATCAGATAAAGAATTGTGAGTTGTTTTTTTTTTAATGAGAATTAGAGAAGTCAGAAAAGGGATTTTCAGAAACGCGAATCAGAAAAAGCTGGAGAAATGATCAAGACCGACATTGGTTAATGAAAAGCAAACCGATCACCACAATTGAAGACGTTGAAGTAGGAAATGGTGGAATTGGTCGAAGATAGAACCACGACTTGTTTGGGGGATGAGAATAAAAAAAGTAAGTGAATGGGTTTCCGAATACGAGAATCAAAATATGCATGAGAAGGAAACAATTAATTCCTATCATCGAGCCTCTTGATTTAATCTCAAAATGGGTTTAAATTTAGAACCAAAACAAGAACCACAAATAAAACCAAACCAAATAATTGAACCGATTGAACTTCTCTGATTCAATATTATTGATGGTTTTGTCGCCATCTACTTGTGGGGTGATAAATGGGACACAAGAGGAATGTGGCGTTGGGATTCAACTCCCACTTCATACACTTTTCCCACATAATGACATTTATAGTAGTTTAGTAGTCTTTTCGGTCTCGAGCAAATCTACATTCCCCCACCTATCTAATATATATACTACATCTTAACCCAGTACTTTTGTATAATGTTTTTTATTATCAAAAAAATATTGATTGTTCTAATTTGCTCTTTTGTTAGAGTGCTGTGTGGCTGAATTTGTTGGTCTCACACTAGAAGGACACATCCTTCTATAAGGAAAAAGACGAAGAAAACACTAATCTATAAGGAAAAAGAGAAATAACATCACCCTTTTTGCAATCCCACCATCGATACCACATGATTCACGTTGTACATATATATTAATATATATGTATGGTGCATTCTAATTCGTCAAGAATCTCATGATTTTCAAGACATATATATTAATATATATGTATGGCGCATTCAAATTCGTCATGAATCTCATGATTTTCAATAGTTTGTGAACTAACTAGAATTTCACCATATTCTATAACACAACCTTAAACCCTAAAAGAAAAAATCTTATTGTGTTTTGTTTTTTTTTCCTAGTATTTTCGGAACTTTTGTTTTACAGCCGCCTTAATTACACTTTTTAATTTGTTGGACGTACGTTATCCCTATAGATTAACATAAATTTGATAGTATTGCTTCAAAAAAACACGATGCTTTAATTTTTTTTTATTTCTATAAATAGTAATTTCTCCGTCTCAGGTTTTCTGCTCCATTTACCATTTTGGACTATTCCAATTTTTTTTTTTTGCACAATTTTCTTTTTTTAATAAGTTTTACCAAGCAACTTTACATTTATACTATTCTCATTCTACTCTCTAATTTGGCAAACACAAGTTATTTTGTTTTGTTTTATTCTATTAGTTGCTTTCTCTGTTCTCCAGTGGCCGTCGATGCCATCTGTTCTCTACATCTCCTTGTTGTCACCAAAATTGCAAACCCATGTCCTCGTTAAGGTCATATGTGAATTGGTGTTAGTGGATGTAGTTGCTAGAGGGAAGGAGGCAACGAAGGGCGAAAAGATCAAAGCATTGAGGAGGTCATGCTGATTGAAATGATGCGCGACAAGCAATTTGACGGCAAGTTCGAGATCCTGGGGAGGAAATATAGGCATCAATGAGGTCATGGTAATGGGCGTTCATGAGGTCAAGGCAATGGGTGATCGGATAGTAAGGAGAGATTGGAGGGAGAGTTGAAGGCAAAGGGATGAGGCTAGGTGAAGGAGGAGATAGAGGTGATGGACTGATCAACAAATTGAGGAGGGGGAAGGAGAAAGGAGACAACAAGGGAAGGCCGGCAAGGAGATGACAAGCGGGAGACTAAATGAGGAGGAAATGGAGCATGGCGGATGACATAAGGCAGGGATGGAGGCGGCAAAATGGGTGGTGGTTGGTGGGGAAGGAAAAGGGAGGATCAAGGGTATAATTGTCTAAACATGCATATTTTCATCATTTCTTAAACTCCGCATAAATTATAAATGGAGTAGAAAACCTGAGATAGAGTGAGTTAGTTTTGTCCAAATTGCTTTTGTATAGTGTAAGTATTTTTTTATTAATTTTTCTTTATTTTAAGCTCTATAAGTTAAACATGTACATTTCATCATAAAAGTTCAACTACTTTCTAAAAGAATACTTCATTATTCAAATTCCTACTGGGCATAGGCGTTAACCTCTAAATCGCATTTTGTATTGTCTTTTCTTGTGTCATGAATGATCTCGACTTAATGTCTTTGATAAAGGTGAAAATGGGCCAAGCCAAGCTCAAGCACACTAGGCTCAAGCTCGTCCCCTTCACTGTTTGGTATTACCCAGGATCAAGCTCAAATTACTTGAGCTCAACTTTTTAGGCTCAAGTTCGAGCTTGAGATAGGCTCAAGCTCGACTTGAAAGCCAGCCAAACTTGAATGACACATAAATATTTAGTATCTTAACTACAATTTAGATGAAAAATAAGGACTGAGTTGGTAATTTTCTTACATAGATAACTAGAGAAGGAAAAATTAGAGAATTTATCTAAAACTTTCTAACCCTTTGTCATTCTACTCTAATTTTGTGAACTTTACAAATGAGCCATCATGTTCCTCACTTTGACTATAGAGCCACTGTAATTCATTATTTGACGGTTGTCCCATTGATTTCTGGGCTACTGCTGCATGGATTGTCATCAATTTGGGGTTGCCACTGGGATCATCGTCTGCTGCTAGGATCGTCATTGATCATCATCAGCTTTGGGTGTCAATCGTCGTTTCTCACTGTGTTCGTCTTCAATTGTCATCAATATGGGGCTAATGCGATCATTGTTGATTTGGGACTGTTGCAATTGTTGTCGATCATTATCATTGCCGATCATTGTCATGGTCTAGTGGTGGCCAACTATGTGTTCCCCAGATTTAGTCGAGGCTGTTGAGTAAGTCTAGGGGTGGGACTAAGGGCCTAAGGGAGTATAGGTTAGACTTAAGGCCTTATGGGTGCTGCATTTTAGCAGTTGTAACCCAACTGTAGGTTGTCGTAAGTAATAAAATCTCAAAAGTTCGAGTATCGGACCACGGGGAAGTGAATTAAGAAATACAAATTACAAATTTTTAACAAAGAAATCATTTATGCAAGATGTGAACAAATGTTGATTAAAACTCAAATTCAAATAAAATAGCTAAGGTTAGGGGATCCAGTTTTAGTATATTAGTTATGGTTAATTTTAGCCCGTCTTACTACTCAATTGGAATCCACACATAAGGAGGTCCCAATCGGGAATTTAATAATTAAATTCCAGAAATGTTAAGCATAAGTTAGTGTTAGCTTTCATTGATCTTATAACGCCAGCACTTGCTAATAGGCTCAAGTATCCATCATGCCAACCTTTGACCACAATAACTTAAGATTCCAATATAGCCGGCATAGCCATATTCTATAGAGGAAATCAAGTAGCTTTTATGTCAATGATCGACTATAATGAATCAATACTCCTGCTTAATAAGGAGGGTGGTTAAATTGATTAAAAAAATAAATACCATTAACGTTGTAATCTATTTAAATTAGTCATAACCTTTATATAAAAAATTTCACCTTTTCACCTTAGTAAAAGAAAAATTAGTTATGACCTATGGACAGGTGACCTTGTATAGTCCTCTCTCGCCAACGCTTTGAGCTTATTATCGTGGCTTCCTTGTAATTATGATTTCCCTTACATGTACTTAATTTTCTAAGTATATTTTAGAGTTAGCTTTTATTTGATATTAATATTTGCTCTGCCGACAATAAAAAGAGTACGTAAAAATTAAAAAAATAAGTATTTTGAAAAATGGAACAACGGGCCATGTACACACATGTGCGTCGGGTATAAAACATGGAAGCACCCGCTTCATTTTGCACACTTCAATCTTCGTGGAAAGTCGGTTAATTATTAAGTCTCGTAGTAACCAATGGATGGGACTCGTGAGTTTCTGCAAGCTAAGGCTCATGTATGGAACCACGTTTTCAACTTCATAAATTCCATGTCTCTGAAATGCGCCGTCGAGCTAGGCCTTCCTGATATCATCCACCGCCACGGCAAGCCGATGACCGTAGATGAACTAACCGCCGCCCTGCTGATAACCCCCCAAAAGTCATGTTGCATCCACCGCCTCATGCGCCTGCTAGCCCACTCCGGCTTCTTCATCTACGACAGGGAACAACAAACTTATAGCCTCACCAGCGCCTCTAAGATTCTCCTCAAGGACAACCCTTTCAGTGTGGCGCCTTTCCTTCTAGCGATGCTAGATCCTGTTCTGATAAACCCCTGGCAACGCCTGAGCGAATGGTTCAAAAGGGTTGATGGTCCGACGACGCCATTTCACCTTACGAAGGGACTTCCTTTCTGGGATTATGCAGGTCACGACCCCAGGATGAACAGTTTTTTCAACGAGGCCATGGCTAGTGACTCTCGACTGATTACGAGTGCGTTGCTCAGTCAGTGCAGGGGAGTGTTCGAGGGGCTCAACTCTTTGGTCGACGTCGGCGGTGGCACCGGAACCGTCGCATTAGGAGTCGCAGGGGCATTCCCGAACGTGGATTGCACAGTCTTAGATCTCCCGCACGTGGTCGCGGGGTTGGAAGGAGGCAAGAACCTGAAGTATGTAGCTGGGGACATGTTTGAAGCGGTTCCACCAGCAGATGCAGTTTTGCTTAAGGTACTAACCCCTCAACCCTCCGATAGTTTGAGAGTTAAGCCCTCGAAGTTCGTTCGGAACATTTTTCTCCTGTGCTTAGATCATATGGTTGTGGTTTTGAATGTGATCGATGCGTGCAGTGGATATTGCATGATTGGGATGATGAGAGGTGCGTGAAAATACTTAAGAGATGCAAAGAAGCAATTTCGAGGAACTGCAAGACTGGGAAGTTGATCGTAATCGATATGGTCTTGAAGAGCAAGGCAGAGGATGAGGAGGATTTCGAGTCTGGGGAGACGCAACTTTTCTTTGATGTATTGATGCTGGCACTGATCAGCGGGAAAGAGAGGACCGAGGAAGAATGGGCTAGGCTCTTCCTCAGGGCTGGTTTTAGTTCCTATAAGATAGTTTCTACTTTGGGTTTAAGATCTCTCATTGAAGTTTATCCCTGATAGTGAGCATGGCAGAACTGTGCGTCCGTTACTCCGATATAGTATTCCGGCAATAAATATTCCCCATAGCAATAAATCAGGTACCAAATCAATTGGGTATAGTCCAATAATTGAGAAATGAATATAGCAGGTGGAAAAGGAAAGCTATTCCGTTTTAAGTTGAACACATGGTAAAAAAACAGGCTAAGTGAACACATGGTAAAAAAAACAGGCTAAGGGACATTAAGGGGATAGAGAGAAGGGGAACACATGAATTGAGTTCTGAGAGTGATGCCACTCTAATTTCTAGAGTTTGGACACATTAGTTTGTTGTGCAAAATGGCAAGTGGTCAATAAATTAAGGAGCCATCGGCCGGGGTCCTTGTGTCCAAAATGTGTGTGGGATTGTATCATGCAAAATTTGTAAATTCATTATTAGTTGTGTGTCGGCTATTAATAATAACTAGTTAATGTAATTCGTATAAATTTGTTTAATAATATATTTTAAAATAGATTTTTCTAATAAATTTATTAAAAAAAACATAATAGGTATAAAAAATACAACTTAATGTAAATATACCCTTAGTTTTTATTTGAAATAAAATATATAGTATTATAGTTTATCAAAGTTTTTAAAAAATTGGTAACATAAAAAATAGGGTAAATTTTGTAGATAGTCCATAGCCTTTAATTTATGCATCCTTGTCATTCTTAACCTATTAAGAATAATATTTTGTTCTAAATGTTTAAAAATATTCTATATTAGTTCCATATTGGATGAAATATATTAATTCAAACTAACTATGTTTATGTAACATCAATTTTTTAAATTATTATAAACTATTTAATAATTGCACTATGAGGAATTTGAATTGACAAATAATTTTTTTACAATTAAAAAAATATCAAATTTTTTCATATATGAAATAGTTATTGTGCACAATATATGCACTTTTTATGTAACAATTTTTTATTGGGTTAACAAATTGCACCTAGTGGGGACAAATTAAAATATTTTTAAATGGTTCAGAATGAAAAGAAGAACAATAAAAAATTAATCCAGGGAAAATTACAAAAGCCCCTATAAGGTTTGCTCAAACCTACAGTTTTGTCAACCTATTTTCAAATGTTAACAGAGTTATTCATTGCTAACATAAAAAGGAGAAAATGTTTAACTTTGCCCACCTAACTTTCCTCTATAAAAACTTCGCCCCTAACTATTAAAATCTTTTCAGATAAAACTTGACCTCCTTATCTTCACCTCTGACTGTGCTTCGCACATCTGAAGCCTAAGCCAAGCTGCCCTCTTCCGAAAGGCTTTCAATTGCTCCTCGAGAAAGAAGATAATGAGACAATCAAATGAAAACATTCAGAAACGAAGTAGTCAGAAACAAAGCATCCATGGCTTTCGGCAGCCACATTTAGATATCTGGAGCACAAAGAAGACAATTCACCTTCCAATTGATGGCCAATAGATGGGTATTTGCCCAAAGTGATAATTGCAATAAATCATTTTAATTTTCAAAGTGGTTATTTGCCAAAAAAAATTAATTATATTAAATTTTTTTAATAATTTAATAAGTAATACTTGATATATTTCAAAATTTAAATTTTGTAATAAAATTATAAAAAAAACAACAAAGTAGGCATAAGTGGAAAAAAGAAAAAAAAATAGACACCATAAATATAAAAAAGTATAACTTAATGTTAAATATACCATTATTTTTTTTTGAAATAAAAATATATAGTACTATATTTTATCCAAGTTAAGAAATCGCTAACATAAAGAATGGGGTAAATTTTTAAGATACCCGTTAACCTTCAATTATGCTTCATTTTTATTCTTAACCTATTAGTATTCTCTTTTAGTTCTAAACATTTTAAAGTATTTCATATGAGTCCTCAATTAGATAATCTATTAACTCAAAGTAATTGTATCTATATGATATAAATGTTTTAAAATTATTTTAATTTATTTGATAATTTCTCTATTATAAATTTTAATTGAGAAATGATTTTTTTAAAATTAAATAAACCCTTGTATTATCAATTTTTTTTCCATATATGAAATAGTTGTTGTGCACAATGTATATGTTGTGTGTGCAAAAGTTTTAAATTCAAAACCAATCATTACACGCAAGTGCATGGTGTGCAAATGTAGTAGTGACAAGTTAAGATCGTTCCCATGGAGATATTCTTAGTGAAATTGCCAATTAACTATCACAACACTTGAGCCAATTTTAGCTAGACAATCAAATAAATGAGAAATTAACTAAGTGATGGTCAATTGGAAAGGTTGACTAACTACTGAAGCTAAACTAGTAAATGCAACAAATTAAGAGAAACTATGGATGAAATGATGAACCAAGGTTAAAGAGTACTCCCTAGAGTTTTCACTACTTGAATGGTTAATTATGCTAATTAAGCCTACTTCCAAACTCTCCTCTACTTGTTGATGAAAAAACCAAAATTTGAACACCTATTTTCTAAGAATGAGTTCATTACTCCCTTAAGCACGTAGTTGGATTCCCATCCTAACCAATTTACTCAAGGTCTTCTAATCCTCCAAGTCTTTTTTTTACTCACCTAACAATTTAGAAGGGTCTCCTAACCTCTCCTAGAATTACTACAATTTTTCACTCTTCCAATTTAGCTAGGGTTTCCTAAGCATTAAGAAAGCAAGTCAAAGTTTGGTCACACCCCAACAAGCATAAACATAAGCACAAGAAAATTTGAACAAACAACAAAAGAGTTCATGGAAATGAACATAAAATTAGCATTAATTAACCAAGTCAAGTAGCTACATATTAAGTGCATGGCATGTCTATTATTTTACCCTTATTTGTTACTTCATAGCAATAATTGTTAGAATTTAGTGTCATTCTAGTGTTATTCTTATATTTTTTTAAGGTGAAGGTGATTAAAGCAAAAAAAAAAAGGTAACTTGCAAACAGTTTTTGGACTTTTTCTTGGCAGATTCAAGCTTGGGTAAAAGCATAAAAATTGTAACCTTTCTTCTTAGCTTCGAGTGGGCCATTGAATTGCCTCAATCGGACATTTGTGTGCAAAATTATTATCAAAATACTGAAGAGTATCCAAGCTGTCGAGTCTTGGCGATGTGTCACCGGGAGTGGCACCATATCACCAAGACCTGCTCTATTTATAAAAATCCTTGGAAAAAAGTTGCGAGTGAGGATCTCCCTCGACCCCAAACCTTCCAAACTCATTTTTTGTTAGTTTTCTTAGGGTTTTCATGGATTAGGGAGTTGGGAGGCTAATTTGATGAAGATTTTTGCTTAAATTAAAGTGTGAACTCTTTTACAATAAGGGTTTCTACTTGGATTTGGATCTTCCAACCCCAACTCATCTTTTTTTTTTTAAGTTTGAGATTCTTGTAAATATGTGTATATTTGTTCTTTCTATGGATGTTATGAACCATTTGGGATGATTTGATGCTTGTAAATACATAACCTATTGATTATTTCCATAATTTGTTAGCTCTTTTAGCTTATGCTGGAATATATGCTTCATTTGATAACCACTTGTGTTAAACAACTTGCTAGACTTGAGAAAGACTTAAGAGAGTTTTCCAAGGTTGGAAGAGGACTAATATAACGTGGGAAATGTGTAGATTCGAGAGAACCATTGTTCTAACGAGACCTTAAAGGAGAATTTGAGCTTAATGGTTTCTAGGACAATGGGTTAGGATGAAAATGTCTAACAGGGTTCTAAGGAACTAATTAGCTCTATCTTGAGAGAGAATGGTTGATACTATAGAGTTTTCTGACCTGTAACTTTCAAAAAGCTATGTCTATGTAGCAGACCATTTGGTTTGAATTCCTTAAAAACTTTGTAAATATGTGTTTAGAATAGTTGTTATGTTTATTTGGTTTGGTGGTTAGGTGTCTACAATTTCGGTAGTTTAGCTTCTTATTCTTTGTTTTTTACGGTTTGTTTTACTTTAGCTAAAGTTAGGTCATCGTACTTAGTATTTAATGGGATTCTTTGTCATACAATTTTCTATAGGATCGACACTTGACTCACCACTACTATAGTTGACACCGTACACTTGCGAGCGAGATTGGAGTTAAGGTTGAAAAGGTTTTTTATAAACTTCTATCTCATGATAAAGGTTGTTAATACTCTAGGAAGTAAAATAAATGGATAAATCTACTTCATGTTCAACATAATTAAAAACACAAAGTCTAAAAGAAATATGAACAAATTAAGAAAATGAAACAAAGAAAACCCAGTTGAGGAGTAGAAGTTGCAGAGCTAGCCAAGTCCCTTTGTTTGCTTCTTCAAACTCTTGTTCTTCTTCTTCAGATTTCCAGCCACTTCTTCTTCAACTTGAAGATAGAAAGATGAAGGCAAAGATGAAAAATGAAAGTTTAAACCTTAGGAGAGCAATGGTGTGAGGGAAGATACTCTGCAAAGTGATGTCTTGGCTCTATTTTGTGAGTTAAACCCATACCTAATCAAAGCCAAACATAAAAAGATAGGAGAAAACTGAGAAACAGAGTGTCAAGTCGCTATTAACATGAGCCACAGCCTTTTTTTTTTTGGAAGTCGTGGCTTTCATACAAAAATCTGGAATTTTAGTGTCTGGGTTCTGGGAGTAGCGGCCTTCACTTTTGGGGGGTTGTAGCTCTGGTTCTTCTATCTTGTTTCTAGTATTTCTGATGCTAAAAGTTATGGACTTGACTTTTGAAAGCTTTTGGCTGGTGGTGTGCCTGGGACATAGGGGCTGCAGCTCTCACTTCTGGAAGCCAAGGCTCTCACACTTCTTTGTGCCATTTTTCACTCAAATCATCTCCAACTCAACTTCGCATCTTCTTGCTCTTCTCCCATCTACAAAATGAAAAAACAATGCAAAGAACTTTTGGTTTTTAATCATATATACTTTTGGTTAAGAATGTATAATTATTCCCTAAGATTTGTCTTAACCTATACTTTGTGTATTGTTTTTTAAATTCTACACTTTGTCTTTGTCTTTTTTATACTGTCCACTAATAACTTCTAAAAGTTTGATTTAAATTGTATGATAATCATCTTCAAGTAATTTTAATCTCTATAATATTTTTTTTAGTTAAATGACATTTTAAATTATTAGTTTTTCCACTCTGTAAACATATTTTTCTCTCTATAAATACATATCATTATATTTTAAAAGTAGGTTAACTATGAAAAAAATTAAAAAAAAAATAAAATTACTGGAATATAATTACTAGATAATCTAAATTAGGGTCTTAGAATGTTTTCCCAAAAGTGAGTCTCTTCTCTATACAAACAATTTTTTAATGGTAGGATCCTTACTCTGGCTCATGAATTTTCATATATCTTCACACATAAACGTTAAATTTTTTTACTCAAACTTTTTTTTTCTAACATGATGCAGAAAAATTAGGGACCTATAGTTGGATACGAGATAAAGTCAATGGGTCAAGCGGTAACAAATATATAAGTTTAAAGGCTAAATGAGACTTTTTTTTGTTTTACATCTTATGCAGCACAGACATCTCATCAATCTTTCTCCATAGTTCATATATGTCGAGCTTAGTAGTGTAAGCTTGTAATTAAATAGGGCACCAAAATAGCTCATATATAATTTTCTAATTCACGTTCAATTCGTCCAACAAATGGCAAAGAATTAGATGCTAAATGACATTTTTTAGATTTTCATCCAAAACACATTTTTCATTATAATTTGCGAGTTTATAAGTTTCATGACTTAGTACCAGTGCTTGAAACTTGTATATGTATCTCTACTATTATCAAAGCTTTATGGGCATATGATGTTTCTCAGAAGTTTAAAATATTTATTTGGAAGTATTTATCACGATCTCTGCCAACGGTGGCAAATCTTGCTAACCATGGTGGCTTCGTTAATCCAATATGCTCTCGCTATCAATCTTCTCTGGAAACGAAGTTTCATCTCTTTTAAGAATGTCCTGTATCACAGGACCTATGAGGCAATTTTTGTTCTCCATATTCATCTACTCTATATCCATCTTTGGAGCTTGGCTTACTGATCTCTTAAGTCATAAGCAATACCATCCGCCTAATTGGTTTCACTTCATTCTCTCCTCCCTCTGAATCATTTGGATCGGTTAAAATGAATGTGCATTTTGCAATGCCACTTTTCATGTTCCATCATACTTGCTCAGAGGGACGATTTGATTGCTCAACTTTTCTTTATCCAGGAAATTTCATAAGAAATGGAGTATTGACTTTCACAATCCCCTGCCCAGATTATATCTTTCCGGGGGTAGCAACTTGAATCTAAACCTCCTTGATGGGCTAGATTCATTTATTACTGATGAGGCATGAGGTCAAATGTTAGGCCTAGGCGTTGTTGCTTGGGTATAGATGGGATTTGGTGGACCTGTTTGGATTTGCCAAGGAACTTTACTTCCCCACTGTGATTCAACCATCAAAGCTAAATTTCGAGCTATTTATGAAGCTTTATCTCTAGCAACAGATCACTACCTTCGTTTTATTATATTGTTGATAGATTGCAAGTTTTACAAATTCTATCAGGTAGACTTGATACAATTTTAACCCTCCATCCAGTTGTTTAATACACCTTGTGACTTCTGCATTTCATTTAGTAATGTTCAATAGTGGTGGTTCCTAGACTAGATGTAGAGTGATAGTAGCTCACCAATTGACAACCTTTTTTCTCTCATAACTTCTCCTATTCTTATCTATAACTCTAATTATAAAAAAAAAAAAAACTGCGTATGTATGTGTATGTGTGTGTGTATATACCCCTTGGTAAAATCCTCAAATATCTTACTATTCTAAATTTATCTCTAAGAAGAGTTTCAAGGTTTAATCCACCACCTCACTACTTTATCCCTTGTGTGCTGAAAAGAAAACCACATGACATTATTATTGGAAAATTATAAGGCTAATTCTACAAGTGCATAGGGTCAATTGTAGCAAGTTTTAATCCCTATGACAAACCAAGGTACCGTTCCCATGAGGAACAGATATTTAATTGTTTATGGAAAATAAAATAAATAAGTTCAGAGTTTAAGGGAGTAGAATTAACTAAAATAAAATTAAGATTAAACCAAACCAATGACAAGAATAACGAACCAGGAAGAAAATAATTACAGGATAGCTAAGGCTTGAGTTTCACCTAACTGATGGTCTTCTAATTAATTATTTGGGTAGGTTTTTAGTTGTCAACAATCACTCCTAATATTATAATTCTCTCTCGAGCAATTGTAATATGTTCGATTAGTCTACGATTATCTCTCGATCTTTTGCATAATTAATCAAACCCATTAAGTTTAGGTTGCTAATTTAACAAATCACAATAAATAGATATATCTCTATTCTAATTATTGTAATTCTATTTTTCTAGTGCATGGATTAAATTTTATCTCTTATTCATTTATTCAAATCACTAAAATAAATTATATATGGTGATCAAGTGTAGACAATACTTATTATTGCAAAGGAAATGGACTAAAATATAACTCAAATAAATTAATTAAAATAATTTAACTAGACAACATCTTTAATCTTAGCATAAAAATTTAGCCTGCCATACTAGATTTATCAATAAAATCCAATAATCCCATGAAACAAGAGGAAGACATGAACAAACAATATCTGATGCTAATCCGAAAGTAAATGAGAAAAGAGAAATATTAAAACCAACTTCGGTTGACTTGTCTCTTGTCCGCTTCTAATTTCAATTTGGTTGCTTCTTGCTCCAATTAACCGCAAAGCTCCGATTTTGTCTTCTTCTGCTGCAATTCACAAATTAGTCTCCCTTAGCTACTCGCTGCATGTTTTTCTTCCCTGTCCGATTCGCAACTCTTTCCCGTCTCAACTCTCTCTTCGCAATTTTTTCTCTGTTCGCAACAACTCTGCTTCGCAAATTCGTTCCCTATTGCGTCTCGTCTCTCCTCGTCTCCTTGCGGCTGCCCTCTTCGTATTTATAGGGTTTCTAAACCTTAGTCTTTAGAATTATAAATAACTAAAATACCCTCAACTTAAAATAGAACATATTATTATAAAAAAAATATTTTAGTCAATTAAGAGAAAAAAAATTTTAATTCCAGCTTCACCTTTTATTTTATAATTTTTTACAATTTAGTCCTTTTATTCCATAAAAATCTGCTCAATTCCTTTAGCAAACTTCCTAACATAAATAAAATAAAAACTAAACAAGTGAGGATAATAAATTATTTAAATGCAACAAAATTAATTTAAAATAGATATCAAAATTAGCACACAAATTAAGCTAATCAGAAAATACCAGTAATGTATGCGTTTTGGGCTACCGTTTGTTAAAATCAAAATTACAAACTTTTTTTTTCTTGGTAATCAGAATAAAATACAAAATAAAAGAGTAAATGGAACAATGGTGAAACAAAATTTGAGATTGACTCTAGTAATCATGGGCTTTCAGAGCCATCCCATTGGACGGCTACTTTAACTGTAAAAGTCGTTAATTTTACCTTTCCTGAATTGAGTCACTAGATCATGAAGTTGGCATTCACTAAATCAGACCATTTTATCAGACCATTTTAACACTATGAAATATTTCACGAAATGTTCTACTAATCTCACATTAAATAGTTTCATTACACTGTTTCTTGATATGTTTGGGGATTATTTGATCTCGTTTGAAACATTAGTGATTTATTCTAGAAGAAAGAAAAAAAAGATTAATAGTCAAAATAAAAAAAGATTAATAGTCAAAATTAAGTCAACATGCAAACTAGTTAAAATATTTCTTTATGATTGTTCCGGAATCCGATCATTATTCATAATCGTTAATACTTCAACTAGTTCATTCATAATTTCTTCGAAAAAATAAATAGAAAATGACCCATTCCTAGAGTTGGATAGTAAACGATGACCAATCATCGGATCAGGCTCAATCCCGTCTCAGCAACCTCTTGTCTAGAACCAAAAACCCATGGAAACAAATTAAGTTCAACACAAGAATCTAGCCTAGACCATGTCATTAGGATGGCAGTGGGTTGAGGAAAATCCGTCACCTGTAGATATCCGACTCATGAATTACAGGTATTTAATGAAAATTTCATCCATCTGGCGGATACAGATTTTAATTTTACCTCACAGGTAGACCCGTGATTTCTGAATCCGTAACCCGCTATAATTTTCTTTTGTTTATGAATGACTTTTTTGTAACTTATCAAAATAATATGACTAACATAAAACAAATAAGGCTGTAAACGAACCGAATGAATACAAACAAATCATGTTCGTATTTATTCATTTAATTTTTAATGAACACGAACTCGACCAATAAACGAATACAACTTCTTTGTTCATAAATGTAAACACAAACAATTAAAGTTGATGGCTACCACCAATCTAAATTAAAGTGAATATAGCAATAACTGACAGAGACAATAGTTAGAGATATTATAGGTTAGGACTATGGGACTCGACTTAATGCTACTATAGGTTCACACTGTGAGGGACATGGCTAACTATGTTTGGAGAAACAAAAACAACAAATTAATTCGGGGGAGATTAGGGCATAATCATGTTTTTGTGAAACAGATGGATACAAATAAAAATATATGATATATAAATAATAATAATAATAATAGATATATAAATAATAATAATAATAATAATAATAATAATAATAATAATAATAAATGTACAGTTAATATATAAATGAATAAACAAATAGATATAAACGAACAAATAAATAATGAACATAAACGAATAATAACCAAACAGTTTATAAATATAAATGAACGAACAAGTCCTTATTCGTATTCATTCATTTAACTAATCGAATAGAAAAATCTATTCATGTTTGTTCGTTTAACTAAATAAACGAACATAAACAAACTTCAACTGAGCGGTTCACGAACTATTCACCAAATGTTTTGTTTGTTTACACCCCTAAATACAAATATGTAACTTAAGTAATTAAATTGTGAATTAACAAACAATATAAACCAAACCCTACACTTTTTCTACTCCCCATCACGACCTCTCATCTTCTTCTTTCTTTGGCTAAACCTGGTCTAATCTTCTTCACCTTATCTTCTTCTTTTTTTTGGCCTAACTTTGTCTCATCTTCTTCGTCTTTTGGCTGAGCCATCTCACTATCTCTGCACCCACCGAAACGTTGCTCCCAAATCTTTCCCACCTGTTGGCCGATGACCCCGATTAAAAGAGTGATGAAGTCCAGGAACCTTCCATTGTTGCTGTTTTCTGCTCCCTGCTATCGTCATTGTCTCATGAGCACTGGACAACATGTTCACCATAGCTACGTCGCCAATTTCTTGGGCAATCTATGGGGAGCTTGTGATCTGTGAGTGACGGGCACAAGCATCTTTTTTTACCATCAGGTCTGGCGAGTGAATGACAAATGTAGTGGCTCCATCCCCGATTCGTCCGTTTGTCATCCTTATGCCATTCTGACAGCAGAAAGAACTCACAAATACCCTATGTTACCATGCCTAACCCAAATAATTTTTCTATTTTGAGTCATCATTTTTGTTTTTGCTCTCAACTATCACTCTCTCTCTCATGTCTATAACACTTTCACTTACTTAAATTTTTTAAGTGACATTTTTCTATTCTTGCTTCTGCTCTATGCTTATGCTTTTCAGGACACTTTATATGATTTAGTACAACACTTGGTGAATTATGAAGCAACAAAAAAAATAATAATAAACAGCTTCCTTGATTATTCACCATTTTATTTCCCTCCTCCCTCCCCCTTTTCCAGCTGAAAAGAATAAAAACTTTGCATAAAGAGGATTTAAATTAAGGAATTGCACATTGAAAAGGTTGAGATTGAGAACACTAGAATGATCGACAGAAGCACCCTCGTAACAATTGTAGAAATGTAAAAAAAAAAAATTACCACTTCTTTCTCTGGACAAAGGACACCGTGATGACAATAATCTTAGGTAGAATCTTACTATAAAGTTCATTGCAGTAAACATTTAAAAGAAACAGAGGAAAAAAATCTCTTTTATACGGGAAGATATTAATCGAGAGCGTCATGCTAGCTTGTTGACTATTGTTGTTAGAGAAGGAAAAGTTTATGTAATGCTATTTTTTTTTTATTCTTGGTCGGGGCCAGCCCCGCTCAAAGTGGTAAAACCAAAACACCTTTTGCTCAGTCGGGGATCGAATTGCAACAGCAGCCCTTTAAAATTTTTTAGGCAGAAAATTCACCCATCAACTTTTTTAGTAGCTCCTCCTAACTTAGATACTATAAAGTTGTAACATGCTTCTAATTACAAAAAGAAAACATGCTACCGTTTTTCCTTTCGGTTTTACGTAATGTTCGCATTTAGGCATTTTGGGTTCAACTTGTAAATATTTGAGAAATTGAGGACTATAAGAAAAAATATCCTTTTTTCATTTTTCCTTAAAAAATTAAAGAAAATATATGCACATGCGTGTGGGTGTGCACCATGGTTTTTAAATTCATACCGCCAGTCGGTACATACCAATACTAGGCAAAAGAAGGTACAGGAAAGCCAGAACAAAAATTGTCCTCTGTACTAAACTGTACCGGCTGTTGTCGGATGCAGGAACTACCTTCGCTTGTGCTGGTTGTATCATTTTTGTGCCTATCAAATATAATTTCTTTATTTCTTTATTTTTTATTTTTAGGTGAAATACATTATAAGTATGTGTAATTGATGGTTTTATAACAAACATTTGCTATTATTTGAAAGATAACTTATACTTTTATTTTTTTTTAGACCTTAAAAATTATGGTTTTAATATATATATAGTGGAATATTTATATAAAAAAAACTCTTAATTAATTTAGATACATATAACCTACATTCACAATATTCTTACAATCTCAAATTTTGATATGTTCTATATATATATATATATATATATATATATATATATATATATATATATATATATATATATATATACCTAAATATTTGAAATCAATAAATCTGAAACAATTCAATATAATATCAGTGTTGTACCATACCATTAAAAGAACTGTAATTTGGTACAAGATTTAAAACTTTGAAGTGTGCTTTCAAACTATAACTATATTCTATAATGTCAGTAAAGGCCTAAAGGCCCATTTGATTTTTAAATTATCATAAATATGATATTTTTATCAGGTAAAAAGTACTATTGGTCCTAAACCTTTAATTTTCATTGCAAATTAGTCTACAACCTTCATTTTGTTGCAAATTAGTCCAAAATATTTATAATTCATTGTATATCTGTCTCTAGCCATAGGCGGGTACAAAAACTTGATTTACACAAAAAAATTAATAGTTTAAATTATCTATTAACTATTAGAAAATCACGGCATAGTTTGAATTTATGGAAAAATAATTATTGTACAGTTTAAATTAAAATTTAAAAAGTTAATGTCAGATAATTTGTTAAGGTTAATAAATTCAAATTATTTTGGTAGTTGTCTTAAAAAAAAAATTCAAACTATGTCATAATTTTCTCATAGTTAATGAATAACTTAAACTATTAGTTTTTCTTCTTTGTAAATCAAGTTTTTGTGCGTGCCTAATGTTGTAAACCAATATACAATGAATCATAAAGATTTTGGATCACTTTTCCATGAAATAAAGGTTATGAAGTAATTTGCCACGCAAGTTAAAGGTTAAGACCATTGGTGATACTTACCCAATTTTTAAAATTGTTTCTAACCAAAAGTTGGGGGAGTTAAAGGTTTGGGATACTCTTCCCTTCTCTCTGAAAAACTCTCCAACATTGATCTAACTGGCAAAATCTAGCTGGTTTTTTAGTCAGATTTGGTCATCCTTTCATAATTTTTATGTTTTTTTTCTTCAAATAATTGACTTTATCAGTGAAGTTTTTTCTTTACTTTTATGATATCTAATTTCTTCTTCTTGACAAGTGAGGCGGAGGTGTTGCAAATTGAAAGGAAACCAATAGAGAATTCTACTCGATGGAGTTGGTATATATGCTTTATTATAGTGGATTTGGAGTTATAAGCATTTATTAATCTAAGTATTATAACATGTTTGTATCCATTATTTTTTAGGATTTTTTTTCTGTCAATTTATATGTTTGAATACTAAATATTCGTGTATTCTCTATAGTTTTTCTGTGTACAAATGGTATTGTAAAGACACTATAAACAGCATGACTTAAGTCTATTATCTCTATGAAATTCAGCATTTATATCTTATTGATAGATGTTGTATGACTTACAAGTTAATGGAAAAAAAACTTTCATAAAAAAAAATGGTTTGCGACCTGAGGTTTCTAAAGAACTTCTATACTTTCAAAATTGTACTCAACGAGCCTTTCGATGGCGACATCCATGATGGCAGTAATTGTCGCTGATGAGTGAGCATTGCACAGCAAATTAGGGTCAGGAACAAAATTTCAGCTGTTTCATATATAATCTAATTGATATAGTTGAATATATGGTCCCCATAAAATTGGAAAAGAAATTGATTAAATTGTATTTATTGAAGTTATTGAGCACAAATTTTGGCTAATATAATAGGGACAATATTAAACTATAGGTTAAAAGTTCATTCAAGGCACCGTAATTAATTTGTGACCATTTAGGAGCCAATTGAATGTATATGATTTTGAACATGTAGGGATTATCTGGTAACCAACTTTAAGTCGCCTGCTAAAATGTCATAACATTCATTATAATTCAGGGGCTAATTAATTAGGCCTACAGAAAGAAAACATTGTCCTGTGCTAAAGTTCCTACTAATTGTTTTGCAAAATGATATGCGAAATAATTTTTACTATCAAAGTACATGAAATATTTCGTTAAATTTAAATAGCCCATTAATTATGATGGGCATTATTTACTAAAAATTTTGGAGAACTTTTAGTATATGCAATATACTTAGCGTTGTAAAACTTGAAGTAACTGGAAATAAGACATTAGGTGTTTGGAGGTCATCGACTCAACAATTTCAATTGGGAAAAGGTGCAAATTTATCATTGAACTATTATTCATAGAGTGATTTTGCCATCAAACTATTTTTTTTTTTGTCTTAAATTTACAATCCATCATTTTTTGTTAGAGCAAATTTACCATTGTCCATCCAAAACTGTCATGGTGGCTAACAAAACATACAACGTGGCAAAAACAATGCTGAGTTTGGAGGACTGACATGGCAAAGAGATGATAAAATGTGCAAATTTTCCATTATCATTTTGGCCATATAGCGATTTTGTCATTGATCTTTTTTTTTTTTGTTGCAAATTTGTCATTGATATTTTATGTTTGAAGTAAATTTAGAAATCAAGAGTGTATGAAGAATGAGTTGGGGATTAGGAATTTAGATGTCTTGCAAAGTCTAAATTGGCACTGTATTGAAAGAAAATTCATAACCGGAGATGAGTTAATAGGAAATTTTTTGAAATTTGTACCATAAAAATTGCAACTTCCACCCATTTCAAGTCAATCATCCGATTTAGAAGCTTTTTTCTTTTTTTTTTTTTTTTAAAGAGATGTTGGAATTATAAACATTTCCATCAGTAGCTCATACATTATTATTATCTATGTCTCCACAATCATGCCGATTATGGCCAATTTGAGTAAGACAAACCTGAGTTCACCTTCTCCAGGAAATGCCCAAAAAGATGTGACACCAACAAGGAAGATTAATGCATAAAATTGTTTCAAAATTAATACTACTTTAGTGGTAAAATTACTTTAACAGAAAATATGGATAGTAAATTTGAGGTGAATTTTTTTTTTTTTTATCACGTCACTTCTCCAACTCAACATTGTTTTCATCACGTCACACTTTCTGTTAATTTCCTCGGCATTTTTTTATGAATAGTGGTAAATTTGCTTTAAAAAATGAATAGTGAATTTGAGACAAAAAAAAATGATAACAAAGTCACTCTATAACCAATAGTTCAATAGTAAAGTTGCACATTTTTCCAATTCAATTCGACCTATACAAGCATGATAAAAAAAAATTCAAGACGGAAAAAACAACGAATTATTCATCATACAAAGTGGTCACACAAAAAGAAGAAGAAAAAGGCCAAAAAGAAGCTAGACAAATGAACTAATAAATCAAATTCCGTTCTTGTTATTAACTTATTCACTTCTCAGAAGAAAGCACCCATGCAAGCTGCGGTGAGGCCAAGGACAAACCCCAACGTGGCCCTAGTATAACGCGCCTCGCTCGCCGGAGAAGGCTCCTCCGCTGACGAAACAGTCGAGTTAGTCCCTGAAGATGAGGTCGCCTTCCCGCCGGAAGATGGCGCCTCAGCCGTTTTCACCCCAAACAACTCATCCGGCAACAGCACCTTATCCAACTGGTAAACCGCGAGGGGTCGCTGCTGTCTCAAGGGATTATAAACCTGCGTCTGAACAACCCCACTGGAGACATTCACCTGATTGTTCTGGGAAGTGAAGTTTAAGCCCCAGACGCCGTCGCTTCCGGTGGCCTGCGTCCGGACGGGGTTGCTGACGAGCTGGAGGTCGCTGAAAGAGTAATACTTGGGCAATACATGGTAGAGGATAAGCTCTACCTGTTCCCGGGTAGAGAGGCCGTTGAGGGTGCCAGATTTGAGGTTGTTGAAGGCGTTGTCGGTAGGGGCGAGGACGGTGAGGCCGTCGGAGGAGCTGTTGAGCTGGTTGTTGATTTGGTCGTCAATGCGATTGTCTTTGAGGAGTTTGATGAGGGTGACGTACTGGGCGGACTTTTCGAGGACAGCGGTGAGGTTGGCAGGGCCAGCGGAGGCGGGGGCCGGGGCGGAGGGGCTCTGGGCGAGAACCAGCTGTAGGAGGGTGAGAAAGATGAGAGGGAGGGAAGTAGTGACGGCCATAACTGGGTGTTGATATGAATTTGAGGTATGACTACTGTGTGTAGCGGAATGGTCTGAAAAGGGGCTATAAGCAGGATAAGACGTGGGGTGGTGGTGGTAGTAGTTGGAATGAGCTGGCTGGAGCCCGGAGAGAGAGGCAGTAGAACATGGGCCAGGGTCTCTATGAGCCCACTAGCAGAAAGGCAATTTTACCCCTAATAAGTACCGTCTGGAACGTGACATTAATGCCAGCAAATGATGGTGTTGACTTCTTCAATGATTCGGCTGAGGATTTTTGAGGCGAGAATATGGAGTTGGCAAAAAACGGAGACTAATTAATACCGGTTGGTTCTAAAACTTTTGTAATAAAACTAAAATAAAATTAGATAGTATACCTAAGTGGACAAAGGAGGGGCAGCCAATGCTCCAAATAATATAAGGCAAAATTGCCCTCGGAAATCTAGCGATATAAATTTATTAAATTAGGAGCATTTTATTTTCAACCAATTTTTGTGAGTAAAAAATTTGGAGAAGTAAATGTCAGATAATAAAATAAAATTATAGATTCCAAAAATACTCTGAATATTGAACTTTGAAATATTTTCTATGCACATTTTGTATTTGAAATTTCTCATATATCATTATGTAGGAATAAATACAATTCTATACCTTTGATATATACAATGCTTGTACTCATTTGTATAAGGATGTCAACACTTAAAATTAAACAGTACAATTAAATAAATTTATACATTGAATAATATTTTTATTTTTGTAAGTGTATAAGATTGTGCTCATATGTACATTTGTTTATTTGTGTGTGTATATAAGACAAATGACATGATCTTTTAAATTCGAAAATAATAAATTATTGAATATATACATAAAGTTCATAACAAATCTCCATCTACTATTTTTTTCTACCAATTCGTACAGTTACATATGTATTTGTACAATATATATATATATATATATTTTATTTTTCAATTCATACATTAATATATGTGTTATATGTGTGTGTATATGTATGTATGTATGAATGATTAATTAGAAATCCATATTTATCTCTTATATTTAAAAAAAAATATGGATTAATCGTGAAGATAATCTCTCACCTTCAAATGTTGTTACTGACATTTATTAGGATTTTTTTATTATCATCATGATTCCATAATTTCAATCATTAATGAATAACTACTCAAATATGTAGGATAATAAAAAGGGTAACTTGGTCAAGAAAGTTGGGTTTATAAAAACCCGGTTCTACCTAAGAAGACAGCCATGTGGGGAGAGGGTAGCGCTCGAGATGAACCAGACAAAGGTTTGGGTCGATTAAATTAAAATAATTAGTAACCACCGAGCTTAATCAATTACTTAATTCAATTAAGCTGTAGCTTATTAAAAAATAGTAACATTTGTATACTCGCTCGCTGCTTTAGTTGAAGCTAGGATTGGAAAATTGATTTTGATTGTGTATAGATTTGTAGATTTGTGTAGTGGTGGTTGTGTAGCGTACTGTCAAAAGGCTAATTTCGGCACAAGCTAGGGCCGATCAACATTCTCTATGAAAACGATATATATGTAACTGGAAATTAAATGAATTAAGAGCGAATTAAATTAATCAACCACCTTTTGAAGTCTAAACATATTATACGCATTAATTATAGTCTTAAATTAAGGTAAAATTAAAGAGGCAAATTAGCAACTATATTATTTGCTACAGACAGATCGACCACTATAGTTTTTTTTTTTCAGTTAAATTTCCCACTAATATTTTCTTTTAAATGGAAATCCATCATTGCAATTAGATTTTTCGATTGTATGATAATGTGGAACATTTTCTGTGATGTGGCAACAAATATGGTGTGTATACATGGTAAGCTTATCGGTACGGATGAGTAATAGTGCATTATCTCAGCATGTCGATGGTTCATGGATAAAGATAAAACCTATATTTTAGGTGAAAGTCTTTTGCCAATTCAATTGGAGTTAAGCTTCAAATGTGAAATTGGAACATTCGACCGTTATGGAGAGTTTGGAAGAAGATGGTTCTTTAGCTTTGTTTTTTTAGTTCGAGAGTTAATTGGTGTGCATAAGATATATATAGTTCAATGATGAATTGTACAATTTACCATTTCAATAAGTCATATCATCACAAGATTTTATGAAATAATCATGGAATATTTCATGAAATAATGATATATTCTGGCTATTGCTTCCATAGGTGGTTAATTTACACTACATCAAAATGTTTAATAGCAAATATCCCTTGATAAAAATCTTTGATGGTCAATTTAACTACGTAAAAAACCTATGACAGATGATTTGCACCATAGTGCAAACATTAGTGGGCAATTTGCCCATTTTCTCCCTTAAATTAATTAGTTTGAACACATTTACATATATACATACATACATGCATGCATATACATATATGTGTGCATGTACGTATGTACGTATGTACGTATGTGTGAACTGCGCTTGGGAGATACGTTTATTATATACTCCCTCTGTCCTAGGTACTTTATACTATTTATCAATTATTGCAATTAATCTATAATCTTTTATCTTCAACGTTTTAGTAAATAAATATACAAATTTTATATATAAATGATAAATGAAAATTATAGTTTCTAAATATATTTTTTTAAAAGAATTTACCTAGCACATAATAATATGAATAAATTTAAGTTAATCTTAAGTAAAAAATGTTAAATGCATCAAATAACATGAAATAAATGGAGTGATATATAGTATATATGTTATTCTCTTATAGTAATATAGTCGACTATAGTTAATTATATATTTTGGTCTGACATATAAGAGCAATTGTTTTTAATACTCAGGATTAACATGTGTACTCTCTCCAACTCATTTTGCTTGCAACATTATTTTTTGGAAATGTCTCAAAATGAATGCTACATTTCCAAAACTAGAAATGCCTTTCAATTTTATCCCTCTTTTCTATTCTTACAATTTTTATAAAAGCTTTTGAAGGAAAATTTTGAAAAAAAAATCTGAAAAAATTAAACTTCTTACACTTTATACAGTTCCAGAAAAAATGAGACGAATGGAGTGTAAAATAAGAGAGTTACATACTTACATTGTTTTAAACTCGGCATGCATCCTGTTGGTTTTATGAAGATAACCGGGCCGCTAGGAGGAAAAAAAAGATTGCAAGTACTATAATTTTAATTATCTGGAAAAATTAATTGACTATAATTAATTAATGTGCGTACATATGCGCCGGGCTGAACTTGCTCTAACTAACTCATCTTCCATGACAACATCTCTCATCTACTCGTATATAATAAGATAAAAATAACAAATAAACCATTAAAATTTTAGTCAATCTAATTCAACATTAATATTTTTTTTTGGGTGAGATAAATCACTAAAATTATTGAATTAGTCCAAGTTGCCCATAGCTATTAGATTAATTAATTTTCAATCCTAACACTTTCCTAACTTTCCTAACTTTCCTATTTCAGTCAGACAATTTTACATTTATATATATAAGTCTTATAGGTGATACAGATAAAACAGACAAGCAGACGAGCAATGCCCTTCTACACGGGTGACACATTGCCATTATGGGCTACCACTAGCTAGGGCGGCGAGGCCGCCAAGGGACTAGCGACCTCACCAGCACTGTCCCCTTGGTTCTTTTAAACTCACATTTGTCGCGAAACATGGGAGGACTTTCACTGCAAGCAACCTAAACTCCATCAAATAACAATGGAACAATAGGGGTTTGACTCCTCGAAGGCTGTTGAACACAAATAAATCACTCTCACTCATTAATTTTGCATAGAAAGCATTTAATTTTAAAATTTTAAGTGAGGTTCTTAAACAATTTCAAAAACACGGATTTGATTCAATTCTAAATTGAACCAAACCATGTAAAATCGAGCCCTCAAATCATAGGGTTATCATTCTCTGGATTGAATACTGCAAATTAAGTTATCCAACAGTGATTTTCACAAGTGATGGTGATCGAAGATCTTTGTGAGCAATTCAGCCTCCATGGTTTATGCTCATATGCATGAAAAACGTAAAATTATGGAATGATATAGAAAAATTAAAAAAAATTAAGGACTAAAAGGGTAGATTTTTTTGCCACAACATCATCATTTAATGGAGTATTTTCCATTTGAAATAGAATATTCAATAAGTTAACGATCAATGACCTATTTGGGTTGATTTTAAAACATTAATTTTTTATTTCACCTAAAAAAATATTAATGACCAATTTGAATCAACTCGAGAACATTAGTGATTTATTTGTATATTTTTGCCTATATAATAATAATGACAAATATTATAAAACAAGGAGTATATATATTATCAATTATGTCTTTCCCTTTTGCGAGGGTCATATTAGTATTATGATTAGTAGTTTTGGCATGCTACAACAAATTAAAGGGGCAATCATGTACATTTGTGGACTTGGCTGCCTGTCGCACAATGCCATGTGACTGTACATGTACAACTCAATTAACTATACAGAACAGATTGGCCCACATTGATTTGTTTCTTGTTAAGCACAATTAGGAAATTAATTATTAATCGGGCACCTACTAACTAGAGTATTATTTATATTCCCTCCTCCAAGGAGTCTTAACATCTTAACTGTCTGAATAAGGGTAAAATGCAAGTTGGTCTCAAACCTATGATTATTGTTGCAAATTGGTTCCTAAATTACCTTTCTTTACATGTTGATCCCAAACCTAAAAATCTGTTGCAAAAATCATTAAATTTAACGTAAGTATAAAATATTAAAATTTTAAATTTTAAAGTAAATTATTTAGTAATTATCTTTCGGAAAATCTAGATTGTCACAAATTTTTTACAGTTTGTGGCAACGTGATTTTTAGGAGTCGCCACCAATCGGTTTACCTAGGTCGATTGAATACCTGTTATGGTCTGCGATAGATTCTAAGATCGTGAGTCGGTCAAGCTAAAATAACTTTATTAATGCGCCCGGAAATTGGTACCATGGGGTTCAATTTTTATCTTTTCCTAACTATTTAATTCTTGATCTAATCTTTGATTGGGAATAATTTTAATGAATTTTATTTAATTTAATTCCAAACCATGAATCTTATCATATCAACCAGATATGGAATTTTAAATCTTGATACTTGATTTTTTTGTAATAATTTTATAAATTTAATATTACCAAACCGTGGATTCTATCGAATTATTCGGATCTAGAATTTAATGAAATTTAGTTTTTATTTATTATTAAATGTTTTAATTAATTATTAATCCATATAATAAATTCTATCAAATTATCCAAATATGGATTTTTTAATCTTGGTATTTAATTTTTATTCATTTTTATTAAAAATTGGTATTTTCCAAACCATGGATCCTATCAAATCACCCGGATATGGAATTTAATGAAAATTTTAATTTTTAATTTATTATTAATTATTTAATTAATTATTAATTTTTGTCATAAATTTTACCGAATTATCCGAATATGGATTTTTAATGATCTTAATATTATTTTATTTTTTAATTATTTTTTTCTAAATTTTTATTTTTTATTTTTTTTTTTTAAATTTTTTTTTAAAAGTAATTATCTAATCCATAGATCTAAAAATATACTTATTAAAACCATTGATTTTTGTTGAATTGTCTGGTTATGATTTTTTTTATATAAATTTTATTTTTGATAAAAGCAATAAAAGGTTAAATTTTTTGTTATTTAAAGGAAATAAAAAAAGTAAGTATCTTAATATTCCAAATAATGTTAAAAATGACAGAAAAATAAAGGATGGGGGCTTTATTGTAATAGAAATGATAAAAAAATAATAAAATAGGGAAGTAAGATGGGCATCTTGGACAGCTAAAAAAATGGTAAATAAATAAAATAAAGTTAATCATCCACATAAAGAAAAATAAAATTACGGAGAAGTAAATAAATAAAGTGGGGTGCTTAACCATCCACGAAAAAAAATAAAGTGAAAAAAAAGTAAATAAAGAAAGAAATAAGTAAAGTGCAGAAATTAAATAAATAAATAAAAATAAATAAATAAAGAAAAGTAGGACATTTAACCATCCACTTAAAAAAATGCTGAAAAATAAAAAAAATAAAGAAAAGATAAATAAATAAAGAAAGTGAGGCGTTTAGCCATCCACTTAAAAAAATAAAAAGTGCATAAAGTAAATAAACACAAAAAAATTAAATAAATAAAAAAAATGGGGTGTTTAGCCATCCACTTAAAAAATGCATAAAGTAAATAAATACAAAAAAAATTAATAAATAAATAAAGTGGGGCATTTAGCCATCCACTTAAAAAAATATATAAAAAGTGCATAAAGTAAGTAAATACAGAAAATTAAGTAAGTAAAGAAAGTGGGGCT
Source organism: Aquilaria sinensis (assembly GCA_005392925.1). NCBI lineage: Eukaryota > Viridiplantae > Streptophyta > Magnoliopsida > Malvales > Thymelaeaceae > Aquilaria > Aquilaria sinensis. Next base: position 160,619 of record SMDT01000838.1, read on the forward strand.
TTTAGCCATCCATGTAAAAAATAAAAGTGCATAACATAAATAATTACAGAAAATTAAATAAATAAAGAAAAAGTGGAGCTTTTTGCCGTCCACGTAAAAAAAATAAAAGTGCATAAAGTAAATAATTGCAGAAATTAAATAAGTAAAGAAAAGTGGGGCTTTTTGGCCATCCACTTAAAAAAAATAAAAGTGCATAAAATAAATAATTGCAGAAATTAAATAAATAAAGAAAAGTGGGGCTTTTAGCCGTCCACGTTAAAAAAAAGTGCATAAAGTAAATAATTACGAAAAATTAAATAAATAAAGAAAAGTTTGGCTTTTTGCCATCCACGTAAAAAATAAAAGTGTATAAAGTAAATAATTACAGAAAAATAAATAAATAAAGAAAAGTAGAGCTTTTTTCCGTCAACGTTAAAAAAATAAAAGTGCATAAAGTAAATAATTGCAGAAATTAAATAAATAAAGAAAAGTGGGGCTTTTAGTCATCCACTTAAAAGTAGGAGGTATAACCTTCCATAGAAAAATGTAAAAGAAAGTAAACAAGGTGGAGCATTTAGCTATTCACATAAAGGTAGGAGGTATAACCTTCCATAAAATAAAAGTATAAGAAAAGAAAAGAAGGTAAACATAACAATAAAAAAAAACTTGTTAATGGCCCATCTGTAAAAATAAGAAAAGTTAGTTGCTTGTATAAATGAAATAGAAAAGTTGGAGGATTAGAGAGGAGTTGTATCGAGATTTGAATCGACTTTTAATCGAGCTGTGGGTTAATGAACGGATTTTTGCCCCGATTTGATGTCGACCGGCGGCGGACGATTGGTCAGCGACCGGTGCTGGGCTTGTCAAGTGGCGCAGCGATTATCTCTTTTTTTTTTTTTCTTTTTATTAGAAGTTTAGGATTACCGTAATTCCTCTTCTATTTTTCTTCATTGTTTTGAAAGATTTTTAAATAATTATCCAAACTATGAATCTTATCAGATCAGCCGAATATGGATCTAAACGTCCTTGAAATCTCGGGACTTTATCAAATCCACCAAGAATTTGAAAGGAACATCTTGTTCTAAGCTATGAGTCTTACCAGACTAACCGGATTCGAACGAATAATCCATCTTAGGATTTTATCAAATCACCAAGAACGGATTCCCAAAAATTTAAATGTTGCTTAACCAATAATTTGATACACATTAGATACATTACAAGAATTAAAATTAAGCTATTCCAAAAATAAAGATAAATAAATAAATAAATAAATATACATACTAAATCAAAATCCCATGTTATTCTCCTATTTCAATTTTATGACTATATTCAATGTAAGGCCAATCAACAATAACAAAGAAAAACAATGAAAGCTTACTGTCAGGGGCTAGTTCGTAAAATAGAGAAGAGTTAGGCACTAAAATGAACAAAAAAGAAAGATGAAGAGCTAAACAAGTATTGTGCCCCAAAGGATATTTTTGACCGAAATCAATTTTTGTCAAAAAAAAAACGCGCGTCAACGGCGGCGTCTCTCCAGCGGCGATCTGGCGACGGCCAAAGGGGTGTAATCGGCGAGGAAACGGCGTTGACGGCGATGCACGAGACGAGGAGGTGGCGTGTGAGACGAGGCGACGGCGCGTCGGGCGATGGTGGAATTCTCGGCAGACTTCTGCCAGCTTGGCGCGAACGGCGGCGAAGAGGGGGTGGCGGCCACGGTGGTGAGCTTGGACGGAGGGCGGCGATGACGGCTGGACTCGGAAATGGTCGCGACGGCGGTGGTGGCTTTGGGGAGACGGACGCATGACGTCGAGAGAGAAATAGCTGGGACGGCTAGCGGGTGACCGGACGGAGGCCGGTAGTACTGACGACGGCGGGGGTGAGCGGGGAGGTGGCTGCGACGGAGGCGAGGAAGCACGGTGTCGGGACGGCGAGGCGAGGCTGATGTGGAAAATACGACAGAGCAAGAAGATGAATTTCACTGAAATTCTTGTATTCCAACAACATTACAAGGCAAATGACAGAATACTCTTTAAATAGAGCTTATCTAACGTAAACAAGAGAGAAAGTAGGAGAACAACTAACTTAGCTAATTTTTAGCAGCTAACTCCTAAACAAATGCTAACATAACAGTTTCCTGCTGAAGACTCGGTCCAGCAGTTGGCTTGATATCAGCTGACTTGATCTTCACGTCAGCTTTAGGACAGCCTCCAACACTCCCCATTGGACTAAAGCTGACAACATTCATCTTCTTTCTTAGCTCTTCAAACTTTGGCTGTGCAAGTGCCTTGGTCAGCATGTCAGCAACTTGTAACTCAGTTGAGCAGAATTCCAGCTTGATTTCTTTGCGTCCAACCAGATCTCTTATGAAGTGATGTTTGATTTCTATGTGTTTGGTTCTTCCATGCATTACAGGGGTTTTTTGTCATAGCAATAGTGGACACGTTGTCACACAGTAACTTAGTGGCCTCCTTTTGTTCATGCCCTAGATCAACCAGCAGTCTTCTCAGCCATATGCCCTGACATGCTGCCATACTTGCAGCCACATATTCAGCTTCAGTAGAGAAGAGTGCCACAGTACTTTGTTTCTTTGACATCCATGCAATCAATCCAGACCCGAGATCAAAACAATTGCCAGTTGTACTCTTCCTATCATCCTGAGCACCGGCCCAATCACTGTCAATGAATCCTTGAAGAACAAAGTTATCAGATTTTGTGTACCAGATGCCATAATCTCTGGTTCCAGCTATGTACCTTAAGATCCTCTTAGCTACTCCAAAATGATGAGTTGTAGGTGAGTGCATGAATCTTGATACTAGACCTACAGCAAATAATATATCAGGTCTAGTATGAGTAAGGTAAATCAATCGACCAACCAGACTTCTATATCTTCCTACATCTGTCGCTCCAGATCCGTCTTCCTCCTTTAGTTTTTCACCAGTGTTCATGGGAGTTGCAACTGCTTTACATTGGTCCATACAAAACTGTCTCAACACTTCTGTTGCATACTTGTGTTGAGACAGAAATATTCCACTCTTCCTTTGACTGACTTCTAGCCCCAGGAAGTAATTCATTTCCCCGAGATCAGTCATTTCAAATTCTTCCATCAAAACTTGCTTGAATTCCATCATAAGTTGTTGTGAGGATCCTGTATATAGTAGATCATCCACATATAGGCTTACCACCAGTATATCCCCAGAACTGAACCTTTTCAAGTAGAGAGTAGGCTCATTAGGACTTTTTTGAAATCCCTTCTGGTGGAAGAAGCCATCAATCCGTGTGTACCAAGCACGAGGATCAACATATACTTCTTCTAGTAAGTCTCCATTGAGGAAAGCCGATTTAACATCAGCTTGGTGCACCTTCCATTGATGTTGTGCAGCTATGGCCAACAACAGTCTCACAGTTTTAAATCTGGCCACAGGTGCAAATGTTTCTTCATAGTCCACACCATGCTCTTGTGTAAACCTGCGAGCAACCAGCCTTGCTTTATGCTTCTGTATTTCTCCATTTGAATGATATTTTGTCTTGAAGATCCACTTTAGGCTGACTGTCTTTTTATCTTTTAGAAGATCCACCAATTCCCATGTTTTGTTTTTCTCGATTGACTTGATTTCTTCCTTCATAGCTTCCTTCCAAATTTTATCATCCATAGCAGATTCTGCACTTACTAGATCGTGAACAAAAAGAGCATAAGTAGAAGAGTATACATCCTGAAGGGATCTGGTTTTTCTGTGAGATTGGTGTGAGGATTCATCACTTGATGAAGCAACTGGGGAGCCTGCTGGACTAACAGATTCGTCTGAAGCTGATTCCTCAATTTCTTGTCCTAGTTGTACTTCTTCCTCTTCCACTTGAAGAGTGGATGCATTTTCTTCCTTCGAAGTGTTCCAGCTATTCTGTTCATCAAACTTCACATCTCTACTAACTATGATCTTCTTCTCCTCAGGGTCAAATACCCTATAAGCTTTAGACACTGTGCTATAACCAATGAAAATGCATTTCTTGGACTTCTTGTCCAGCTTAGTTCTTCCAGAAACAATAAGAACGTAACATACACATCCAAATATTCTGAGATGACTTGCAGAGGGTTTAGAATCATACCATGCTTCAAATGGTGTTTGGTTCCACACAGCTTTAGTTGGAGAAATGTTGATAAGATAAACTTCAGTTGCTACAGCTTCTGCCCAGTAAGTGTCAGGCAGGTCTTTGTTTTTCAACATTGACCTTGCCATTTCCATAATAGTCCGGTTCTTCCTCTTTGCAATGCCATTTTGCTCAGGTGTATAAAGAGCAGTGAGCTCTCTCCTTATACCTTCTATTTCACAGAATTCATCAAACTCGCGTGAAGAGAATTCCCCTCCACGATCAGTTCTTAAGGTCTTCACCTTGAGTGAGGTCTGTTTTTCAGGTAAAGCTTTGAACTTCTTAAAATGCTCAAAAGCTTCAGTCTTTCTTGCAAGAAAATATACCCAGCTTAATCTAGTATAGTCATCAACCAGGAAGAGAAAGTACTTACTTCCTGCCATTGAGGCTATCTTCATTGGGCCACACAAGTCTGCATGAACCACTTCCAGTTTGGTTGTGGCTCTCTTGGCATGCCCACTTGGAAATGACTTTCTGGATTGCTTGCCGAGAAAGCATCCTTCACACACACGTTCTGATATCTTGATAGATGGTAAGCCTGTTACCATTTCTCTAGTTGCAAGTAACTGTAGGCCCTTGAAGTTTAAATGGCCATAGCGTTGGTGCCATAGCTCTGAATTATCAATTCCAGCTACCATACACTTATCTTTACAAGCAAAGTCAATAAGAAACATATTATTCTCAGTTATTTGTGCCTTGAGGATCTGCTCACCTGCCCTTGACTTTACTGTGCAACTGTCATTTTCGAAGAGAACAGACAGACCTCCTTTAATTAATTGACCAATGCTGATCAGGTTATGTGCTAGTCCAGGTGCAAAGTGGACGTTTCTGATCTCTTTCCCATTGATGCTGATGGCAACTGTCCCTTTTCCTTCAATCTGGACTTGGTCGTTATTGCCAAGTCTCACTTGTGCTTTGACTGACTCATCCACGTCCTTAAATTTCTCTTTGCCTCTCGTCAAATGATTTGAGCATGCACTATCTAGATACCAGATGTCTTTGATGGAAGAATGATGACTCCCAGATGTCATGAACAGGAACTCATCTTGTTCATCAGTTTCTTCTGAGTATTTGGCCTGTCCACCTTTACTCCAACAATCATCCTCCTTGTGGCCAAATTTTTTGCAAAAAGTGCATTGGATCGTGGAACGTCGGCCTCTTCCTCTTGATCCAAACCTGCCTCTTCCTCTGAAGGTGCTCTTTTCACGCTCCCCCTGAGTCTGAAAGGCTTTTTCTTCTTCTTTGTTTAAGCTTTTGTCAATTCTTGCCTCATGTGCTTGGAGTGATCCCATCAGCTCATCTACTGTAAGGGTTGATAAATCTTTTGACTCCTCTATATCCGCTACTACGTGGTCAAATTTAGATGATAAACTTCTGAGAATCTTAGCGACCACAGTCTCATCACTTATCTTGTCACCATAGGCTCGCATCTGGCTGACAATTTTTGATACCCTTGTAAGGTATTCTTGAACAGCTTCACTGTTCTTCATGCTGGACATCTCAAAGTCCTTCATTAGGAATTGTAGCTTTACAGTCATTACTTTTGCTGATCCTTGATACTCAGTCTTGAGTATATTCCATGCATTTTTTGCAGTAGTGGCACTTGCAATTCTAAAGAAAATGGTGTCATCCACAGCCTGTTGAATGAAGAACATAGCCTTTGCGTCCTTCTTTTGGATCTCTCGGTTTGCAGCCTCATCTGATCCTCCTACATCATAACCATTTTCAACCAACTCCCACAGATCTTGTGACCTGAAGAGAGTCTTCATTTTAATGCTCCAGAAATCATACGAATCCCCTTTGAAAATAGGGATCTGTGGCTGGGAGACATTCACAGTGGAGTTAATGTTGTTGTTGGCCATTTTGCTGAGTAATATAGTGAACAAGAGAAGCCTAGGTTGCAACCTGGCTCTGATACCACAATGATGTGGAAAATACGACAGAGCAAGAAGATGAATTTCACTGAAATTCTTGTATTCCAACAACATTACAGGGCAAATGACAGAATACTCTTTAAATAGAGCTTATCTAACGTAAAAAAGAGAGAAAGTAGGAGAACAACTAACTTAGCTAATTTTTAGCAGCTAACTTCTAAACAGATGCTAACATAACAGTTTCCTGCTGAAGACTCGGTCCAGCAGTTGGCTTGATATCAGCTGACTTGATCTTCACGTCAGCTTTAGGACAGCCTCCAACAGAGGCGACGGCGGCGGCGTAGCGAGGAATACGTCGGCAAAGGGATGAGATGAGAGAGTTTTTTTTTATATTTTTTTTATTTTCAGATTTTTTTTCTTTTTTTTCATTCTCTCATCTCTGTACTAATCCCTCTCTCTAATCCCTCTCTCTCTCCTTCTTTTTTTTAAGGGCGAATTTCAAAAAAACCCCTGAGGTTTAGTGAATACTTCACTTACCCCCCTTCTGTTTGGAAATTCTCCCCTTTACCCCCTTAGGTTTAGGGCGAATTTCAAAAAACCCCCTGAGGTTTAGTAAATACTTCACTTACCCCCCTCATGTTTGGAAATTCTCCACTTTACCCCCTTAGGTTTAATAGATCCTTCACTTACCCCCTTCCATAATATTGTAAATAATTTTAATTTACTTACAATGCTCAATTATTATTTAATTAAAATTATAGTCTTTACAGAATTGTAGATTTTTATAGTAATAAAACATGTAAATATTAAAATGAATACTTAAAAAAATAAAATCTATTTATATGAACTTTTACATACTGGTATATGAACAATAATGCCCTTGTCAAATGTGGATACTGTATTTACTTAATATAATTTCCCAATAATTATTGTATATTACTAGAAAATTTAAATTTTCTATTATTGATGAACATTTCACCTAGGTGAAATTTCAAAAAGGTGACAATTGTGATAAAAAGAGGGTGTAGAAACCTTACTAAGCATTTAAGGGCGAGATTATTTTGCATTAGTTTTAATGTATTGTTGTACATTATTCTTATATAAAATTATTATTTACTTTATTTCAAAAAAATTATTATTATTTAATGAAAATTTTAATTTACTGAGCTTTACATTTTAAAAAGTCTAAAACTACCTGGAGAGTCATAAAAATATTCTAAAATTATTTTTTAAACATATTAAAGTGTAAAATTTTAATAGATTAATAATTTTAGACAAATAATCACTCTATATAATATGATGCAAAAATGATACTTTTACTTTATTGCAACATATAATTGATAGTTTTATATATTAATTTAGATACTTTTACTTATTACATCATACACTTTTATTTTTTAAGGAAGTTTTACATGTCTATAATATAATAATTATTTCGATTATATGTATATAAAATGAACAATAGGTAAGTTAATTAAAGTAAATCTTAGAATTAGATCATTTTTTCATCATTCTTATATAAAGTGATTATTTTGCTAAAAATATTAATTTATTAAAACCCTACACTTTAATACGTTTAAAAAATAATTTTAAAATATTTATGTGACTTTCCAGGCAATTTTGGATTTCTTAAAATGTAAATCACGGTAAATAGGTAATTTGAGTAAATAATAATTTCTTTTTGAAATAAAGTAAATAATAATTTTATATAAGAATAATATACAACAATACATTAAAACTACTGCAAAATAATCTTGCCCTTAAATACTTAGTAAGGTTTCTACACCTTCTTTCTATCATACTTGTCAACTTTTTAAAATTTCACCTAAGTGAAATGTTCATCAATAATAGAAAAAAGAATTTCTTTCTTTAAGTAAAGAAAAATTAATAATTTAAATTTTAGACTAATTATACAATAATTATTGGGCAATTAGACTAAGTAAATGCAGCATCCATACTTGACAAGAGCATTAATGTTTAATAATTTAAATTTTATAGTAATTATCCAATACTTCCATACAAGAGCATTAATGTTCATATACCAGTATATAAATGTTCATATAAATAGATTTTATTTTTATTTTAAGTATTCATTTTAGTATTTATGTGATTTATTACTATAAAAATTTACAATTCTAGAAAGACTATAATTTTAATTAAATAATAATTGAGCATTGTAAGTAAATTAAAATTATTTACAATATTATGGAAGGGGGTAAGTGAAGGATCTATTAAACTTAAGGGGGTAAAGTGGAGAATTTCCAAACAGGAGGGGGTAAGTGAAGTATTCACTAAACCTCAGGGGTTTTTTTGAAATTCGCCCTAAACCTAAGGGGATAAAGGGGAGAATTTCCAAACAGGAGGGGGGTAAGTGAAGTATTTACTAAACCTCATGGGGTTTTTTGAAATTCGCCCTTCTTTTAATTCCTCTTCCCCTCACCTCCCCCCAAAATGCTTGCTAATCCTTTCCTATTTAAGATAGAGGCAGCGTGACTACGGGTCAAAAAACTACAGCCAGAATACTTGGGTAAAATGCTAGTATAAGTCCAAAATAATTTTGTAGTTGCTGATTTAGGCCCATATTTCATGAAAAATTTCAATTTTACCCATTATTTCTCCCATCTGTCAATTGAGCTTTAAAACTTCAGGATTTTATCAAATTAGCCCCAAAATAAAATGCTTCCCAAAAATTTACAATTCTAGAAAGACTATAATTTTAATTAAATAATAATTGAGCATTGTAAGTAAATTAAAATTATTTACAATATTATGAAAGGGGGTAAGTGAAGGATCTATTAAACTTAAGGGGGTAAAGTGGAGAATTTCCAAATAGAAGGGGGTAAGTGAAGTATTCACTAAATCTCAGGGGTTTTTTTGAAATTCGCCCTAAACCTAAGGGGGTAAAGGGGAGAATTTCCAAACAGGAGGGGGGTAAGTGAAGTATTTACTAAACCTCATGGGGTTTTTTGAAATTCGCCCTTCTTTTAATTCCTCTTCCCCTCACCTCCCCCCAAAATGCTTGCTAATCCTTTCCTATTTAAGATAGAGGCAGCGTGACTACGGGTCAAAAAACTACAGCCAGAATACTTGGGTAAAATGCTAGTATAAGTCTAAAATAATTTTGTAGTTGCTGATTTAGGCCCATATTTCATGAAAAATTTCAATTTTACCCATTATTTCTCCCATCTGTCAATTGAGCTTTAAAACTTCAGGATTTTATCAAATTAGCCCCAAAATAAAATGCTTCCCAAAAATTTTATTATTTTTGTTACTTTTTTTTAAAAAAAATTTATTTTTATTTTTATTTTAAAATAATTAATACCCGGATGAAATTGGGTGTCAACACAGTTAATATATCATTCAAACTATTAGTTTTTTCTCTCCATAAAATGAGTCTATATGTTAACTAAGCCTATCAATTATGCAACTTTTTTTATAAAGGTTTGGGACCAATATGCTATGAGCAAAAGGTTGAGGATCAATTTGTTATGATAGTCATAGATTTGGCACCCATGGTGCAGTTTACCCATTAGTGATGTCTCACATCCCTCCTCTCCTTAGAGTTTGTATTGCTTCATCAAACACTAGTATTATTAATGTTGGTTATTCGAGTTTCAGTTTTTATTAACGTTACAGTGGCAATAAAAATATACTACAATATTGCACCATTTACAATAACTGAGTGGTTTCCTACAAATAAAAAAGTGTAAAACAACCTAACTTTTATTGGGCAAATATTTTAACTTTTAAATGATATTGAATATTAAACAACAAAAAAAAAAATAAGAACATGCTCCCTTTTTTGTTCTGTATGAGTCAAAATAGGCCCAGTCAATCGTATTCGTCTAGCACACCTTTATTTTCTTGCACGAATTGGTCGACCCAATAAGCTGCAAGGCCCAAATCTAGAATTGCTTGGGGGAAAAGCCGAATTATATTTTAGTGAGATTACAAAAATCCATAAAATTTTAGTAAGATTATAAAAATTACATTTTCAATTGATTATTGCAGTTATATAGTATTGGCTTTCAATAAAAATTAGTTCTAAATAAAAAAAATGTAAGAATAAAAAATAAATCATTTTATAGTCAATTGACTTAAGTTAAAACAAATTGATAGACCTTCTTCCAACTACTTTTTTGAAAATTAGTGCTATTTAACTTGTATAAACCACATAGTTAGTCCTTAAACTATATGCATTTTGACTTTGACTCTTGAAATAAAAAATATGACAATATTTAGCCTAGACTAAAATATTTTTAGTAATGTTCTTCTATCAATTTCCAGCTTTAGGGGGGTTGGATGAATTTTCTTGTTGGATCTGTGTTTGCGTTTGGATTGATTTGGGGTGAAAAATTTTCAAAAGACAAAAGTGTTATTGTGCGAGTAATGTTGTTTTTTTTTTTACAAAAAATCCTCTTAGTTCTTTTCACTACTAAAATTTGATAGGTTACCAACGCGCAGTTACCAACTGCTGCGCGTTGGTAAACTGAATTCACCAACGTGAAGCCGTTGGTAAACGCACATTGATATTCAATTCGTTGGAAATTTTTTTACCAACTCGCAAAAAATAACACGTTGGTAAATTCCAACACGTGTACGTTGGTAAAATGCACGTTGGTAATTACCAACGATCAGGAATCGGCCTTGGGTTCCAACGCGTGTTTGAAGTTACCAACTGTCATGGCAGTTGGCAGAAGACCGCGTTGGTAATTACCAACTTACAGTAGTTGGTAAGGAGGTTGGTAATTACTAACGTGCGTCAAAGTTGGTAATTACCAACGCGTGCGAGTTGGTAGCAAGCCGTTGGTAATTACCAACTTGCATACACGTTGGTAACAGTGTTCGTAAGTACCAACGCGGATGACAGTCGGTAATTACCAACTTGCGCGAGTTGGTAAGCCCTAGTTGTGCGTTGGTAATGTACATTAAGCATTGGGAACCTAAAGTTGTTTCATATTTTTCCCAGTTTGAAACAAGTTCGAAACGGACATATCAATTCCAAAGTTCCCCCAGCCTTGCTCAGCAATAAAGATTACACAGATATGCACACGTAATTTCCATCAAATATTCTCTAATACACCATAATTAAAACAAGAACATATATGTCTAGAACAAACCATATAACATCCAACGGATTACACATCTCAATAATTTCAACTGAGTCTTAATTAGGTTTAACAATTATTATGTAAGAAAAATAACACAAGAAATTTGGAAATGATTTTCCTGTTGATGACGACCATCACGAAGTCCCGACTATAGGTGTGTAGTTCCAGAACCTTCAGGGTCTTCTTCAATCCGTTTCAGCTTCAACTCAATATCTAAAAACCAATATTCTACAAATTAGAAGATGCAGGTAATTAATGAAAAACACATGTGACTAAGACCATCAACTATAAGGCACTTAGCTCTAAGAAATACTTACTTGGGCAAGGGTTAAAAGCATACACATAACAACATTTATGTACACATCCTAACTATGACTCCAATTCTAATTTCAGTCAGATATACTTCAACCAAGTTACAGAAGACCGTGGAAAAGGGAGAACAGGGATGAGATACAACACAGACTAAAAGGCAATAAAAAAATTGAGAAGATATATATCCATTATTTCATTGTAAATTCAACAAAATCCCACAAACATATAGATACAAAAAAACTGTTGATAATCAACAACAGTATTTGCATAAAGATCCTTTAAGGAATTTTCATATTCACCTAGGCAGCAATATATAGGGCTGAGAAGCATTTTCATATTACCTATGCAAACCCAAAGAAATTTCCAACAGAAAATCAAATAGGAAATTGCTTCCTTAAAACACTACGATCCCTCCACCCATCTTTTTTCTCTAGTACGAGAAGATCATGTTTCAAGCAAACAATCAATTGAACAGCATCATTTGAAACTTATTCAAAAGTCAACCAAACCAATGGTTTAGAAGTACCAGAATATCAAGTAAAAGCAAACCACCTGGACCGCAAAAATCAAAATTAGCAATGCTTGCATAGCATCAATTGTGGTTTTACAAGAAACAAAGCAGTCAAATTTGTATTTCACCAATTGCTTTCTTTGTGAGTTCGCCCCTTATGGTCAATTTTGAAAGCAAGCGCTCTAGCCTCCAAGTCTGCAGCACTTGTACTTTGATGAATGCAAGATAGGAACAGCTTTGCATCAAAATTTTCAGAAAAATACATCAACTTCTCTGCAAATTCCAGGAACAGAAACACATACAGAGTTAAGTTAGGGATTCATTCTTACCCAATTGCATTTATCAATATGTAACAAGCACAACAGGGTTAGCAAGAAGACTGCTGAAAAGAAAACTCCATTACTCAGTGAAAAATGATGCATAAAACCAAAACATGTTTTTCCCAGCCTCCAAAAAGAAACGGTGATATGAAGCAAACAATGACATCCACACAGGAACATCGATGTCATTGTTACCTGATGCTTTCAAACATCCACTCTATGTTTGAACTGTTTCTTATCTAAAAATGAAAAATAAATCAAGTGGACTGCAAATTCCAATTATATTTGAGTATTTATCATCTCACAAATTAGCACTGAAACAACGACCAACCAATCAATAGTTTTTCGAAAAATTCAAAACACGACCAAAGTAAAAGGGGGGGACGGGAAGAAACACGGACGTGCCATAAAGAAGAGAATATGTAATTTAGATCCATTGAAACAAACAACAATATGCACTTTAAATATACCAAAAGGACAAAAAAATAGAAAACAGATATCCTGCAAGAGTACAAAATAAACGACCCCACAGACAAATAAACGCGATCATATAGAAATTTGGATTCTTTAATTGGAACTTCTTAGTGCGCTGTTGTAGAGGGAAGACAAATTTAAGATGCTGCTCTAATTACTAATGAAGTTGCCATAGAGGTTTAAAAACAAGGTCAGGCGGGCGTTAATTTGCAAAGTTGACATGGAAAAAGCTTATGACCATGTTAATCGGGGATTCCTGTTTTGAGTGCTTTGTCAAATGGACTCTCATGAAATATGGATTGGGTGGATACAACACTGTATTGCAATAGCTACCTGCACACTAGAAAAAGAAATGCAAAATACTCACCCCAGTCCTAGTGGATCAATGCACTCCATCCCACGAGGGAATGATTGCAAAGTGGTAAACATCCTTCCTGGCACCATTGCCTTCCTCTCAAACTTCTGTGCGACTGGGGCTGTTCGAGACTCTTTTATTTCACGAACCCTACGAGCAAGCTGCCAAACGAAAATATCATTTCTTTCATGAAACATTAAGTTCCAAACTACAAAAGTTTAGAATTGCCAAACTACATTCAACAATTTATCAGTGCTTTAGTATATTCAGATACTGATTCGGCAATTCAACCGACTGATAGATCATCAAGATAAAAGAAGCATCAAGCCCAAAGGATCCCTGTAAGAATTTGGAAGCCTGAAACTCTGATCTATGCTACGCCTTCAAGCTCAATAAAATGAATCTGCCTGCTTCTCACTGTTCAATAGCAAATTAAAGATACAGGAAGGGATTAATAGGTAAGTCATAAAGCTCCATTCTGGAACTAGAGTTGTGAACAACAAAGATATGCTCTCTGCCATGTTCCTACCAGGCAAATCAGCGTGGCTACACTAATCCTCAAAATCAATCCTAGTAAAAACTGCGTATTCCTGGATCGAACAGTAACAGAAAAAGCTATACCTGAGATTTTGATTTTCGTTTTGTTGGATATGGAGATCTGTAGGCTATTTTCATCAGATTTATTGCAAGTGAAATTGTCAGCTTCAATCAAAATCTCACAATTACCTAAAAATGGGGGGGAAATTCCTAAATTAAACTTTGTTAAAAATACTAAACGAGCAATTGCAGGATGAATTGAGATAAAAAAAATTGAGCTTCTTAGTACCGATTGGAATCGGAGACGGAGGAGGAGAGACCTATTAAATACCTATTAAATAAACAGAAACCCGTCAATATAAGGAGCTAATCTACGAAATGGGGGAAAAACGGCGCTAAACGGACGGAATCTCAGCTCCGTCTGCAGCGTCGGCGACTACCACGCTGTGCGCAGCTTCTCTCTCCCCCTCCCCGCCCGAAATACGTGATTGGTGCTGAAGTAGGAAGGAGATGAATTTAAAAATCAACTACCAATGGCTAGCCGTTGGAAAATCACAAATTTAAACGCACCGTTTCATTTAAAAATTTAAGCCGTTGGTAAATTAGCATTTAATAACAGCCCATTTATTGCACCAACGCATGGCAGTTGGAAACTTACCAACGGTCCTGACCGTTGGAAAAAAATAAATAAATAGCAAAAATTAGTTTATTGTGCTACCAACGCGTGTACGTTGGAAATTGGTACCAACGGTCCCACGCGTTGGTAATTACCAACGGCTAGGCCGTTGGTAAATAGGCTATTGGAAAAATAACAAAAGTTAGTAGTGTCTATTGACAATAATACTACCTAGTAAATAGATCCCATTCTAATATCAATTATTTTCATTTTCATTTATTTTATGTAAAATAATATCATTTAAAAACTAGTACCCTTATTTACTTAATAATTACTTAACAACAGACTTTTCATTCAAAGAAATTGAGACGAGAGGGGAGATACCTGGGCATAATGAAGGACTTGAACCGCTTACTTCTTGTAACAGGTTATGTTGTTCAATGGAGTCAAAGAAGAACTGTGGAAAGCATGACCTCCTCCTTTCACGGTATGATCAAATATTGTACTCAATGAATGAAAGCTGGTAGTTGCAGGACCAACTTGTCCTATTTATGAAGCATGGGGATCAAATAAAACTAAGGCCTAAAGCCATTTTTGCCCCTTGGACTTTGTTGACTTGTACCTTTAACCCCCTTGAACTTTAACTCAGTTTGACTCACCCCTCAAACTTTGAAAAGTAGTACCTTTTACCCCTTTGATCGACAGAAACTTGACTTGTCTAGTAACCTGCGGGATATGTATTGCCTAAATGTTACTTTTGATTCTAGCTAGGAAGATCTAAATGGATAACAAATGAAAGGAGGATGACTTAAGCAGTAATTATACCCAAGGAAACGTAATTATATGGGAAGTATTCCTGACATATCCCTTAATTTCACTCAAACTACTTTATTGTAAGGAAAGAGTAGCAGCTATCTCAGGTAATTCTTAGTTCTTACTTTCACTTCTACTCCTTACTGTAGTCAATGTCTCTTTCAACTGCAACTCTAGCATTGTTGCTTTTATATTCGTTTTCTTGTGCCTTCATACATTGTACTAAGATTGTGGCCTTTGCTTGAGGTGAAAAAGGGTCATCAATCCATTCCCAAAACATACATCTTCTTTTCTGTATAAAAAAAATAGTTACAAATCATTTGATGAACTACGAAAAAAAATTAATTCAAAACACCAAAAGTATCCATAAAGAAAATATGTACATTGCATTGAAATAATAGTAGTATATATACAAAATGTGTATATTGCACTAAAATGATTTTAGTTAAGGTGGAACCAGACCTGTCTCAATTATTCTGTTTCCAAGTAACTGGATAGACTATCTAGAAAAGCATTTAAACAATAAAAACCCACAATTTTGCATCATTCGGTTGTACTAATTTCAAAACAAAATAATAGTGCTCAATGATACAAGGAATTAAACTAATAGATTTTGAGTTGCAACTTTAAAATGCTTAATTATCTACTGACAATTGCAGTCAACAAAGGCTAAAGCAACCCAAAAGCCATTGAATAAACAAAGAGAAAAAATAGCAAAGGCCCATGCAAGAAGGATGTAATGGCGGATCCGTGTATACAGAAAAACAAAATAAGAATCGATGAACATAAAAAACAATTATTTCATAACATCAAAAAACTCATCTCATTAAATCTAATAGAAATTACTGAAACCTAAACAAGATAAAATAACAAAAAGAACAAAATAAATAGAAAATCACCTCATCAGCATAGTTTGGGCACCCAAAAAGTCGTCTCCCAATGTTTTGTGCCTTCTTAGTTGTCTAACTTGCAACCTTCAAATTACACATACAAACAGGGGCATCTTCACCTTCATGGATCGTCCTCACAGTGGGTATCGAAGAAGAGACCGAATTGCTGCTCATTACAACAAATTGAGGATATTGGGTCTAGGGCTTGAAGAAAAGAACGTCTGCTCTATTTCAATACTCTTCTCGTGTTATAAATAGAGCAAACTCTCGTATTATTTTGTGGAAACCCATAGCCGGCCATTCATATTACTTTTCTTGTCTACTTAGGTCACATAAGATTTAAAATTTATATTTCCATGACGGAAGTAAGTCACATGATAGCACATGCTTCATTAAAATGAGTTGACGGAGTAAAAGGTACCACTTTTCAAAGTTTAAGGGGTGAGTCAAGCTGAGTTAAAGTTTAAGGGGTTAAAGGTATGAGTCAACAAAGTCCAAGGGACAAAAGGGGCTTTAGGCCTAAAACTAAGGCATAGTTGGGGGATTAACGCGTCCGAGTCTGTAGAGTGGGCGAAGTAAGCTAACAGGACACTGAAGGCATAGTTGGGGTATTTATTGTGAAGTGTACAAGGCAACGTGAGTGAGACAAGGTTAATTTTTATTTGGTTTTTTTGGAGGGATTAATGGATTATTTGTATTTGCTTAAATGCTGGTTTGATTCATGAAATTTTTTATGGGTTTGATAGATGCTTCATGAATCATGATGTCCGACACTGGGAAGATTGGCATGTGAATCACATCGGTCAACGTGACGGCTGGGCTAAGTGACCCATTTTGCCGAATTTGGGGGGTTTCCTGTCTCAATTTAAAGCTTGAGGGGTTATGTATCTGAGTTGTCCCAGTTTATGGGCTATTGATTCATTTTCGCCTCACTAAACCCCTTCTAGCCCTAAACCCTTCTCTGCTGCTCCGTATCGGCATCTCCAAAGGCTCCAGCCTGCGTCTTATTTCTGCTTCATCTCATCTCTCCAGCTCGCCGTCGTCGCTGTCGGTGACTTGTGGCTCCTTTTTTGTTCATTGTCTCAGAGTTTAATTTTGGTTAAGATGCATGTGCAGAATTTTTCACATTCTTTCCCGTTTAAATTTGTGGAAAATTTGTGTGTGCTGTCGCCTGAACCTAGCTAGTTCTGATAGCGTGAAAAATTGGCTGAAGCTCTTCTTTTCGTTGCTTGTCTTAGAGCGAGAAAGACTATAATGGTTTTTGCCCTCAATAATTCTCACCTTTTCTGAACGCTGAGGGTAAACATGGATGTTCTGTCGATAACTTGATGTATGGTGGATGGGTTCTTTTCTTTCTTTTGGGCTATATATTTGCATGTATAAATTGTTTTTCTTTTTTGTTTACCGATTGGATTGAACTCTGCGTTACATATTTTCTGAATGGGTTTTCTACATGTTGATGCACTTGTTCATCTTCGTACAGTTTCGCTTATTGTCTAAGTTTTATCTTGCTTCTAGGAATCTCGTGTTCTGATCTATTTGTAACATGTTACTACCTATTTCTAGGTGTCAGTGTTCTTGTCGATCGTCTTCTACAATGTCTTGGTTTTTCATGCTTTCCAAAAGTCCAATTTATGATTTGTAGATAAACTATACTATCTTTCCATTTCTTCTGAGCATAGGACCTTAGCACTTGCAAAAGTTTCTTTATTATGTTCTGACTAGTGTTTTTTCCTGACTAGTTTACCTAGTTTTTATTGCTTGCTTGTTTTCCTCCTGTTACTCGAGTTCCCTGCTGCATATTTTACTTGATGCATGTTTGGCTTTTCACTGTGATTGTGTTTTTTATGTAATTTGACATCTCATTTTTTTCTCTTGTACTATCCCTAGAAACATGAACCTCAACAATGTGAAAGTCCCAAAAATGCCTGGTGGTGGTGCTTTGTCTGCTCTGGTTAAGCTGGGAGTCATCGGTGGTCTTGGCTTGTATGGAATTTCCAACAGTCTGTACAATGTTGAGGGAGGACATAGAGCCATAATGTTCAACCGTTTAGTTGGTATCAAAGAGAAGGTTATTGTCTACATGATTAATAGCTGCTTGCTAACGTTGTAGAACATATGTGTTTCTTTCCTTTCTTATACACAGATAGCTAAATAATTTTGCCTCATCATTTTCTTCACGGTTATTGTGCTAAGAATAACTGGCTGATTGAGCTGTTGTCCTCCGTTACTGTTAGTTGAACCCTCATCTAATAAATTTAGATTTTTATTTCACATAGGTTAGTTTTATGGCCTAGCAAGATTAATCATGTAGACACATGTAAATAAATATTGAGATTAAACTTTCTATCTGACCATTTTCTTATTTACCTCCTCCACTGTGCTTGTAGGGTTTTGATTGAATGCAATGACTTGCTCTCTATATGTTGTAACAATTCATTGATTGATATCATGGGAGGTGTATGCCTTTTTTTTATTACTTTGTTGACATTAATTAAGTTGATATGCTTCTGCTCTGTTTAATAATATAAGGGTTATTGCCTTATAGAGGGTAATCATTGTTGAGATGCTTAAGCTTGGGGAAGCTGCTTTCTTTTCTTTTTTCTTTTAGGTGCTAGAATCCTCTTTCAAACATGCAGATCTCTCCGTTTTTCTGGGCCTTATATTCCATGCGTTTGCTTAGCACATGACTTGTTTCAATATGGGCTTTACCAAAGGAATTTATCTTTTTCTTGATCTGGTTACTCCTATAATTTTCTTCTTGTCAAAGTGTTTTCTTTTCAATATTTTTTTAAGAATCGTTCTGCTGTGGCATTATTCTGTTTATGGACTTCTTAATCTTACAAGGCAGCACTTTTGATGGAATAAATTTTTATTTCATCTTTCATTTGGCAACTTAAGATGATTTTCTTTTCCTTAATCTATCCCAGGTCTAGCCTTATATCATAAGCCACAACAAGATCAATCTTTAGCTGTTAGCCTGCATTCTTTTTCAGTTTAATGGCTTTAGCCACATTGTAAGCCATAGAATTTTATTTTCTTCTATCTCTTGCATCATCCAATTGTTGATTTGTTTTTGAAAGTTTCCTCTTTAGGAATTATTTGACTGTTTATATGCGTGGTTTGATGCATATTACAGTGATGGTTGTACCTTTAAAGTATGTTGTGCTTATTACTTTTAGTTCGCAGGTATATCCTGAGGGTACACATCTTATGATTCCATGGTTTGAGAGGCCTGTCATCTATGACGTTCGTGCGAGACCCCATCTTGTGGAGAGCACATCAGGGAGTCGTGATCTGCAGATGGTATGTCGTGATCCGCTTGCACGTTATTTGAATGGATTTCGCCACTGAAGAGTAATTTTAACAAGTAATGATCTTAAGCATCTAATTTTTTGCTCGGTATCTGGTTCCTGTAGGTGAAAATTGGCCTTCGAGTTCTCACTCGCCCAAATGCTGAAGAGTTGCCTACTATTTATCGAACCCTTGGTGAGAACTATAATGAGAGGGTCCTGCCTTCAATCATACATGAGACTTTGAAAGCTGTGGTTGCTCAGTACAATGCCAGCCAGCTCATTACTCAGAGAGAGGTTTGCACTTCGTTAAGATCCTTTGATGACAACTAGTAATAGTTTTGTACTTTGGCTTCAACATGTTTTTATTTTATTTTTTTAAATCCTCTTCAGGCTGTTAGTAGAGAAATACGAAAGATTTTGACAGAACGGGCAGCCAATTTTAACATTGCACTTGATGATGTGTCCATCACTAGCCTTACTTTTGGGAAGGAATTCACTGCTGCAATTGAGGCTAAGCAGGTGGCTGCTCAGGAAG
This sequence comes from Aquilaria sinensis, assembly GCA_005392925.1. Classification (NCBI taxonomy): domain Eukaryota; kingdom Viridiplantae; phylum Streptophyta; class Magnoliopsida; order Malvales; family Thymelaeaceae; genus Aquilaria; species Aquilaria sinensis. Next base: position 180,385 of record SMDT01000838.1, read on the forward strand.
CTGAGAGGGCTAAATTCATTGTGGAAAAGGCTGAACAAGATAAGAAAAGTGCTGTCATCCGAGCTCAGGTGAGAACATACATTGAAAATGCTCATTTTAACTCCCCCGCATCAAACATTGCTAATTTTATATTATACTCAACCAACAGGAGAGTCCAGCCTCCTCTGCAGGTGGCTGGACAGTTGGTTGTTAGTGTTTTCAGCATGAAGAATGAACCTCAATTTGAGCTGGTGCTGTGTCATTATCAACGTTTCTAATGTTTATCTGTATTTGCTGCCAGGGAGAGGCAAAGAGTGCCCAGCTCATCGGTCAAGCTATTGCAAACAATGCAGCTTTCCTTACACTGAGGAAAATTGAAGCTGCTAGAGAAATTGCTCATACCATCGCCAACTCGGCCAACAGAGTTTACTTGAGTTCAGATGAGCTGTTGCTGAATCTGCAGGATATGAATCTGGAAACGAGCCGAAAGTAATCGGCCCCCAAATCTCAGCATTGATGGTTTATCTTTAGCTTTCCAAAACTTTAACCAGGTCATCGGATTGTTGAGACGGGCCCGGAATCAAAATTGGAACGCGTTTCTGTGTTTCTCTTTAGTAACTGGTAGATGTTATGTTATTTTCCCAAGCCTTCAATCCAATTCTGTTGATTTTACTGTTGAAATGAAAGAGAAGTTGGTTTGCTTTCTTTTTTTTTTTGACAGAAAACTGGAAACAGATAAGCAGTGTACCTAACATTGTTGATGGAATAGCCAGCATTACAATACTAGGAGGATCACACTCGAGCACATAATAATCCAAAACGAAATTATAAGATAATAGTTGGGCTGCTTGTCACGAAAAGAGTCTTGACGTGGGCAGGTTGAAGGTTTCCAGCATGACATACACAGATGGCATCATCAGATAACCATGCACTGATTATGCGCTGGCAAACAAATAATTACTCGTGGCAGGCAGTAGCACTTAGCTGACGTACAAGGTTTAACTTGAAGTATTCCACTTCTAATGTCTTTTATCAGATTGTATATATGTCATCAATTACTGGTAGGTGTAAATTTTATCCTTGTTAATTGGGATAATGGCCCTAAGATCACTTCCTTGTATCCTGAAAATGATATGAATTGCATCCATTCGCATTATTATTATTATTATTATTATGGATAATATCTCCTCAGACACTTACTTTTTTCTATTCATATAACTTGAAACCAAAGCCTTGTTTGAGGAAGGAAGAGTTTCTTTCCGCACCACCTCAGAGTCACTAGTGTTTGGTACCTTGACAACTATCTCCAAGTCCCTTTCTTCCCGTATCGAAACTGCTACCGAAAATTACTAGAACAAAGGGCTTTCTGAGAGGTGACACCACCAACATCAACAACACTCGAGTTTTGGTTCTTTGGACCCGATTTCCTGCAGAGCCCGCTCCCTGAGACCTTTCAGCATAATGTGTTTCTGTGCTATAACAATCTAGCTGACGGGCCGCCTAAAATTTAAGCTACGGAGTTTGATGGCTTGACAAGGTTGTTGAATGACATAAAACCCCTTTTCAGCTCCTGAATTTTGCCAACTTAGATCTTGTATGGCCTAAAGCCATTTTTAACCCCTAAACTTTGATGACCCGGACACTTAGCCCCCTCAACTTGGAATCAATCTAACTCGCCCCCTAAACTTATCAAAGCAGACACTTTGCCCCCTTTTACCTCATCTGCATATCACGTGACCCTTTTTCTCCAAACGTTGTTTGCTCCGTTTGTTTCTTACCTCTACTTTTCATAAATTAGGGCAAAACGCCTTTTCCTCAGTTCCTTGGCCTTACCCGTGATGGTGTAGACCTCAATCACAATGTGTGAGCCACCACATAGGGCATCGCCTTCATCCTCAATTTGCCTAAAGAGCTTGTGGGCTTCATGGGTCAATGCGTCAAACATCTTGTGGAATAAATCCGTCGGGTCTTCGTGGATCTTCTGTCCATAGGCCTTCAGATTGATCCCTAGCTCCCGTCCAAATCGCTGCTACTTAAGTCATCATCATTTTGATCCCATGAATATGACCAAAGACAAATAGGCGGGATGGAGTGAAGCTGAGAGAATTTGACAATTCCTAGTTCTGATTTTTCTTGTTGTTTGAATTTTTAGGGGGGTGAAAGTGGTGGCGGTTGAATAGATAAATTCGGTGAGATAGAGTCGTGGCGGCGACGGAGAAACAAACAGAGTAGAGGTAAGAACTGATTCACAAACGCAAGGAATAGAATAGAAGCCATTGGAAAAGAGGGCAATCCCTGATTTACGAATGATATCACTTGTGAGTTGTTTATATGGAACTTAAATCAATAAAAAAAGATACACCTGCAACATTTTTTCAAGTTCATTATCTTCACCACCACTAATTAGAACCATGTTCTAGGAAAAAAAAAAGGAATAAAATAGAAAAGAAATGGTGTCTTCCTACCCGATCAATTTCCACTGCCATCCACTTGCAAGATCCTTGGAAGCGCCTTCCACCACCGCCCTCACCCTTCATTTCTCCGCCAACTGTTTCTTTAAGATGATGAACATCAAAACAACAAATTAATCTCAATCTGAAACCACCGTTTCTGACCCAATCACTGGCTTTTCCTTCGATGCGAAGATGCTATCACTGACCTAAACTAGATCGGACAACTAGCCAAAGATTAAAGCTCCCTAGGCGAATGATTATGGTTTTCTAGCAGCGGCTTCATGTTAGGGATGGAGGAGGAACAAACGATAGCAAGCGTTTTGATTTGATTCCTGAATAGCAGAGGTAGAAGGAACAAATGACAGCAAGCGGCGTTTGGACTAAATAGGTCACATGAAGCACACAAGAGCCAAAAGGGATAAAGTGTCCGATTTTTGTAAGTTTAGGGGCCGAGTTGGACCGAGTCAATGTTGAAGGGGTTAAGTGTCTGAGTCATTTAAGTTCAAGGGCTAAAAATGGTTTTAGGCCATCTTTTATCCTTGAACTTTGACTTTGGTTCACTTGCCCCTTAAACTATGGAAATTAGTATATGTTACCTCTTTGACCCACTTAAATGACTGTTTAGGTTATATGAGAACCAAAATGAACATAAAATGAAAGATGAATGACTAACTAGCCATTTTTCATACATAGACCTTTAGTTGTGTGAAATGAGTTGGCTACTAGAATGAAATAAATTATATTTCCATGCAAAATGCTAATTGGAGTTAGTAGATTATACAGAGTTGATGATTCCTTGAATTACTCGAATCGAGAACATTGAAGCAGATAATCAAAATACCGTAAAAGTCGAGTCAAATAGTTAGTTAACTCTATATCTTTTGGTTTATTTTCATTTTAGTCCCCATATAACTTTAACGGTCATTTAAGTGGGTTGAAAGGTAAAATATATCAATTTTTAAAGTTTAAGAGGCGAGTGAACTCAAGTCAAAATTTAGAAGGTAAAAGATCCGAGTTAGCAAAGTTCAGGAGACGAAAGTTTCTCTAAGCCTTGTTGAATTTATGAAACCTTGTGGGCTTCTGAGATCTCTCACAAAGAATACATATTTTAATCTTTTTACATTTGGTTGAAGTATTTTAGATATTTTTTATAAATTTTTTAGTATGGTAACTAAAATGTAACTCTTTAAACTTTATATTGTATTATAAATTTTTAAAAAAGTTTGTGGTTGAAAGATAAGGGTACATTCTTTTGTGAATTCTTACTCTAGCTAATTTAAAATTAAGAGAATGAGTAATGAAATTGTAAAGGATGGTATAGAAGTACTCGGCCTTTTGAATATCGCTGAGGTAAAGGTTACGGTTTGCAAAAGGGTGGAATTCCCCGCCTTTTGGTGAGCTGAATTTAATGTCGATGGTTCGGTTATTGGAAGCCAGGTCCAAGAGCTATTGGGGGAATTTTGAGGGATGATTGTGGCTCTCCTCTTCTGTGTGGGTATTGCTGATTCGAATGTTGCGGAAGTTTTGGCAATTCGGCAAGCTTTGAGTGTGGTGGTGGATCGTGGGTCTTTTTCCTCCTCCCCCGTTGGAACCGAAAGTGACTCTTCCAATGTCGTATCTTGGGTCAACAACGAGGAGAGAAGGCCTTGGCGTCTAACTCAAGTTTTTGCAGAGATGGATACTTTTTTGACCTGCTGCTTTCGGTGATCAACATTTCAAGGGAAAGGAATGAGGCTGCTGATAAACTTGCAAAGGAAGGTATTAGTCGATCCTCTCCTCTCAGTTTGTCGTCCTGGTTGTTGCTTCCTCTCTGTTTTGATATTCAGCCAGTTCTGATGCCTCTGTCCAGCGTTGCCCTTCTGGCTCTCTGTTCTACTGAAGCAAATATAAAACTGGTAGGATCTTGGTTGCATAATTCGTCCCCTTGTGTACCGAACCGGAGGTTGGCACGCGAATTCACGCTTTTAATCCGTATTCATGAGAAATTCGCGCATTTGATTTTTGAAGTCCGAATTTATGTACGCTCTCTAGATAAATTCGCCAGCTAGACATCATTGCCTAGGGAAATAGCAATTGGCAACAGCACAAATGAACAAGCATTTACTCCAACTTTTTTTTTTTTTACATTACATATATTTATTATGTTTTTTATTTAATCTTCCTTATTAGTCTGTTTGCCTCTTCTTTTTTTTTTGTGATTTATAATAAAAGTGCATAAATGATCGTTGTTCTTCATTTTTAACATCAAATGATATTATAGATTGTACACTCAACCTATTATAGTGGATATTTAACCGCTACAATTTGAGCAGTTGGACACTATAATAATGTAAATTGTATACTCCCTTATCAGATTCTAGGCATTTAACATATTATATCGAATATTCAACTACCATATTTAGACACATAGACACTACAATTGAACATTGGACACTATAGAAACCTAAAACATATACTCAAACAAGTAAAAAAAGACATTCTCTTACTAAATTTAGACATTCAACATGTTATACTAGACACTCAATCATCATAATTCGATGCTTAAATCCCACAAAATAGAAGAAATGGAGTTTGACACCTTCGTACATAGTATAAAAATCAATTGTCCAATGTCTATTTCTATGTATGAGATATCTAATTTTATGTATAAAATGTCAAATTATATCTACACAATGTCTATCTTTATGTAAAATGTATCCAAATTCATCTACATGTAGATAATATACAAATATGTAGACAAAACACTCACTTACCAGATTTAAACACTCAACCTGTTATATTAGACATTCAATCACTACAATCTAACATTTGATACAACAATTGCACTCCTATACACCTTATGAACTTGAAGCATATACTCAAACATGTTAATAAAACACTCTCTTAAAAATGTAGACGTTCAAGTTTAACCCATCATAGTATATATTTAACAACAACAAACTGTGAATCATTTCACCTTAAACATTATACAAGAAACATTAACTAATTTGGATTCTAAAAAAATAAAAAACTATAAAAATATTGCATGATTTTTCATTTAAATATCCCTAAAAATAGCATAATTATCTCCCAATTAAAGGTAAATTTGAATGATCAAACTATCTTATCAACATCATTTGAAAAATAATTTGCAAACACTTAGAGACAACAAAAAACAGACATTATAAATCCAGAATCAAACATTATTAAATAAATATTTTTAATCTATACTAGAGTGATATTAATGCTTCATCATTGTGGATATTTGTTAGTGCTGATGCTCACATATCTTTACACATACATATAAAACTTCCATAGAATGCAAATCTGCTGAAAGAATTAAAATACTTAGGGTTAATTACAATTTGCCCCTTCAGTTTCAGAAATATACATTTTTTTTCTACTTTTTTAATACAGTCCGATAGCAACTTATGAAATCCTAATTTAAACACTATGGTAATCATTTTTCATCAATTTTAATTTATATGGTATTTTTTACAGTTAGTGGATATATTAAATTATCAATTTTTCTTTCTACAAATAAAAAAATAGTATTATTTAAATGTTTAATTAATTATAAAAAAAGTACTATCTAAATTGAAATTACCTGAAGATGAGTATTATGCAGTCTAAATTAAAATTTTAGAAGTTGCTATCGAATTGTATTAAAAGGATAATGGGATAAAGTGTATATTTTTGAAATATGAAAGTAAAATGTAATTTTACCTAAATCTTAGTGAGCAAATTGTAATTATCCCAAATGCTCAGTATTCATTCAATAACATTGAAAGGTGTGTGTAGGGATGTAAATGAACAAAATATTTGATGAACTATTTGGCTGAAGTTCGTTCAAGTTTGTTTATTAAGTTAAACGAATGAAAACGAACATAATTTTTTGTTCATTTATTTAAATGAATGAACACTAACAAACCTATATTCATTTATTTATATTCATGAATAGTTTGATTATTGTTCGTTTATATTCGTTAGTTTATTTATTCATTTGTTCATTGTTTGTTTGTTTATTTATTATTTTTTGTAATATATATATATATATATAATAAAGGAGAAACCTATAAAATTTGTTGGAATCATTAATTATAGAGCTTCTTTGATTTTTTTTTAAAGTTTTTTGACTCACTCTTTAATGCCAAAATATTTTAGGGGCCCTTTAACTACATTCTATTATTTGGAATTTTATTACATTAACATCATCATAAATCTTTGTTAAGTTATAATTTAGTCCTCATCTTCTATTTCTACCCATCTTAAGCATAATTCTACATATTAAAATACACCAATGGATTTATAGCTAATCATTTACTTACATGGCTTGTCAATTTAATGATTGATATAATTGGACTCTTTATGGAGTTTTTTTTCTTAAATTATTGTTACCAACTAGAGTATTATGATAGTAATTTTATTATAATTATTGATTATTTATTTAATATTTCCGTTATAAACATTTATTAGGCAATAATTTTGATCCACTAATTATGCCAAATTTATACATTGAATGTGTAATTTAATTTTTTAAACTATAATTAATTACATAGTAATTAGAGAAAAATAATTAGTATAAATTAGCCTAACCTTATGAGCTAGATGAAGGAATAAAACACTTACAAGTCTATGTGATGCCAAAGTGGTTATTTTTTGGATATATAACTTCTGCTAATTCTAATTCTATCCACAGTCATTCCAATCCTTTGTTTCTCTTATTTTATTTTTTTAATTGAAAGAAACTTCTCGTACTATCTAATACTTTCTATCTTTTTTTTTTTTTGCATTAGTGAAGAAGGATTTATACTTTTTCTATATAATAGTTTTTATTTTTTTAATAAAATAGTTTGAGATATGGTTAGATGCAATTAATTGTGTTATTTTTAATTTTACTACATTGTTTTTTTTCTCTTTTTTTAGCTAAAAAAATTAATATATTTTTACAATTTCCATTTTCATTTTAATTATTTTTCTACTAACAACTAATTTAAGTAATTTTTTCTATTAAATGCTTATTATTATAAAATTAAAAAAATATAAAATATCATTTCAACTATACATATTTTATCTTCCATATAATTTTGATACTATATTATTTATTTGATTCTAGGAGAACTTATACATTGAATGTGTAATTGATAAGTGCACAATGTAACGGTCAAAGTTTTTGACTTTTTGGCAACTTTGATCATCAATTTTTATCATTTCATCCGACTTTCCTTGGTTTTTCTTGTTTTGTTTCACCTTTTTGTAGGTTGGAGTACATTTGTGGATCTGTCGGAATAAAGCGGGATCAAGTGAAGCAAAAGTTGGAGTGTGCACGGTCAAAGCTAAAAAAAGCGTTGGTGATGCGTTGCCAACATTATAGACCCACTGCCTATTTTTGCCACAGTGGCGATGCGTCGCAGACAACTTGACACAACAATGATGTGTTACAAGGAAATCCTTTGTTTTAGTGACCCATTGGCCTAGTTCCCGGATTTTGGTGGTTCCCTACTTCATTCTTCATTCCAAGCTCTCTATTAGCTAGGGGATTCTATCCTTTAAGCTAGGTGGAGCATAAAACAAGGATTTGAAAGGGTTTTAGGGTACAACTTCTCCAAACAAGGGGTTTTAGCATCCATCACATACCATATACTCTTCTCTCCTTCATCTTAGGGAGTCACCATTGGGAGATAGGGCTTAAAGCTTTGTTAAAGGTGCTAATAGGGAGCTTTGAGGCTAAGGAGACTTAAGCATCTAGGAGTCACATTTGGTTCTTTCTTCCCTATTTTATTTCTTGTAGTTTTCATGTTTTATTTGGACTTTAGTTTGATGATTATTTCTAGTTTAAACATGGAGTAAATCTTTGTATCTTTCTAGGATGAAACTCTTGTTACTTATTATGTAATGTTTATTTGAGATTTTTCATGGGTGTTGATTTTTTTTGTGTTGCCTACTCTTATACTTAATGTTTGTGTGTTGATTGGACACTACACATACTTCAAAATCTCATTTTTGTCTTGAGAGAAAAAGGAGGGAGGTGAGAAAATAAGGAGTAGAGCATAATGGGTTTTGTGGATTGGAGCTAATCCATAAACCCATTAGGTGATTTCATTGAGGATAGGTTTTAATCCATCTTTGGTTAATTTATAAGTTTGAGAAATGCCATAGTTAATCTAGGATAAGCAGAACTTGGTCTTGAGAAAGAGAGTTTTGATGTTTGAATCCTCTCACCACATAAAAAATGAATGTCCTTAAAACTTCATTTAACTTGAGTAGCAAGTAAGAGAGTGGAATCATAGGGAGATAGTCTTCCCAACTAAGTCACCCCATTTGAAGTTAGTCCAATTAATTCTACATAGTCTTCTCATTTAGTTGCACTTTAGTTCCATTAATAACCTTGCATTCATTCAACATAGCTTTATAGATTTCATTTGGTAGTTAGTGACCTCATTCACTCTAGTTCATTTCATTTATTACACTCTTTCATCTAACCAACCTTAATTCTTACTCATTTTAATTTTTTTCTCTCTCATTATAGCTTAAGTGGGTTGAATAGCTAAAACTTGACTCCTGATAGAATTTTCCTATCTCTTGGGACGACACCCGTATTTACTACATACACATAATAACGTTGTACACTTGCGAGATGAATAGGGGTTATAAATTTTAAAACTTCTGGTTTTCACAACAGTAATTCAATTCTTTAAACTATAATTAATTACATAGTAATTAGAGAAAAACAAGTAGTATAAATTAAACAAAACAATTAGTATAAATTAAACTAACCTTGTGAGCTAGAAAAAGGAACAAAAAACTTTCAAGTCTATGTGATGCCAGAGTGGTTATGCTTTGGATATATAACTTCAGATAATTTTAATTCTATCCACAATCATTTCAATCCTTTATTTCTCTGATTTTTTTAAATTGCAAGAAACTTCTAATACTTCTATCTTTTTTACATCAATGAAGATGGATTTATACTTTTTCTATATAATAGTTTCAATTTTTGTATAAAATAGTTTGAGATATGGTTAGAATCAATTAATTGTGTTATTTTTAATTTTACTACACTATTCTTTTCTTTTTTGTTTAGCTAAAAAAATTAATCTAATTTTACAATTTCCATTTTCCTTTTAATTCTCTTTGCTTAATAAAAAATAATTGAATTAATTTTTATATTAAATGCATATTAATATAGAAGTAAAAATTATAAAATATCATCTCAGCTGTACAAATTTTATCTTCCATATAAGTTTGATGCTATATTCTTTATTTGGTTTTGGGAGAACTTAAGAAAGAAAAATGTTGAAAATTGAACTCACCTTTTATATTTTAAATAGATTATTATTCTTTAATTGTTACATTTATTTCTTTATAAAAATTAAAAATAGATAAATTTTATTAAAAAAATAAACACGTACATTGTATGAGCAAAAAACTTGTGTGTGTGTGTGTGTGTGTGTGTGTTTTCATTCATTCATTTACTATTGTTTATTTACGTTCATTAAAGCCACTTACAAATATATTCTATACATTGTTTATAAATGCATTTGTATTCGTATATTACTATTCACAAATGAGTTCATTTATCATATTCATTTATTACTTTTCACGAACAAATACAAATAAATATGAATAATTATTTTATATCAAATAAACAAATAAATACAAACAAAACATATTTATATTTATATTAATATTTATGTTTGTTAAAAATCTAAATGAACAAATATGAGCAACTATCATCTATCATTCGATTTCGTTCGATTGGTTTGTATGACCAGGAGTGCGGGCAGGCAGACATGTGACGTGAAACAAAAACGCCTGGAACACGTTGGACGGGCGGGCACAGTTGAGTAAGTTGACACGATTGCAGCAGAGCATCACCGGCAGCACAACGCGACAAGCAATTTTCGGATGACGTCAGGACGCTGTAAGATCGATGGCCGTGTTTTGTTGACGTGGCATGCCCTTTGTTTTACGGTAGCATCGGAGGACGAAAGAGATTAGAGGCACGTGGAGGGCCCAGACGTGACATAACAGCACACGGTTGGTGAGGTGAGGTTAGTGCGATTTCCAGTTTCAGTGTCGGGCCCCCGCCTTACCTCTCTTTCTCCGTCCCAGGCTTCGACGTCTTGGATGATTGGTTCGCTGCCGGATTAGATTTAGAACTAGCAACTGTTATCTTGGTTAAGGATGGAAAACTTACAATTATCTCATGAAATTTTTTTTAATTTAAAGTATATTGTTTTTATTTTTAGAAACTTATATTTTATATTTTATGATTTTATACTATTTAATAATAACATCTGAAACAGTATTTAAATTATAAGATATCATTTCTAATAATTTTAATCTCTTTAATATTTTTTTTATAATTAATAGATATTTTAAATGGTCAATTTTTTTTCTTTAAATATATTTTTTGATTTGTAAATGTATATCAGTATTTTTTAAAAATCGGTAAACTATGAAAAAAATATAAAAATCTTGAAATTACTGGAATATAATTATCAGATAGTTTGAAGGGTAAAGTATAAAAAAAGTGACTATACTTTTATCCATAGACACATTTGGTCACTATTATTTTAAGTTGTGCCAAATGCATCACTAATGATAATATTTGTTGCCAAATCAAGTATTAATTTTTTGAAATGCAGCCAAATAGGTTATCAATGTAACTGACGGTGGAAAGATTCTGTTAAATGTTAGAATATTCATTATGAGAAGATTATGTGGCAACTAAAGGATGATTGTATGACAATCAATAATGAAATGACATGACATGGAGGCAAAAGAAAAAAGGACATTTTTCATCCTCTAATTTTATCAACATTTTCACTTTAATCCCATATTTTGTCGTCGATGCCAACCTGAGGTAACCAACAAGTTGAATCTTATTTTCCAGCAAAAATTCTTTAGTTCCCTTGTTTAACACTTATCGATGCACTTTTCCTGGCTCTGGGTTTAAGATATCTTCAATTGAAGGTGGTGTGTGATTGATTCGAGGCAGTTAAGGTACAGGTTCGATTAAGGGTGTGGGTCCGATTGAGGGTGGCAACGGTGTTAGGGTTGGGTGATTGAGGGTGGTGGCGGCATCGGGTTGGGCGATTAAGGGTGGCAGCGGATCTGAGATAACCATTTTGAGAGGGTTATGTATTTAAATAAGACAAATAAAATATTAAAAACCAATATGAAACATTTGTGTCAAATTGAGGACCAATGAAGTAGTTTAAATGTCTCAGTTAATACGTTATCAATCGCTAACTCACCACTCCATTAACAAGTCATCAAAACTTACAACCCAATCATGAAGTTGAGCCTAACTTTAAACTTCAATAATGCATTTGGTACCATTTAAAAGAATGATGACAAAAATTGTCTATAACTAAAAGTATACTCATTTTTTTTGTACTTTTCACTATTTTAAATTAGAGTTTTAGAAATTGTTGTTGGACAATATAAACAAAGTAGAAGGCAAAGTATAGTTTTTAAAAATAAAGGACAAAATATATGTTAGACCAAACCACAAATAAGTTTTTGTAATTTTCCCTTAAGATAAAAAGAGTCATTTCCTACTTTGTAATTAAGGTACGGAATCCTCAATAGTTACAAGTACATGTCACTTTAATTACAAATATCATTCCTTTCCTCTTGATTGATACTCCCTTCTTTTTCCTTATTCGGTTAACTCTTCGCTTTTCACTAAATTCTAGATACCTTTCTATCCTTTTTACCTATTGTTTAATTTTTATTATTAATTACGTGTCATATATCAGCTTAATCACACTTGAAAAAAAACTCATAAGATGAATTACATGCATTGTAATAAGTTTCTAATTTCTCCAATTAAATGCATACTATCTAGACAATATTTATAATTACTTTCTCTGGTCCACGTATTTTTTAAATTTTCTGTTTCAGATCACCTAAATTCTCTATACATTTTCATATTTAGTAAATTTTTCTATATACTGCTTCCATTTTCAATTCTCAATTATAATTTGGCCTCTATACTTTTTAAAAATTTTATTTTTAGGCACTATATTTTAAAAAATTTTCAAATCGATCTGAAATTTTTTAATAAAATTTTTAAATAAGTTACTGAAGTTTAAAAAATGACAGTTTATGTCACGCATATAACGTATACGAAAATGTTGATAAAGTAGTGCATGCAATTAACTTGTGGGAAAAATATGAAAAAGCGTGAAAAGGAAGAGGAGTGGTGTGTTACAGAAGGGTGGGTTGGGTTCTAGAAGACAAAAACGTCCATATGGAAGGGATTAGGGACAGGAAGTGGTGGGATGGAACACGAAAAGTGGGGCACAGGCGCAAACAACAACAAATGTTGCTTTGCTAGTAGACACACACAACCCACGTAGAAAATTTTGATTTCTCGTGACATATAAATTATAAATAATAGTTGTAAAATGGAATTTGCATCAGCAGGTATTCAAATTTCATATCCATTTGCGCGTCGTAAACGTCACGGCCTTGCAATTCTCACCCTTCCCTCATAAATATTTCAATTTGCTATTTGTGACGGAAGCCAAATGCAAGATGCATAAGCCTACACACGTAAACCAACAATCACTCCCACCAAACCCACGTCATCCTTACCCTCACCAGCCGCAACCCCTTACCAACAATTATACTATACTTATATATCTTTGTTCATTCCAACTATCAATAATTGCTTTCTAAATGTCTCCAAACCCTCCCCTCTTAATAGAGTTTTTTCATTCCATAGCTCAGATTTCAGTTTGAGAAATCTCTTTTCTTTCCCTGAACCTTTTAAATTTTATAATGTAATTAATTATGAGTAATAAAAAGATAATAATAATTACTTTCTAAGTTAAACACACCAGAATTGAAGGAGTTTATATAATTGTACAATATGTTAAATCCAAGTTCATAGAAGCTGGTTTAGAAGAGAACTTGAGCTCCGAGCTGGTGGGTTGGGCACTGATCTCCTATTGTTTTGTGTTCGAAGGGTAAGATGAGAGACAATAGAGGATTTGGAGTAATAAATGCGGGGAAAGCTATCCTTAATGATGAGATGTGAGGGTATTTATAAGTTTTGGGTTGAACAAAACTCAATCGATCAAGAGAAGACTGCCACATGTAGAGCATCCTGCTAGTAAATCGGGCGGCCCAAATATGACAATAATCCATTTTGAATTATATAATTTTTTTTATCAGTATCATCATTGAAGTTGTGGGATAAAATTTTTGACATTGATATAAAAATTTTATAAACTTTATCTTCTTTCTGGATGCTGAATGAAGTACATATATGCTGTCATGTAGCTTAATAATAGTACTTCCTACATTCTATATCCTTTAAAATATTTAATTTTTTTAATAATTTAACTTAAATTTAACTATATTTATCTAGAACCTATATATATTTTTTTATCATTACATAAAAAGTTTTTTTATTTATATAATAGGATATTAAAAATAAAAATTTATAATTAATTATTAAATACCGAATGTCGTAAAAAATTTGGAATGAATGTAGTAAAATGTAGGCAATTTTTGTTGAAATCCTAATCAGAAAGTGAGGAACACCCCACGAGCGCGTCCGCGTCATCCGAAAAAACCCCTTCGATTTTTAATTAACCGCCGTTGACGCCCCATTCTTGACCCCGACCCCTTCAAACCACTCCCAAAGTCCCAAGTCCCAATCCAACACCTGGTTACCCCTCCTTCGCTCCTCTCCACTTCTCTATAAATTATTCCCCTTTAACTTCCACAAAGCTCAATCCACTCATACCTATAACCTATTCATATTATTCGCCAATGCAGCAGGCAATTCCTTACAAGACCTGGCAGTCGCCCTTCTTGGCGCTTCACGGCCGCGCCATCAACCTCACTAAGGAGGCCACCGACATGCTCAAGGTGGTCTCCGAGAACGCGGTGATCATCTTCTCCCGAAAGGGCTGCTGTATGAGCCACGTGGTGCGCCGGCTGCTGCTAGCGCTCGGGGTGAACCCCGCCATCTACGAGATGGAGGAGAAGGAGGAGGTGGCCGTGGTGAGAGAGTTGGAGGCCATCGGCAACGGCAAGATCGCCGGAGATTTGCAGTTGCCGGCGGTGTTCATCGGCGGGAGGTTGTTCGGTGGATTGGAGAGGATTATGGCCACTCATATTACTGGGGAGCTGGTTCCTGTATTGAAACAAGCCGGAGCCTTGTGGCTTTGATCAATTTCATATACTACTACATTAACAGCTACCTAAATTCATCCGCTAGAACCACAAGTTGTTTTTTTTTTTTTTTTTTATTTCCTCTGTTTTTCCTCTTTCCTATGTGATTTATGAAGAATTAACACAACTGAGGATGTGAATTTTTTGGCTGTAGACTTATTTGAGTGAAGTACACATAGAGATAGTAGATCTTCTTGTATTTATATTTTCCAGCTGCATCACAATGTTATTGTGGGGTGTTTTCTGGAGTTCTTTTCTCTATTTAGTAGAGCTTTGGTAGAAAATCCTTCGAATAATTATGAGTCAGGCCCGCGCTGGTTTTGGAGATCATTTTTATTTGGGTTCTTTGTTTTTTTTTTTTTTTAATTTTTAATTTAATTATCGGCGATGAAATGGATGATTGGAAACAGATGTACATTCTGATACAAAAAAAGAAAGAAAGAAAGAAAGAAAGAAACAGATTTACATGGAGCAGCTGTATCCAGATTACTTACGGGGTAAGGTTGAGGTAATAAATATGGTAAGGGAAGGAAAGGTTTGATCACATCACATCACATGGGTTAGTTACATCTCCCTGTTTTTGGTATAAATAAAGAGATATTTTTACCTTGTGCTTTGGAGTAACCTTTTAGGTTGGCGCTTATTGGACCAAATGTTCCCCGAATTTTCTCCCTATGCCGGCCGGCCAATAGGTTTGTTTGGTGCTACTAAGTTAGTAGTACCACTACCACTACCCAGTAATTGGTTTCTTTATAGGCAAGAAATCAGTGGGTAATGCATTAGCTAACGAATACGCAAGTCAGCTGCCCCAGCCCACAGTAGTTGCTCACTAACATCTAATCCTTGCAAGTAACGTGATCCGCTTTTTCAACTCTATTTTCTTATACCTAAACTCGATTTCTACACAGAAGGATTTATTAAAAACCTCTCCAAACTGTCAGTTAAACTTAAATGAAAGGGGCAATGACGTGGAAAATTTTATCCTGTTTGCTTGTCTAAATTTGTCTGGACTTGTACTTTGAAATTCATTTTTAAGCGGAACCAGATATATCGTGACCAGCTCAGCGCCATACATCATGTGAATCAATTGTGTCACACAGAAAATGACCGTACAGATACAGGACGGTGAAGGCCTATTCAAATTACCATTCAAAGACGGTTCATATCGTATCAAACCAGGAATTAAAATCGTCCATTGCTTTTGACTTTGTAACATGACTAGAAGAAGATGAAGCCTTGACGACTGCTGCATCATATGCCTTCGAGAGCTGAGGTGACTCCTTTTGCATTGCTAAATAAGATGTTCCCTGGAGAAATTCGTCCAGAGGTTCATCTAGGCCAGCACCGGCAGCTGAGGTCTCGGACATACTTGCTCCTTTCCCAAGAGCATGCCCTACGACTGAAGATCCCTTCCCACAAAGCTCGTTACTCGATGTTTCCGCTAGTAGACTATCAAGTTCATCATCAAAATCAACAGCCATGGCGGCTGCAGTTTTGGACAGATCCGTGACATTTCTAGGAAGCTGCAGTAGAGGTGCGGAAATTTCCTTTTGCAAGTCACTTGTGGTACTTCCACCTTTGATGTCAGACGATCCACAAGGCTTGGCCTCATTAAATGAGTCCAGAAGCATGTCAAGCTCTGCTTCTGCGACCCTCGCATCAAAATTTGAAAGCTCCTCCCCTGTGGGTTCAATAGAATTAACATTCCCTGTAGCTCCAGAGTCTTGTCCTCTGCTTTCCACAGGTAAGCTGAGGGGATGGAAATCATCCTTAAACCGATCCTTCATATCCAAGCCTGCATTTGGGAATGTTGATTCTTGATGGTTGCTGCCTGAGTGCAGAGATGATTGCTCAAGATCTTTGTCTGAAATGTGGAATCTCTGGGAAAACTCACTGAGAAACAACCCTTCATTTGTTTGAGGGGCTTCTCCACTCTCACAAGTTGTTTGCGTCTGCTCTGGTTCCTGATGGTTGGTTGCCTTCACATTTCCTCCACGCTGCCAAAAACAACCATGAAAATGCTTCCAGTTGATGGGAAGAAATGGGTTTACAAATACACCATAGCACAAAATCATGTCATACTAGAACCCAACATCTCCTGAAACCGAAATTTTTAGTGAAGCATACTTTGATGCTAGGATCCTCTAAGACTGTCAGAGAAGCAATTTAGCACCAAGCATAGTTTTCGTGTCCTTAGGCAAACTAATCAGCTAGCAGTAATCACTCCCAGAAAAGTCAAATATTGCCATATACTCGGTAACAGGATGTTAGAACAAAGGCATACCATCTCAGGTGGCAAAACGTCTTCTTCAATAAAAAGCCTTTGACATATGTCTATCTTTTCCAACTGTTGAGCGAGAGCATGCAAATTCAGGGAGAGAAATGATGCCTACCAGTAAAGAAACATAAAATCCCAATGAGAAAAAATATGGATAACCTGCACAATCTAAAGGTGGATCAAGGTGACGTTCAATTCAAATAAACAACTATGAAATAGACCATTTAACTTTAACCCTCCAAAGAAAAGACCTTCTGTAGAAGAGCTTTCTTCAGTGTTTTGCATCCCTGTGGAATCCCAATGTTTCAGTCCAACAAGAAAGGTGAATTCCAGTACTTATGCTACATCATGCTAGTCACACAAACACTTTCAACTAGCACATTTCACTGCACTAGCTTTCCCTTCATTTTATGTCACAAACCCTCTCAGCATAAAATAAAAGTTTCATTTAGGAACTTTATGGCTATATAAGAATCATAAGAAAAATCAGTCAATGTAATTTGGAGCAGGGCAGGGCACGAAAGAAGGGAAAGGATTTCATCATGTATCACAATGTTTGCTAAAGATTGGATAAAGAACTGCAAAGAATCTCATGACATGAGCAGAAAGATTTGCATGCAAATGAGACATAGAAATCAACTAGCAAACACTATTAATAAGAAAAAAAGGCTAAAAATTATATACGAATAGATTGAAGCATTCCTAGTGTATGTAAAAAGAACAACTTCCTGATAAGAGTTATCCTTTCCATCACAAAGAAAAATTTGGTTACCAAGAAACAGATAAAATAAAAAAGCATAGAACTACCTCATGAGTACCCGATGTTTTATCCTCCACAACAAAATTATCGTCCCTAGTCCATGACAAGATATTCTCCCCCCTGACAGAGATCATAGACTCAACAAACTGATTGAAGTCTCCTGAAATGTTGAAAGCAGATATTTGGACCAAACAATGATCACTGTCATCAACATCATCACCATACTTCCATTGTTTTTTAAAGTCATATTGACAGTAAGAGTCCATTCAAATCAGGGAAAAACACTCAATCAACTAAATCACATTTTGTACCTCACTTCTTTCTAGAGTAAAAAGAACAGAAAAAAAAAACATTTGATTCTCTATTTAGAAACAAAAATAGCAATAAACTGAATTGATTGACAGAAAATCTTAAAAGAAAACAAGAAATACCAGGAAGAACATCACTCAATGAAGGGAAGTCATCTGGATAGGGATTTGACAGAGCATGAGAGCGAGCCTCAGAAATGAGGTAATTATAATCAGCGCCTTTGCTCTTGGGAAGGACAGCATCAGACACCTGAGGTGCATTGCTGGCAGAAACAGATTCAGAATCTGAATCAAGCTGTTCCTCATAGCGATCAAAATTCGATGGCAGAGCAGATACACGTTGAGCCTGATGGGCCTTTTCCCTCAACTGTTTACTAAGCGGCTTCTTGGAATTTGCAGCATTGCTGCGGCTGTCAGAGGTTGATTTTGGCTTTGGACTCTGGTGAGGCTTCTTGCTGTGTTGCTGCGAGTGAGCTCTCTTTGATTTTGCCAATGATTTGACATCCATCAGTGTCGCGAAAATGCTAGACCATGGATTATATGGAAATCAATCAACCACTGCAGCAGAAAATTAATCAAGTAGTCACTGATCTTGGAGGAATCAGGGTTCCTGGAATGGCTTCAATAAGCAAAACCCTAATGGGGTCACAGTGGGGCTGTGTCAAAATGCCAAGGAATGAAGGTAGACATCAGTATGAGAGTCATAAGTGTAATCAACAGCAGTGTCTTATTTATTCATTAATGTATTACCACAATTCACAGGTCTTCTATTGAGAATCTGAAAGAATGGAAACAATTTGCACCCCGATTAGCCAGAGGCACATCATGGCTAACACAATATAAGGTAAATTTAGCATATCTCCATCTTGATCACTGAATATGCCAAAGAAACGGAGAATGAATAAAGAAAACCATTAAGGAAGCAATCAAGGAGTATAAGCAGGAAAATGAAGGCGGCTGGAAACACACGAAAGCATCTAGGACAGCAGAAAGGTGACACTGCAAAAGCAATTGAAAAGCAACTGCTGTAAATCAGCAAATCTTACAAACACAATAGGGAGACTCGAATGGCATAAACAATGGATTTAACAACCACTCAGAAACATCCAATTGAATAAAAAAGAATTCGACCAGGATGAAACAAATTATTAATAAAAGCTCCGATAGATAATCAACATAGAAGAAAGATCAAAATAGGCTTTTAGGTGATCCCCTTAATCAACAAAGGGCAACATATGGAGAAAAAGCGAAACAAAAAATGAAAAAAGTAAAGAACATAAATGAGTAATCCTAAAACCGCGCAGGCCGTACCTAGAGACTGTGTGACAGCCCGACAGACATACTCAAAGAAACCCTAAACCCAGAAGGAATTGCGCAAGAAGAAGGGGACCAGACGAGAAGAAGAAAAACATGTTCATCGGCGGAGGCACAGGAAGAGTTGATACAAGATACCATTATCGTCATAAAACAGACAGGGCCAGGCCATACCGAGAGAGAAAGTGAGACGATGGTGTCTGGGCGGGAGAAAGCGAAGCGCAACCCTTGGAGGAGATTGAAGGAAGCTTGGATGGGGTGGGGACGATACCTCTCCGCTCTGCTGGACTGGATCGAGTGGACAGAAACGGCGTCGTAAAGAGGCGCCCTCCGGTCCTGGAGCCGCAGGCCGCCCCACCAAAGTGCTAGTACAGTACAGTAGTACTTGGTGACACGGTGTGTCGGATCGGGCCTCCAAAAAAATTGCTAAGCGATCCATCTGGACCAAATTTGGATAGGATTGAGTGGGGCGGCTTTAGGTATTAGACCCAGTCCAATATTTATTTTGTTCGGCCTATTAATCCTGGGATATGAAACCAGTAAGACAGGTTCTCTCTGGCCCTCTTTTCTTTTCTTTTCTTTTCTTGCTTCTTTCTTCTTTGTTTTTTTTTTTTTATTTGTGATGGTTAGGGATGAGCATGGGTCGGGTTGGTTCGGTTTTATAATGGAACTGAACCAACCTAAAATGATCTCGGTTTCAAAATTTTTCTACCCAACCCAGAACCGAGAACCGAACAGAACCAGAACCATGGTTCTGGGTTTCTCGGTTCTGGTTCTCGGGTTTTTCGGTTTATATTATATATCTATAACAACACTAAAATTCAATAAATCTACATCCATAATCAGTTTTATGACATATTCAACATAATATACAATTAAATTAATATTTAAATATACCTACTTAGATACATTCAAAAGAGTTTAAAATGTTGTTCTTACAAAAATGGTTCAAAAAAATTGCTCGTGGGGCATTTTTATCTCAACTAGTTTACTTCATTCCAGTAATTCTAATATTGGTATGACATTCAATATAGAAAACTGAACATTTAAGACTATATTCTTCAGTATCAAAACCTAAAATATGTGGATGTCATAAATTTTTAATTTTGCATGACTCAAATGAAAAAATATCATAATTGTGTCGTAAAGAGTAGTCTGGAATAAAAGATCGAAAGCAAAATGACTTAAGAGTGGTGGGTCTATGAAGCAAAGTGATTTAAGTGAATATGGAGAAATTTCGTAAATGATCTCATAACTTCCATACTGTTTCAATTTGGAACATCAGTTTAAGAGTTTAATATAAAAACACAAAATAACCATCATAATACTTCAAAGAAATATGTGTGTGTGTGTGTGTATAGATATATTAGTAATACTATTATATAATTATATAATTATATATATATATATATATATATACATATATATATATCTCGAGTTCGGTTCCACCTCGGGTTGGTTCCATATGGAACCAGAACTAACCCAAAAACCGTCGGTTCTCCTATATGTGGAACCAACCCGAAAACCATGATCAATTTTTACCCAACCCAATGGGGGTGGTTCGGTTTCAGTTTCGGGTTTACCCAATCTATACTCACCCCTAGTGATGGTCTAGTCCTCTTATTTCTAGAAGTTTAATTTAGAGCTGATTTGTTCAATATTCGTATTAGATAAGAACAATATATCAGCTGGTTCTTGATGTTTTTTTTTTCCTGCAATGCTTATCAAATTTAAATGGTGGAATATGTGGTTGTCCATCAAAACGGAAACGTATTAGTTTTTTTTTCCCTTTATATATTTAATGATGTTGTGTCACGTTATTATGATTGTTTTCTATATATGACGATCAATTTTAGAGAAGCACATAAGGTTATGCAGAGATTTGCAGACAAGGATTATAGCTCTCAACAACAATACGGACATTTAGGTTATAATGAATTTGCACCATTATGTCTTTAATAAAATTTGCAACTTAACCCTACAGGTTTTAAAGTTTATGCCTATTCGTTGTAAAGTAATTATCTATTGCCCCTACTAACCATTTTTTTTTTCACTCCACCCCTACCTACGACTAATCCTACTACTTTGATGGCAAATTCTCAAATATGCTCTCTAGATTGACCCAATACATGGACTACAAGACCGTGTCATACTCATATTGGGTCGCATGATGCCTTACATGTTTGTGTTAAGAACCTCTAGAAAGGAAAAAAAATGTCTAGAATGTTAGGCTCTTAGGGGTCCACAAATGGCTGTGTCGATGATGTGCTAGCAACTAGGTTGATGGTGCCTAAGTTTTCTTCGGTGTGAAATAGTGGCCGTTGGAGTGGCTAGACTTTAGCTTGGGTTGTGTGGTGGCTAAAGAGTGTGCAGGACCACATCTCAGGAGGAGAGTCAAACGTGTCCCAAATTGATTACAGTTGTCTAGGTAGATGTCATGTCATCCTTAAATTTGAAAATAGATGGTTCAGTCACTACCATAAAATTATAAGTTTGATCCCTAGACTTATAAAAATTTTACAATGAATCACTAAGGTTTGAAATGTGACAGTTGAAGCATTGACATAAAATTACATGTTTAGTCTCCAAAATTTTAATAATTTTATTATAAATTCCCTAAATTTTGAAAAGAAAAAGTACAAGTGCTAAATGAGAGTACATGTTTAGTTAGTGTAGTTTTAAAGATTTTACTATCAAATCCGTAAAGATTGAAAAATGATAGTTTAGACATTGACATAGAATTACAGGTTTTGTCCTATAATTTTAAAATTTTTCAGTCAATTCCTAAAGTTTGAAAAGTGATAATTTAAGCACTTGCATAAAATTACAGTTGGTTTAATTCATAAAATTTCTCACTAAAAACTCACAAACCCTAAAATATCACACAATTTACGTACAAAGCACCAAAATCACTGAAAGAAACTTAGCAATTTTATATTAATCAACAAAATAACTCATGAATCACCAATGAGTCTAAATGAGAGATAAAAAAACCATAAACAATCAAGAAATTTGGAAATTTTGAATGAATGAATAAAGGGTACTTGAAGCGGTGGTTGTGATGATCTGGTAATAACGGTGCTTTAAACAGTGATGGTAGGACACTGAAGGTGAATGGACAATGTTATGGAGGAGAGGAAAATTGGGAGAGAGGTTGAAAAAAGAGACTTAGGGTGAGGGAGGGGAGAAATAAAGGAGAAGAGTTCAAGCAAGTGTTGGTAATTAATCATCACATAATCTTTAGTATAATTGTAACATTTTTGTGATAGAAAATCATTGCAAAAAATTTCATAATGATGACATAACCCTTTGTCATGAAACTCACACTATAAGAGGGAAGACCTTTTGCTATGAAACTTATCTTAGGTAGATCATAAAAAATATACATTTGCTATGAAAAATTCCATAACAAGTAATGGTAGGAAAAATTCCCGTCACAAATAGTAATTGTTGCAACGTCCTAGTAAAAGTGGAACGGCTAAAATTATCACAAAAAATTGCAATGATTCTGTTATGATTGCCTTTTATCTCAATTTTACCTCGATACATATTGTGGCGATTATAATCATCCTAACCTGTGGTAAACAATTCTAACAATTTTGCTACGATTCTTAGTTTATCTGTTTTTTTAATGACTGATTTTAATGTATTTCATTAATCAAATTAGTATATCATATTAATTGTTACTAGTAAATTAGTTGTAACTGAATAACAAAATATTATTAATATAAATATCAATACGTTAAATAAATATGTCAATTAATTACAGAAATAAGAAAAAGACATTTAAACTCTATTTACATCAATAATAGAAATATCACTGTTATAGCTGTGGAGAATGACTATTGCGTGGACTTTCATCATCAGCTCTAATACTGAAGGACCCGGTCTGTAGTTTGGCATCAGTATGTGCCTACCAAAATACATTGGATAATTAATTAATTTTGTGTAACTTATAAAAAAGTACTAGTAAACTTAAATTAATTACTTTTTAACCATAAATTTGGTACTTGTGTCATCTAATTCATAAAATTTAACTAATTACATTTTTATCTATAATTTTTGTTCTTTTGTCAATTAAGTCTTCAAACTTCCATTAATTGCCTTTTTAACCATTTATTTGGTACTTTTGTCATCTAATTCTTAAAATTTAATTAATTTCATTTTATCCATATTTTTTTTATTTTGTCAATTAAGTCCTCAAACTTCCATTACTTGCCTTTTTTACCAATTACTTTTTTTATCCTTAATTCCCACTTACCCATTAGATAAACAACCCAAAATCATACTAATCCATTCTAATTAATCACAACATAAACCAATAATTTATATAATAAACCAACAAATCACATATATAATAAACCAAGAAATGTCCATAAACAATAATCAATTAAACTAATCCATTCCAATTAATCACATAATAAACCAAACTAATCAAACCAAACTAAAGAAATAGAGAATTGTACCTATTGATAGAGAGCAGAGATTTGGTTGGGGGAAGACAGGGTGGAGGAAGAAGAAGATGAAAGATGGTTGGAAGGTGGAGGAGGAAGGAGGAAAAAGGAAACAGCGGTGTGGAGAAAATTTGGCCGATAGAGGGGACAACATGGAAGAGATCTAGTGTAGTAGAAGGAAAGACAGAGGAAGAGAAAACGGGCGGAGAAGGAGACCTAAGGACAGAATGAGAAAAAGACTAGTGGACCTAGATTCAATAGAGGAGGAGGAGACCGGAAGAGAAGTCCAGTGGAGGAGAGATGAAAGAAGATAAGAGGATGTAAAACGATTTGGAAATGAGGAGGCAAGAGGTGAAGGAAAGTTTAACTCTTGATATTGCAATGATTTTTCCATGCTTCTCTTTAGCTATGATTTAGCCTCAATTAGCCCATAATCAATGTAAAATCATTGCAAATAGAGTGATTTTGCCATGCATTTTTTTGCAAATGTCCCTCTCGAATTTTCTAGCAAAATTTTCATCGCCCACCTAAATTTCCCTCTATTTGGTTTAATTTTTCCTATTTTTTCCCCTGATTTACCCTCAATCTTTTATTTATTCCTTTGCGTTTTCCATGACATTCAACTACTAATAAACTATAGAAACTTAAACAAATTTTCTTAAATTGAAAGTTAATGAAAAGTTTAGGCTTTGTTATAGTAATTATTATCAATGACTAAAAAATTAATTTTCAAAATATTTAAAACCTAATTTATGAATATAAACAACTTATGGACCAATGTTGTAATTTTCAAAAATTCCTACAAAATTATTAAACTTACAAAAGATATGCTACTTTCTAAATGTAAAAACACCTATATGGAAACTTTAGGATTTAGGGTTGGTGTTTTAGGGTCATGCATGGTTTAGTGTGTGTGTTTAGGGTTAGGGTTAAGGTTAGTTTTAGGGTTTAACGTTCAGTTTTAAAATTCAGGGTTAAGGTTAAGGTTGATGGGTATGGTGTTTAGGGATTATGGTTAGGGCTAAACTTGGAAGACTCTTAAAAGTTTATAGTTGCTAAATTCGGAAGTCTCAGAAAAGTTTAGAGTTTCTAAATTTGGAAGTATCCAAAAAGTTTGGAGATAGGGTTAGTGTTAAGGTTGTTAGTGTTTAGAGTTTAGTGTTTATGGTTAGTGCTTAGGGTTATGGTTTAGTGTTAGTGTTTAGGGTTAGGGTTAGTTTTAGGGTTTAGGGTTATGGTTAGTGTTAGTGTTTAAGATACTTATGGTTAGGGTTGTGGTGTTTAGGGTTTAGGGTTTAGTATTTAGTGATTGGAGTTTAGGGATACAGGTTTAAGGATTAAAGTTTAACTTTTAGGTTAGGGTTCCAAGGTTTATGTTAGGGTTTAGGGTTAGGATTAGGGGTTTTCTTAGGGTTATGGTTAAGGTTGAGGGGTTTTGGATTAGTGTTTATTGCGTGTTTAGAGTTTAGGGTTTAAGGTTTAGAATTTAGGAATTAAGGATTTAGGGTTTAGGAATTTATAATTTTAGGGTTTAGGGATTTAGAGGTCAGGGTATTTATAGGAATATCATAGCAGTATGTCATATGATTTTGCTATGCTTTTTTGCTATGATTTGTTTTCGTAGCAAATTTGTGTATTTGAAACGATTGTAATCGTTGTAAAATTTTTTTGCAAATCCGTAGGAAATTGGGACAATTTTCTATCGTAGCAAACGTAATCATAGAAAAATCATCACATTTATTATTTTTAGTCTAAGCTCATTTTAGCTACTATTCATTTTTGCCGAGCTCAAAATTCTCATAATTGTTTATCGCAAAAAGTACCCCATTTGTCATTCATCGTAATTTTGGTGTCCAACTAAATTTTACAATTTCAAAAGCTTGACTTTTGTTTTTCCAGCTTTTGGCTATGTTTTTTAGTATGTTCCTTTTTTTCAATAAAATTTTTTGACTTTTGTAGTGTTTCTGCATCGAATTCCATAATTGTAGCATATAGATTAGCAATTTGAAATTTCACCACCATTCTGTCATGCAGATCTATGACAAAATTATTTTGTCACAAATATAATTATAACAAAATCGTCATAATATTATATAGTTCATTGGTCAACACAACAGTTGAATGATTTTATGATGATTGCTTATTGCTACAAAATCATTTGTCAGTATACCAAAAGAAAACAATATTCATCACAGTTATGTGTAGTAAATATCTTTATCTCTTGTAGTGTATGAACAATGAAGAATAACAAGGAGGTGAAGTCACGATGGGCAAAGAAGCTAGAAAAGAAACACACATTACTAAAAAAATTGTTATTTTTTTGGAAAAAAAAATGGCATAAGGGTTGATCATTAGTAATTACTAATGGCTAGCCATTGGAATATGAGCCGTTGAAAATTTTCCAATGGACTAACCTTGTAGTTTTTTGTCCAACGGTTTTGAGGTTTCCAACAACTAAGCTATTAGAAATTACCAAAAATTTTGATAGTTGAAAATTTCCAATGACTTAAATTGTTGAAAATTTCCAACAACCATGTAGCTGGAAAAAAAATTTTAAAATAAAAAAATATAGGGAATTTTTTCCATGGTCAATTACCTCTCTCACACACACACACACACACACACATCACACCGTACCAAAAAAGGTAATTGAAACTAACAAGATATAAATTTTCTTTTAAATCCTGAAATTAAAAAAAGTTCAAGAAATTGTATATATCAATGGGAAACTAACGAATTCAATTTCTAACAACAATAGTAACAAATCACCGACATTTAACACATTTTGAAATCTAAATTACTCATATTTTTTCTCATTTCCACAACAAACCTCTAAATTGAACCACGAATGTTGGATATTACTGGGTAAGCCTCCAAACTGTGAAAACAAGTAAAAAATCACACTCATTCAACCAAGAAACACATATCTCAAAACTTAAAAATAAAAAAAATTTCACAAAATAAACTATATAATGCAAAAAAAAAACTTACTAGATTTGCTGGATCGACACCAAATCTACCAATTTAGGTCAAAGAAATAGCAATGAGATACTCTGGGTAGTCGATTTGTTGATCTGTGCGTGTGTGTGCTTGTGAGAATGATAGAGGGACAAAGAAGCAAGAAAGACTGGTTTGGAGCTCGAGCTGGATGGGCCTTTTAAATTTGATTTTCCAATGGGTTGGTCATTGGAAATAAAAAAAAAATGTTTCTAATGACCTAGCCA
Organism: Aquilaria sinensis; assembly: GCA_005392925.1. Taxonomy (NCBI): domain Eukaryota; kingdom Viridiplantae; phylum Streptophyta; class Magnoliopsida; order Malvales; family Thymelaeaceae; genus Aquilaria; species Aquilaria sinensis. Next base: position 207,335 of record SMDT01000838.1, read on the forward strand.
TTGAAAAATTTAAAATTTGCCCCCTCTCATGATTTTTAATAAATAGAAAAAAATCCATTTCCTTTATTTATACATAAATGTAAAACAATTGTGCTTTCCAACGATTATACACATTGAAAATTTCCAATAATCTAGCAATTGGAAATTGAAATTTTAGAATTTCTAGCAGCTTAGCTATTGGAAACTTTCTAATAGTTGCAAGCGTCAGAAATTTATAATTGTCAGACTGTTGAAAACTAAAACTCAGAAAACACAATTTCATTAGTTCAGAATTTCTAATACTTGGCTATTGCTGCACTCTAGCAGTTGTAACCCAAGTGTAGATTGTCGCAAGTAATAAAATATTGGGAGTCCGAGTGTCGAATCACAGGGAAGTGAATTAAGAAATACAAATTACAACTATTTAATAAGGAAGGTTTTTGGTGCAGGGTGTGAACAGGTGTTGATTGAAAACTCAAACTCAAATAAAATAGCTAAGGTTAGAGGATCCACTTTTAGTATATCGGTTATAATTAATTTTAGCCTATCTTACCACTCAATTGAGATCCACATATAAAGAAGGTCCCAATTGGGGAATTTAGTTAATATTAACATTCATTGATCTTAAAACGCCAATGCTTGCTAATAGGTTCAAGTATCTATCATGTCAGCTTTTATCGACAATAACTCAAGATTTCAATATAGCCAGCAGAGCCATGTTCTATAGAGAGAATTAAGCAGCTTTTGTGCCAATGATTGACTATGATGAATCAAGACTCTCACTTAACAATGAGGGAAGTTAAATAGATTAAGGAAGAAAATACCGTTAACGTTGTGATCTATTCAAATCAATCATAACCTCTACACCAAAAGCTTCACCTTTTCACCTTAGCAAAAAGAAGATTAGTTAGCCATAATAAAAGTAAGCAACATATAGAAAGATGAAATAAACATATATTAAAAGATTAAGAACAAAGAAGAAGAAGAACGAGAAAACACTTGGACAGAGCTTCGGTATTAAAAACTAGAACAAGAACAAAGAAGAAAATCTAAAAAAGATACAAAAACATGGAAGTGGCCTAAGAAAATGACCTCCTTCACCCTCCCCCCAAGGTGCCTATTTATAGAGTTTTGGGGTTGATGAAATGGTAAAATGTAGGTGAATACAAATCAACAATGGCAGGCCGCAACTTCTTTGAATTTTTAAGCCATCATAGACATTAGATCAGCTCTTCCTCAAAGCACAGAAGTTGTAGATCTCCTCTTTAGTTTTGAATCGATAGCTTGCTCATTCAAATCGGACATCTGTAGCTCAAATTATGATTTTTCTACCGAAACTGCTCTTCAGCACACAAAATAACGAAGGGTCTCATCTATAATCAGATTTCGGTGATGAAAATTATCAAACTAACTTGCGGAATGAAGCAGAGTTGAAGATCTATGTGTTGGCTTTCAGATGAATTTAGAATCACTCAGTTCCGATACCTACAGCTCCAGTTATGATTTTTTCTCGTGAAGGACCGGCAAGTAATGATTTTTACCTACATAAAAAATAATTATTTAATATATATATTTTAATATTAATGAACAGTAAACCACGTATGAACAATAAGTAGGTGAATAGTGACAGGTGAATAGTAAAAATGCATGAATAGTAACCCTGTGGAAAAAAAATGCTCAAAATATAGAAATTAATCATACTTAAAGTGTATAATGATGATTTAAACCCCTTAATAACAATACACTTATGAGTATTCATCAGTTGTTAGAAAAACAGTATCCTTTTTTTCAAAGGTTGTACATATTGAAAATTTCTGATGGCTTAGTAATTGGAATTTTGACGGTTGGTAAATTCATATTTTTTAGTAGTAACAAGAATAAGGGATAGGTACAAGCCCAATTTGGAAGACATAAGGCTAATGACCCACAACTAATCTCAAAGTTAAATTTGCTGGTGTGATAGCAACAACCATTTTGGGTTAGGATGCGATATGCTGATAGACTCACGCAAGTGTGAGTTAAGACCATATTGTAGAGCATGTACACATGTATACTGGCGTGAGTTTATCAGCGTATCGCATCCTAACCCAAAATAATTGTTGTTGTAAATACTTCATTCTGTTTTTTTCCTAATCTTTTTTGTTTTTTAGTATTTTGGTCACAAAACAAATATGATTCCTTCATCTATCCGTTTGTGCTAGGGCCATGTACGCCAGCAATTTGGGTAACCCTTGATCTTATTTAATTTAATTAGTATCTGCTTTATTCACGGAAAAAGAAAATAGATTCGTTGGATGTATATGTCTGTTAAATCCTACACTATATGTGTTTATATATGGTTTATGCGCATAGCATTCCACATATTTAAGAAAGGGGCAGTGTCAATTTTGGGCACTATACTATATAACAAAAATCACTTTTATTTAGCGCAATCACATCATACTCTTTAACATGCAATTCCCGAACTTTTTCTCAATTAGTTTTTGGGTTTGTTAGCATATTATCCACAACTTTTTATTGTTAGCCATGTTTTAACATATTGACTTGGGTAAGATGTATTTTCTCTCTGTTACTAAAAAAGTGTACTTAAATAGCATATTATCCATCCTTTTTTTTTTCTTTCTATCAAAAAACGAAAAGGATGGACACGTGTAAGATCGAGGTAGACTATATAGATTATGATTCATCTTATATCTATTTTTCAAGTTTGGGCCCATGAAGTCCTAAATGCTCTTTTCTATATGTGATGTTAATATGACATCTGCAAGATATTTTTGTGGATAGTTGAAAACTTACATAACTTTTACTGCAAAATTGATGTGCACAATAAGTTGTGCCTGGTAGATCAATTATTGGTAAATTATGGTAGTATTAATTTGGCGCTATTAAATTAATAAATTTTTATTATTGCTTAGTTTAAATTTTACTTCAAATGGAACCCATATAATATCATCATTCATAGTGTGAAGTTGATTTTGAAAAATTCTCAGTAAGTAAACTGTTGTTAATATATGGACAAATTTTATACATGTGCCTCATGTTTTCTCTTTCCTACTAGACTCAGACATTGATTTTTACCATTGCTAGCTAGTGGCTTTGGTACTTATATCACAATATGTAAAGGTTCAGGACCTAATTGTTAAAATGATATCAAAGATTGATGGGATCACTATAATTTTTAAGTGTAATCAAATGGTGAAAAGGTTTTGTGGTTGTAGGCAATTAGGCCAGAGACATTACTGAACGAGTGGCAAATCATCTTTGGTAAAAATTCAGAAAAGCAGTTTTTGAATCTGAACAATACCTTGTCTTTTCCTTAATCCTTCTCTCTCTAATGTAATTAAGTAATTATTAACCAGGGATCAATGATTAATCATAATGGATCGGCCATTCATCTCCAACAAAATATCTCCTTGAATTTTCATAATAATTCGTACGCTTTTTGTTTAGTGGAACTTTGGGCTCTCACAAATTGATAGCGACTTTGTTCAACTTCCCGCAACATTTATATCCTTATCGACCCATTAATTAAATATTTCTTTTGTTTAGGCGTGATTTGGACAATAACAAATTCTAGGTTTAGTTTGGGTGTTATTTGCTCTCCCCCAATAATGCTGATCAAATTTCAAATGTCGAAATTGATTTATAGAAATGGACGGCCCCTGCCCAGTCTCTAAAAAGGATAGCTGTCTATGCATGGAACACCTTTATGAGAAAGAGAGAGAAGGCTAGTGGGTGCTTTTGCTTTTCATTTTTAAGCCTTCCAAAAAGAAGAAAAAAAAAACATACACTACACTAATTAAGAAAGTTTTGATGAAAGATTAATTAATGCATGTAATACACTTTCGTCTGGTTGATTGAGCCTTGATAGTTGCTCATTCGACGTTTTCCGGGGGTCTATTAAGGTTAGTGCTAGCTCTAGCATTAGCTCACTTTCAAAAAGTTCATATTAGTGATAAATTTATATTTATTATATTTATTTTTCTCATATTTAGTATGTTTTAATATATTTTGAACATTAAAGATATATTTTGAGTATGTTTTGTAGCTTATACCATATTTGGATTTAATTGATTGAAAGTGGATTTAATTGAAATTTTACAAGTTTTAATTTGGTTATGTTTTTTTAGGATTTTAATAGATTGACGATATTCCGATAGAAAAATTATGTATTGAGTTACAGAGATTGGAATCAAGTGATTCTTGATTCATTGGAAAGTTAACATATGGAGCTACAAATCACATTCAGACCATGAAACCCAGTTTGTACATTAAGAGGGTCAAATTCAACTTCAAAGTAGCGATTTGTAAGTGATCCCTGGTTTGAAAGCAGTTGCGGTATTTTGGGCATATCTTTGGCTGTAGATGTCCGTTTTATACGATTTAGGTGTCATTTTGAAGATAAGAAAGAGATCTACAACTTTAATGCTTTGAGTTTTGATAGATAATGCATGAATTAAGGTCGAATCTCAGCTTGAAGTTGCTGCTGATGTTCTGAAGTATTGCTTGTTTGACAACTTTGAAACCTTCTAGTTATTTTGAATATTTTTATTTGTGTGGAATATTTTTGTATAAATATAGAAAGTTTAGGGAGAGTTTGTGAATTTATCACAACATGTTATTTTTTTTAGGTTTTAAAGACAGGGGCTGTGCCCCCTCTCACTCTCTCTCTTTTTCAACAATTTTTGTTTTTTTATTCTCTTTTCTTTGTTTTTCTTGCAAACATGAGCTAGTAATTTTTCTAATTCAGTTTTGGGGATGACTTCTATTGCCAACACCGGTTGTGAGAATTGGTTTTTCTTGCTAAAACTTTTTTTAATTTTAAGTATATACTTATTTGTTGTTCAGATTTATTGCAATTAATTTTCTAGTTCTCGCTTGTTGGATTGGTTATGCGATTGCAAATCTGTTTGATTTTCTTTCAACCGCTTAGGTGAAGAATTTGATTTAGAAGCAAGTGAATTGACTGGGATTACTTTTATTTCTAGTTAGTTTATACAGATAAGTAAGACAAGTTAAATTGTTTAAGCTTTTGGATTATTACCTGAAATAAACTTTTGTTCATTGTTCTTAATGTTACTTTTGGGTTTATTAGAAATTGCTTTTCAATATCTAGTTACTCAAAATTAAGAAATTAATTTGAAGCTTTTCCTGGTTAATTTTATTGTTAAATTCTTTGGGTTCCTTTTAGCTTTAAAGAGAGTATTGTTTATTTGCTCGGGTTGAAGGAATATTTTTTTTCGATGATCAACTGCGTAACTGAAATGGATAATCAAATTTAAACTGAGCGTTTGTAATATTGGTTAATTTTATTTTGATTCTACAGTTAATTTATTTCAGCATTCAATTAAAAAAAACTCCCTAACATTTTATTTCAGTTTTTTGACAGAAAGCTGTCGGTTAAACAATTCCCCTTATGATTCGATCTGGTTTTCACTACTATATTACAAATTTATTTATTTTGAGTTGTTAGTGATATCAGAATTATTTTTTGCGGTTTCGACGACCAACCAATTAGCATATGTACATTGACCCAATTTGAACGAAATTGAGATTGCCGATCGTTTAACGTTTTTCTTTTCTTTTTTCTTTTTTTCTTTTCTATTGAGAATGTGTTACATGTACAAGATGGTAGATGTCACTACAAAAAAACAGGGTATGAAGTGTTTGCTATATGAAACATGAAAAATTTGAGCTATAATTGAACCACTTTTAAATTTATCTTTCTTCTTTTTGAGAGTACGGCCACTCAGGGCTTGGCCATCGCTAAGGCCAAGATAGGTGTTACTCTTTATCAATTCACCTAACTAATAAGAACTGTATCATTTGTTATCTTACATTTAATTGTAGTACTTCTTTCATATCTTTCTTATCCCCCAGTTTATATACTTATGAGGTTCATTTTGTCTTTTAACGTTGTTGCAGTGTAATTTGTGGTAGCGTTTAATGCAAATATATCAATAAAGTGTTGGGATGAATAGAGAAAAGATTAGATTTCTAGCAATTAAAATTGAGTTTAACTATTGATAAAAAAAAAACTTTTCCATGAAAAGAAAGAAACTGAGATTTGGAATTAACCTAAAATTGAGATCTAGCCTCTTTACAATAAAGTGTTGGGATTAATAGGGTAAAAAAAGAGGATTTTAGCAACTAAAATTTGTATTTAACCATTGACGCAAAAAAAAATACTAATTAAAAATGCTAGGCAAAATAGGCAATTTTGCCATTAAAGTATAGGGTAGAGGGTAATTTTGCCACTAAAATATTTTTTCAAAAAAAATTGCCACTAACAATTTTGGAATGGATATATTTGTCACTATTGTTAGTGACATGTCAAAACATGCTGATAGAGAGATGATGTGACAATATTTTTCTGATGTGGAGCTCATATGGAAGCACGGGTGGAAACTGTAAAAAGGAAAAATTATTGTATAATTATTCAAGTTGTATTTCTTTCCTATTTTTTACTTTAATCTTTTGTCTTCAACACTAAAACTACCACCTCCAACTTATCTTCCTCAACTTGCTGAAAATGGAATGTCAGATAAGTGCACCGACGAATTCTTCCACCACAATTTCCTTTCAACTCACTCACATAGTTGCCGCAGTCTTATCCCCAACCTCAACCCCAGTCGCAGCAACCTAAACCCATGAATTTGCTCAACACCAGTGACGGTAATTACTGAGCAATTTTGCCATTAAAGTATAGGATAGAGGGTAATTTTGCACTAAAATATTTTTTCAGAGAAAATTGCCACTAACAATTTTGAAATGGATATATTTGTCACTATTGTTAGTGACATGTCAAAACATGCTGATAGAGAGATGATGTGGCAATATTTTTCTGATGTGGAGCTCATGTGGAAGCACGGGTGGAAACTGTAAAAAGGAAAAATTATTTTATAATTATTCAAGTTGTATTTCTTTCCTATTTTCACTTTAATCTTTCATCTTTGACACCAAAACCACCACCTCTAACTTATCTTCCTCAACTCGTTGAAAATGGAAAGTCAGATAAGTGCACCGATGAATTCTTTCACCACGATTTCCTTTCAACTTGCTCACATAGCCGCTGCAGTCTTATCCCCAACCTCAACCCCAGTCACAGCAACCTAAACCCATGAATTTGCTCAACACCAGTGATGGTAGTTACTGAGCAATTGTTGCATACTAGCTGTAATTGCCAAGTAATTGTTGTTTATTGTGTCTCGTGCGTAATCTGTTTGCATCAAACAACCCCAAATTCGTTCGCTTTCCTGATGTCGCCATTGTCATCAGTGTCAAAATTTGATGGCAAATATGCTCGTTTCAAAAATGTTGATAGTAAATATGTCCATTTTGAAAACATTAATAGCAAATATACTTATTTTGAAAATATTGATGACAAAATATGTCATATATTGGTTGATGTGACTGGTGAAATATTCAACTCACATCCACCCTTATGGAATATTATTTGTGATAACAGAATATTCCTGTCGTTAACTGCCATAATAATAAATATCCTTGTATTCTAAAATATTGATGGCAAGTATACCAATTTAAAAAACATTAGTGGCAAACTTCTTAAAAAAAAATGCTTTAGTGGAAAAATTATTCTCCGTTCTATACTTCAATGAAAAAATTGCCTCTTTTTCCAAAAATGTTATGAATTAAGGGTTTAAAACTAAAAATTCAAAAAAAGTCTTGGAATAGTCCATGTCATGGCTAAAATCAGATAAATCATAACTAACAAAGTTTTTCTTTATGAGATAGAAAAAACCTTCCTACAAAAAGTGATATTTACACGTTGAAATGTCAAAATAAATTTTTGGGATCAATAGAGCAAATGAAAATTTTATAACTCAGGCACAAAAGTCAAAATGATGGTTAACATTGACTTAGTAAAGGAACAAAAAAAGAAATATTGAAAAATAACTAAAATAGCAAATAAATAGAATTTGGTGACTGAAATGGGTTTAAGCAAAAAAAAAAATGTAAAACTGACAAAACCTAGAGAAAGTCCCTGTAGGTTTTCTCTTTGGCAGCTACAGTCCCCAAATTTGCAGATATGTCAACCCTGCCACTGCTTTCATTTCTCTTATAAATAGTGTTTGTCTTCAGCAATTAATATATAGATATAATATGTCAGGATTAACTCTCTTTAAAAAATAAAAAGAATAAGAACAAGAACCCTTTTTATTAATATAAACCACGGAATGCAAGGGACATACTTCCAATGAGTGACAAAGAGAGTGACTAACTGTAAGCTAATTATCATCACAAAAAGATAAGAGAGTTTGATGATTTTCTTTTAGTTGAGCTTGACTTGACAAATTATTTGTAAAAAATAGATTTACTTAATTTAACATGCAATTGAAAAGGAAAAAAAACTTATGAGTAAGAGTTGAATACAAGGATTATAAAAGATAGGACTGACCAAATAAAAAGGATGATCACATAAATTGAGCACAGAAGATTGAAGGGGCCTCAAACATCAAAGTGAAGAACCTGACACATCCCTCATCATCTAACTTGCAAATACATATAAAATGCTTAAGTTCGAAATTTTATTTTTAGAAATTATTTAACCAAAGAGTAACATGTGAAAATAAGATTAAGCCTATTATAGAAATGACCAAAAAATTGTAGAGGGATCAGAAATTTATACTTACAGTTATAGATCATGTTCCATAATTACTTTCATATGTGTCTCTTTTCGTTTCATGTGAATAATAGTTTACAGTTCTGATACCATACCATGTTGGGTTTAGACCCACTATTTTGGCAATTTATTAGACACAATATCATGCATTTGGTAATATTAAAGGTATTATCATGGATCCAATCGGTATACATCACTATTATTAATAATCAAGCTCAAGAGGGAATAAAAACTCCCAAACTGTGGGATTCTCATATGAGAAATAGGAATTTCTCCCTTTAGCAAACACTCTATTGACCTTATAAAAGGCTCCTCATGAAAACCATCCAGTATGTTGTATGCTTTCTACATACTCTCCGATATGCTTCTTAGGCCACTGCTGACTTCAGCATTAAAGAGTTTTCCTTGGACATACAACTCTGAGACCCTTTAACATTGTATTTGATCGTATGTCTGATTTATCTCCGAGGTGTCTTACAGCCCACTTACCTTTATAGAGGATCAACTTGGCATTGTTTGTTTGAGTCCTACAATGATTGTTGACACATGAAGATCATAACTAGACAATAAGAGTGGTCATGAACAAATTATGGATGACGATAGGACAGGTGTAGAGCAATTTTTCCTTGTTGATTCTAAAGGCCCCATCTAATGGTACAAGAGCTAGGAAACTAGACCGCCCCTTCTACCACAAGATCTAACACAAGGGAAGGCCCTCACAACCATGGCAGATGACTACTTCAACAACCTAAAATTTTTTTTACTAGAATAGTTGCGCAAGGCAATACCTCAGGATATTTGAAGAGCTCTCCCCCAGCTACTGGAGGATAGAACAAAGAGTTGCCATGAAGACATGTACCAACTCGTCATAGCACCTTAAGGAATGATAGACCAATTAAAAGAATGATGAAGAAATGATAGAACTCAGAAGAGATAAAACTTAAAATGAGCTAGAAGTTAGTAATATAAACAAAGTTCTATGCTGTTTGGACAAGATAAAGGAGTAGTTGAAAAACAAACTAAGAGCTGTCAGGGAGCCACTATTGGACATTAGCTACATGTGCCCTTAACTATTCATGGATAAGATTCGGAGTGTGTCGACCTTCTTGAATCATCCAGGACTGGTTCACCGAATGTTTTGATCATTTATATTGCTACTTAGAGTTTTGGTGTTGGCCTACCCTTCAGGTACTACTAAGCCCACCCTTCATCAATGACATCTATAGGGGCAAGTGCATCCTTACTATATATTGCACCTGATCCAGGATAGGGAAGTGAGGTATAGACCTCACCCACGGAGTTAGAGACCTCAGGGACCATAGCAGTTTCAGCTACAAAATAACTAAAAGTTTGACATATATTTTTCACAACAAAACTTCATAAAATGCACACATGTTCACCCATGATATGAAAATCAACTATAGGTAGAAACGTAATGTTACTTGAATACTCCCTGGGTTTAGGGATAACCTGTATTAGAATAGTCGGGATGTTAGCTCTTGAGCCCAACTCTTTGTAGTTAGTCAGTAGGGAATTGTCTGATACCTTACTATGTCAAAGATTTGGCCAACCAAGGTCCTCCAACACTTGCTTTAATGCACCAGAGTGGTGCAGTGTTCAACATTTTCTCAAGGCCTTTATTGCCTTATTTTCCAAATTTGCAAACACAACAACAAGGTCAGTATTGTAAGCCATAGTTTTTAAACATAGAATCAAAAAACATTACATTTAGATTTACCCTCTAAGAAGACACATCCCATAAAGGTATCTATCAACTCTCTTACATCTTAGAAAGCCAAAAATAATGGCTATCTTTCCCCTGGCAAGGTGGGCTGGCCTTTTATACCCTTAAAGTGACCTTGTTCAAGTATTGTTACGAAAATATAAACAACCTCCCCTCCTATTGTCATTCATTAAACCCAATAATTATGCTATGATATTTCTAATAGGTTCAAAGGCTTCAAACTTGGGCTCTAAAAATGAGAGCAATGCTTGTATAAATAAGGTTATCTGTCCATTCATATGAAAGGTCAAAGGGCACAAAGGAGAACTTTTCTTTCTACTACTTCCAGCTTTTAAGGGTGGCTGCAAAGGCGAAAGCCAGATTGTGCATAAATAAGTTGGGTCTTAGATTAAAAAAAGAAGGAATTGGCCTTTATAGGTAAGAGAATGGGAAAAACAAGGATTTGAGGTAGGACCCCAATCCTACCATGTCATATATGAGAAAAAAATAATTAATGTACAGAAATGAGTTAAGGGTCAATTGGGAAGGAGGTATCCTGTAGTGGTTACAAAGTTAGGACATGAGCGGATGAAGGGGGAACCTGAGCCCCTACCTTAGCTTGATTAGTGTATATTATCATTTGGTCCTTCTCAAGGTCATTTGCTTTCCTTAGTGGCCCAAGTTATTCGTTTGCAAAGCATAGGGAACGAAGGATTCTCTTAGAAAGTTGGTAAAGGTTTGAGGGGTTCCAAATGCTTCATAGGCTTTGCACCTTGCAAAAATTTAAGGCCTTAGATGCCTTGATCTCAATAGCCACTTTTTTCTTAGTGCTTGACATATGAGAGCACACCGGGAAACAAATAAAAAGTTAGAAGGTGAAGGCAACCTCATCACTAGCCAATGGTATGCGACCAAAAGTTAGAAAGGGACACTAGCCAACGGAAGCCAACAACTCATTCTCAGTAAGATGGAGCAAAAATTGAAGAACTGTTATGGGGAAAGGGTGCCCATGCCTTTTTTGGCATAGATTGATGAAGATGTTTATTGGAAAGTGAACTCAGAGGGCACAATGGTGGCAATGGCAAATGGTGCAATGAATTCTTTCTTAGGGACTTTGAAACTGGCAAGGCAAAATTCAAAAGGTTCAACCAATAGACACACCAAAAACTTAAATCCTCTCTTGTGATATGAGGTTTTCTAGCCATCCAAAGATGGTCATGTGTCCTTCACATTAAATCAACAAAGCAACGTTTAATGGGTTTGAAATGCAGGAAGCCCATTTCCCTCCGTTTCCCTAAAGAGGGCCCACTGATACTATATTGAGCTTAGGCCCACCATTAAGGCAGGCCATTGGAGACATTCTCTAGGGTTCAGTTAGTTAAAGGCATTAACCCGTGTTAATCATCATTATTAATCATCAAGTTCAAAAGGGAATGAAATCCCCAAGCTATGAGATTCTAGTTGAAGAATGTGAGAGTTTCACCTTTTAGAAAACATGATAAATCTGGTCAATCTCTAGAATGTGTGGCATCCCGCTAATCCTCACAAGGTATCAAGTTCTAAACAGTATTAGTTCCTTTTATACTACTAAACTTCTAAGTGCTTTAATTATATATGGTCCTTAATTTATAGTTTTAGAATGAGGAGTTACCATATCGACAATTTGTCCTCCAGGGCAACTAATTATAATACTAGCAATTATTATGAAAAACAAAGGACAAGCAGCTTACCAACAGCAAATCCCAAAAAATATTCATGTTTTAATTTTTCATGGTTTGTGAGCAATTTTTGAAGTAAACAAACCCATTTGCCTGCGCCATGTGTATCGCAAATGACTGGAAATTAAAAAAAAAAAAAACAACAAAAGAATAAAAGGAACATATGTGAAAAATATTAATCCAAAAGAAAAATACATTGAACTTAACCCTAGCTGCACACTTCCTCTGCTCCTATCGTTTCTTTTCGTTCATTCTCTATATATCCTACTAGGCTTGGATTCCAATCTAGGCCTGGTCTGTTGATTTAATAAGAAAAGGTACATATTCCTCAACTTTTTAATGAGAAAAGCCATGTGGGGTTTGTGGTCGATTCCTAGATTGAAATCTTGCCTTCCTTGGACATAGGGTTTATTTTAAAATACAAAAGGAAGAAAAAAATCACCAATTCACCATGATCAAATTTCACTAATTAACACGCAAATCCAGTGTTACATAAAAATACCATGTCAGATATCACTAAGTGTTAAGTGATAAAACCATATCTAGTAATTTTTGTTTAGAAAGAAAATTGAAACTATAATTTGACTAATTTGAACAAAAATGAAATTTTATTTAATTAAAGGCCAATTTGTTTGTAATTAGTATGGATTAATGAGATCTCATTTTTACCGAGATTGGGTCAAGTTTTCGCAGGTTAAAAGAATCTGTCAAATTACCATCTCAAGTGCCTCATGTTTTTGCTTTATTTACAACTAATGTCACCCACCATTAGCCTAAACCTCGGCTTACCATGTATCTCACCCAGGCCACTAGCTAAGACCTCTGTCCAATGCCATTTTGTCCATGAGCCACCCATCCAAGGCTCCTTTAGCACCGATTGTTGACCCTAACAACGATTCAAGCAGTCGTTCAGTAGATTATCCCTTGTCTGCATCCTCAATTGGATTGTTGTCGATCTCAACTGCGGATCTAGTTCGGGCCGGAGTTAACTGTTGATGCTCTAGGGGTAGCGAAGGTTACTTGGAAATAATCCAATCCAAACTGGCTTTAATATATAAGCGGTACAGGCCGAACATGGTTGGCACCATCCGATCAATTAGTGCCGATTGATATGGTCGGCACAAAAATATAAATGTTGGTTCAACATGCAAATTCACCTCTTTAACTTATTGTCTCAATGTTTTCTTACAGATTACGAGTATAAGCCTCGCAGCTCCAATCTCTCATCCACTAATTGCTTACATTTAATTTTTCTTTCGACAGATACCATGCATCTTACAATGATATTAGGGGTGCGCCTTACTTTTTTGGATAGGGGGAGCTAAAGATAATTTTTCCTTAAATTTTAATTCTTACAAAGGTATTTGAACCAACCTTAAGCAGGGACAAAATATATTTTACACTAAATTTTAGAAACTAAAAATGTAATTTTATTTTAGGTAGGTTCAAGGCTGTCAGCCTCCCATTAGCTAGGTACACCATTGACTGGTATTGTTGTGTCTAGGAAAGTTATTCAGCCAACTCATAATCATTCGTTCTTGTTGATTTTCTTTCTGTTTTCCGTAATTCTGAGTATCAAAATAAAAAAACTGAAATTTTAATATTTTGTTCCATTTGCGCTACATGGTTCAAAATTAAAAACATACTTCGCTTCCGTTAAAAAAAAAAAAAGTTGCTTCGCCGAATCTATCAAGATTTCCCCTAAAACCTTTTTATTTCTTTAAATTTTCCCCAGGTTTTATTTATGGGGCCGGGAGATAACGATTCGATGCTTATATGCACGTTTTTAAGTGCCATTTTTCACACAAGTAGTAAACTATCCAATCTATGAAGAGAAAAATGGGAAAAGAAGCCATCCAACTCTAAGTTTAGAAATCCGATATGCTAAAAAACATTAATAATAATAACAATAACAATAATTAAAGACAAGCCCTAGTTCCTCGTTTCTCATTTTAAAAAATACATTATTTTTATGTTTACTTATTTTTCCACGAATAAATGTTAATTATCTGGAAACTATTATATTATATTATATTATATTATATTATATATGTGTAAATAATCACTTGAATAATATATGTAGTTCAATAAAAGAAAATACCTGAAAAGAATTAAAAAAAAGGAACCAATTTCTTAATTTTCTATAATTTTTTAACTTAACAATCCTAGAAAATTAAGAAAAATTACACACAAAAAAAACACGCTTGCTCGTCAAAAAAGTGCATTTTAGTTTTTTAAGAAATTTTAAATTGTAGAATTTTAATAAATGTATATAATTTAAACAAATAATCACTATGTATAAAAATGCACACTTTTACTTTATCATTACTAATCTCAAAGAGATTAGGCTTAAGTGTATGTACAAAGTAGACGAATATTCACACTAAGAAAGTAATGTGGAAAAACATACTTAAACTTTATAAAAAAAATAAAATAATATTCATTTTTTTGTGGGATGGGGCTGGGGTATAGGGACGTAGCTATGTTGGCCTGGGGAGGGTGTGTCGCCCCTAATAGTTAAATATGATATAAAATTGTAAAAATATTGAAGTCATGTTCTTATTTGTAAATTGTAGAACTAATAATGTGTTTTGGTGTTTTTTTAATCCTTTTTAATAGGACGTGAGCAAAAACAGAGGTTCTTCAAAGTAGTGAAGATGGTGGTACTTATAAATTAAGAGGAGGTGCTCATTTTGCTCAACAATTTTGCTCATTTTTTTTAAAGTATGATATTAATATTTCAAATCTAAGCGATCCTCGTTTTGTGGGGCATAGAGTTACCAACATGATTATGTCATAATAAAGCATTATTGCCATTTTAATGTGCATGTTTAGTGCTACTAGGGATTTTCAGTTGTAGGAGATCTCTTTGAGGTTCAATGAGTACCATGTAGAGTTTTTTAAGTTAAACTCTTGTTTGAATCCTAAATAGGGGTTCAAGTCTTTTAATATTAATTCCATTTGCAGCCTTGAGCAGAAATATTATCATCATGATTTTGCAAGATATGAAAATGAAATATCATTTCAATTGAAATATTCTTATATGGTGATGTTTGTAATTTGTGAGATTTTGCAAGATTGCCATCAATAACTGAATTATGTTGTTTTTTCTTGTATCAACTGTCACTTCAAAATGTGGTTTTTTAACTATAACACATTGTGAAGACTGGACTGAGAAGTACGATGAAGAATAACTTCCTTGTTGATGATCTGCTTTCATGTATTGAAAATGATCTTGCAGAGACTTTCAATTTAGATGTAATACTTAATGATTTCACAAACTTAACGGAGTGTCATATTGAACTTTGAATTATAAACTTTTGAATTTAATTTAATTATCATTGACTTCCAAATTTTATGCATTTATATGTAACATTATTTGATGTTTTTTATTATTAATTATAACTTTGTACATGTCAACAACTCGTGCCCGTCCCTTGCCCGCTAGGCTCATATCCTAGCTAATAGGGCTTACAACATTGTCATCTGCAAGTGTTTTTAAGCATTGTCATCTGCAAGCTAATTATGAACTTATAATTACATTTAATCATTGTAGGATAAAATCTTGACGTTGGCGCTTGAATTTCGATTTTGAATCTTAGAGAGTATTAAATTATATTACAAGATCAGTTGGATTTTTTCTTTCTTTCTTTTTTTCTCTAGGGCATGCTTAGATGGATAATAATTAAGAAATCGGCAAAGTGAGGGTAGCTGTATTTAGGAAATGAGGAACAATTACCTGGAGGTGGGAAGTAAGTGTTGTAGGACCTTCAACCTGGAGATCGCAATCACGTGCAATTACGTCTATAACCATTTGAAGTGAGTCTTATGTGACCCGCAGTTGAAACAAATAAGAATTGTTTATTAGGCAAAACAAGTAGTACGTAGTATGTATATATCCCTCTCTACCTACATATCTGCCCTTGATATATTTTCAAACTTCAAAGTAGGAGTAAAAGACAAGCGAAGAAACAAACATGCCCTTGGTGACAACATTTTGCTTTTTCCCTAAACCAATCTAGGAGAAAACTTAGTAGACAATTAATTAATTAATTTGCACTCTAGTTAACTATGTTTAAATCGAACATGTTACTGCGTGTTAATTTATATATATGTGCTAGTTTTTTTTTCCCTTTCTCCAAGAGGCAAGAGGGAGATAAAAAAAAAGTGAATTAGCTAGCAAGAGAGTAGTAGTATTGTATTGTATAGAGAGATGGGGAATCTTATGAAAATAGGTTGGTCTTGAAAGTTGAAGCCTTTTGGGAGTGTTGGAGGGGGAGAGAATATTCTGGTGCCGCCACAGTTCAACAGCAAAACTACAAGGACCAAACAATAAACAAAGCTAGAAAGCAAAAACATGATTAGATTATGATTAAGGCATTGGCAGAAAAGTCAGCCCACAAGGAGACGACCGCTCAGGCGCTCACACTTCTAAAAATTCAC
The DNA here is from genome assembly GCA_005392925.1 of Aquilaria sinensis. NCBI lineage: Eukaryota > Viridiplantae > Streptophyta > Magnoliopsida > Malvales > Thymelaeaceae > Aquilaria > Aquilaria sinensis. Next base: position 223,842 of record SMDT01000838.1, read on the forward strand.
TGCCTTTGTCAGCTCGCTGTCTTTTAACCCTAGCTGTCATTGTTCCATACCATTATTATAATTATACTCCCTCTCTCAATTAATCAAGATTAGTTATATAAGCAACTAATAACAAATAGTAAGCTACACAACACATTACTATGAGTTAAGTATTATTCTACTAATAGAAAACAAATCTAATTATGGGCTGTTTGAGTAGAAGTTAGAAGATAAATGGTATGGTAATAAGTATGGTCATATATATAATATGTGATCGTACCATTTTCCATAAATTAGATTTGTTTTAGTGAGAGCTACTTAACTCAAATTATTCAGTAATTGTTTTTTTATAAATTTAAATTATGACATAATTTTTTGAAAGTTAGTGAGCTACTTATTGCATTGTTAGCTTTCCATCTTTACAGATTAGATTTATGTGTATTAGGGACCAACATAAAATGAAATTATAAAATTTTTGGACTAAATGGCAATGAAATTGAGATTAATGACCAATTTACAATAACAATTAAAAGCTTGAGAGGAATGTTGCTTATTTATCCAAAAATATGAGCGTCCCATCTGCAGAAAAGCAGAGCAGAGCAGAGCAGAGGATCGATCTGGAGCTAGCAAAGTAGAATTAAAGTCGATTATCTACCATTCAATAAATAACCGAAACCAACCAATCAAACTTTCGGTTCAGTTCTAACGTACAATAGTGCACACAACGTTCGTTCATGCAGGAATTAACAGATTAAATTCCAAAATATAAAAAAGAATGGTACTGGCATTTATAAAAATATATAGAGAGGGATTATATGAGTAGCTAATAAGTATATATATCACTTATCAACCAATTGATGGATCGAGTGGGTGACAAATCTGGACAGCTTGAGTTGGGGAAGAAAACATGGCCATGATCCTACCATCAGACGATTATTCCCTTTTATGTGTTTTATTTCGTCGTTTCTGTTGGATTTACCTTGCTGGACAGATGGGCACGTGCATGGTAGATTTTTTGTGAGACAACCCAAGTTGCAGTTAATAACTTTTATAATTACATCCGTAATTAATTATTTTTTGGCCAATAATTAATTAAATTTTTAATCAAACGGACTGGCTGGTTTACGTCAAGATCACGCTTAAATGGACAGAGAGAATATATGACTTGGAGCAAACTAGTAAAAGAACTTTGGAATATGCCTAAGCTTTCACGTTATTAATATTATTATTAACATCAAGGATTTCTATTTTCATGCAAATTGTGATTTAACAGCTACATGCTTTTGCCTTGTTTACGTATACCGAACGACCAATCTACATAAGTTAGATGTATTTAGTTCGTCCTCAGGGTGTGTTCGATAAAGCGAAAACATAAAATGGTCCAACAATAATATTTGAAAGACAAATACTTAATTAATGACCGGAACATAGTCTTAATTAATTTCACTGTAGCTTATATTTTATTGTTACCCAGATAAACTTAAATTAGTGAAGCCAAATTACTTGACTAAAGAAAGTGATTTCCTCAATAATGTGTGTATGACCGATTTAAATTTAAACTATTTAATAAATAATTACTTCTCATAAGTTATTTAAATTCACTTTGGCTTTTAATTTAAGACGTTTGGCATGTGTGGTACCAATGACTCGGTTATCAATTGGTCAAAGTCAACTTTAACACTTTAACAAGTTTTAGGCTCATAACATGCATTTCCACTGATTCTATTTGGCCAGGGTTGTAACAACTTTTTGTGTAACCTCTTTGGGTAAAAAAACAGCATCCTAAGATATTCTCGATCTACCCTTATTCGAAATCAAAGTCTCTTTTGAGTTCTTTAGATAGTTAGATAGAGTTTGAAATATACAAATCAATTCATTTTAATTTAAGTCAACTTAATTTAAATGACTTATTTTTATGTTTATATTTTTTTTTCCGTAATCAATTTCATTTGAAGTCAATACTATATGGGTATAATAATTCATTAAAAATAAAGATTTTATGATTTATTTAATTTTTATTAATTTTTCATTTTTAATTACTAAAAAATTTAAAAAATTAATAATATCATAAAAAATTAGAATAAATGGATTATCTCCCTAAATAAGTATTAAATTTTATATAAAATTGAATTCAGATAAAAAATATTAAAATAAAAATAAATTATTTTAAACTAAACTAATTTAAGTTAAAATGAATCAATTCTACATGATTAAGCAACATGGAGCTTAGAACCAATTCATTTTAACTTAAGTTAACTGATTTATTTTAACTTTTACATTTTTTTACCTGAAACCAATTTCATCTAAAAGATAATATTATATAGATGTAATAATCCATTTAAAAGTAAAATTTCATGATATTGTTAAATTTTTATAAATTTTTATTTTTTAATACCTTAAATTAGAAAAATTTATTAAAATTTAGTAAGATTACAAAAATTATATTTTCAATAAACTATTGTAACTTTAAAATATTAATTTTAAATTAAATTTTATTTTAAATAAAAATAAGTTATTTTTAAGTCACTTAACTTAAGTTAAAATGAATTATGTGCTATGAATGGAAAGAGTGCGGACGGGGATGCTACAATTAATTAGTGAGCATGAAAAGCTAGAAATTATGAGATAATCATTCCGAACAGGAAAGGCATGGAAACAATGGGAGAGAGGGAGAGAGAGAGGAAGCAAGCTTTGCTTTCTCCCGACCTCATCATATGTGTCATCATGCACCTTTGAGATTTCTCTCGCTCTGTACTCTTTCCTTACCTCCCAACTTTAACTTTTCACCGCCTCTCATCAACAAAGGACCATTTTAATATATATTAACAGAATTATTTGTTTATATTTTATGATCTCCCACCAGACATATACTACTGCTAAAACGACTGCAACAATAATTAAATTAATATAGGAGCCATCCATATACTGTTGTTTCCTTATAATCTGATCAGCTTATGCTAGCTCTACTCAGAACCAACCCAGTCCCTTGGGTTTCTCCTTGCTATCTATTTTCTCACACCACGCTCACACCTACCAAACAAACAAATATTCTCCCGAATCAACTCATAAAAGACCCAACAGCTGCTGATTTGACCCAGATTCATGTTGGCGACGACCATGGCCGAGGAAGCACCAACCCTAAACGGTTTCGCCCAGAACGCGGCACCCGGTTCCGATAACCACCCTGCTGCAAAGAAGAAGCGAAACCTACCAGGAACTCCAGGTAAACCAATAATCGAGCACAAAGAGATCTAGCAGAGCATTACTTTATACTCATTTCCCAGTGACAAATTTCCCATCGAATTAATTAATGTCATAGATCCTGAGGCTGAAGTGATAGCGTTGTCACCCAAGACTCTAATGGCGACCAATAGATTCCTGTGCGAAATCTGCGGGAAGGGGTTTCAGAGGGATCAGAATCTGCAGCTGCACCGGCGGGGGCACAACCTGCCCTGGAAGCTGAAGCAGCGGACCAGCAAAGAGGTGCGGAAGCGCGTGTACGTGTGCCCGGAAAAGACGTGCGTCCACCACCATCCATCCAGGGCTCTGGGCGACCTGACCGGAATCAAGAAGCACTTCTGCCGGAAGCACGGCGAGAAGAAGTGGAAGTGCGAAAAGTGTTCCAAGCGCTACGCGGTTCAGTCCGACTGGAAGGCCCACTCCAAAACCTGCGGCACCAGGGAGTACAAATGTGACTGTGGCACTCTTTTCTCAAGGTACGACTAATACCTAAACGGTAGTTTCAAACAGTACTTGCAGATACCATAAATGAGCTGTATATTTCTTACTTTGAAGGGTATGGGTTAATAAAAAGAAGAAGAGCACATCTTTCTTTTTAATTAGCCCAAGAACTTGGGTTTGGTAATTTAATTCGTTAAGAGTGATGTTTTGTCGTCGTGATGTCTCAAGGAAGAAGATAAAGCACCGATCGCTTTCTTCACGTACGGCACATGTGGTTTTCAACAACACGTTTATGCATCTCTCATTCTCAGAGATGACAATTATGATTTTGGTGCCTGTTTTTATATAGTATCGTTTTGTCTTCGCAGCAGGCTAGCTATAGACATTTTAAGGAAACTATAAGTTCTATACAGTAGAGACAAAGACCACTGCCCTCCCAGCCCCAGATACATACATCATATTGCCCATTTCTGGACATAACTAGGAACCTAAAAACAATAATTAATATTTTCCTTGTTCAAGTTTCTTAATTTGTTCATGTTGTAGAGGTTACTAATTACAAGATCCATTAATTTTGTGATGGAGAGCAGGCGAGATAGCTTCATAACACATAGGGCCTTCTGCGACGCATTGGCAGAGGAGACGGCAAGAGTAAACGCAGCAACAAGCGTGCAACGCTTAGTCGCCAGCAACCTTAGTTATCATCACCATCTACTGGGGAATCATCAAATGCCCACACAGTTCTCTTCTATTTTCAAGCCAGCCGACGACCCGATCGATCAATCCGGGCGTGGCGCCCTGTCCCTCTGGATGGGCACCCAACCAGGACCCGAATTCCCCTTACCCAACAACAGCATGCAACCCCTTAATCTCCATCACCTCCCTCCAGTGCATCCAGGAGCAATCTACAGCCATGATCATCTTGTTTCAGCAACTTCCAATCCTCCGCCTTCGGATTACCAGCTGAACTGGGTGTTCGAAAACAAGGTGGCCACAAGTAATGCAACCGAATCGCCCAGCAGCACAGCCCCGGCTTCACTTCCTCTTGTGAGCGTCCCTTCGCTGTTCAGCAACCAGCACCGGCAGCAGCAAGCCGCCGCCTCCGCCAACATGTCGGCCACAGCTTTATTACAGAAAGCTGCCCAAATTGGTGCAACTTCCACCGAGACTTCGTTCCTTGGAAGCTTTGGATTGAAGTCATGTGGTAGCAACAACAACAACAACAGCAACAGTAACTGTAACGACCAAGTTCAGGAAGGGAGCAAATATAGCGGCCTGTTTGGTTCGAACAGTGATTTGCTGGATAATTCATCATCGGCGAATGATATTTCGAGTTTAAACCCGCTGCAGATGTACCCAGCAGCCAAACGCCGCCGCACGATGAATGTGAATGATCAAGAGAGTGGAGGGCAGACGAGGGATTTCTTGGGTGTGGGCAGCGTACAGGCGGCCATGTGCCACCCTTCTTCAATCAACGGATGGATTTGAACGGATCAATCAGAATAATTAATTAACTTCCTGCTTTTTTGAGGGAGTTAAAAATAAAGTGGAGCCGGAATTAAGATGAAAAAAGATAACGGAATTAACCCTTGAAGGGAAAGGGAAAAAATATACGATAGGGCGGTTGAATGGTTGATGGAGGGCTGGCTAAAAGGTTTGGACCTAAAAGGAGGAGAGATCTAAATGTATATTCTCTTCAGCAATGTTGAAGGGGGATGACACTTTTTGAAAAAACAGAAAGATGGCTTTAATCTTTGATGAAAAGAGAGGGAGCTAGGGCTAGTGGGGGTAAAGTGCGAGTCCCTTTTGAGCTCCATTATTGCATTACTTGTTTTTCCTCTCTGCTGTGCTTATGGTCTTTGTCAATACACGGCTTAATTAATTGCTAAAAAATATACTTAAATTATTTCAAAGATCTGCATGCATATAATTAAATTTTTGTTTTATTGCACAAATTAAAGTTTATGAAGAAGAGAATGTTAATCTGTCTCAAGGAAAGGTCTTGTTACCAATTCAATATTTGGGATACTTTGAAAATTAACCTTGATTCAAGTACTTCTACTGCTTCTTAATTACTACTTTTTTTCCCTGAATCATTTCTCAAATATGAAGATTGAAGAGAGATTTGAAGACTTGGGTCACATATATGTAGCATATGACTTAGGCTCAATCGGGTTGTCCGCTAGCTGCTTGTATAATCTTTAGCAACTTTTATTTTGTTGCCACGTACTAATCTACCTCGTATACATGCTGTGTTGCAGCGAATCAATAAAGCTCAAAAAGAGAGAGAGAAAAAAAAAAAGGGCAAAGAGCAAAGAGAAAGAATAATATTGTATTCGGTTGCAGCATCCAACTTGACAAAACGTACGTACTCAACTTAGTCGATGTATAAAGTGTATATATATAGATGGAAATGGAATACAAGGCTGGATTGCAGTTAGTGAGCCTCAGAAATCAGTATTGGACTACTTTGATGTGAAGTTGATGGAAAGACCAAATCCCGAATAATTTGCCTTTTATTTACACAGTCACTATCGATGACTGAGTCTGTACGTGCTTGCTAGCTAGGTGTCCGGGCCGGGAAGTGAAAAAGAAAATAATTGTCATCGAGTGTTACATATTGATCCTCATGTCTGGATGTTTGCTTTTCTTCAGGCCCTGCCAAAAACATAATGGGTCCTTCATGGGTAAGCCATGCAACCCCGTATACGGTGGATAAGGGTTTTGGTCTCTGCCTTTATTAATTGCTCACCAGGTAGCCTGTTTCAAGTTCCGGAGATGAATCAGATTTTCAATTTTCAAAATTATAAATATATATTCAGATATATAATATTATAGTATAGGCCGGCCCCATTTCGCCACTTATTATATTCTTGGGGTCCAATGCGATCTTGAAATCCACTAGCAATTTCCGATTCCAATCATCTAGGTTATGATGACCCGAACAGAATTTCGTCCATGGGCGATGGATAAACCGTGCCATATTCATTCGATCGTATGTGTATATATATACGTGTATATACTGGTGTTTATAATTTAACCATACTGGCCAGAATCGAATCAAATAAAGACTGAAGGAAAATCACATGGTAATTGACGATAGCTAGGTGTTTATGATGGATCTTGTCTTTTTTTTTTTTTTTAACAACGAATAGAGAAAACTTTATTGATAAAAAGCAAAATACAGGACGATAAACTCGCAAATTACATTAGAATACAAAACTAAAAGACATTATAGCAAGCAACCAACAAGTGATTGGCAAGGACTACAAACCAACCCAAACTCAATTAAGTATTACTTTTGCACCAATCATTCCACCAACATGAAAACTTCAAACATCTATTTTTGAGCCTTAAAAAAGACAACACTTGAATTCCAAAAAGGATACTTGATACTGGGAAGATTTGCCCGTTCATAGTTGCGTTAATTCCATGTAAGCCCCATCAGTAATGGACAGACAAGATTTGTCAAAGACAACCCTCGTCTATTAGGTAATTGGAGTCCAATATTGAAACATTATTGCCAGACTAATCGGCAAATCATTGAAATATCGATGGAGGGCTAAGGCTAATTAACAGTGTAGTGTAGGAGAGTGCAAGTGGTCCTCGACTCATCCTTTCTTCTGCCCCAGCACAAAGGACAAACTTTGAGCTAGGGATAGATAGATAGAGAATTACCAGGTCCCGAGAAAAGCCCACAAAATGGTACAAGTTAAGGAGCATGTAATCAACAATATTATGAATAACGCAATACTAGACTAGACATAATAAAATATTTGCATAAAAATTTTGAAAACATCATGTATTCTTTTTTTTTTTTTCCATTAAACACAACATCATTCCTCCATTTCCAGAGAAGCCATGCTGAAACTTGGACAATTGCTTGCCAAACTTGAAATTGAAAATGCGATCTACAATTAGGAGGTTTAAAACTTAAGAAATCTTACAAATCCAGACCAATTTGCATGTTGATGTTATGCTAGCACAAAATGGAACGCCGCATGAAGCTTGATTTTTGGCAGTGTATCAGAATATGGTTTGTGTCTTCAAGCTCTTCACCATAGAATGGACAATTCGAGCTCTCAAAGTTGACTCTTCTAGCAATGAGATTTAGCCTCATCAGAATACGATCTTGTGTCGTACACTATATAAACATGGCTACTTTCGTAGGAACACAATTATTCCACCAAGTACAAGCTAAAGCTGCATATGGCTATAAAATTGTCACATCCAAGCATTTGCTTAACCACTTGACAGAGAAAACATTATCAACGCTTCTAGACCAAGTCCGAGAGTCGGCTGCTCCAAAATCTGGTATAATTTCTTGCAACACAGACAACAGACATCAAGTTCAGCAGTTCTCCAATTTCTCTACCACATAAAGGCGTACTCCAGCGCCAAACCCACTACCAACTCCATCAACCCATTTCCCTCTATCTATTATTTTACAATCAAGATTTTCTTCTAGCCTAGCTAACTGAGGAAACCTCACCACAAGACTTACATTACCTACCCAAAGATCTCTCCACAACTTACAGCAGCTGCCATTCCCTAGTTTCCACTTACAAGTATTTATAAAGTCAAGCCCACAAGATTCAATATCAAAGCATGATTTAACAATCCCCCCCCTAATACTTCCACATCTCCTACCTCCTATAGATAAATTTAGACCACCATGTGAACCATAAATACTAGTGATAACCCTTTTCCCCAATGCACCATCATAATAAAAAAATTCTCCATTACCATTTACCTAATAAAGGTAAATTTTTACTTTTCAAACAACTCACGCTCAAACCTCCTAACTCTCTGTCCATCTGAATCTCACCACAAGCTAACCACCTAAGTAATTTCCCTGTCCTCCCCTATTTTCCCCCAAAAAAATTTATTGCAAAGGCTTTCAAGTGAATTTAGAACACTTTCAAGGACTCGAAACATAGATAAGAAGTATAGGGGATACTTGCCAACACCGACTTAACCAAGGTTAATCATGTATGCTTGTCATGATTTAATTAATTGGTTTCTGTAAAAGCAAATACAACCAGTTAACAACTAGGATCTTTATGAATTTTTAATTACGTGTTGTGATGTTTTTCTTATTTATAACACCAAATTACCCATTGAAACCTGACATTACTTTTTCATGTCAACTATTTGGGGGGGGGGGGGAAGGATGGAAGTAAGTACAAAGAAACATTTTCAAAACATAATTCTCACATGCTCATTATGTATAGCAGACTAGCTTTTACCGTGCATCCCAACTAAGCTAGAAAACGTTAAATTTTCTACTAAATTCAAATATAAAGTTGCAAAACATAATTAGAGCTATTAATTATATATAACTACTCCACTCATCCCACATCAGTTGATTTTTATGATTTTTTTATTAGAATTTGACTTGAATTTTATATTAAATTGTTTTGAAAAAAAATTTTAAACAATTTTATCTATAAACTATAATATTTAATGTTCCATTTTCTTATAAAAATTCATATTTCTATAATAAATTTTGAATGAAATAAAATAATAATTAATAATTGTGAACAATAGAAAGTACAACTTTTTGTCAGAGGGTGAAGTATAATTAGCCATTTCTTGATTTTACATATGTACTCGAGCAGATCTTGCTTCCGTCTACCAGGAATGGAATGCATTTATAGTGTGAGGGATGCGTTGTGGAGTGTGGATATACGACAGTTATTTGATTTTCAAAATTTACATTTAATAAGATAATCATGCTATTTTTAATTAAGGGATTTTTTAGGAAAAATTCTATTTTTTGTTACTATTTTGGAAATCCAAATCCATTGCCTTTCTTTAGTGTCAAGTATTTCTCATCTGATCGACGATGTAGATATAGACACAAAAGGGAAAAATTGGTTTGCGCTGGAAGTATAAGACTATTCTACCTTTTTAAAATATGTTTTATTTGACTTTGGCATAAATTATTTTTTCCGGAAATAGAGGAACTTTTATTGATTTAAGTTTGACACCTGACAATTTAATATTAGTTTTAGATATTTTCATATCAATTGTAAAAACTAACATTGTTATAGGTTTTCGTATAAGTTATCTATAGAATTAGACAACTATTATTTCTTCTTAGACAATCCTTTAGCACATTTAGACATTCAACCTATCATATTAGACATTTAACCAATACAATAAAACACTTGAAGACCATATAAACCTAAAATATATAATTAAACATATAGACAAGACACTACAATAGCAGATTTAAACATTCAACTTATCAAACTAAACATTTAACCACTACAATCAGACACATGGACACAAAAAACCTGAAATATATACTCCAACATGTAGATAAGACACTTCTTTATCATAGTTAGGCACTTAACATGTGTCATAATACACATTTAACCCACCATAATCGATCTGATACTTAAACACCACAATTTGTCACTTGTAAACATGTATACAAGACACTCATTGACGATATGTAGATATACTAAACTTATCATAGATACTAGATATTCAACCACCACAAATTATGAATTATTCCACTTTACACATGCTGCAAGAAATACAATTGATTTGGATTAAAAAAAATAAGAACCATAAAATATTACATGATTTTTTTGCATAAGTATTCTTTTGAAAAAACACAATTATTTCCTAATAAAATGTGAAATTTGAATAATAAATCATTTTATCCGCACCATTTGTAAACAATATGCAGATATTTAGGTACAAGAAACAGACACTTTTAACTCAGTGCCAAAACACTCTAAAGTTGACATTCTCAATATAGTGTCAGACACTCTACCACCAACAGAGTTATGAGCTCCTTTTGGCATACATTTGCCACTACAAATATTATACTATCTCTACAGACTCCAGCACTCTAATATTATTAGGCATATACACAATCCAAAGTTTCTAACTATTACTAATTGCTTATCAACTATTACTAGGATAGTGTATTTTTGTTGAAGTTGCTAAACATCTAAATGAATCAAATTCCTAAATGACATCAGTTCAAACATTCACTTAATTGAGGTTGGGCTAATTGGTTTCAGGTTATTACACTTTACTCAATTTAGGTCTCATTGGATTTAGATTTTGGGAGGTTGTGTTCAATTTTATTAGCTTTAGAGGTAACAATCATTAATCTTAATCATTAGCTCACTGGTAAGCCTAATTATACCTATGTATCAACTACAGACTTTTATTGTTCATGAACAGTATCACTTTTTCTTTTTTTTTTTTTAGGTAATAATCTAACCCTTCTTCCAGCCAATGAAGATTTTTTTTCTCCAGTTTGGTCCCCAAATAGTTCTATATGACAATAAGGCCTCAAAACATAGTACATAGATAGTGGTGAGGTCGACAAGTCTGCAAGTTTGGGGACTACAGTCTATAGCTATAAAAAAGAAAAACTACAAGGATTTTCTACCATTTTTGTCTATTTGACATTTTTTATTCCTAAATCTGTTTCAGTCTTTGAGTTATTAGATTTTTTCATTTAAGTTTTTAAATTTTATCCATTTTCCATTTTGGATATTTTTCTTTTTTCTTTTTTAATTTTTTACCTTTATTAAGTCAATGTTAAACTATTACTATTTATAGTATTTTCATTTGCTCTATTGATCTTAATTTTTTTTTAATTTTTGTGTCAATGCCTTCAACTTCATTTTTTGTGGGAAGGTTATTTCTATCATCTAAAGAAAAATTTTGCTTGTCATGGTTTGTCTAATTTAGGTCCTAGCTTAGACTGTTCCCAGACTTTACTTAAACTTTTTTGTTTAAACCCTCAATTTGTACCATTTTTTATTACTTTCCTTTTTTATATGAATGGTTAAACAACATTTTTAGTTACTAATATCCTGATCTTTGCCCTATTAATCTCATAATTTTATTGTATTGAAATTAGAACTTGATTTTAGGTCAACTTCATCTTAACTTTTTGATCTTAAAGTAATAACTTTTTGGATCAATAGCTAAACTCATTCTTAATTATTAGAATTCTAACCTTTTTTCTTTTCATGACAAGTTTTATTATTTAATGATTATTTTTCTCTAAACAAATCATCTCACTAAAATCAAGTTTAGTTAGTATATAACAATGGAAGAATGGGATTGAGTTGAAGGAAAAATTTTAAAGACATGATAAATGATTTGATGGCATACTGCTAGCCCACCCGAGAAAAGGCAATTTAGAAAACAATGAAACAACACGTGGAATCATAAGATCAATCTCAAAGACATAATATGAACTACAAGAAGGAAGTGAATAAAATTCCTCTGTCCCTTATTTTCATGTCCTCTCCCTGTTTCATATCTTCTCCATCTGCCACGTCTCTCACTTAACACAAATTTGAAAATTGGTGTTAAAAGCAAACGTAAGAGATGGACCATTTAACTCCCGTTAAACCCAACCCTAACAAAAAGAAAATTAAAATCTATCTCTCATCAAAACTCCGCTCTGTCACCTAAAAATGAAATTCACAAATTCATTGATGATTGAGCTTGCGATTCATGAATCCCGTTTGTCTTTAATCATGTCGACACCTTTATCTAGCATTCTTCCTTAGTTCTCACCAAATTTACCAAATGTCGGGGCCCACTATCCACCCTCAATAATCCATACTCCTACATACTTGACTTTGGTCACCATCGCAAGATCAACCTCAACACTGGATCTAGAATTACTGGAATGGCCTTCTACCATCTGGGCCTCACCAACATTTTATTTACCAACCAATCCCTTAGAATGTCAGTGCTCAATTGTAACCTCAAGCACAACAAGCCCGAGCTCTAGGAGAAACCATAAACCTTTATGTTGTAATGGAATAATCACAATTATATCAAGGTCATTAATCCTCATTTTAATGTGGTGATCACTGCCATGGTTTATATCAAAGAGTGTGTAACCATTTGGAGTCAACCATGGAAGCGTTGATGGCGGATGATGGCGTGGTGATGTTGGGCTATCATTTAAGGTCTCTTAAGGTGCACAAGTTGTATGGGGAATTATGTGAATGGACTCTTCTGATCAAGAAAGTTTCTCAATGGGATTTGCACCCATATTATCTTTTGAGAAAGAAGTACAAAATCCAATAGCAATAGGGCTAGGTTATTTCTCATCTTGTTCTCTCTTAATTTTAGGTCTCTGTTGTCATTATTATCCTTTTTGAAGGCAAGGTTCTATTAAATTCATAATAGCTTGGATATTTGGGCATTTCAATTTCTTGAAATTTTTGTTTAAGTTCAGGAAAATGCAATGGTGTGTTGTGCTTTTAAGTTTTCTTCCTATGATATTTAACCTAACTAATGATTTGGTGGTTTTAATTTCTTGAATTTGTTGTTTTTGTTTCATGCTCAACTTTTCTGGTGGCAGTCTGGGTGCTTGACTTCCTATTGGCTAAAGCTTAATCATAGTGAAATAGGTGTCCACTTAGAGGCATATAATTTAATCCAGTGTTTATGGTGACTTCTACTCCCTATCATTGGGTATGTTAGCTAAAATTCAGGAAGGTTAAAGATTTTGATTTTATTTAGGATTTTATGTTAGTTTTCTTATTTATTTAGGATTTAATTTTTCTATTTTGATGTAGTTTAGGTTTTGTGTGGCCTATAAGAAGGCTTGTTGTGTTAAGGTTTTAAATATAAGAGAAAAGCCAATATGGTGAAGAGACAAAATGTGAGGGTTTCAGGAGTAAAGAGAAGTCCGAAAGCTAAAGAAAGCTAAGACAAATAGTTTTTGTGATTCTCATATCTTGTAATTGTGTGAGAAAAAGATATTGGGATTATCAGTGATGCATAGGTGATCTATAGGCTAGCGTGAGCACTAAGAGCATACATTTATAGTAATTTTTATATTTTTTTAAGTGAATTTCATCCGTGGATATAGACTAGATAAGAGCCAAATCACGTTAAATTTATATGTGTTTATTTAATTGTGCTTATTGTTCTACTATATATGATGGGTGATTGAGAATTTTTTTTCCCAACACCTATCAAAGTTGATTTTTTGTTAGGAGTAAGCGTAACATGCACACAGTAGTTGGCGATCTTTATTCAAACTATGAGGTGTCTATCATGTTTAGATTGAAACAGAGTTATTGATCAAGTGTATCTTAGTGGCATTACGTAGAACCAGTAATGGTGGTTATTGTTGTTTTTCTTTGGCTTGACTGATAATGTGAATCCCTTGCTTGAACATATAGAAGATCTGGGTATAGTTTGAACTGATTAATGTATGGCATGATACCTATTTGTAAGTGTTAATCTTCTTCATCTTGGAAATCGAAAGCTAACAATTTTTTTTATTTCATCCCTTTATTATTATCTTTTGTCTTAATTACCCAAAAGCTCAATAAACAATCATCTTTGGAATTTCAAGGTAATGCTGGAGAACAAGTCATCAACCAAGTGATTTTGAAGCATCGACCAGCCCCATCTCTCTAAATGTAAATATAGCCCAAAGAAAAAAAAATACAAGTGCTTTTACTAACCAATACAAGTGCCAATTATTTAAATGCTTCTCTATTGCATTTGTTACAAAATAGCCTCTACTGGTAAAGTAGCTTCCTGATTTTTTTTTCAATTTGTAATATTTGAAGAAAAATGATTGTTTATTTGTTGTCATGACTCATGAATCATGAATAAACTATATAGAAGCAAACTACATATTAGATTTAATCTTTCTTTTCTTTTCTTTTCTTTTCTTTTCTTTTTTTTTTTAGTAAGGGTGGCATTATGGCAGAACATTTTCATGGAATCTCCAAGATTTGTTGCTGTTTGCACCGGTAGATATAAGAAACTTGATCATGTTAAAAGGTAAGAACAAAGCCCACGTAGCCCTTCTATTGGCATCTGTTTACCATTGTCATTTAGATAAGTAACCTTGTATCTTGCGTATCCAAGAACAAACTATACGGGGGCAACTGCTTACTGGTAATGTCTTCTGTGTCTACATCTCAAACAAGGCCAAATTGTTATTACATCTATATTATGTTGGCCATACTACTAGAAAGGCTAATATTAATTCAGGTGGTTTTCGTTAAAGAACATGCTACATTTGCAGTCAATTTACATTTTTTCTTCTTTGAAGAAATGGTAATAACCTATAAGCCAAGGCTTAGCCCAAAGGTAAACTACAAGATCTGTTCTATACCTACAATTGCCCTTCCAAACTAGTCCTCAACCTCTATTTCATTATATATTTATCCAAAATTTTTACAAAACATTGCATATTGCTCCTTAGTTGCACAAGAAGATTGAGTTAGTAGAGAAAAAACTAATAAGTCAAACGGCCCATTAACTGTAAAAGAATATATAACTGTAAAAGAATATATATATATATATATATATATATATATATCATTGTTTGAATTTACTATAAGATAGTTATTGAATAATTTAAATTTAAAATTTAAAAATTTGACATTTTGCAATAACATAATAGCAAAATTCCCAGGCATTGGGACCAATACGCAATAGACTTTAAAGTTTTGGAATCAATATGTAATGAAAACGGAGTTGAATATTAATTTGTAACATCAATGATAAGTTTGGCACCAACAGTGCATATTTGATTATGGAAAAAGCTAAACTTACAAAAACTTCACAAAATTTTCCTAAATGATGTGGCAGAAAATGACTTGATGCAAAATTTTGTACAAGTCCCATTCAAATTGATGTTGTCCATTAATTCGCTAACACATCTTCTAATGATAAAAAAATTTCACAAATATGTCTGTACACGTTTTATTACCAACAAGCCCAAGTTCACATTCCTACTCTTAGTCTCAGGGAAAAAAAAGTTTCAATCATGTAGAAATTGTTAATTAAAGGCATACATTTATAGAATGTGATACGATAATCGTCTGTTACTATCATGAATAAATCATCATTTATTCTTGTTAAGCCGTTTAATATGACACACCTCAACTGGATGGGTAACTCATTAGATTCTCCTACATTTATTTTGTTTTTATCAAGGACGGAAAGACTTGTAACTATTGAATTGGATGAGTTTAGGGTTGAACTAAACTGCGCATCTTAATAGTAATCAAATTGAAATGGCAAAGAACTCCAAAACTTGATTGCACAATTTAGGACAAACAATTCACATAAGATTTACTTAGGGTAGATTTTTCATAAGTTTGTTGGTATTATAATAAATTACGAAAGAATTACACATGTAGCTTAGTGTTGGGAAAAAAAATTTCCTAATCACCCATCACACGCAGTGAAATAACAAACACAAGAAAAACACAACTCAGATTTAACATGGTTCTGCTCTTAACTAGCCTACATCTACAGATAAGAGAAATTCACTCAAACAAAATATAGATATTACAGTTAATGTATGTCTTTAGTGCTTACGCTGGCCTATGAATCCATTACACACGACTAATAACTCTAATATCTTGCCCTCGCACAATTACAGGATATGAGAAATCGCAAATGGCCTCTCATCCTAGCCTTCTTTGGCCTTGGGACCTCTCATCCCTCTTGAGACTCACATCTTGCCTTTTCACAAAAATTGGCTATCTTCTTATTGCCCAAATACTAACACAACAAATCTTGTTATAGGCCACACACAAACACATGCAATGGAATAACAAACACGAGACAAACACAACCACTACTAAAAAAACCTTAATTTCCAACTGCCATTTCCAACTGCTGACCGTTGGAAATTTTATGTTTCCAACGGCTGGCAGTTGGAAATGAGGCAGTTGGAAATCCATTCGTTGGAAATTTTTCTTCCAACGACCCAGGTTGTAGCAGTTGGAATTTTCAACTGTCAGCCGTTGGAAAATAAGCAGTTAGAGAATTTCCAACTGATGTAGTTTTTTTTTTATTATTTTTTGTGTTCCAACTGCTCAAGCAGTTGGAAATGAGGCTGGGCAGTTGGAAATTTCGCCATATTTACTTTCCGTTTCAACTTATTTTTTCATTGATTGCACTGTTCATTCGAATTGATTGCAGTCTTTAAACGTTAACCTATTATATTCTAGATAATTATTAGTACTGTAGTCAAATTTTTTGCTACAATTACATAACAATATATATTAAACGACATAAAAACATTAACAATTCAAATTACTACGTCATTATATAAATGTACTAACTAAATCCACACATAAGCATTTATAGTAGAAATTACATGGTTTCATTCTCCAACTAAATGTTTGTTTGTTAATAAACACACATAGTAGCATGATATACCTGATATATTCTTAATCTGATCCCGAGTCATCATCATCATCATCTGCAGGAGGCGCGGGCGTGAGAATGCCAATTGAGTTACATATGTACTCGAGCTCAATCCGTTGTCTCCTCTTTAGACGCTCTAGCTTCCGCTCATAATGTGATGCTTGTTGTGCAGTTTGCTCCGCTACGACTCGCTGTACTTGTTGAGTGAACTCCAGAGTCTGTGTGACATCAACATGGCCAGCATGCATAAGCGCTGGTCATCGTCGTCCAGGCACAACATGTTGTTCTGATCCAAGTCCAAATACACAGCTTTTTTTCCTGCCCCTCGCAGCTGCACTAATAATCGCAACCTCATCTATGTCAGGTGTGCCACCATCCTCATCTGGCTGCTGCGTTGCTTCCTCAATCTCAGCGTTTATTATTGCCTACATAAAGAGTAACGATAAGTTATTAGTATTAAGATCAGAAATTATGGCTGTAATTCTATAGCATGATAATTACCGCAACTTCTTCAGTGCGCCTGTTAACGTATTCCCCGTTTTTTTTTCTTGAAAGTTTGCTGTATCACCTTGAACAAGCCAGGGTCCCTTTTCTCCGGATCTTTTTCACGCTACATTGGAAACGTCCTAACATTAATCTTTTTACAAAGTAAATAAGTTGAATTTGAATTAACAGTTTATCATAATTTTACCATTCGTTCTCGGTGTTCAGTTATTGAAACCGAACCTCCTGCATAAGTAGCACTTGATGCTCCTGTTGAGTTAGATGACTGCGATGATGAAGCTCGCATTGTCTTCCCCCTTGCACTTTTCTCAAGAAACTCCGTTGACGCCCACCATTCCTCAAATTCTGCATATTGTGCGTCGGTCATAAAAGATGCCCTTACTCGCCATTTTTTCGGATTTTTCTCCCGCCGGATGTCACCCAGTGTGTATCGGTAATGACTCGCCGCCATCATATGCCAAACGCGATAGACCTCATTATGGTCAGCCGGATCCCATTCAAATAATCCCTACACGTTATAAAAAAAATTTCTTGCATCGTATTGTTGACAACATGGTTGATAAAGTTCAAATAGTGCGAAGACAGTGCAAACCTCAAATACGCGCCACCACACTTGAATATCTGCCATGCTTGCGCTCGTCCAGTCATGATGTCCCTTGAAGTGTGTGGTGAAGCATCTAGTCACCATCCGTGTTGCTCTTGATGGAAGGAAGCTACATGAAGTGCATGTTTTGAGACAATACATATTATTATTTTACTCCGACTTCACATAATCGATGTTAATTTAACAATTATGGTTGAAAAGGCTGCAATACTTACGTGTTTCCGTGAGGTCTTATCCGTAAGCGCGCCTAAATCTGGCCTTGGGATACCGCTGACTGACCAATGGAATTCCCACCATCGGGTGAAACAACTGGGGCTGGAGTATATCGAGTAACACTACGCCTGACAAAAGCACCACAGATATCACCTGTGCCAGGGTGAGTATCTGGAACATTTGTTGGTTCTGTTGAAGGCTGTGCATCTGAATGATGGGAATGCGATTGGCCTGCCCTTTCATGTCGAGCTATTGGTTTAGCTAATGCTTCTTTCATATAATGAAATAGGTCTTTCCCTGGCCGACGTGTATACGTCGCATCTCCTTTACGTGACATCTGCATTATTTTAAAAACCCTTACAGCAGTTTACAAAACAAACATATTGGTTATGAAAAAAAGCTTGCTAATTAATTTTGCCCGCAAAACTAAAAAGTTCGACTTAGTATTTACATATATATTGAAAGATATTCCACGTTCACACTATAACTAGGCAGTTAAAACGTTTACATCGAGTCAATGGACTACATCGTCCTCAGTTTCTATCTCTGATTCGCCACTATCAGTATCCCCAGATTCAAACTCGTTTTCTTCATCACTTCCTTCAAGAGACTCCTCATTGTCAGATTCATCGTCATGTTGCAAAGTTTCTTCCCTGATTGGCATGTCTTCCTCTACTGCTTCCCATATGCCTGTTTCAGCTAAATTGTCGATTGGGTCATCCATAATAATGACAGACGTGTTCACACCGGGCAATAATTCTTCCTGAAATGCATCTTCGACATCATTTACATTAGTATGAACGATGCGTCTAGGTTTTATTTTCAAAACCACTAACCAACCCATTTTGTCACGTGACTTTGTTGGGCCAGCCAAGATATTCAAGCTAACCAAGCACACCGAAACAATACAACTTTTTTGTGTGGCCAGCCAGGATATTCAAGCTGAATGATTTCTTCTAACACCCCATAAAAATCACATTCAACTTCACTTGCTCCTGAAGTCCTTATACATACTCCACTGTTAAATGTTGCTTTGTCGCGACCCCAGTCGCTAATGTGGAACTTGTACCCATTTATGAAGTAAACAGGCCAACTCTCAACACGACGTGAAGGCCCGCATGCAACATCCCACAAGAAGCGGTTCGTGATAGTGTTACACACATCATTCACCTAATTACACATTGCAATACTATGAATATGTGTTACCCTTCAAAATGCATAATATGGGATAAGTTTAAGTGTAGAAAACTTACATATTTACCTTCATGACATTTACGAAACCATGAATTACTATTACATATAAATATTTGCTCCATATAATTACTATTGCTACTACTATTACTATTACTATTACTTTACTACATGCTCTTCAAAAGACATTTATTCTTTCAATTATTATATATGTGCATTATTTGTATTAGAATAATGATGACTCTTATTGGATTTATTATTGGTATAATAATAATAATTATCATTATTATTATAACTATTACTTTACTACTAAGCTAAACAATAATATTTACTCTTCCAATTATTATATATGTTTACTATTATAATGTAAAATAATAATAATTAAAATTATTATTATAAATTAGTGTTATTGGATTTATTATTAGTATAATAATAATTATTATTATTATTATTATTATTACTATAACTTTACTACTACTGATACAATTATATTTATTCTTTCAATTATAATATATTATTAGAATTTTTTTTATTACAAAATTCATTATTATAATTACTATTAGTACTATTGGATTAGTTCTTACTTTAATTATAATAATAATTATTATTTTTTATTACTATACTACTACTACTACTACTACTACTACTACTACTACTACTACTACTGTTAATATTAAATATTATTATTATTATTATTATTATTATTTATTATTATTATTATTATTATTATTGGAATTATTATTATTAGTCTTATTGGATTTATTATCGAAATAATAATAATATTAATAATAAAACCTCCATAATTACTATTTTCTTTATAACAATACTTATTATTATAATTATTATTACTCTTATTGGATTAATTATTAGTATAATAATTATAATACTAATTATTATAATTACATTTACTAGTACTACTACTAATACTATTGTTATATTATTATTATTATTATAATTATTATTATTAGTAGTAACTCTTATTGGATTTATTATTACTGTAATAATAATTATCATTATTGTTATTATTACTATTACTTTACTACTACTCTTACAATAATATTTATTCTTTCAATAATAATATATTATTAGTATTATTATTAGTATTATTATTATTATTATTATATTATTATTACTCGTAGTTGATTAATCAATTTAAATACTAATAATAATAATAATATTTATTATTATTCTTACTGTGACTTTACTACGACTCTTACAATAATAATTATTCTTTGAAGTATTATATATTATTACTATTATTGTTATTATTATTGACATATATTATTAATTAATCCCGAAAATAATGAGAAATGTAATAAAATGGACATAAATTAAAAATTGCAATGGGTAACCTACAAAATTCACATCCAACCAGCAACAACACCAAATCATAAATATGTCACATATTTCTAACCAAATTCGGAATATGCATATTTTTTGGGAAAAAAATTTAAAAATTTTGTATTAAAGAAACTAACCTCAAATCAAAAACTTAACTTCCTTCAAATGCGTGGAAATGGCTTCAGATCTGCCACAACAACCAAAATCTTAAACCCATTATCAACAAAGAAGATAAACGAACGAAATCCAGAAAAAAAAAGTTTGAACAAACCTAAAAAATAACCAAACTCACCAACAGATCGAGAGAAACGAGAACAGATCCACGTAAATATGAGCTCCACGAAGGTGATTCAGCCCTTGTAGCAACAGATGAAGGTGATGTGTGTGCTGTGAAGAGAATGGAAGAGAGAAGACGCTGCTGCTGGGAGGAGACGAGAAGAAGACGATGCGCTGTTGGGGGAGGGAGGGGAGGTTAATTTAAAAACAAAATTTCCAACGGCTTCAGCCGTTGGTAATTAAATTCAAAACTCACCGTTTCATTCCCATTCCAACGGTTAAAGCCGTTGGAAAACCTGAGCATGGAGTACCATTAATTTCCAACGGTCACAGCCGTTGGAAACCCTTACCTTCCATTCCCAGCTTAATTTTCCAACGGCTCAAGCCGTTGGAAACCCTTACCTGAGCATGGCGTACCATTAATTTCCAACGGTCACAGCCGTTGGAAACCCTCACCTCCCCTTTTAAATCCCCAGCTTCATTTTCCAACGGCTTAAGCCGTTGGAAATCCTCAACTTAAAGGAAAAATGTTTCCCATTAATTTCCAACAGCTGTGGCCGTTGGAAACCCAAACCTTTCAATTTAGACAAATCCCAGCTTCATTTTCCAATGGCTCAAGCTGTTGGGAACCATTTTTAATAAAGTCTTTCGTTTTCCAACGGCTGAAATATTGTGCACTTTAGTCTCGAAAGTTTTTTTTCTAATTTTAACTTATACTATATATTTTCCAACGGTTTTAGCCGTTGGAGATTTTATATATATAACATATATTTGTTTGTCCTAATTGTTCCAACGGCTAAGCCGTTGGAAAACGTTTTCTCTTACCTCCAACGGTTGTGGCAATTGGAACTTTCCAACGGTTTGACCGTTGGAAATTAAGGCAGTTGGAAAATCCTGTTTTTTTAGTAGTGAACTCGAATTTAACTTGATTCAACTCTTAACTAGCCTATATCGGATGAAAGAAATCTACTCAAATAAAATATAGAGATTACAGTATAAGTATGTCCTTATACTCATGCTAGCCTATAGACCCCATACACACCATTGATTACTTCAATATCTTACCCTCACATAACTACAAGATATGAGAAATCACAAAAGTCTTTTCGTCATAACCTTCTCAAGCCTCTGAACCTTTCCTCCCTCTTGAAATCCTCACATTTTACCCCTTTACAACAATTGGCTTTTTCTCTCATTGCCCAAACCCTAATACAACAAATCTTTTTATAGGTCACACATAAACATAAACCATATCAAAATACACAAACTAAATACCAAACAAATAGGAAAACTAAAACCAAATCCTAAACAAAAATATAAACTCAATCCTAAACAAACTAAAATTCTTAAGCTTATTGGATTTGAGCTAACAAACCCAACACCTAGCAAAAAGCTAAGTCCGTTCAAACATAAAACCTAAAAGAGATCATGAAAACCCAACTCAAGAAGCAAACCTATGTCCAATTTAATTATTATCCTATACTGGGATTGGTCACCCATTCCACCCAATTACAATTTTATTTAGAGCACTTATAATTCTAGTTGAGGGCTAGAAGTATTGTACATGTTCTGGTGCGATGACAAATAGGATAGCCTCCCAAAATCTTCCTTCAACTCGATATAAAGAAGAACCTGATACTTCAATTAAAAACTTCAGATAAATTCAAGTCTTTCGATTTATCAACCTGCCACCATCTAAAAATCATCTCCCACAGCCTTTGAGCAAAACTGCATCAGACAATTAATCACATGATCAACTGATTGTTTTAGTACATATAATATTATTCCAATATACATTTCGTAACGATCAAACCCTTAACTATGTGACATCACTCCTTCGCCGTGTTGAAGTATACAATCCTCCAATCATGGCTCGTCTCGAATCGAAAAAAAAAAAAACAATTTCAAAGAGACGTAGATTTAAAATAAAATTGATTTGTATTGTTGAATGAATTTATCAATTAGTGATATAATGATGGGTAATTAAGAATAATCTTTGGGCAGCTTTCATCAAAGTTGTGCGAGAAAATACTAAAGAGCTTCAAAATCCATGTGACACATTTTACTGTGCAAACAATATGCATTAATTGGGTCAAGATCTAGTATACTGAACTATACTAAAGAGTGAGCTATGAAAAAAGGAACTAGAGGACTTTCTTTCTGCACAAAAGACTTAAATTAAATTAAAAAAAAAAAAGGTGATGTGGCTGGCCATGATCTTGACCGTCCATGTTCCCATGCATGTATACACAGGCTGCAGAAAAACATTAATTCCTTATTCCATCTTCTGGCCCAGCTTTTTCCCTTAATTGGGCCCAAAGCATCCAATCATCCAATGCAAGCTATGCAAATTTATTAATTCACTAATTTATCCAAGTATTATATTAATCGAACCAAATTAAGATTCGATTCATTTTTATATACGGTACGTAGGTATACTAACCCTAGCTGTACTGTATTAATTAATTAATTTATAGTATCGTGATTGAGTAGGAGCAATTACTTAAGGAATAAAGGAGGCGTCGTGGACGCTAAAATGGGGAAGGAGGTGGGTAGGGTTAGCTCTACTCTGGCTTGCTGCCGCTTGATGATCAAAGGACATGAAGGGGGAGTTATTACTGGTATAATACTGAACCAGGATCCCGTTGTTCCTAAGATCCGAACCCGCCTCCTCATGGACCATCTGAATCTGGCCCTTCTGTTTTGTCAAATGATTTGCCGCCGACCCGCACTGTCTCGGCTGCGTTTGGTAAAACACTTTTGACACCACAAGCTCCCCGTCCCTCTCTTCTTCGTTGTGTCCCAGGTGGTACTGATGCATCACCCAGTTCGTCTTCTCTGGCTTCCTCTGCTTCCCGTAGTTGGTGTAGAGCACCAGGATCTTCTTGTACCCTTTCACCTTTCCGCCTACCAACACTGGCCGGGTCTTCCCCGTTTTGTGCCACCGGGTCTCGCCGCCTTCTGCGTCTGTGTGGACCTTTCTTCGCTTTCTGGTTCCTGTCGTGTAGGCCCTGGATGGCCGGTGGAAGAAGTGCCTCACTAGGCCATCTTTGTTAACTCCTGCATGCTCCATCAGATCATATATATATTATTGGTAAGAAATTAATTGAAGTGCTGATTAATTTGTCTGACATATATATATATAGACTATTGATTAAGTATCTGTATAATTAAGTTTCTCCTAAACTATCAGATAAGTATTAAATAGATAACAAACTAATGACGGGTTAATTATTGTCGATTTCCCCAGTCCAAGAAGAAGATACCCCAGTAGTACGTAGAGGAAATTGGTTGAGAGGTTTTGTTCACGCTACGTAATTAGCAACGCTAGCTGGTTGGTTGGAGGGTTTCTTGAGACGAGGAGAAGGGTTAACCATTCAATCAAATGGATTGCGAATGAAAATTATCGTATATATAGATGTCATATTTTCTTCTATTCTATCCTATCAGGGAGAGAAAATTAATTAGGGATCCCTAATTAGCTAATTAACACTTAACACTGAACTCAAAAATTGCGTTGCGTATGTAAGAGTAGAATTATTTAGCTTCTTTCCTTTCATATTTTGGAACATTCCGTTCTTGTAATTTGTTCAATGTCAGTGTCAGCAGTATGATGACTAATTAACTTTAGAGCCTCAAAATAGTAGCTTTTAGCTTTAAATAGATGTGTTTAAGCTAATTTAACTGTTTATAAATTATTTAAACTCCAACAAAATTATAAACGCTTTTCCCATATCAAGATATTACAATTTCTTCCTTCACAAAATTGATCGATAGTACATAACTAAGAAATGCACCGGTATTACAAACTACAATTACACAGGAACATATTCTACAAACTAATATATGTGTATAGGTTCTACAAAATAATTACCCCATTTATCCCAAATTAATTATCCAGCAGACAAAAACTCATCATTTAAGGAAGCCACAATAAATGTAATATTTCATTGGTTAAACTGAGTACTCACTCTGTTTCATATTGTTTGAAATAATTGACTTTTGGCCATAGTTTAACTTGAATTTATTTATATTATTAGTTGTTGGAAAAAAAAAATAAAAAATATATATATTTGGAAACTATAGGTTTTTATTTATCATTTATATACAAAATTTTTTTATTTATATACTAAAAATTAAAAAAAATCATAGATTAATTGCTAGAAAGTGAGTGTTTCAAAAAAATATGGAATAGAGGAAGTATAATTATATCAATTTTAACCCTCATTTGATATATTTATTATTTTATGTTCTAAATTTTCAGGTGCAAGTTTTAAGGGAATTGAATATTCTAATTATAGAAATCGACAGTTAAACTGAGATAACTCAAATTGAAAATGTGTATAAATTTTTAAGACTAGATAGTAACATAGATGATTGAATTTGTAACAAAAGTGTCCAATTCAGGAGGTTTTCCATTTTGTCACATCTACTTGCAATATTCTTTTCTTGCATGGAGCATTTCCTACGAAAATTAGTGTTTCTTTAGAAGTGCTGCTTTGCATTTGATTTCAGAATACTAAATGCATATATATATCCAAAATGAAGTTCACCCCAAGTGCCGTAGAGTATCCTAAGAGTAGGACCGAAAATGAAAAAACATTACTTTTTAAAATTTAAATAAAAAGGTTAAGAAAATAAGAGTAGAAGTAGTAATTGAGACTAAGACCGTTGACGCAAAATTAAAAAATTATGTTAGGTACCTACACTTCACCTTAGCATTTGATTTTGTAAATTAATTGTTGTACAAGAGATAAATGTTCATGTGGCATTTTTCTTCTTACATCAGCTAGGGAAGTGTGGAAATTACGAGTATAAATCCGCTTTTTAATCACTTTTGCTTTAATTATATATTACTAAATTTACGTATCAATACTAACAGCTACCATAATAATAATTTGAAATTTAAAAAAAAAAACTGGTGCACAGATCATGAAAATAATTAATTTGCACATATTTTACAGTCGAATATGTAGTGAAATTAATTGATTTGTAGCCTAACTAGCTAATTATTGTTCACGTGATAAATATTTCATTGTTGTAAGATACACTATTATTAGTGAATAGATGCATGAGGATAATAATTGGAAAAAAAAAATTGATTAATGAACCTGGCAACTTCTCAGGGTGAGTATAGCAAATCCCATTCTCTCCTTCGATAGACGGTATGAACTCATCTAGCAGAGGATGGAGCTTGCAAGCATCTGACCTTACTTTTGCCTCCAAATGTTCTAGCAGCTCTTGATCCGTCGGGTCAAACTTTACCCCCGCCGGTAACCCCGGCAAATCGTTAACACCGCCCTAGTATACCCATCATCGTTTAGTAAAATTAATGGACCACCAACTAACTAACTATAATTAAACAAGGAAAAAAATAAGACTAAATATATGTATATATAGCTAGAATATTTAAAGTTAACCTGCTGGTCTTGGCACTTGATCTGATGGCCGCAGGAGGGACAGATCCTGACAAGACAATCCCGGTGTCTCTCCGGTATACTGCTGCTTCGAACAACTATTTTGTTGCTGGAAGCTGAGGGCGGCGGCCGTGGCGGCGAGCTTCTTTGATCAACCGTTTGTACATCACTGCAGTCATTGCACCAAGTCATAATTATATATTTGGCTGCGCGCTATATTTTCTTCCCTCTTATGCCCATTCCATTCCACACCGGATCAAACCTCCCCCTCCCCACTCTCTCTCTCCCTCTCTCTGCCTCTTTCTCTTTCTATTCCACTTTCTTCTTTACTCAACTTGTACTCCAGTGATATTAATATCAGTATTAAACAATACCAGCTACTGCTATATATCCAAGTACACATGAAAGAGAGGAAGAGAGAGGGAGAGAGAAAGATAGAGAGAGAGAAAGAGAGAGAGTAAAGGAGAAAAAGAGCGGAAAAGCAAGTTGTCTCTTGTTAAAAGCTTTGTTCCTGAAGCGAGTTTATCTATCTTGAGGGGTGTTGGGTAGGAATAATTAATAAATTCTAAATCACTTTCTTTTTTTTTTTTTCCTTTTGAGTTTTGCATATGATTCCAATTAATTGAACTCCCACACGACTCCTTATCTATTGCTCGCACTCTATTTGTAGAAAATGAAAAGTATGTCCTGAGAGAGCAACGTTTTTCAGTATGTTTGCAAGCTGGTGAAGAAAAGAAAATTCGGAAGAAAGGATTGCTTGGATCTCAAGTTTTGCTTACATATACGCATCACTTAGCTAGCTCCATGGAAACTTGTAGGAGAATAAATGTAGTAGCTCGTTTCATGACTTTTTCTTATTATTTTATTTCTCTTTCCACCTATAAATTAATATATTGCAGCTTTAATTTCTTTTTTAAGTTCATGAAAAACAACTTGGAGCAAAAACAATGATGCAGAATTGATTAATTAGATAGCTAGGGTTGAGTGGAGGTGGGACAAACTGATTTGAGCTATCTCATTGTCACCACCTTGGAAAGAGAGAGAGAGGGAGGGAGGGAGGGAGATTTCAGGTCTTGGGTCACCCTAGAGTGTTCACAAAGCTAAAATGGATAGAATTAATATAAAAATAAATAAAAGGATAAACAGAACATATATATATTCACTTTAAATTATCTTTGCAATATTTACTTTTTTAAGATCTCTTAATTTATGCATAAAAAATAAATGATAAAAATGAAAATAATACATAATTTTTTTACTTTTTAAATTTTTGCACCAATATCATATGGTGGAAAAACATGTGACGGAGAGTCTATATTTATAGAGCCAACCGTCAGACCTATTTCTTCACTCAGACTTCTCATGCAAAGCGAGAAACTTATTATCTCACTTTTTATCCCGTAATCCCCAAATGTCCACGTGGCAAAATAATAGGAATCCGATTTTTTTTTTTTTTAATAAATCGACCGGGCCGAAGTGTATTATCCACACGTCAAGCGGAGACGCAAATTATACTTGTAGCTTTCCAATAAAAATAGTTCTGCGAAAATTAAGTAAAAAAAACGTGGAGAACTTTCTTCCAAGCTTCGGTTTACTCTTTTTTTTTTCCTAGGAGGAATGCTTCTATTAAGATTAATTCTTAGTCATTTACTAGTTCATTTTTACATTACAACTTGTAAATTTATTTATATTATTTAATTATATTCTCATCAAAAAATTAAATAATCATAAAACTGCTAAATTAAATAATCATTTTTATCTAAAATCAATATTATTTAAAAGCTAATAATGCTATATTTAAATGATAATTATTGCTTCCATCTTACTGTCTTCACAATATTTATTATTTTGATTGTCCCAAATCTTTGCAACATTTTTCTCTTTAATAAATTTTTTTATCATATTATACTTCAAATTACCATTTAAATATATATATATATTAGCTTATGTGTAAAAAATAAATGGTAAAAGTAAAAACAACCAATAAATTTTTTCCTATTTTTTATTTCTGTTTCAAACTCAAATGTTTCAAAAAACTTGGGACATATATAGTATTTGGACAACACTTTTCCAGGAAGTAATTGATATTTTTTTCATAAAAATGTTTTAAAAGTGTTCTCCAAATGTTTTAAAAGTTTTCATTTAAAAAAAATCCCAACAAAGGCACCATAAATAAATTTCTCTAATAGCTTAATGCAGTGTCTCTTGTAAAGCAATAAAACTAGATTTTTCTTACATAATTTTCTTTCGATCAGGGGTGCTCTACGTTTTCCATGACCCCATTATAGATTCTTTTTGTATGCGTGAGAGTTATTGAATCACATATTGTCACGAACTCAATTCACATTCTGTGGAAATAATGATTTTGTTTCGGAAACTGAGCTCATTCATATATAGTGTAGATACATCTAGATACACTTATATATATAAACCTCGCGGAAACGCATAAAACTAGCTGATTTTGTTGAAGATGGATAGGAAATTAATAACTTTTATATTATGGTACATATATAAAAACTTAGAACTAATTTTGTTTTATCTCAAATTTCGTTTATGTGTGATGGTACCCCGTACTCACCGAGTATATATGCAGGAAAAGAAAAATCTGGTGAATTCTGATGAGATTTTTAAAGAATTAATGTTTTTTAGTATTGTGTAAGTAATATTTTGGGTGGGTAATGGACATGAGAGAGCAGGTGCGTATGGTATGTCCAGAACCAGAAATCGTATTCGAAATCGTAGATGGGTTGCTGTAGGTGTAGGTGGTGACGAGAACGTGGCAGCTGAATTGTATAGAAAGTTTGTCGTCTCAAAAGGACCCGATCTCCATCAAGCTGTTGAAGAGGTTATTCTCATCTCTCTCTCTTTTTTCCTTCTTTCAACGAAGTCAGGAGTTGATGCATTGTACGCCTCAGCAGCCTTAACAAGAACAAGACACAGGCACATGAATGGAAGGAAGGAAGACCACAGCATGATTTTAGTGCATGAAATACAATTCTCACACCCAAAGTTCATGCCAATTACTTTTTATTTTTTTTATTTTTTTTATTTTTTTATTTTTGCAATCACAATATCTTTTGTTTGATATATGAATTCATGTATTCGAGAGACTATCTGTTGCCGAAGGGAAGCTCTTCGAAACTAGTCTGATACATTTATAATTATATACTACTCCCTCCGTTTTATAAAAACTGACCATTTTATTATTTATAATAATTAATTTATAATTTTATTTCTTTTAAAATTTATTATAAAAATATAAATATTTTATATGAAAATAAAACTTTAAAGATTATATTTTTGAAATATCATTGTTAAGAATTGTTTTCAATACATATTAATATAAATATGTTCAAGTTAAACTTCAGTAAAAAAAAGGTAAAAAGATCAATTAATGTGAAACGGAGGAAGTAGTATATATCTTTTTTCTGTCGATTATTTTTCATGGATTACATTTCATAATATAATAAGTAGGAATACAGATTCTATACAAAAAAAAAAAAAAGAGTAATTGTTTTTTCTTTTGCTTTCTTCGGGCCTTCTAGTCTTCTTACAAGCCCAAAACCTTCTCTTAGGTATCAGATTGGCCCACTCCGGGTTAGAATTGAGAAAGTCCACGACCGAAGCATAAAGCCCATCCATGTAGGCTAGACCCAGCCCTTGGCCCCTAGTTGCCTCTTTGTAATTAGTTTAAGGGGAACGGAGATAGAGAGATGGAGAGCGAGAACGAGTCAAACGCGAGATGACGACAATGAGAATTATGACTGTAGGGTTTCAAGCTGGGTAATATATCCTAGTTTAATATTCAACTCCGTACTCCTTTATCCTTTTGAAGGAAAATGTTGCAAGCACGAAATTCAATGCCAAAACATAATTATTTTATGAAAAATGAAAGCGTATTTAATTAAATGATATAAGAGAAAACCGGACTGATTGATGCTCAATTTTGGTAGACAAATTGGAGGTATAAGTCATATTAGATAAACTTTATGAACACTCGGGTAAATTGCAGTTGCAGTCCCTAACATTTTTAAATTATATTAAACGGGTCCTTAATATAACTTTTATTTTATTAAAGTCCCCGACATCGAAGATCATGACTCATTTGTATTTCTAATCCTTTTGCGACGTTCATCATTGAATCAAATAGAATCCAAGTAAAAAATGTTAACTTTTATCTCTAAATTTTTTTCTTCATGCTTCAAGCACCTTGAAGCTTGTGAATATAATACCTTGACCATCATTTCCACCTGTGGAAAAGATAATGGTAGATAAGTTTAAGGGGTTCTGGTGAGAAGTTGTGAGGCAAGAGGTGATAGTGAGATTGTGTCGTCAAAGAAGGAAGAGTGAATCAGAAGTAAGATTAGAATCAAATGAAAACAGTGGTTGCGCAACTTCAGAATGCTTGGACTGGAAGGAAAAAAAAATTAGAGACCAGAGTTGATATTTTTCTATTGAAATTCGATCCCAAGTCACATAGAGCGGAAGCAAAAGCGAGAGAGAGAGCATGAATTCACCCAAATTTTAAAATTATTGGGAGCAGGAGTGGCTTGAGAGCATTATATGTGTCTATTTACATAGTTTTTTTTTTGTCTAAATATTTTGCCAAACTTTTACAAGAAAATAAAAAATCTTAATTTTATCCCGAATATAATAAAATAATTAAAGTTTAATTGGTGGTCAAAATTTAAAAGAGAACAACAAATTATTTAATTAGATAGAGAATAAAATAATTATAACATCTTTTATTCCTGGTTAATATAAAATTAATATTGTTATAGGAAGGATATTGGTTTGGTGCCCTTGAGGGAAAAAAACGAGAGTAGAATTAAAAAAAAAAAAAGGAAAAGAAGTATTGTCAAAGAAAAAAGAAAAGTAATAAAAATTAAACCAAGCAAGTGAATGGAAAGTCGAGGAATTTATCATGATGGGTCCAAATCTAATTTTAATTAAAAAATTTGAGGCACTCCTTGGCTGAGAACACAACTTTGCATCCGGTACAGTGAATGCGTCCTTAGTTAACGAATTCAACATTTTGAGAGCACAAATTGAAAGCGAATCCGCTCTTAATTCGTTAAGTCGTAAATTTGACTTCAATTCATCACACTTATTGACGAATTCTGTAACTAAGATTCGATCTTGGAAATTAGTGACTTTAATAAGAAAAAACTAGGATAGGAACCCGTTGGCGTTTAGGATAAATTTAAAAAATAAATAAATAAATAAATAGGGACTGCAGTTTACCCAATAATGCTCAGGGGAAAAGATTCTCCTTACCTGATTCAGATGCTCCTACCTTACCTAGCCCCAGGGAAGTCCTGCCGGGTAGAACAAATGCCGAACTCCCCCTAAATTTTTAATAGAAAAAACAATATGCAGGTCGGGAAACTAATCCTATCTCCCACAACTTAGCTTTGTTTGCAAGTAATCAATTAAGAAAGGGTTAATTACAATTTATCCTATGAGATTTAGTTAAAATTACATTTTATCCTTCCTATTTTAAAAATATACACTTTATCTCATATATTTTTAATAAGTCTAACAGCAACTTCTGAAATCTTAATTTAGACTATACGGTTGTCATCTTCAAACAATTTCAATCTACATGGTATTTTTTATATAATTAATTGATATTTAAAAAATACTATTTTAAAAACTGAAAGAAATACGGAAATAAAAAACTAATAATTTAAAATGTCCATTAATTGTGAAAAAAATGCTATACAAATTGAAATTAATGAAAAATGGCTACAATAATATCTAAATTAATATTGCAAAAATTATTGTCAGATTGTATTAAAAAGACAGGGACAGTGTACATTTCTTAAATAGTAAAGGCAAAGTATAATTTTACTTAAATCTTAGAATGCAAATTGTAACTATCCCACTAAGAAAATATGCATGAGGGCCCGTTACTTCAGTCCAGATCTGAACGATCATTTCTTACCATTTTCATGAAAACAACAGCTAATGCAGATAAGAAGCAGAGACAAAAAACAAAGGCCCCAGTTCTCTAAATGAAGGGCGGCAACAATATTGAATTGAAATCCAACTACCTCCCCCACCTCTGCCTTTCTTCATTCAAGTCATATACATATACGTCCAGCTACATCACTCGGAAGATGACCAAGCATGAGATTTGATAGGCCATGTCCAGCTCCAGTTTTTATTTTTCATTTTCTCCCATTTCAAATTTGAACAATTTTGGTTGCTCAGCAGCTTTTATCTAAAAGGGTATCCAATTTCCAGATTCTTGAAAAGCCTCATGCTCCATTGCTTTCATTGCCGGACCAATTAAACAGGAAAATTTCTAACCACAAGCCTAGGTTGTAACAGTTGAAACATTTAATAAATCCCTAACTCTATACTCCTGTCCTCTCCTATCCCAGTACTTCTCAACGTGGGCATCAGTATCATGCACTGTTGCATTGCCTATCTCCACGGCACGATTTAGAAAAAGATAAAGTGATTTATACAGTAATACCTTGGTCAGATGCATCCTCGTAGCAGTAATATGGAGACAACCTCCCATCCTTGCTAGGTTTCAGCCTGCTCTCGCTGCGAGCCTCTTGCAGTAGTTTTACAACCTTTCGCATTGATGGCCGGTTAATGGGGAGAGCGTTGGTGCAGAGAAGACCTATGTCAAGGACCCTGCGGATTTCTTCCGTGTGGCTGGACACCAGCTTGGGATCGATTACTTGGTCCATTCCTTTTTGGTTCAAGTTGGTGCTAACCCATCTTACCAAGTCTTTCTCCCCAAACTCCGGACCAACTGGAGGTCTGCCAGTGACTAACTCTAAGAGGACCACTCCAAAGCTGTAGATATCGCTCTTCTCATTCACTCGAAGTGTATAAGCATACTCTACATGATGTTAAGACAGAAACAAAGCAGAATTAGCAACAACACAATAGAAATTGAGAGGAAAAACAAAATGGATTCGTCAACCGTTTGAGTCCAAAATCTGCAACAGAAAAGAGGAATGAATCAAGCACTAGCATACCATACCTGGTGCAATATAACCGCAGGAACCAGCAATTGCGGACATGGACTCCACTCCCTTGCCAGTCCCAAATATTTTAGCGAGTCCAAAATCTGCAACTCTAGCACTGAAGTCTCCATCTAACAATATGTTATTTGATTTCACATCCCGATGAACAATTGCAGGAACACAATCATGATGCAAATAAGACAATCCCTCAGCTGCATCCAAAGCTACTTTGTACCGCGTAGGCCAATCCAATAACCCACCTTTGCTCCCATGCAACGCATCTCCCAGGCTCCCATTCGGCATGTATTCGTAAACCAGAAGTTTGCTATCTCCAGTGTTGCAACAGCACCATAATCTCACGATATTCTTGTGCCGTATCTTGCCTAATGTTTCAACTTCAACTTCAAACTCATCTCTCTCTGAATCATCCATCAAATGCACAACTTTCTTGCCTCCTCTGAACAGTTTCTTCACTGCCACAACTTCGCCATTACTAAGCACAACTTTGTAGACCTTCCCTGAAGCTCCGCTCCCTATCAGATTCTCTTCTTTGAGGCAATCTGAAATCTCAAACTCGCTAAAACCAAGCTTATGAAACGATCTCCACTTGGATATCATTATCCTTTTCCCAGTCTTACTGAAACTCCGGCATCTCATGAAGAACCAAACAACCCCAACAACAAAAACAAGTCCAGCAAGTATAAAAATAGATCCCATAATCCAGAGATAGCCTTTCTTCTTTGATTGACTGATTTGCGGACAAAGACCATCTAAATCGCCACATAAACCTGGATTCCCCAGAAAGCTGCTTCTAAACGCTTGCTTAGCATAAAGAGGAGGGAGCTCGCCGGAGAGTTGATTATTCGACAGATTAAGCGCATTGAGCTTTACATTCTGCAGTTCAATAGGGATTTTCCCAGTGAATAAATTGGCAGAAAGATCAAGATAGTTGAGCACAGGCAAGCCCCCAATTTCAGCAGGTATTGAGCCAGAGAGCCTATTGTTGGCCAGGTTCAGCTCATTCAAATTTTTCCAACCCTCAATTCCCTGTGGAATCCCTCCCGAAAGCTCATTTCCACTAAGATCAAGCTTACCCAACTCTCCCAATTTCACCAAAGACTTAGGAAGAGAACCCTGAAACCTGTTTCCACTACCTGAGAACTCCAGAAGTTTACCCAAGTACCCGACTTCATCTGGTATCGACCCGGTAAACTGATTATTGGAAATCAAAAGTTGAGAAAGGTTGTGAGCATTGTAAATCATCTTAGAAATCGACCCACTAAACGAATTATCCAGAAGGTCCAGCAGATAAACTCCGGGAAGCCCCCAGAACCCCTCTGGAACTGAACCCGAGAGCTGGTTGTGTCTCAACCGGACCCGGAGTAAGCTCTCGCATTTTCCCAAACCAGCCGGGATTTCCCCGGAAAAGGAATTGTATATCAAAACGAAATCCTCCAGCTCACCTCGAGCGCACAAGTTTTGTGGCACTTCACCAGAAAATTGGTTGTAGGATACGTCAAGAGATTTCAATGGGGAGTTCTCTCCCAGTTGACTTGGCAGTGAACCACTGAGTTTGTTGTTGAATAACTTAAGGTCGTAAAGATTCTGCGACTTGGCTATGGCCCCTGGTAATGGACCTTCCAGCTTATTCTCGTATAAATGTAGCGACCCGAGTTGTAACTCGCACAAATCGCTCGGAATCGTCCCTGTCAACTCGTTCATCGAAGCATCGAAGCGTTCCAGCTTTGTCATATTCCCCATATTCTTCGGCAGTTCGCCTGACAACGAGTTGTTGTACACTTCAAGTTGAATCAGGCTCTTCAACTCGGTGATCGAAATCGGGATTGACCCAGTTAGGTGGTTGTCTGACAAATCGACGTTCGTCAACCTGGTCATCCGAGAGAAAAGCAATGTAATTGGACCAACCAGGTTGGACCGACAAAGCCAGAGCTGCTCGAGATTCGTCAAGTTACTTAATTCGGCCGGCAGCGGGCTCGGCGAGAACGGGTTCCAAGCTAGGTCAAGTTCCTTGAGAGTCGAAATGTTGCCGAGAAAAGACGGGACCGTTCCGTTGAGCAGATTTCCCGCCAAATTCAAGGTCTCAAGCCGTTGAAATTCTCCAAAGCTGGGCGGGATGTCGCCGGAGAAGTTATTGGCGGAGAGATCCAAGTATTTAAGCTTGGGGATTCTGGCGAGCGAGTCTGGGATGGATCCGACGAAGAGGTTCTCCTTCATGTCAAGGACGGTGAGATTCCGGCAGGCGGAGAAGTCGACGTTGGAGGATGAGTTGATGTTGTTATTTTCAAGGGAAAGGGAAGAAAGCGCCGGGAGCCGGCAGAGAATGGGCGGAAATGGCCCCGTGAGCTGGAAGTTGGTGAGGTTGACGGAGACGACCTGGCCGGTGACGTTGTCGCAGGAGACACCTGCCCAGTTGCAGGGCGTATCATCGCGGTCGTTCCAGGAAGAGAGCGAGTTGGCAGGGTCTCCGAGGCTCTGCTTGACTCGCTGGAGATAAAGGCCTTCCTGGTTTAAACAGAAGGAGAAATTGAGATGATTTAGAAATAAAAGCAAGACGAAGAGAATCATTGTACGCCACGGGATTCACAATCTGGGTTTTGCTCCTTTGGATTCTAGAGGCCTCCTTGTGTTTGGTAGCAAAAGTTGGCCCCTTTCTTTTCCCCTTTCTATTTGTTTCGGGAGGAGGGAAATGGAAGTGAGCTGGAGTCTCTGTTTGAAATTTTGTGTTTTTGTTCGCTGGCTGCTGCAAGTGTCAGACTTTTGAAGAGGAAA
The DNA here is from genome assembly GCA_005392925.1 of Aquilaria sinensis. Lineage (NCBI taxonomy): Eukaryota > Viridiplantae > Streptophyta > Magnoliopsida > Malvales > Thymelaeaceae > Aquilaria > Aquilaria sinensis. The sequence goes on from SMDT01000838.1 coordinate 260,021, forward strand.
GAGACAGGCTCACTGTGGGTCCAAACCCAATCAAAGTTCAGATTTTTTCAACATTTGGCATGAATTTTGTCAGCTAAACCCTCAAAAGATAACTCCTAGTACACAGTCAAATGATTTACCTTTTATTTAAATTTTTACAAAAATTACAAAAAACTCCCTTAGTTTTATCTAACCTACACTTTACCCCTCAATTTTCAAAAACCTACATTTTAACCCATATTTCCTTTATAGTGTCCGACAACAACTTCTAAAATCCTAATTTAAACTATCTGATAATTATGTTCCAGTAATTTTAAGATTTTTAATATTTTTTTCACAGCCAACTAACATTTAAAAAATACTGATATATATTTACAGGGTTAAAAATACATTTACAAAAAGAAAAAACTGATAATTTAAAATGTCTATTAACTATAAAAAAAATATTAAAGAGATTAAAATTATTGAAAGATAACTACCATATAGTTTAAATACAGTTTTAAAAGTTGTTATCAAACAGTGTAAAAAATATAAGGGCAAAGTATAGGTTTCTAAAAATAGAGAAGACAAACTACAGGTGATGGCATACCTTAGGGATAATAGTAAGTTTCCCTAAATTTATTTATATTATATTTTTTTAAAAAAGTAGTTTAAAATTAAAATATTTCATTAAATATTTATGAATATAAACTCCATAAAAATGTTCAACGTGAAAAAATTACGAATTAAAACTTAAATAACAAGTCCTCCCTCCCCTCCTTCTCTACATTGTCTTCTTCCTCGGCTCCTCTCTTATGCACTTCAATTAAATTTGGATACCAATTAAAGCCTGGTCGGTTGATTTATTATCATTATTCCACTGATCAACTACTATCATCTCATTTTTCACTGTTTTTTCTTCTTTCATCTCCTACACAAAACTCTTTTATTATTACTAGTATGAACATTATTTGGTTCATCCGACACTCTAAAGCATATAGAATTCAAGTGATCCTTCTCAGTATTAGTGGATCAATTGGAATATAAAAAACAACAAGGTATTGGTTGTTGAGGAGTTTTCAAATAATGAATCAGATGATGGTGTATTTTCATTTTGTTGTTTTGGTCTACTTGATTCATTATCCACTTTTTGTGCTTAGTTGGTTTATTAGTCCAATCAACTATTGGCATGTTAGTCAAACAGAGTTCAATATTTATTTGTACTTTTTCCTGTTAATCGTGAGTTAAGGGTAAATTCCATGTACTGTCTCAAACTTTTAATTATTGTTCCTATTATAACCTCAACATTCATTTTACACGTACAATACCCTAAGCTCACTAAAATGTTTCATTTTAACTTCTTTTGGATAGAAATCATTATGTTAGATGAAAAATACCATGTCAGCATGGGATTGTAAGGGAAAAAACCTAGTTTAACTCCCTAAAAATTTTCTCTTTGCCAAAAAAGACCTAAAAACTTGGAAAACTAACAATCCGACCAATCCGGTCACCACTTGAAAAAAAAAATAATTCAGAATTTTAATCAACCTTAATGGTTTGGTAGCCTTTTTCATCCTTTTAAACTTATCTTCTACAATATCTTCTAAAGCTCAATCAATTTTTGTAAATCGAGCTTCAAATATTCAGGGTTTCACAATTTTATATACAGATATATGCAAATCTGTTAGGATTTGAAAGAAATCATAGAAGAAAAAGTTAAAGATGATGAAAAATGCTACCAAACCATGCAGGCTGATCAAAATTCTAGAAAATTTTTTGCTCCAACATATGACGCCGCCACGTTGATGAATTTTCAATGGGTGGTGCCAACATGCCGAAATTAAAAAATCTTGAATTTTAGTCGGCCTATATGGTTTGATAGCATTTTCATCATCTTTAACATTCTCTTCTATTATTTCTTCCAAATCATAATGAATTTTCATACATCTAGATTTGAAAATTTGAAAATCGAATCATTGAAGCTTGATTTACAAAAATCCGTTGATATTTCAAAGAAATGATAAAAGAAAATTAACAATGATGAAAAATGCTACTAAACCATGTAAGCCAATCAAATTTCTAGCAAACTTTTTTTCGGCATGGTGGCACCACTGCCGAAAAACTCATTGGCATAGATATACCACTACACCGAAAAATTTTTTTCCATAATTTTGAATGGCCTACATGATTTGGTAACATTTTTTATACCTTTTAACTTTTTCTTCTATCATTTCTTCCAAATCTCTTTGAATTTTTCATCTATTTGCATTTGAAATTGTGAAACCTTGAATATTTGAAGCTTGATTTACAAAAATCAATTGAGCTTTGAAGAAAATGATAGAAGAGAAAGTTCAATAGGATGAAAAATGGTATCAAACCATAAAGGCGAATTAAAATTCTAAATTTTTTTTTCTGGTGTTGATAGGGTGGTCGGATCATTAGGTTTCAAAGTTTTTATGTCTCTTTGACAAATAGAAAGTTTTTAGGGAGTTGAAACTAGATTTTTCCCTTGTAATCTCATGCTGACGTAGTATTTTATATCCAATATAATGATTTTCGTCCAATAAATGGGCTAAAATGAAACATTTTAATAAGGTTAGGGTATTGTACGAGCAAAATGAAGGTTATGGTTAGAATATGAACAATAATTAAATGTTGGAGGCAATGCGTACAATTTACCCCATGAGTTAACTATCTTAGATTATCGTTTATATTGAATATTGTTGAAATTATATTTTCAGTCTTAAAACTTTTCATGTTTTACTGAAACAGTCCTAAGACTCCTTGATTTGCCAAAGAAATCTTAAAACATTTAGGCCATCAACCCTAAAACTCTCAATTTTGTCATCTAGAAAATGGAATGCTCACGTGGCTGTAAACAATGTTTTATCTCTAAACATGTCAACAAAAAAGAGGACTAACAAAGTTAGTGACTTAAAGGTTTCGTGATTTCTTTGATAAATTAAGTAATTTTATGACTTTTTTGGCAAATTGCGTAATTTTATGATTAATTTATGAAAACTCAAAAAGTTTAGATCTCATTGATGGCAAGGAAAAACAATCTCTGGGGATTTATTTTTTTAGGAAGGGGAGTAGGGATTTGGGATCCAATTATATTTGACGATCACAACCATGTGAATAAGAAAGAAACTTTAAAGTTTGTTTTGACATGTGTCTAATCAAATTGCATAATTTATTGCCATATTTTGGCAATAATTATGTGTCAATCGAATTTCCACATTAAAAATTTGAAAGTTGTTTAGGGGGAAGTACCATAAAGCCTATGCATAATTTCATATTAAATTCTCATTTTCTAAAAACAACAGATAACATGAAGCATAATCATTCCAAATTCTCATGATGATGACAATCTTGGGAGAAATGCAAAAAATATATCTTGATTTACAATTATTAGGAAAATCAATTCACATATAATTGTCAAAATATGATTGGAAATCATGTAATTCGATTAGACCTATGTCATAACAACATTTGAAGTGTTTTTATTTTTCACATGGTTCTAATCGTCCCATATGACTAAATTCTTAATCTTTATTCCCTTTCCTCAAAAAATAATCACTGAAAATTGTTCTTCCTTTTCATTGATGAATTCAAACTTTTTAATTTTTACCAAATTAGTCTTAAAATTACTCAATTTGCCAATGAAGTCATAAAATTACCCTATTTGGCAAAAAAAACATCCTAAAACCTTTAAGCCACCAACCCTATTAGTCATTTTTTTATGCTAACATGTTTAGTGAGAAAACATCATTTATAGCTACATGTGCATTCCATTAAGTCAAATTGCAAAATCGAGAGTTTTAGGACTAACAATGTTGACGCTTTAAATGTTTAAGGGTTTCTTTAGCAAATCAAGGAGTTTTAAAATTAACTTGGTAAAACACAAAAGAGTTTTATGATTGAAAATGCTCTTTTCTTTTAAATGTTTGACTTGATTTGTTTCTCTTCATTTCATTTAGTGTCATAAAAATGAATAGTTTTTTTAATAACCAATAGTTTATATCCCTGTTATTATTTAGAATCCTATATCACTGATTCGTAGATGCTGTTTGATTTTTTTTTACTAAAATGAAATATATTTTATTAAAAAAACTATAGATTTATATAAATATTATGTATGTCAAAGAAATTGGGATAAAGGCAATAGTATTATTAATTTCGAACTATGCGCTCGATATTATTTTCATGTTTGAAAAAATTATATGTTCGGTTTTCAATTCAATAAGTCTTTCGATTAAAGTGTTTGGTGGTCACATACATAAATACAATTTCGAAAGTTTGATATATCAAAGGACTTTGCTTTCACCGAAAAGACCAAGTTCAATGTTTCTTTGAATCTCCCTTTATTCCGCCATCACGGATTTTTGAATGAAGTCGACAAAACTCGACAACGGAGAATGAAGTCGCAAGTCTTTACTGCTCTCGAAGCAGTAGTTTAGCAATTTAGTGACGATTTTTAAGTTCTTATGCGATTATCGCCGTGTTAACTTTTATTCTCCAACGCTCTCTTCAATTCTTTAATGTTATATTTTGAGACCAAATACGCCACTGATTTTAAAAACGTAACAGAAAATGAAAGTATGTGATAATTTTTAAAATTTTAGGGTAATTATGTAACTTTCAGCAAATCTCAAAGACTTCATGTAATTTATCCTTCTTTTATTTATGCGCAATTAAAAAAAGGTAGGGGCATCTTTGGAATTTAGTCATGTATAAAACTCATTTTTTGTTTCACAACACAAAAGGTCAAATTTGCAAAAATGGAAATATGAAAACCTTGTTTTAACGTTTTTTTTTTAATTCTTTAAAACCATGAAATTTATTTTTTTAGTGAGTTTATATATTTAAATTTTACTGAAAATATATTATTCTATAATTTCAAAAACATAAAAACAAAACAGAAAAAAAAAAGAAATTCCCAAAAACAATAAACACAAATTAGTGAATAGGAAAAGTTACCAAACAACCCTTAAAGAAGCTTTAAAAGACAAAGATCTCAAATATATACTACTAATGTTTTAGGTTGGGATCAACTCCGCCACAAAAGTTTTCTGTTTCTTTTTTTCTTTCTTTTTCAAATTTTCACTAATGTTTTGAAATTACTCAAATTAACCACTCATGTTTTCAAATATTGATCAAATTGGCAGCTATTGTGAGATAGGGGGTTTAATAACTTTATCCATCCTACAAGTGTACAACACATGCATAATAAATGAGTGTCTAAGAGGTCGATCCCATAGAGAATGTGTGTAAGTAAGACAAACACCACAATTTTTGAAATTTAATTTAGTTAGGCTAACAACAATTAAAATATAATAGAAACTATAACTGCCTTAAATTAAACTACCATTAAGCTAGAAATGGTGAATTAAGGCTTTTACAAATGCTAGATGACACTAGCTAGTATTGCTCCCATATTGACCCCTTGTTAATGGCCTAACATGACTAGTCCTTTACCTTCTTATTTGTTGGTTTAACTCTTAAGAGTGGTGAGTTCCCTAATTACTATTAAAATCCTCTTAGTAAACTTAGGCTATCCAACTATTCTCATGTTAGAGTAGCCCAAGAACCACATACAGCTTCAATGCCTAGTTAAACAATGTAATCTAAGCTAATCTCTCAATTAATTCTACAGTGCAACTTCAACCCCTCTATTCCACCTTGATAAAGCTCACTCAAGCTTCAACCAAGTATAGGAACATGATTTAATTGCTACTCTAGAACAATGACAAGTAATCCAAGAGAAATAAGCACAAATGTTCGTGAAAGATAAAGAGAACCTAGAAAGTTTGTCTCTAATGCTCCTTAAAGCTTATTCTCCTTGGCTATTTCAAGCTCTATCCAGGAGATGGTGATGGAAGAAAATAAAAACAAAAGATTAACAACGGGTTCATTTTGAGTCTACAGACACATGTTAACACATTTTTCTCAACCGGTGGGATCCACCAAGTCAACAATTCTCAATCCTTAAACAATAGCACTTGAAGTTGACCTTATTTACAGGTTAAACCCAATTAACATCAACCACCTAGAAAAATCGGAAAACCCCACCTAGCTTGCTTTTGCTATAAAAGATCAAACCAAAGCAAAACTCCATCTTTTAATCATCATCAATTTCCATTTATTTCCATAAAAATTTAACCAAAAAGGCCTAAGATTTGTATGCTTAATGACAAATAGAGTTAGAGATTAGAAATAGAAACATAATTTCTAATAATTAGTCTCAAAAAAATAGTAAAAGAAATGTAGAGAAATCATCATTTTTTTCCAAGCATAAAGCAATAGCAAAAACCCAAACATGGGCCTAAGCTCACTGAGCTTGCTCTCCTTTAAGTTGGTTCACTTCAACACCAATGAGAATTAACCGATGACACTGATAACATCAAAATTGACAAAGAAGATGAGCTTATGACGCTTCTCAAAAAGCTCTTCCTCCACTTCATTTCTTTTATCCCAAACTGCACAAGGTCCGCTACTGCCATAAGACGACGCCATGTTTCTCCTTGAATCCACCAATGACCTTTGCCACTTCCTCTTCGCCATCCGTGCTCGGATCCTCCAACTTGAACATGTAAATAGTGTGCCCGTTGCTCAAATCTTTGTTGAACAACCAATTATAGACGTCTCATGACAAATGAATCGAGACCCCGTCCATTTCAACCACTTAAATATGAATGACTTAGGGAATCTAGTGTGGAGGCATTGGTGGGCCAAATTGAGGGAGAGAAGATTTTAATTAAGTTTAACCCACAAATAAAGCCAACTTTAGGGAGTTTTGCTTAACCAATTAAAAGATGATGGCTTAATGTTCCTTACAGGTTGAGGAAAACACGTTAACAGATGTAGGTGTACTCAAAACAAACTAAGCCTAAATGAAAAACTTAGATCCTAGATTCAAGATGAAAGTTTGCTAGGTACATGTATTAGGGTTTGGATAACAAAATATGTATATAAATGGATAAAGTGGGACCCTGTTTAAGGATAACAACAATTTTTACTGCCTTGAATACTGCAGTAGTGTCACCCAAGTACAATTTTTCCAAATTTCATAATAACAGAAGAAGTTTATTATACTGTGGCACAAATGTGCCACCATTAACCAGCTTTGACATCATTAAATATTTTTGTATTAACTTTCTCCTTTGACATCCAATTAAGGTGATTCAAAAGCTCACACAAATATAAGAAGAAGATATGCAATTTTTATAATTACACCAAAGCTTAAATATGGCAGAAAAAAGTTTAAATTGGAATGTAAGTTACCCATTTTTGTAGCTTTCTTCATTCTCAAGTTTTCTTGTTCTTGCTCTAGTTGCTTTCGTTCATTTCATATGCCTTCACTAGCTACAAAAATCCTACAAAATAAACATTAAAAGCAAGAAACTAGCAAAAAATAATTTATTAATCTCAAAGTTTGAGGTTAAGGTATAAGGAATTTAGTCATAAAATAGCTACTAACCGTTAAAAGGCTAACAAAATAGGGGAGAAAAGTAATAGGTTTTGAAATTTTAGAATGTAATGTAACTTTTAATAAATTTCGAGGACATTAGGTAATTTATTCATTGTTTCTAATGCACTAATTGAAGAAAAATAAAATATGATTTTCAAAAGATGTTTGGAAAGGAAAAAGTATAAACAAAAACTAAAGTAATTATTTTTTTATTAGTATAATAATTAAAGAAATTCTTCATACCTTTAAATTTTAGAATTTTTCAGTAAAATTTCATCATCTATAAAAAGATCTTAAACTCTTAAACTTTAACTTTACAAAATGATAGTGTGGTACATTTCTTTTTTTATGGATATATTAGTATTATATCTATAAATAATTGTTAGTAAATTTCATAACTATATGGGTAAGATTATTAAAAAAATAATTATTTTCATCTACTATGATTATTTGTACAACTTTTATAGGGATTAAAACCTTACTATTTAAGAAGCTGTAAAACTTCTTTGATTGACACAAAGAAAAATGAATAAATTATGTAAAGCCCTTAAAATTTGTTAAAATTTTATTTATCATCCTAAGATATTAAAATCTACTACTTTCTTTATTTTTTGTTAGCCTTTTAACAGCTAGTAGCCAATTTAAACCCATTTCAAAATACGGCAAATTTGAGCCATTTAAAAACATTAGCTAGAATATGAGATAAAGAGAAAACTTTAGTGAAAAATTTTATCCGAATGGTATATTTGAGATTTTTGTTACTTTAAAATTTACAAGCAGTGTTTGAGGATAGTGTATAGTGGATGCGACATGAGCCTTGCAAGAAATTTATAAAAAAAAAAAAGGTAATATTGTATAGATTATTAATATAATATATAACAGATTCCTACTTTTTATATGATTTGAAGATTGTCAAATTAAAGTAAACTAGTAATAATAACTTGGACCACTTCAAATTTTAAGGGAAAGTTACAATTACCCCTGAGGTGTCCCTAATCTACAGTTTGCCCTTTTATTTTTAGAAATTTACACGTTGCCTATGTATTTTTTACATTATTTGATAAAAGTTTCTGAAACTATATTTAAACTGTACAATAGCCATCTTCCATTAATTGTAATCTATTTAATATTTTTTTATAGTTAATAGATATTTTAAATTATCAATTTTTTCTTTCTATAAATATATTTTTCTTCTTATAAATACATATAAGTATCTTTTAAAGATCGGTTGACTATGAAAAAAAATCAAAAATCTTGAAATTACTGGAACACGATTATCAAACAGTTTAAATTAGGATTTTAAAAGTTGTTGTCGAATATTGTAAAAGGAACAAGGGGTAAAGTATAGATTTTTTAAAATAGATGGAGCAAAACGTAGGTTAGACCAAATCACAGTGGGAGTTTTTGTAATTTTCCCAATTTTAAGCCAACCTCGCCACTGTTTATAGGTCTAAGAATTCTTACATTATTTAAATAGTGTTTGTTTGTCTTATTTCTTTTGTCTTTTCAAAAAAATTCCTTTAGAAAGTTATATTTTATTTTTTAAAAAAAATTGTGCACAAGAAAATTTAAAAAAAAAAGAGTAAACTATGTCAAATTTCTGAGATTTGTTGAAAATTACATAATCATCCCAATATTTAAAAACCTTCGATTTAATTTTTCCTATTTTCTATTCATTTTTTAATGATTGGTGGTGCATTTGGTTCCCAATAATAACATTAGTGGCAAATTTGGACAAAACAAACCTTAGTTGATAATTTGGTCCCAAAGCATTAGCGATAAATGACATTATTGCCACCAATATATAGTTCCTATGAAAAATAATCGACCTATAACTAATTCTTTTAAGTTAGAAACATCAAAAAAATAAATTATCCCATATTCCATGCCTGACCGTACATTGACATACTAATTTTCATTGGGCAGAGGAGGATGAAGGATAAATTCCAATTTGTTTAAATCAAAACGTTAATAAAAATTGGTTTTTACAATTTTTTTCGAAATCAATATCATTTGAAAACTTATGCTATATAGAGATAATAATTCATTGAATAATATTTTATAATTTAATTAATTTTCAATAATTCATTGAATAATATTTTTATAACTTAATTAATTTTTACTTTTTTAGATCAAGTAAGTAAAAAATTATAAAAACTTAGTTGCATTTTAAAAAAACGATATTCAAAGAATTATCATATTTATGTATTAACATTTGAGTGACATTTATTTTGAATAAAAAGTATAAAAATAAAATAAATTATTTTAAATTAATTCAACTTTTAATTTTAAAAACACTGCAGCCCCTGCTTCGAATTGGGAAACAGAAGTTGTGGGTAATTTCAATTCTTAAGAGCTGACGAAGAGTCTCGGGCGGGCTTTATTAACGACTCTAAGCTGAAGGTTGGCAAAGAAAGCATTTCTGTTTGTTGGTTGTCCTATTATTCTTCGGCTGGGAGAATTTGCAATGGAGTGGGAACGGTACCTTGCGTTGTTATTCCTCAACCTTTTTTCTTTCTCCTAAACGGGTTGATAACCTAATGTTTGTCCTAATAAAATCCATAATTTCTCAAATTTTATCATAATCGATCATTTTGCCACTTTTATGGTTACAGTTGATGGAATCTAGGTGAAAAATGTCAACTTTGGTCACTAATTTTTTTTTCCTCCTGCATAAGACACCCTCAAGTCAATAGACTTAACAATTCAATCATCATCTCATCTTCTACCCTTCCTCACCATCATCAAGCATCACCATCCGGTTTTTGGAAAATTAACCGTATCAACACAACAAATTGTCACCACCATTGGATTCCTCTCACCATCCTCATCTCAATGGTACAGACCGATTTCTCTAACTTTCATATTTCCACTATTTTTAATGGTTTGATTTTTCTCACTCTACTTTGTCTCTTTAGAATGAAGGCTCAAATAAATAATCTGACCCTTGCTAAAGCTTTGTCAGCCTCCACAAAGCTCAAAACTATACCCCATTCACCAACAAGGCCATTAGATGTTCTCCAACTTGAGCTTTCTCTTTATAACTCTCAAAATTTTCTCTTTCTTGAGAGAACCTCTAGCAATCTTATTAGTGAATGGAACACAGTTTCAATCTTAAGGGAGAAGCTTTAGCTAAAGTCAGATTGTTCAAGTGAACCTGGTTCCATAAAGTAAAAGTAGAGTGAGAAAATAAAACCATAAAAAAAGGATGAAAATGAGAAAGTTAGATAAATCAGTGAGTACCGTTTAGCAAAGATGAGTGTTACACATGACGTGCTGTGAGGTAATATTGTAACATATGCTCTTATTTCTACAAGTAAGTTTGACGGAATCTCAATGAAATAATTTTCAGGTTTTGGACTTGATTGAACATAAGGTGCTATGGAGTAAGCTATTACCAATATTCCATTTTACATCTACTATCTTAATTTCCGTTTCCCCTTTTTTTTTCCTCCCACCCGAATAAGCGATTTAGTAGGCTAATATCCTACTTTGTATGGATTCCATGTCAAGATCATTGCACAAACAACATGCACATGAACCAAACAGTGGGCGCCTAACACTGCTTCTGTTGTGGTTGTGCCGCGACTCGACTCCTTAAAGTCGTTTCTTTCTTCGATTCTTGATCTGCTAGTGCTGCCTAATTATTCTCTCTTGGGAAATTACTTAAAGCTAAATTCTGGTGCAAGAAATAATTAAACAATTCTGATTTCAACCACGTGCGTCGAAAGCTTTGAAAGCAAGCGACGGAAAAACTATTCTTCCTTTTCAACTCTTTTCACTTTGACACAAAACCTTTCGTTTGTTTGTGTTCATGTCACGATCAATGATGAAAACAATTTGCCCACGCCCTATCTTCAACCCTTGCGCCGATTCCGGGCCATGGACAAGACCTGGTGATGTAAAAAATCATCATCCGTAGTCGCATTTTGACAATTTTAAAAGAAGAAAAACAGTCACACATACGACAGATAATATCGGCCTAGCCATTGGCTCTCGCGGCTCAGCCAGTATAGCCTTGTAAATGGCCCAAAAATGCCCATTCCGCTACCCTAGGCCTGTAAACAGTAATACTACAAGGGCTTATTTGTTTATCAATGGATCCACGGCAATTCAATGTAGGGATATCAATAAATGTTTAATTTGATAGGCATCTAGTTATATCCGGTTGAATGGATCAGATTTCTTTAGTAATTGATAGGGTTTTTGTTGAATATGATTTTTTTTTTTTAACCTTCCAACAGGTTTGGGTAGGATGCAGGTTAAGGATTCACCTGTCTCTCTCTCTCTCTCTCACACACACACACACACACACACACACACACACATATATATATATATATATCTGTGTGTGTGTGTGTTTGCGCTCGCGCGCGCGCACGGGCATGTTTATAACAAATTAGCATTAGTTATGGGATGAAAATAAAAATATAATGGGTAAGTTATATGGAATTAAAAACAAACATGAGTTACTTTAATATATAAGATATAATGAATGTTTTTAACAGCAACAAATGTAAGATTAGATACGAAATGACTCAATAAGATTATGGTTGTAGAGGTGTGATCGGTGGATAGATTTTACCCAACCCAACTCATCTAAAAATAGGTAAGATATGGATGTAAAAATTATTCACCAAATGGGTGATGGATAAGATGTTGGTAAAGCATTTAAGATCATGGGTAGGATGTAGGAATAACATCATTAAACCCAAATCCAACTCATTGACATCCCTAATTCGATATTTATGAGCCTTATTAATAACTTAACTCGTAAAATTTGAATTTCGAAAGAGTTTGAGGATGAAAAAAAGAAAAGTATGATATCTCAAGATAGAATTCTACCACTTTTCTATTATTTACATGTTCCTAGGTCATGCCAAATACTGGTCATGTGCAAATTGCGGAGGGTCAATTGCCATCTAAAAAAGTTTGAGGACAAAACGTCATAACGGCATATTTTAGGGACCAATCTCGGCATCATACCATCTTGCTTATGTTTCTAGGCTAGGCTGGATGTTGTTCATCATTTGAGGACCAACCTACAGACCATCACTCAACACATAATTGGCATATACGACATTCGTTCGCCCGTGCGTTGCAATGGGTATTCATGTCGGTATTCATAATTATTGGAATATTATGAATTGGGGAAGTTTAAGGCTAATAAAAAGGAAAAGCAAAGGCTGGTACATTCGGCACTTTTTTTTTTTTAAAGTTTTTCTATTTTCCTATTTTGATCAACCTACTGAACTGTGCCCGTTACTGTGAAACTTTTGGTTGAAAACTTTGTTACTATTTAATAAATAGTTAGATTTGTTGTTGTGTTTCAAAATATATGAATAATATGCCAAAAAGAAGATGAACCAACAACAACCAAAGTTTAACTTTGGAAGATAGATATAACATGGGAAAGTTAAATAATAATAATAATAATACAAAGAGTGAGATTTTAGTGACAAACTGGGTTCTAACTGATTAGGACAAAAAAAATTAAAAAAATAGTTCTAGGGATTTTAGTGACAAAAAATAAGTTTAATGGAAATACTTCAAATATTAACAGTATAACAATTGACATAATGGAGGGAAAAAATAAAAAAGAAATAAAAGTTAGCCAAAGTTGAACCAACTAAAACTATAACAAAATCTAGTGTCACAAATTTTGAGTAAAAACTATGAGAAACCATGAGAAATACTGCATACAGCGTGTATATGGTACATAGTATAAAAGTTTTCATGATTTGTCACATTTTCATGCTATATAATTGTATTTTGTGGTACTTCACACATCAATATCTTTTTGTGTGTTTTTTCAATTTATTGTAGTATACTATGCAGTAAATACATATATATGAAATGGCAAAACATAATTTTCACATATTTTATTCTATGTTAATGTAACAAATGCATACATATATAAAGTGATAAAATATAATTAGTAAAAATATTTTGATATAAATATTAAAATTATTTCATTTTTATTTAAAAATTAATTGTTAAATGATATATTTAATCTTAAAAATAACATTTTAGTTTATATTTTTTTGTGAAACTGGTAACGATACATGACATGGTATTACCATGTGACTAAAGTTTTGCTTTAGAAATAATAGTAAAGAAAAACAACAAAAGAAGTTTGGGGACCGAGAGAGGAAATAAAAAGATTTTAGATATTAGGAGTTTAACAATTAACTTAACAAATGTTAAGAGAGAGAGAGAATAGGAGAGAGAGTGTGTGTGTGTGTGAGTGAATGAGAGAGATTTTGTTTAAAAGATAATAATAAAATAAGAAAACCAAAAGAACAAATGGAAAGATTATAGGTACAAAATTTTGGGACCAAAACGGTAAGTGGATAAAACAGAGTGACTTAAATGGAAATAGCAGCACTTTCGAAGGCTGAAAACACATTTAAGCCAAAAAAAATGTGACGTAGAACAAAACTGAAAAAATAATGACAAAGGTTCCTAATGATGAAGCTTAAAAAAAAAGCAACTACCTAAAAAAAAGCGGTCAACTCAAGAAGAGCATTAGGAACTATTGATGAACAGTAAATTCACTATTCAGGAACAGTGTAACCTCTCATAAACTTTTAAAATATAGTGTTTTTTTGTTTGTGCACATAATGTTTCATGTATAAATCACCAAATCAAACTTCAGTTCCTAAACATGGAAAAATATCAAATATTATGACTAACAAGTAGTCTAAACTTAATCCTTTTTTTGTCAGGTAATAAAACTTCATAGATAAAATAAGGCTATACATGGAAAGCCTATTACAAAGGCTAAGTCCAAATGGACCTTTACTAAGAGAATCTTTCACACTCAAAATGACAAGCTCGAATACAAACATTAAACTCAATCCACTTTAGTAATCGTTTTGCTTTCTCTTCACCTTCACCAAACACTTTATTATTACGTTTTCATCAAAGATGACAGACTGAAGCTACTAGCATTGTTTGACTGATCTAGCAAACCATGGACTTTCCTTTCATTTTGTTCTTGAACCAAAGAACCTCATTATGCCACTTGAGGACTATCCGGTTAATACCCAACCATAAAAGCACTTTGCCACACTTGTTTTTAAAAGCTGCATTTAAAGAACAAGTGATTTGGAGTCTTATTTCTTTTTCAGCACAAGTAACACATATTCACTCCTTGAATGCCCATGCCTAATCAATATGGTCTTTCTTGGGTAGATAATCCATCCTTTTACAGCATCCATGCAAATTTATTGTGCTTTGGCATTGAATATCTACTCCAAATCTTCTTACACGAACCAACTTTCTTTTCTTGCTAATGAAGAAGAGAATATTGATTTGAGCTTTATAGAATGGCCTCCACCTCTTTTTTCATGGGACATCTCTTATTCAGCCATTCCCTCACCTTCATAATATCACACTAAACATCTGAAGTAGTGGAACTAGGATTCAAAGTTTAAATACCACCATTTTTTTTGTGCAATAACTAACAAGAATGAACCAAAACCACCAAATAGTTGTACTAGTTTTGACTACATGTCCAAAAAAGCTTTAGGATTAAACTATAGTTCCACACTTGTAGGTCACCTAGGTTGACACCACATTCCTTATTCGGCGGGTAACTATTACCCAAGGAATCAATGCTTTCTTACTGTCATGCAAGGCATGCCTACAATAATTTTTTGCATATGTTGTTAATGGCATTAGTGAGTTTTATGGGAATCAAGAACACCAAGCTCAAATATATTTGAATAGATTGTAACACTGATTATATTAACTGAATTCAACCATTATATGATAAGTGTTTTTTCTTCCAACCTTGGACTTTTTTCTGAATTTTCATCAATAAAGGGCCAAAGTCTCTCACTCTCAGAGGAGTGC
Organism: Aquilaria sinensis; assembly: GCA_005392925.1. NCBI lineage: Eukaryota > Viridiplantae > Streptophyta > Magnoliopsida > Malvales > Thymelaeaceae > Aquilaria > Aquilaria sinensis. The sequence continues at coordinate 275,310 of SMDT01000838.1, forward strand.
AGTAAATTGGAACACCTAGGTATTTCATCAATAAGCTTCCTTCTCAAAAGCTCCCGGTTTCCAAAATCACTTTCTTCAAATTTGGATGAGTCCATTTAAAGAAAATCTATGAATTCTTGTCGCTTATAGTGAGTCCTAAAATTTCATTAAATTCAATTAGCTTACGCTTCAAAATAGACTAGGACTAAACATCCGCTTTACTAAGAATAATCAAATTGTCTACAAAGCTGAGGTTGACAATGTTATGGCATTTACCCATTAGGGACTAAACATCCACTTTACTAAGAAGGGTCAAATCGTCTACAAGGCTAAGGTTGACAATGAATGTTATGGCATTTACCCATAGGATGAAACTTGAACACTCCTTCATCTTTAGGATTCATCAAGCTTCTTAGGAAATAGTCCATGCACAACATGAAGAGGTATAGGAAAATGGGGTCACTTTGATGCAAGCTTACTTCACTCTTGGAAAATCCATGGGTTTTACTGTTGATCAAAAGAAAATAATATTGAGTAGAAATGCACTCCATGATGAGCTCAATAAAATGATCACAAGCCCAGCTCAAAAAATAACTTGTGAAGGAAATCCTAATAAATTTAATTGTAGGCCTCATTATATCTACTTTGACCTGGCACGTTAGCAATATATGGCTTCTAGAATAATGCTTCAAAAATTCAAATGCCAACAAAATATTGTCACGAATAAAACTTTGTCCTTATGAAGACTAAAAACACAATAAATAATATTGTGATTATATTAGGTAAATTTTTTTATAGGAAAAAGTATATGTTATTGAAAAAAAAATAAGTACAACTTATTCCGAAACACGTGGCTGTATGTCATGCATATTCATTGAAAAAATTCAAGAACCTTGTCTAATAGATGACGAATGTGATAGATCATTCAGGTCATTTGTCTATGTGGAACCTTTGTTTGCTTTGAACTTTCATAAAAAAAAAAATAGAAAACCTTATTATAAAAGATGACATACACAATTGAGCTATCTGAGTTATTCATTTCTATGGCCAAAATACTCTTTCAGCCTGTGAACTCGGTTGACTAGCATATTTACCCTCTGAACTTTAACTTGGGCTAACTCAGCTCCTAAACTTAGTTAAGTGGCTCAGTCAACCCCTTCGACCAACACGTACAATCACGTGACCTAATCCCATTCACCCTCTGCTTGCACTGCCACGAGAAACACCGAAAATTTGACAATCTCAACTTTTTTGTGCATAAATTTGGAGATCTTATTTTATGGTTATCATATTTGAATGGTTAGATTAGTCATCCTATTGCCCAATACATTTTCCTTGTTCATTCTAGCAGGATAGTACAAGAATTTTGATGAGGTGTTTTGTTCAGTCACTGCAACACCATCGTGCAATTAAAAGAAGCAACAACAAGAATTGCAAACCTCAAATAAATTCAACGGACCTAATTGAAGAAATCTTTGCTGGCAACAACAGGAATTGCGGACCCAATTCTTTTCAAAACCATGCATGTTCGTTTCATCATTTTCGTTGTCGTAAAAAACATTTGAATCCACACCAATAAACCCGGTGAGCAACAGAGCTAGAGAATATGGAGCTCAATTTCGGATCTCAATTGAATATAGGGCAAATTTGGTGAGCAAAAGAAAGAACTTCCAAGTCCAGAAGCAATCGGATACAAGAAATGGGTGTATCGAAGAAATGGTGTCGTCGATGCTGCCATCGGACTTCGCCATTTTGGCGTCAAAAGCGAAAGGCTGTTGATAAGGATGATGGCTGAGATGTAAAGTTCATAAAATCAGGGTATATCAGTGAAAGAACATAAAGTTTGGGATGTGATTTATAGTTTTTCCTTCTCTTATTATTTGCACAGAGCAATTACAGATATACTCCCTATAATTCATCTGATGTTGTAATTCTAATCATGAAGGTTTTTATGTGTCACCAAATCTCAGAGGACGAACGGTGTTACGTGTTTTGAAATCACATTATGACATATACAGGTCAAAAGGGTTGACTCGCTCATTTACACAAGTTCAGGGGTTGACGTGGGTTGAGTTCAAATTCAGGTGGCTAGGTATCACAATCAAACCGAGTTCAAGGGCTGAAAGGGGCTGAAAGGGTATTTTAGCCATCGTTTCTATCAAACCAATGTAATTATAACGTAAAAAATTCACTTACATGCCATTTGTTTATGTCAGGAAAATAATTTTGCGAAGAAAATAAGAGAATTCAGGGAACCAACGACAACGAGGATAAATGAGTAATTAGCTTTTGCCAAAAGGCCAAAAAAAAAAAAGAAGAAGCATATATTAGGTATAGCTGCTCAAGTCGTTTAATATGAAAATCCGCATGGAAGGATATTGTAATGGACCCCTCACCAGCCAGTGTCACTGTTGATTATTCAAAAGAGTCAAAACTACAATTTCTTGAGTTCATACTACCTACCGGCCAACAAATGCCTACTTCAATTTCATATATTAATGATGGGATCAGGTTGTTGAACGCACAAAAACATAGGTTTGCAAGCCCGCACCGATGTCGGGAAAAAATTTCATCATAAAAGTTTTTTTTTTCTTTTTTTCTTATAAATGGTTAAATTTCTGCACCAGTTCCTAATTCTTTTTATTTTTTCTCATTTGGTCCCTGAATTCCTTCATTTAATGTTTAGGCCCCTAGTTTCAATCGCAACAGTGGAACAAAATTGGGGACCCAATCATCAGATAGAGGAGTTTTGACATCAAAAGGGAAGAAATAACATACCTAGGATATAGATGAGCTATTTGATCATATGCTGATAAAAGAAAAAACCTAAATTGGGAATTAAGATTTACAAAAGTATTAAAATTTAACAAATTATATTAAAGTTTTGTAAATTTTAAGGTATATAAAATATTAATTCTCATTTACTCGTATAAAGCCCTAAATTGAGAATTAATACTCATAAATAATTTAAAATTTAAAAAACTGTACAAGAATTTTTTAAATTTTAAGAGATGCAGAAATCTTAATTCTCAATTCCTTGGTCAGTCATTAAGTTTGTTATCTTTTCCCAGTTGGTCTCTTAACTTCTCCAGCTGATGATCAGGTCCCTAGTTTCTAAGGGTGGGCATGGGTTGGATATACTCACGGTTTTAGTCAATTTAATGTGGATGAGTTAGGTAAAAATTGATAATAGATTGCAAATTCGTTCTACCCTTGAAAAAATTATCAATTTTTTTTGTTGGTTTCGGTTTTATAGAGAACCAACTTGATGTGAACTTAACCTGAGATATACATGTTAATATATTATAGATTTTATAATTTTACATATATAATTATTTATTGAAAATTATATTATAGCATTTTTTAGTCTTTTAGTTCTAAACCTAATCCTAAGTCCTAATTATCTCATTTTCACTCCACAAACGTATTCCTAATTTCACATATCATCATCGTCCAAGCATTGTGTGTGTAATTTTATTAGATTTTAATGTTGTTAAATATATATGGTATGTACTGAATAACCCGAGGATCATAATAAAAAAACCTAGAACCACAATTCTAGTTCTATTTGATTCTTGGTTCTTAGGTTGTGTAGAAAATTTTTGAAATTGAGAGTATCTCAGGTTGTTTTAGTTTCAGTGTAAATCCAAACCATATTCACCCCTATTAGTTTCAGTGATAACAATGAAGCATATCAGGGGCCCAATTATCATAAAGAAGAGTTTGTGGGGGTAAAAAGGCAGGATGAACATATTTAAGGATTAAAATAAAATTTTAACCATTTGCTTAAAAAAAAAAACAGCGTGGTTGTTACTGTTCAATAAAGAATAAAATGCGTCACGCACTTTTATAGTTAGAAAGAATAAGTTGTACACTATACCTACGAGAATGCTAACGATTGGTGTTGCAGGCGTCTGCACCAATCCGAGGTGCTGTCATGCCAATTACACATACGAACAATAAGGAAAACAAAACCACATTTAAATCGATACAAATGGTTAAGCTTTACTATAAAGCTTACATCCACAACTCTTTCGTACAATTTCACTCTACTATTGAGCATGAAAGATTGTACATGTACAAGATAATAAGGGTACAAAAATTTCTCGAGTATTTTCATTCCATATATAACTCTTACTCATAACATATATATATGTCTTCTACTCATTGAGTGAGTTACACTCGATCACTGTCTCACTTTCTTTCTTTTTTTTTTTATATTCAGAATTTTTTTAAGTGTTAGAGTTAGAAAGTACTATAGAAAAGTTAAAGAGATGAATTGTCTACTGTGCAAAATTTTGAAGGACTCCGGCTACAATATGACAATTTTTGGATGTCTTGTATTTTGGAATGCGGTACAACTAGAACATGGATCTTTTACCTACGATACCATATTCATTGCCAGTTGAGTAGAGATGACAACAAGTAGATCGGATGCAAATACCTTTTACCCACTATCTGTACCCACAGTTTTTTTAGTACTTGTGATTTCACAATTATCCGTAAACAAAGTGAAAAATCTTACCTGCTCATAGGACCCGCGGGTAACCAATGGTTTAAATTGTATTATTTAAATTTCATGAAAAAATATGAAAAAATACATACAAAGTCATTCTCCACATATAATACAACAAATCATAAAATACACAAAATCAAAACATGCATACAAGAAAATATTCGATGAGAATTAGTATAAAATATTAATTAAATGTGTGTTGCATTCTATTATAATTAATAAGTAGGAAATTTACACTCATGGGTTTTGCAGTTAGGCGGAGCAAATTTACCTGTGATAGATAACCCCCACCCGCCACCTGCACGTATCCCCTAAACAAGTGTGATTTACTACCCATATCCACTCCATTGCGAGAATTTTTAACCGTTTATCTACCCGTCATGGGTGAATATCTATAAATTATGAATTTCACTTACCCACTTGTCATCCCTACAGTTGAGTTGAGAATGTGATATACTTAACGTTTTATGATAGGTCCCAAGTCTGGAAAAGCATGGGTTGAGTTTGGCCAGGTAGATCCACAAAGTCGTGGAACATTAGTAGAACTTGTGGCACTGGTAGATGGTCGACTGCTACTGCTGTTACCCAAGTCTGATCTGAGTTGAAGAAACGATAAGAGAAAGTTAATGATATAAGCCGCAAACCCTACATGACTTACAAAAGAAGCTGTGTGGGTATTTATATGTTTATGGGCGCCCTCACCTAAAAAAACTAGCTTTTAAGGATGAGTTTTATCCGAAGGATGTGTAATTTAACTCAAATTTAGGTAATAAAGTAACTCTAAACTTGCCACGAATTTAGTTACATCTCATGAAGCAGCCTTGTCACAATCATCATATCTCCACGGCTTTCATAAATTTGGCAATTTAGCCGCACCTCCGTATGGCCAACTTTTATTATGTTTTTTTTGGTTAATTACAATTTCCCCTTAGAGTTCAAGTGAAATCACACTTTGCCTTCTCCAGTTTAAAAAATATACATTTTATCCCTTGCTTTTTAATACAGTCTAACAACAATTTATGAAATGTTAATTTAGATTTTATAGTTATTATCTCCAAACAATTTTAATTTGTATAGTATTTTTTTTATAATTAATTGACATTTAAAAAAAATACTATTTTAAAAACTGAAAGAAATATAGGAAAAAAATTGATAATTTAAAATATGCATTAACTGTAAAAAAAATACCATATAGATTAAAATTATTAGAAGATGGCTACTGTAGTATCTAAATTAAGATTTCAGAAGTTACAGTCGGACTATATTAAAAAAACATAGGTAAAATGTATATTTCTAAAGCAAGAGGCAAAGTGTAATTTTATCTAAACCTTAGAGGCGAATTGCAATTATACCTTTTTTAAGTCATAAGCATTTTACAATAAGCAACGATAATTATAATTTGTCACGTGAGGTTTAGGTGAAATTGCCCTTAGCCTTTTTTTTTTTTCCAGAAATATACACTTTGCTCTTACCTTTTTAATACAGTCTGACAACAATATTTAAAATCTTAATTTAGATTATACTGTACTTATCTTTAAATAATTTCAATTTGTATGATATTTTTTATAGTTAATTAATATTTAAAAAATACAATTTTCTATTTATAAAAAGAATAGAAAAAAAATTGATAATTTAAAATGTCTATTAACTGTAAAAAAAAATACAGATTGAAATTACTAAAAAATGACTACCGTAATGTTTAAGCTACGATTTCAAAAGTTGTTTTTGGATTGTATTAAAAAGGCAAGAGCAAAGTGTATATTTCTAAAACAATAAAAGGTAAAATGTAATTTCACCTAAATCTCAATGGACAAATTGTAATTAATACTAAACAAAATTAGGAGGTATCATGTATTTAAAGAAAAGAGGAAACTTTACTCTTTTGGAAACTTAAAATACCTAAATTAACATCTAATGACATTTTACAGTGAAATGATGGAAGCTAGAATGGAACTCCAAATCTGCATCCAAATCCTTCACCCACTCTAGTGAGTGTCGAACACGTATGCAAAAATCATCGCACCTGAAATATGATTTTCATGTTGAGTTGTTAAACTTGTACTTCATGTCCCTTAACTCTTTAATTTGAGACACTATGCCCCAACAGAAAATTCCCTAATTCTTACTTTTCACGTTCTTTGTAATGTTTTCAAAAAGGACTTTAGTGCAACTTTTTAAGTAACTTAATTGTTGCATTCCTGAATTTCGGAAGTTATATATTTCAAAATTTTAAATTTCCTAAATGTGAAATTGGTAAAGCCAATGCTAAGTATTTTAATTGTTACATGCAGTACTTTAAAATTTTCAATCGTGCAAAAAATTACATTGAAAATTTTGAAATTTTAATAGATAAATTTTTTGATAGAGTAACATATAAATATTAATTTCTTAATTAAGATGTTAAACAATTCAAATTTGAAAAAAAAAATCTAAAAGAAGATAGTAACCTCTAGCATTTCACTTTAAAAGTTTCTATTTTTGGAATGCTTTAGAATTTGCAATCCTTCTCATAACCTTCCAAATTATAAATTTACATACAAATTCAGTTTTTCTAATTGTCACGTGCAATACACCAAACTTTTAACCTATTAGTATTACTCTCTCTATCCCAAATTATTTACAATATATTTTATTTTTTATCAGTTTTAAATATTTATAATATTATTTTACGTCAAAAATTAATTTATTATATTATTTTCTAAACTGTAATTTCTATATTTACCTTTTCATTTTATTGGTTTATGTATAAAAAAATTAAGAATAATAAGAAAAAAAAAAAAACACATTGGCGTTATTGTTATTTAATCGGCGGCCCTAGTAAACCCAAATAACGAGAGAGGAGCTAATTCACCCCGTTTCTGTTTCATGGGGTTCCGTTTCGTGTGACACCCTTAATTTATAGCCCAAAACAAATTACTGCAATTACCTGACTCTTGTTAAAACTGATTACAGAAACAAGTTGCATTTTAGTTCCCGGCCCTTCTGTTTTGTTTCCAAAATTCAGAGACACCAAACAGGATCGCAAATTAGTTCACAACTCTCCCCATTCCGGTTCTGCAACACGACACAGCACAATTATAGTACTGCTTCAGAAAAATCCATATATAAACCAATCAAAAGTTTGGAACTCGATCGCATCTTTAATCTTGAAGAAGAACTATAGTCACAGGATTCAAGACTAGCTAGAAGACTTCTAATTCGCATTTCGGATAAAAGAAAAAAAGGAAAAAAGGAAAAAAAATGGACATCCAATTCCAAGCAGCGCACCGGGAGCCATTGCTAGAGTGCGAGAGGCCAAGCCAAGAAACGACCCACAAGGTGGAACCTGGGTCGTCGGAGCCGGAGAACGCACCAACGCAGAAGCCGCAGAAGAAGAAGACCCAGAAGGCCATCAGAAGAACCTTTAAAGGAGCCGCCCATTTGGCGAAGCTCCTCCCAACGGGCTCCGTCCTCACCTTCCAATTCCTCTCCCCTGTTTTCACCCACCAGGGCCAATGCAAAACCGCCACCAACCGATACTTGACCGTCGCCCTCCTCTCCTTTTGCGCCAGCGCCTGCTTCCTCATTTCCTTCACGGACAGCATCCGCGATCGGCGGGGCAAGGTCCGGTACGGGCTGGCCACCTTCAAGGGGCTGTGGGTGGTGGATTCTTCCGTAGTCCTCTCAGCCGAGGAAGTGGAGAGGTACCGGCTGAGGTTACTTGATTTTATCCACGCTTTTGTCACCATATTTGTGTTTGCGGCGGTTGCTCTGTTCGATCAGAATGTGGTGAAGTGCTTCTTTCCGGAGCCCTCGGAGGAGGTGAAGGAGTTGCTGACAACAATCCCGGTTGTGATCGGCGCTGTCTGCAGCATCCTTTTCCTGTCGTTCCCAACTCGCCGCCATGGCATTAGCACCCCACTGTCTCGGAACTGATCACTCTGATAGTATTGCTATCCACACACACACACATGTATCTAAATCCCTGCAAAACGTTTGGAAGCGAGACTTTGGTTTTTATGTATCTTCCGTCCAAAATCTCCGCGAATTTAATGTCTTATACTTTTAAGCAACATATTCGGGGAGTAGTGTACACTGGACTCTGGAGCATTGCCTTCATATAAAGACACAGCTGGTTCGACCGGTTAATTATAGTTTGGATTTAGTCTTTTGGAAAACCAATCATCATGATTTGGTGAGATTTCCAATCATACACATGTACCACGTTACGATGATCAAAACGGAGTGCTTCAAGGCGAGAAATTTAGTTGTGTACATATGTTAGATTGTCAGTCATCCACGCACACTATGATTCGTAGCTGTCAAATACGCAAACAGCAGGTGGCTCTTTGTGAGAAAAGAAATTAATTACCTTCTTATCTTTGTAGAGATACAGTACTAATCTTTCTTCCTACTCCTAAGGCCAAAAAGAGGTTACTCTCCCAGGGAAGGTTTTTCCATGCCAGTCAGACCAACTACCTTTCCCAGGACTACAGGGTACTTGGTTTGCTTAATAATGTAGCTTTCATCACAAAACGCTTTCTTAAGCCACATTGTTGCAGAGCCGATATTGACAAAAAGACTGTAGCCTGGCCATCATTTCCACTTCACTTCATCTTTTAGTCTAGTAGAATTCTCAATTACTCTTGATTATTAGTGTCTTGATTCGTAGTACATGTTATTCCACAGCCTATTTAATAAACCAGAAATTTCCCAGATAAAAGGAAAAGAAAAGTGAGGCGAATTCAGATAAGACATTGGCATTATCTATGACTGGCGTAAATCAATGAACTAAAGTTAAATCCTTGTCCCTTTACATGAAATTATCTACTACTAGCAAAGTAAATGTACTACTAGTATGGTAAATTAAGCTCCCTGTTCTGGCATCAGCTAAAAAAATTAAAAGAGGGGATCAACAGGGGATCTGTTCCGTGAAACATCGAATAACTTTAACGGGAAGCTTGACAAGATCCACAGCAAAATTGGCCAGCCCTGCGCAGCAGATACAGCACGGACACAAGCAACTCAGCACCGTACTGCAAAACCAAAACAAGCGACCCACTCAGATTCCCAACTCCAGATTCATTCTGTAAAAATTGTAGTAGTAAGTAGTAATCTAATTACTATGCATCGACGATCTAATCATCAGGATTCAACAAGACCATCACAATGCACGATTAATTCCCGATCGAGCAACAAAAAACTAAAGGAAGCAATCGAATTACCCGAGAACCCAAACGACGGCGCCTACGACGGAAAGAAGAAGGGCGATGAGCGCAAAAGGAAGCCCCAGCAAGAAACCCAGTGGTCTGCACTCTCCCATTTTCGGTCTTCGCTTCTGATTTCGATCCAAATTCACTCTCCAAATCTTGCGTTGCCGCTTCCAATTTATAGCTTGGCTTACTCTCCACGTCCACGCGGTATTCAACTGCCCTTAGTCTTTCGACACTGACCAAACTGCCCCTCCTTACTGTTTTTAAAACAAGGCCAAAGCACACCCCCTTAGCCCTCGAGCTCAGCTAACCAAGACACTTATTTCCCTGGACTTCAATTCAGGACAACTCAGCCCCTAAACTTGGTTAAATGGTTTAGTCAACCCTTTTAACTCACACATGTTGCCCCATGATTGCATAAATCCTAACACCGTCTGTTCGCTCTCACCATTTTTTGTCTTTTCACATCTCTCTTTCTCTCTCTCCCTTTTACTCACATCCATTTTAGTGAGCTAACTGTTGTAGCCCTTTACTATTGCTTAACCGCAATCCTGACCTCTTCACTTTCCCTTCAAACCTCATCAAATCATTTCCCCTTGTCTCAATTTCTCACCACACTCAATTTGATGTTTTCACCTTCCACCACTCCGTCTTCCCACCTAATGATTGTGAATCTCCCTTCGCCATGGATGCCACATCTTTTGGATGTGTTCATGTCACTCACGGTAACCAGATCACATTCTTCAACTAGTCCTTTTAGAGAAAATCCATCATTCTCATAAATTTCACTGTTGTCAATTCATTGCTTTTGGGTTCAAAATAGTTCTCTCAAATAACAAACGAAAATCTCAAACTTGAATCATAAGCCAAGCCTAGACCAATTGAAAATTGCTCAAAACAACAAACTTCACCAAAGTCCTAAACTGCTTGAGTAGCTGATGGCCGGCCTTAAGATTAAAGTTCAAGCCCCACATCAAAATGACGTAGGATGAAGCACCTACCAAGCATAAATTTACTTGCAATGGGCTCGATGCCTATGTTGCCAATGTTGAGCATGGTGTCATTGGAATTTTTTTTATTAGTGCATTTTCCTATTACTCCCACCCACACTTGAGGTATTTTTGGTCTTGTACACAATTTGAGAGGATGTAGTTGTTAGCTTCCATAATCTCGACCTAGATAGAACTATTATGTCTTGAGATAGAGGTTTCAAGTTTTATGCATTTTTGCTATGGAGAAAGTATGGACCTAAATTTGTTTAAGTTTGCCTTGATGTTACTAGAATTGGGTCTCGTTTTGAGTGCTATTTTTTCTTATGCAAATTGCCAAAATTTTTGTCTTCGGTCCCAACCTAAATCCATTGAGAATGAGAATGGTAAAGCCAAGAACTTGGATGCCTTTTAGCGAGACAAGGGTTGAATGGAGCCCTGATGATGAAGGCATCAATTTTCTTAAGTTTCTCATGGTTGTGCAAGCAAAGGGTGAATGATGTTTGAAAATGTGCAATCACGTAGTGACATGTGTAGGTTAAAGAGGTTAACTAATATATTTAACCGAGTTTAGGGACTGAGTTTCCCTGAGTTGAAGTTCAAATGAGTAAGTGTCTTGACCAACTGAGTTTGGGGACTAGAGATATATTTTGACCTTGACACGCCTAACCTGGGTTTCGCGTTATTGTTTGCCAAAGTCAAGTGACCAACGGGGGTATTTTTGTACCCAAACCATTTTGAACCTTCCTTGCGTGTTTCGTTATTTGCTCTGTCAATCGCCTCGCCCACGGCTCATCAATTGAGCGCATTTTCCAATTTGGTGAAGCCAGTCAATCGATAAACTTCTTTATTTAGTTGGACTGGAATTATTTTTTTCTAGACAAATTACAAGTACCACTCCTAATATGATTCGTCTTGTATGTTCGAGGCTGTAACAATTAATCCTAGTATTATTCCCGTTTAGAATTTCCAATCTGCATTTTCACTTGCTCAAATACCACAATGCAAAGCTTTAGAAAGTACTATGTCATATTACCAGTTGGTCCTCAAAACTACAAAAGCTAGTCTAACCATCAATAACTGTAAGATATAGAGTCAATTGCAAGCCCAATCAAAATTGATTCTCCATTCTTTGTAATTATCTCATATGGCTTTATAGACATTTGATGAAAGGGAATTCCTGTCTTAGTTGGCAGGAGATAGTCATCAAGAATTGGCAAAGTTCTAAAATTGCTCTACTTGTTAAAGGTATTAATTATAAGCCAGTATAGTTACAAACTTCGGCACTATTAAATGGCTATGGCTTAGCCCGCTAAGTAAATATTTGTTAATAATATTATTATTATTAAATGGCTTAGCCCGCTAAATCTGTAGTTTGAGGGGAGGGCAAACGAGTGCCAATGTTTGTGCGACGATTTTGAAATCTTCTAATTACTGTTGTTATTATTATTATTATTAAAAAGGAAAAACAAAAAGCGGACATGAGCAGTGAGCCCACTTATATATTGGGTCGCCGAGTTCTGTTCCCGTTTCAATCCATCAGTTACTTTCTTGCTTGGGAAAGCCCATAAATACTTGAGTTTCAAAATCAAGCCCATTGAGAGCCCATCTTATTCTTCTCTTTATCCCCATCTTTGTCCAATGAAAGTTGGAATGTCGTTCATTTTTTTTTGGGGGGAAAGACTACCAAAACCTCCTGTGGGCCCCTAAGGTTTAGTTGAACCCCATACTAATGTCCCCATTGTTTAAAATACCTACACTTATCCTTCTTAAAACTTAACTCCGTTCACAACCATTAAGACAAAAAAAAAAAAAAAAAAAATGAAGAGCCCTATTTTACCCTGCTCACCTTCTTACTTTGCCCCCCAAAGTCTGCATCTAACAAGTTAGGCCTCTTCCTTAACTGGCTCCATTCCCAAACTTTTTGGCAGCGACCCCATTATCATCCCTAACTACCTCAACCGCCACTCTCCCACCCATTGAAATCCCTAACCTTGTCCTTAGCTTGTCCTAATCCCATTCCCCTTATCACATAGAAACCCTTACTGAAGTATTTCCAATTTCTTACATAAAATCCAACTTTCCGCTTCTTCTTCTTTGTCATTGTCGTGCCTCATCGATGTCAAAATCCTCTACAGTCTCATCATGCTTTCTGAAAAAAGTTTTTACTATATCTCTAAAACAAATCAAACAAAAAACTCATTACAAACTTTCAAAGAATAAGGATTAATTTCAAATCTAATTCTTGTAAGAAAGTTCCTAGATCTAATCTGATGGTAAATAAAGTTATTGGTTATGGTTTATCGGTTATTTGTAAACTTCTTGTACTGTAGAGCCTTTGTTCTCCCTAGTTTTTATGTGGAATTCTTTTGTCCCTTATTAGAAAACTATTCATGTGCGAATGTGTTGCTTCGTACCAGTTTTGGTCCAGGTTGGTGTTGTTGGTAGCTCAATGGAGGTTCGTGGATGGAGGATCACTGATTAAAGCGATAATTTGGAAACCTAGAAATGTCCTAAGCACTCCTCAGTCCTCATGAGTCCATTTCTCAGATCGAAATTGGAGAATTTTTGGAAAGGGAACTCGTAGATTGAAAAAGGAACAAGGAAGCTATGGAGGAAGATGTTGAAATGGGAAGGAAAGAAACCTAAAGAAATGGGAAGGAAAGAAAATCGATTTTGGGAAAGGAAAGCCATGGGAAAAATAATTTATATGAACCAACTAAAACTCTTACTATTGTGGAAAAAAATTGAATAATAATCGAATAAGCTTAGTTTTTCAGTTAGCCATGTTTTAGCAATACAACATATATCTAGTTCTACTCGATTATGGAAATGATGAGCTTGGCGATGATAAGGTAAGGAGGCAGAGAAAAAGGTGAAGAGGAGTTGGCTGACATGAAATCAGAAAGAGGCAATGAAAGATTTCTTTGTTCATCATCAAGTTGGGGATAATGCACACTAGTTCATCAGACACAAAAGTTTAGGAGCAAAGTTATCAAGTGAAGAAGGTTAGAAGAGTAAAACAGAGTCCTTTTTTTTTCTCTCTCTTTCTTAAGAATCAAGAACAAAGTTAACTTTTGAGATAAGTAAGTATAGGAATTCCAAACAGTGGAGGTATAAGTGTGGATTCAACTAAACCTTGAGCGTTAGACAATTTTTCCTTTTTTGGGGGTGAAAGTTGGAAAGTTTTTAATTCCTATTGATTTATCATTGGTTTACATCATATCGTTTTTTTCCCTACAAAAAATTGAAGTTGGAATTGATGACTGAATCTGTAATGTTGTAATTTCAATCATCCCATTTATCACCATGAAAAGTGGAGATTTTCAAATTATTCTTCAAATTTCCATCAACTTCAACTAAATTTAATGTAACATTGGTTCGTTTTTTGTTGTTTATTTATTTCTTTATTTTAATGTATGAATGAAAGAAAGAGAGCAATACGACTGGCATACAAAAAAGTGACAAAAGTCCCATACGTTAACTGATACTGTAATAGGTTTTGATCCATATCTTAGAAATGCTCATTGAAGGTTTATTCATAGGTTTGGTTCAGCTTAAAGAAGCCCATTGAAGCATTGCTCATAAGCTAGGGAATAACAAACTTTTATGATGATTGGCTTGAGTCAAGAAGGGAATCTTCTCGGTTACAGGATCCATCATGAAATGATAGGAGTTTCTGCCCACAATCACCACGTCTCTAGGCCTATAATAGGCATTCCTCGAAAGACTATGAGGTATGTTTTACATTCTAAACATGAATTTCTCTAAGCCTCAAATACTCTCCTTAAACTTATAATAACTTAAGCTTTAAAGTATCTTCTCTAAGTACACAACTCTGAGCCCCATAACTTTGTCTTTGATTACAGGCTTAGCTGTCTTTAAGGTTTCGTGGGCATCTTTTAAATGCATTTTACGTGGAATATTATGTTTAATTTGATCATCATGTAAAACCAAAAAGAGAGGGTTGTTTCAGCTGCAAAGAGTTCAATTACCATATTTATGTGAGTGCAACTTGCAAGTCGCAAGGTGACATCCTAATTGCTCATATAGGAGAAAAAATGAATAGTAATCGATATATGTCCAAATGCATGTTTCCTATTTCATCATTCATTTTAGAATAAAAATATAGTTCCTAATTTTTTTGTGAGGATTTCCATTTTCATCCTTTTACTTTTTTTTAAAAAAATGTTAAGTCTTAATATTTTATTAAACTTTGATAACTTTTCCTAGTGAGTTACTAAATTTTAAAAAATAAATATTTAGTCATTAAAATTTCCCGATAGTAAAATAGAAAAAAAATATATATAATAATTTACATATTTTAATCTTCATGTGATGTAAGAAGCATTGATAGAAGGAAGTAGTACAGCCAGCCTAGTTCAACTAGTAAAGCGGACATTGATCCCCAATTATGATCAGGGTTTAAATTTCCACTCTCTCATTCTCTCTTCAAATTCCCACAATATCTTGATATTGGATTCGGTGGCCTTATAGCCTTAACAAGTTGATATTTTCTTACCATAATTATAACATTTTAAATCCCATATCCTATAATACTGATTATAATCTTGTAAACCCTATACCTTATAATACTGATAATATAATATAATATAATATAATATAATATATATATATATATATATAAACAGAGGTAGGTTACACTGTCGAATCAGCAGAAGAAGCAGGGGCTGCAGGAGGAAGCAGGCGTCTACGGTTCCAAGCAAACGACTTGTCGCCACAAAGAACCCTGGGCAAGCACTTTCGCGCAAGACAAATTACTCCTCCTCAACGTCCACCACTTGACTCGCTTCAATCGCCAACGTCTCCACAATGTCATTTCCACTTTTCTTCTGTGATAAATCTTCACCTTTGTTTTGTTTTTTCTTTTCCGTTTTCTACTTTTACCATTTCCCTCTTGCTTGCATAGGCCACTTGATAAAATTGAAATATATAATATAATAGCATGTAAGAATGTCCCCTGTGCATAATATTTTTGAATTTGACTGGACTGACTAAAGTAATTTTTTATTTAGAAGTGTATGATGAATTGGTTTTCGTGTGAAAACAAAAGAGGTATATAGTCAAAATTCAATGAATATATATGGACCAGGTAGCTATGGTTAAAAGTTTGAAACTATGTGTATTGTCACCATATCACATGTATAATAAGCACGAGTATATAGATATAAAATGCGGTTATGGCTGCAGTGAGGCCGCCCAAAACTGGCGACACAAGTGGAATACATAAATGGAGTATATATTATACACGCGGAAAATTATACATCCATCATCCATTTCAAAAAGACACATCCCAGCCATTAATTATGTATAAGCAAGTAGGCAACTAATTGCCATATGCTACTACTAGAGCAGCTACATATATGAAATTAGTAAAAAGTTTGTAAATTATCATTTACGTCAGTATTCTTCGAGTTCGTATCAAGCATGTTTAGATCTAGGTGATATAATCTTCTATTTTGGTTTAATATTTTGGCTCTCAATTGTTGCTTTTGTTCCCATTTTTTATCTCAATTGTTGCTTTTGTTCCCATTTTTATAACACTTTTCCTCATTTAAAACAATTTTAAAAATTAAAATTTTACCAATTTTGCTCCATTTTTGTTTGCACTCTGCTCTCGTGACGCTTTAGGGCATTTAGTTGTCGAGTGGTGCTATATTTCGTTGGGATTTCCTTGGTAAGGAAGTTAATTTTTTCCCCCTTTAACAGAGGGCAAACATGAATTTCATTTATAAGAACTCACCTGTTTATAAATACACCAGGGAACTTGGGGGTCTCACAAGAACAATATTTTAATATCAGGTGAAGAAAAACATTATGTGATCTACAAAGTTTCAAAGGTCTTGCTTGTAGATCTAAAAATTTTTAAATGGAGGAAAACTCAAGTTCTTAGTAAATATAAAAGTTGCTACTCAATATTGGTGACATTTATTATTAGCAACAGTGGTTAGTATTAGAATTTTAAAAAAATTATAAACTAATCATAATTTTGAAAAAATTATAAAATGTAGTTTTTAATTTTTAACTTCACCTGTTCCATCTTCACCCATGAGAGGAGCCAGGATTTTAGATTGGGGGAGGTGGGATTTAGAATTTTTTAATATAAAATTTATATATAAAAACAACTTTATTCAAATTACAGAAAAGGATATATTAAAATTATAGTTCAAGCCCGTATGACCAAAATATTGAAACTTCCTAATTTCAATCTTCATAGTCATGTAGAAATTTTAGTATGAAATTCACTAAAATCAATAATAAAAAATAAAAAGATAAATAGTTAAAAAGAAGAAAGAAAAAGTAACTCACAGAAATTAGGTGGTGGCTAGCATGGATAATAAAAAACATGCAATTGCAGTTTCAACTTGCAAAAATTGATGTGGCAATAGTGAGACTCTTTTTTTGTCGAGCTCAACCGTAAAGATTTTGTATTGTTTGGACGAACAAAAAAATCACCATCAAACTTACTAGATAAAATTGATAAATATACAAGTCAAAACATCACAAAAAAAAAATGGTTCTTGATACTTTGCAACCCTCTATTGCCGCAAGCTCTTCTAATTTTTCTTGTTATTATATATGATCTCTCCATCTTAATTTTTTACAAAAAAAAAAACAGTCAATTATGTAGCTTTTATATGTGAACCAATATGACAATTTATCTTTTCTTCACATCCTAAGTTAATTTCAATTCGCTTCAATAAGCAACTTGACTGATGTGGTAATAAGAAAATCTAAAAACTAACTAAATTTTCAACTGCAAGTGAAAAATATAGGCTAATACATCATTATTAAGTATAATTCTTTACATAAAAAAGTTAAAATCAATATTTTTTACTCTGTTTACTATTTATGTTATTATATATATTTTTTATTTATTATTTTTTTTGAAATAATTCATAAAATATATATCATCTATATAATTAAGAAAAATATTAAGGGATGAGACATCCTCAGCCCCTTAGCTACATCTCTGCCTTTACTGTTGAATAAATTATCTGAACTTTAACGCTAATCACAAAAATCAGTTTTCAAACATGACCATTAAAGATTCAATAATATTAGTGGGAGATATTCATCCATATAAAGTGGGATATCCTGTTTGATCTATGGTCCTTTGTAAAAAAAAATTCTTATTTGATAGTTGACTTTCAATACTCAATGGCATCTCCAAATAGTATGTATACAATGTGATAATAAAACTATCAATGGAGTTGGTTAATTAGACCTTCAACTATTGGAGGCTTAGACTGGGACCAAGATACCTATACTAAAAAAATAGGGTCAGAAAGCCCAAAAGATATGTCTCTGAGAAAAATCATTTGATGATCAAGTTAACTTGAATGTGTCGTAAAAGTTTCGTACATACATTAAATGTGTCGTAAAAGTTTCATTTTATATATGAGAATGCCAATCTGGGTCTTTTCAAATAGTAACTAATGATGGACTCTATTCCTTGTCAGGATTATTTTTTACAAGTACATTTCTTAATTATGATTAATGTTGAATTAGACTTCTTTATGATGTGGGTTCTAATAATGGGCCCTACCACCAAGATCCAATATGGTATCAACATGTGCTTTAGATAGGTTTGAATGGTTTAGTAATCATAAGTTAGTTGTCCAAAATTGGTTGTTATTTTAGATAAGTGCCAAGTGCAGTTGGAAATAAGCATGACATTAAACGATGGGCTTGTTTTCACTGTCGTTGGCTAGCATCTTGCTAGTTCTCTCTTGTGTATAAACTTTTCTTGAGGTAATTCAATTCTTTTTTGTTGTTAAAAAAAATCAACATGTGCTTTAGCTAGAAAAAATGTAAGAGATTAGTTCCTACAATTTTGAAGACTCGTTAATCCTGAAACGACTTTTTTGTAAAAGAAGCAAAGGTGAAAAAATATCTACTAAATGTGTGTATTTTCACAATGGCATGTAGGCGGTTTTGGTGACAGTTGAGGGCCATTTGGCCATTTGTTATTAGGTCGATTTACTCCACCATAATAATGGTGGGTTGGTGGTTTTCGAGACAAGGAAGTGAAGAGACCTTGTTGCGTTATAAATATTCACTCTATCTCTTTGTATTATTCTTGTTGTTTGTTGGTTGTTTGTTGCGTTTCTTATTCTTACCTTTGTTGTCCAAGTTTTAAGCTTGAGGTAATTTTATGTTTCTACCATAATTCATTTCTAATTTTGTTAATTTCAATGCTCGTTCTTCCTCCTTTTGACAGTTGTTTGCCCCTCCCTACATTATTAACGGTGGTTTACTCTTCTTTTCCTAAATAACTCATAAATCAACTGCAGGGAAGGCGACCATTAGTGTCTAGTCATAACCGAAAGGAAAATCCCTCAGGAAACCACCACATATGGCAGAATGATCCTGTGGTTGCTCTATGCCTAGAGGATGTGGCTTCAATACAATCTACAATGCAATCAATGAATATTGCCACCAAAAATTAGTCCTGGCCAGTGATGGCCCTAGCTGGCATACCCTCGTCCGATAATGAAGCCCACATGCCAAAATGATATATCTCCATTTATTCAGTCCAGCTCTAAGCTAGTTTTTAATTTCCTCTACACATCTCATTCTTTAGTTTTGTGAAATTTTACCATATATCTTCTTCTGAATTTGCCCCTATTGTCTTAATATACATAAACACCTTTATCCTTGTCGGTCATTATTATCTTAAAAACCTTTTTGCATTTTTATACTCTCACAATCACTCCTAGTTCAATCTTCATTCTTTTCATCCCAACCCCTTATAGATCAAATTGATTATTTACTTTCACTATCAACAAGGATTTATAGAGGAGTTGAAAAGACCAATATTTAGTTTTTCTTTATGGCCCATTCTAGTAGTTTCTTTACCACCAAAGTGACCTCCATGAGCACAAATTCCATGGCAAACCTTTTGACAAAAAATTATGTTAATGAAAAGACATATTGAAGACTGCTGACATGGTTGGAAAGGGTTTTCATCAATGAACACTTAAGAAGCTTTTTTATGTTCCCTACCACTTACATTTTTTATGAGATAATGCTTTGGTTAGAAGGCATGAGCTTAGCCCATCTAATATACTTTAGAGTGATGAACCCTTTGAATTGGGTCTTAAGAGCTAAGAGATTGTTTATCACTTATCTATAACTTGCGGTTAGGACTCTAAGAGGTTACTTACATATTTTATATTACCTTGTATCTTTGTTTTGCAAACTAACCTTTCTATAGACAGCGGTTGTGCAACCATTCCTCTAAAGACGAAAAAGAACATGAAAAAAGGCCTCACTAAGGCAAGTAAATTGTAGGCGGCATTGGCTGTATTGTCTTACCCCTTAATCAGTCATATGAAATATCCAACTCCTATGGTTCTACCTGCTCATCTAGCTTCTGTAGCTCAATTAGCTTGCCCATTAAAGTTGAGAAGGTCCATTCATATGATAAGTTTGGGTTAAGACATAGGCAAAAATGAGCTTAGGGCTCAACAAATTTTATGCCCTTCAGCCTTTAATTTGTAAGTCCTTAACCTAAACAAACTACTATTTTTTATTTTTCAAACTTTAGAATGGCCTGTTTGCCTTATGTGGTGCATAGCCATCATTTCCACAACTGTTTAGCATAAAAAGTTCTCTTCATAGCCCTTTTTTTCAAATTAACATAATTTGTGATCATGTGAATGATTTTGACAATTGGTCCTAGATACTTGTACTTTTCTCTCATATTAGCTAACTGTGGTGTCTCTCACTTTTGACCCCAATTAGGCTCTTAGTCATGATCATCATCATCATTCTTGTAAGGCTTATCATATTGACAATTTGCAAAGGGAGATAGGATAGGAAACATACTCTTTCAATTTGGCCTTTTCTAATGACCTTCTCCGTAAAATCCCATAGTTTCAATCAATCTTTTGTTCCATGTCCTTGATCCTCATGGAAATGGAAACAATTTTTCTTATTAAGGGTTGCCTACGTGGTGAAGGTTAGGGCCATACTTTTACCATATTTTTCATCTCACTAATGCTTAAGAGATATTCACCCCCGAATCTTGTAATGGCATGTATGATGGTTTTAACCTTAAACCCTATTTCTTGTATAGGGGTCATTGTCATTTTTCTTTGATGGGTTCTTCTAAGCAATTTTCTAGGGGTCTAGTTTATTAAGTTTATTGGCATGCATGAACCTACTTATACAATGCATAAACTCTTCATTATTCCGCAAGGTAGACTTTAAGAAAAAGTCCTATACCTAAACAACTTCCGCGTTGAAATGTTAGATGTAATCTTTCCATGGCTCTTCATTTCATTGCTTTATTTTTAAAAAGTGGGCCATTTATTTTTAGGAGATAAAAATGTCTAAAAAAAACTGCGACAGGTCCTTAAAGGACCAGAATAACTAACCCTTATTGGTTCCAAACTAGATCATGGGTGCCTTTATCAAGATAGAACTAAAAGCCTTACACATGGCTAAATTCGTAGCCCTATCCAACCTCATATAAGGAATGTACCTTTGTATATATTTGATAGGGTCATTAAGCCTGTCATACTTATCAGTCATAGACAACATAAAACGCTTAAAGGTCAGTGTGTTGTTGATTTTCTAAGTGAAAGACAACTCCACCCATTTATAAATAATATCTGTGACCAGGGATTGATTCTCAAGAGGTGGAATTATGCCTTTTAGATGTTCTTCTATCTAGTCCATCCTTCTGAAAACTGTACTTATACAACTTACCTATGGACCATTTAAACAGACCTTAAATTCCTATGGTAAGTCCCTTTGAAGGTTCCTTTTGGGTTGGATGGTTCTAAACTACCTCCTATGGCTTTCACGGGATTACCTTTCTGATCTCCTATTAGATTGTAGCCTTCAACAGCTGAAACAAATCTTTTTAAATGGGATGAAATTTTCATCATTCAGGGTCACAAGGGCTTTACCTTTTGCTAGGTCTCCCATATCCCTCCCCATTCCATCTTGCTTCCTATGAATTTCTTACCTGATCCTAATGATTCCATTCTCCATCAACAGCATTATTGTCAACAGACTGATATTGGTTCCATCAAAATCTTCATGTATCCACCATATCATTCTCACAGACTATGACAAATTGATAACAAAACTATCAATAGAGTTGGTGAATCAGACCTTTAAATATTAAGGACTTAGACCTAGACCAAGATACTGCATTTAAAGATAGCGTCAAAAAGCCTCAGAGCTATATATTGGGAAAAAACCCTCCGATGGTGGTCGATTATCAAAACCGTAAAAAATAATTCCAATTTCGCTAATAACTTAGAACAAATAAATTTATATTTTAGTAGTGAAAACCAAGTCAAATCCCAGGGAAAATTTTTATCTGAAAGTTTTTTAACAAAAAATTTGAAATAAAAGATTGAGGGGATTATTTGCAATCAGAAATGAAACAAAATAAAAAAAAATCAAAGAACAAAAATTAAGAAACTTATCGTGTAACAAAAAAAAACGAAACAATCAAGAATGCAAACTTTGACATCAGTAAACATCTACCACCAAATTCCCACAACTGCTAATTGATGCATAAATAGATCAATCAAAACTTTAAATATTTATCATTGGAGCTATCTTCCTACCTTTTCTTAGTCGTAGTTAATAAAAAAAATAAGCGATCTAATTAACCCTAACTGTTAAACAACCTAAGACAAGTGCTTCAATTTAATTTAACAATTACATTAAAAATTAGAGAGAATGATGAAACTAAATAACACAAACACAAGTGGTTGCATTTAATTTAATTGAATGTTCTCATTAAGATCTAATGATTTCGGTTGCAGCAAATCAATAAACCTTAGTTACTTCATAGATTTAAGAGACCAAACAATTATGGATTTGATTTCTAACCCAGCAGTAGATTAAATTTGAATAATAACTAGTAAGCCTCTTAGCATATAAATAAAATAATAATGAAATTAATGATAGAAGAATATATAATACTCAAAGTATTAATTGAATGAATAAAATAATTTTGATCTTACAGTACTGAAGAATTTGAGAGTTTCAGTCTCTTTCAATCAAGAATAAAATAAATCAGCCGAACATGACCATGAAGAATCACTAAAAAGAAAAGAAAATAAAAGAAAAAGAAAAGAGATGAAAGAGAGTTGGGGAAAAGAGAGGACAGCCGCCAGAGGCCCTTTTAATAAAATTAACCTAGTGTAGTAAAATCCACAAAATTTCCTTAAACACTCTATATTCTTCTAAAGTTACCCCACACAAATAAAAAAATAAAAAATAACTAGAATGCCTTAATATGACTAGGAGAATGATGTCTTTCAGGTGAAATTTTTCACCCACATGGTTTGGAGGCCTTTCGAATTAATCCACATCAAAACTGGTTTTTAGAGTTGTAAGCCAATAAATGCTCCATAACATCAGTAGCAAAGTTCAAGCCAAAATTCGACCTTGATGCAGTCACTGTATCTTAAAACGTAAATCATGAAAGTTGTAGAGCTCTTTCTTAGCTTTGAAATGACACCTAAATCACATAAAATGGACATCTACAATCAAAGATATACAAAAAATACTGCAACTCTTTCGGAACCAGCGATGACACGCAAATTGCGACTTTGAAGCTAAATTTGACCCCCTTAATTTGCAAACTGGGTTTTATGGTCTATATATGATTTATAGCTTCAGATGTTAGCTTTCCAATGAATAAAAAATCACTTCATTTCGATCTCTGTAGCTTAAGATATTAATTTTCTACTAAAACATCGTCAATCTGTCAAAATCCTAAAAGAATACAATCAAATTAAAACTTGTAAAATTGCAAATCAAATCCACTTTTAATTAATTAAGTCCAAATATGTTTTAAGCTATAAAACATATTCAAAATATATCTTTAAGATTCAAAACACATTAAAACATACTGAATATAAGATAAATAAATTTAATAAATGTAAACTTATTAGGTGATCAAATTAGCTCTCTAAAATTAGACGAATGAGCTATGGAAAAAAAAAATGGTTTCTGTATGTATCTTAAATGGGTTATAATTATCTTCTTTTATAGATGACAGTGGTATAAATTATGTCTTCCCTAAGTGTAGTTATCGAGAGATTTCGTGACTTATATAGGAATCATCTCCTATTAAATAGAATCTTAAATTATGGTTGATATCAAACCTGACATCTATGTAAAATGGATCCTGACAATGGGGTTAAACCGTCTAAATCCGATACGGTATCAGAACAAATCAAAGGGTTAAACCAAGTGAGCAAAAGTAAAAAAGGGTTAGACCAAGTGGGCACCGCCCAGGGCGATACTGATATCTGAAAGAGAGGGGGCCCGATATTGAAGCGAAATAATTGAACAGGGTGGGTCTGGATGAGGCTACGATTTTGGATTTGTACCGTGTGGACCTGTCATGGAAAAGGACGAGCTGATAGAGAGAGTCAGATTCCTCTTCGCACCATATATAATCACCAGCAATTACAATAATTGCCCTATTTAGGGGCCCATTACATGCAAGTCCACCTCTGACAGGACCATCTAATAAAGACATCTATGTCCTTTTTCATGGTACCAACGAACCCTACAAACCTGTCAGCTGCATAACTGTTCCCTTGATCCTCTTCCCCTAGACTAAATAGACTAGAAATTCCCACCTCCATCAATTACTTTGCTTAAATGGTAACATATCGATCCTAAAAACTTTATTGTAATTTCTCTCTCCTTTTTTTCTTTTATTAACATTAGGATAATATTTAGGTGAAATTTCGTAAAAAATCTTTATAGAAATTTTGTTTACCATTATGTGTTCTTAACTTTGCATCTTAGTCTTTTTAAAATTAACGAAATCTTTTAGTTTTTTTTTACTAATTTTGTGACACATTTATTTATTTATTTATTTTTAAAAGGCCTCATGAATCCAAATAACTATATTGGATCTGAACTAATCTCAATTAAACCATGTTAGATTAAGTGGAAAGAAGCTCATATAAAGCATGTTTCCTTTTCATAAGGCTTGAAATCGAGAAATTGGTGATACTTTTATTGAAGTTCTTGAAAAATCTCGTTGTTTTTTAATTCAACCTATTTCTTGATATATTGAGTGCATTAATAGTAGTGGGGAAACATTAGGCACTGGTCTGAGATATTCACGGAGTACGTACTCCATGTTAATGGAATATTTCATGTTTGTTAGGTATGTTTTAGAGGGAAACATAAGTCAACTAGGTTTGTGTGTGTTTATATCTTGTTGTTATAGTTATCCTCCCTTTTTTAATGTTTTCCTTTTGTTAAGATGAAATGGAAAGTCAATATATAAATGGAAGTCAACATGGGATAACGAGGACAATTTTATTATACAATTTTATACAATTTTCTTTTATTATATTTTCTGATATAGTAAATATCGTGTTCAGAGAGTTTCATACATTAGGATTTTGGTTTCATATAATAGGTAACTAATTTCATATATTAATAAGAATTCAGTTTAGTATTAAGAGACTTTTTGCTAGATTTTTATGGGAAAATTATTTAATTTTGTTTAATAAACACTCAATTTCATACAAGAACTCATTTTTGTTTAATAGCAAGATATGTTTTTAAAGTTTCGTATAATAGGTAATCAGTTTCATATACAATAAAATTTTAATTTCGTACACAACATATCAATTTTGTGTATTAAAAACTCAGTTGCATATATGAATTATATGTGGGCTCTATTTTTCACAAAATGAAATGTTAGATGTATCATCACATTTCATTATTGTATTTACACACAGTTCCATACATATATGAATTCAATTTCATATGATAGTAACTAAAATTTGTAGAATAGCATCATAGTTTTAGATAATAACACCCAATTATTCCGTACAATAGCATTATAGTTTAACACAATAGGAGGTCATCAGTTTGTATAATAACAACCTATTTCCCTGCAACATAATTCCATGTAATAATAACTAATTTTTTATAATAGTAATTTAGTTGCACACAATAACAGCTCGGTCACACACACACACACATACACACAACAATCCAGTTTCATGATATACTAACCCAATTTCTTACATTAGATCTCACATATTCAAAACTTTACACTTACAAACTAATATTCAAGTTTCTTACATATGCAATTTAGTTTCACTCTATATATTATAGAGCCATATCATTTATCATTAACAAACCAATTGTACTAAGTTCAATATCATAGTATGTTACCATAGAACAACACACCAAAGATCAAAATCATACAATAAAATTCCTAAGCCAAAACCCATATTATTTTGAAACTAAAACCCTAAAATGGATAGCTTCATTTTGTATTTGAAACCCAGTTTTCATGCAGATACATGACAGGAAAAACACATTCAATAAAATTTAGCATTTTATTTGAATTACACATTTGGTAAACTTCAGCCCAGATTCCAAAGAACACAAAACAGAAGTACACGTTCATCTGAGTTACACAATAAATACTATATATGAACCCTAAGATAATTCAATCACATTCAAATTTTTATTTTAGGAATTTGTACTCATGAATCTCATCCTCAATACTTCCTAATTATAGTATAATGCTATTTCAACAACGTCTCAGACATAGCATAAATAAGTAATACAAACTCTAGTTACACACATTATCCAATTAAAATCGAGTAAATTTCATAAGTGATCCCTAACCTTTAGTCATTGTTTCTTTTTAGTCTCCAATCTATTAAATGTTCTGTTTTAGTCTTAAATCTGTTAAATATGTTTCATTTTAGTCATAAATCTATTAAAAATGTTTATTTTGGTCCCAATTTAATGAAATTTGTTAACTTAAAGTATTTATCTGATAACAACTTTTTAGATAATAATTTAAACTATTCGGTAACTGCATTACAATAAATTTAATATGTATAATAAATTCTTTACTGTTATTCAAAAATTCAAAAAACTTTTTTTTTCTCTCTATAAATTGAACTTATTTCATTTAGAAAGAAAAAATAATTACTTTAAATTATTTATTTACTGTCAAAAAAATATTAAACTGTCTAAATTTATTAGAAGACAATTACCGAATATTAAAATTAGAATTTCAAAAGTTTCTGTTAAACAATTATTCTGAGTTAGTTTATTCTAAAATGGTCTCCTAACTCTAAAAGTGACTATTAAAGTTCTTTAACTTAAGCAACGTATCCAATTTGAGTCCCATTCATTATTTCAAGCGTTATTTCTAATGGAAAATGCGTCTGTGGCACTTAATACACCCTGTTTCGTCCCACAATGCCACGTGGCATTTTTTTTTTATGACAATAAGTAATAAAACTAGGAACATAATAAATCTAAGACTATAATTGACAAAAAATATAACTATAGGTACTTAAAGGGTTAATTAACTCAATCTTCCCTAATCTTTTCCTCTCAACAAATGTCCCTACCACCATCCTTCCGTCGCCCCACTGCCACTGTCGTTCCCTTCCATTTCAATCTTCCATCTCGAACTACGCCACTACTGCCCTATTTCGTTTCGATCGCTCTACCTTCAAGCCTCTCTCCATCTCCTCCCGCTTGTCCTCCCACCATTTCCGCTGCCTGACATGCCGCTTCATCCTCAACCCTTTCTCGATCGTTGATTCTGCCGCAAATAGATGGATTTGCCCTTTCTGTTTCCAGTGCAACCGCTTCCCTCTTTAGTATGCCTCCGCCTCCGACGATAGCCTCCTACTGAGATGGCCTTCCCAGTATACGATGGTAAAATATCGTTCTACATCAGGTAAGCCCTTCAATGTCCCTTCGATGTTTATGTTCGTGGTCAATATGTGTCTTATTGAGTGGCTATTCTCTATTCGAGTAGCTATTTGATTTTGAGAGACGAAGAAAATCGTGCAACAGCAACCAATTGATTCAAACGGCTATTTCTCTGCAATAAACTGCCCTTTCATTTTTCTCCTTTCGATTCCCAAATAAAAACGAAGATGGCACTCGAGTTGTCCAAGTTAGAAAAAAAGATTTTGGAGATATGTATGACTTGCCCTCTTAGTAATAATCTCCTCGGCAGTGGCTAGGCTTTGTTCTAGTGAAAGCGTCATCGCACGAGAGGCGGAGGAGAAGACCAATCATATCTCGTTAGAATCGGGAAGATGGAGTTTGGGGCATTTGTGTTTTAAGTCCCCAAGATTATAGTTTGTGTCAATTCAAGTTTGAAATTTCATTTTTACATAATATGGTCATCCATTTTTAGTTAAAGAGGAAGTCACGTGGTAGTGTATGTGCCATGTATGCTACGTAAGCAAATTCCATCCAACCTAATGCCTGAATTGACGGTACGGACCAAAATTAAACACACTAAATGAGTTAAGGGACTCCAATAGTCACTTTTAAAGTTAAGAAATCATTTTAGGACCAATCAAATAGTTAAGGGGCTAAATTTGGATTTTACACGAACTAAAACATAACATTCAATTAATTAGGGACTAAAAGGAAATAATAGCTAAAAGTAATGGACCATTTATGCAATTTACTCAATTAAAATCTTATTGAGCCCAAAATATTCTCTTTGCAATTTGATCCTCTTTTTATTGAACCCAATCTTGAATGCTACCACAAAAGCAAGAAAAATTGTGTTCGAACCCCTGAAGAAGATGATTTCCTTTGACATTCATTAATATATAAATAGTTTTTTTGAACGTTGTATGGTAATTAAAAGGTACCATTTCAAGATGTTTGGAAACCTTTTTTCCTCAAACAACATATATTTTTTATAATTTTTTTTCTTCTACACATAAAAAACAAAAAAATTAAAAAAATAATTGTTTCTTAAAAAATTATTAGGTGACAAAATTGAAAGATGCAAATAGTAAATTTCAGATAGTTTGCGTCTTAAAGAAATATGAAAAAATCACTTAAAAATCAACTAGGATAAATGAAGCTTTTAATTTTTGTGGAAAGAAGGGAGTTGCACTGTATCATCCGTCAATATTCCCGGTCGCAAGTTGAAATTGCCAATTCGAAGTTGAAATCTAATGGATTATCGGCATGACAAAGACAAAAACTTACAAGGATGGAATTCGCCATTATAGGAAAGGAAAAGGACCCAGGAAAGAGGATTGTGACCTAAAAAACCATGGTTATTAACATGTGAGCTTGAATTTAGATGTTCTTGTTTTTTTGAATTGCAAATAAAGAAATTTTATTAAAAGAAAAACACATTACAACCTTATCATCAACTAGATACTGGACAAAATTAAATCCCAAATTTCCTAAATGCCTCCTAATCTCCCAAATGACTCTTGCCCTCACTTCTTAAGACCCCATATGGAACCTTTGAATAAAGATCCCTTGCCTCCACTTCATAACCCCCTACTACTAAACTCTTAAAAAATCATAACTAAGTTTTTATACTCCATTTCAACCTTCTCAATTTATTCCTCAAGGCCAATTTTTTCCTACCTAATTTTTCATGAAAGGTAGAATTTAGAAGCTTATGTTTTTTAAGATTCCAAAACTAAAAAGACATGTCTAAGTCTTAGTAGAAATTTACATATAGGTAAAAATTCGTAGAAACTCAATTTTAGTGTTGGAAACTTAAAAACATTATGACTTTGTGTTTCTAAATTGTCAGTCATATTTGAGATTAGGCTAAAAATAATAGCAAAATGAAAATATATAAATCTCTTGTCTTTTTTTACTGAACTCTATGTCTCAACTGACAGCTTTCTAAAACTTAAAAAATGTGCCAAGTCTAAGTGGAAACTTACATATAGGTAAAAATTAGTAGAGTTCAGACTTTAGTATTAGAAATTTAAAAATTTTATGACTTTATATTTTTAAATTGTCGGTTAGATTTGGGATTAGGCTACAAATAATAGTAAGTCAATAATATATAAATCTCTTCTTTTCATGAGCACTATGTCTCGCTTCACTATTTTCCTTCATTATGAGTTTGATAATCTTGTTATTGAAATAATATAAGTGTAGATATGGATGAAGAAAATATTAATAAGTGTGTGAGTATTGACATAAATGATGTTAATATCTTAAATGATAGAATGATAAGAGAATAATATGACAATATAAAACGTTGAAGATGATAATGTTGACAATACCATTAAGTATGATATTTCATGTGATTTATTAAATGATTGATGTGTTATCAACTTCTTATTATGAACTATGATTGTAGAACTTATTCTTTTATATTGTATGCTTTCAACATGACTTTTTTTTATGGTATTAAACAATTAATGAGTAAAACTTTTATATAATATCAAGCTTTTAAGATAATTTGGATTTTTTCATTTTTTTAGAGCTTTTTGGTAAAAGCTTATAATTCTATGAATTTTTATGACTTACACCTATATAAAAAACAAAACAACTCTAGACAGAAAACAAACTTTGATAACTTTGCTCAAAACCATTACTGCTAATTAACAAATTAGGGGTACAAGGCACGATTGATCTCAAATATTTAATTTTTATTATAAATTAGTTCTCAACCTTCATCTCATTACAAATTAGTGTCTAAACTTTGTAACTTATTATCCATAACCCTATAGAAGACCAAGTTGACATAAAATCTAATTTATAAATAGGAAAATAATAGTTTAAATGGTTTATTAATTGTCAGCAATTTGTCACACAATCTGAATTTATTAGAATAAAAATTACTGATTAGTTTGGATTTGTTAGCTCTCACATAATTATCTAACATCACCTTTATAAATTGTACAAGAAATTTAAATTGTTTAATGACTATCTTCTTATAATTTTTCAATCTATGTATTTTTTAGTAGTTAATAGGTCATTTAAATTATAATTTTGTCTATAAATTAAATTTTTGTGGAAACTCAATCTTATCTATAGCTAACAACCAACATCCAATAAATTATAAAGGTTTAAGACAAATTTATAGTAAAATAGAGGCAAATGACTGATTTATAATAATAATTAACAAACGATGTTATTTCTGGCCAAAAAAAAAAACTAACGATTTTATCTACTATTTACCCCAAATTCATTCCTTGCTCCAAATTTTCCTTAATTTGTCCAAGGAATACATGCATGCGCTTCGTGTAAACTGGTTGCTCTCTATCTACTGCAATAGTACACTCCTTTTCATTTTACTACTATTTTTAGTATATACGAGCAAGATTGTGGAAACTTATGGCTATAAGGGTGGAGTTGCCTTGGATTATCTTGCAATTTTGTACCTTAATTGAAAGATAATATTTTAATATATTCAAAAAGTGTTTTAGGGTTTTTTTTGTAATACATATTTTATATAATTTTTTTATTTTTAACTGAAGAATGTGAAACATATAAAAAAATTAGTTATTTATGAAAAAGATTGATTTAAGTGATAATCAACAAGATAAAATCATGAAAAAACAAGATACAATACCAACAACTATCATTTTTCTCAAGAAACATGAAACGTAGTATATTGAACCCATGTTATTGTTCTAAAATTTCATTTATGTCTTGAGATTTGAGTTATATTAAGTCATGTTTAGTAGGCTAAAACTGTTCTTCTGGTAAAGAACGAACCTCAACTTGGCAACATACACAATAAAGTGCTCGTTTTAATCTTTACTTTTCGATATTCGAAAACATTAACAATGGAAGTTTTTTTAAGTTTAGGTGGAAATGCATGGGTTGTGACTTGACCCATCAAAAGTCGAATTCTAAACCTCAAGGTTAGAAACGATCATAAATTTGAGAATCATAACAGTTGATCTAAAGCTTAGGTTTAGTAGTTTAAATTATATTATGGATATATGTCTAATTAGACATCCTAAACCACCTCTAATTCTCTATATATAACTCATCACGTAGCCCAAAATTTTGTTAAACAACTCCGAGATCAAATTGTCTCTTTTTCCAGAAACCCTATATATCCCGATGCCAATGTTGACAGACCGTCAACATCACCTCCAAATCAAAATTCTATAGCTAATTATTATCTCTAGATCCGATTGCGCATTCTGCTGTCGAGTATCATCTCTAGAACTCCATGTTGTCACTCACAATCGGGAACACATTATTGTTGATTGTCTCCAAATTGCATCCCATCGCTCATCTCTAAACCTCGTTATC
Organism: Aquilaria sinensis; assembly: GCA_005392925.1. Lineage (NCBI taxonomy): Eukaryota > Viridiplantae > Streptophyta > Magnoliopsida > Malvales > Thymelaeaceae > Aquilaria > Aquilaria sinensis. The sequence continues at coordinate 307,058 of SMDT01000838.1, forward strand.
GCCGCTCGCCAGATTCGCCGGTTATCACCTCCAAATCATGCTAGTCTTCACGTCTAATTTGCCTCAGGTGCCACCACATTAAACCACTGCTAGGTTATTCCTCCTTCATCTTCACAACCAATGTGCTAAAAAAATTTGAAGAAATATTTAATTAAGAAAGGATGCAAGAGTTTGTAAAAATTTCTGAAACAAGACACAGATAATTTGTTCTCTTCAAGTAATATGTAAAGAATTTGTTCTTTCCAGGTATGATTTGTAAAAGTGTATAATTGCCTAAAACAATATGTAAAAGTGTCTGAAACTACAAATAGGTAATTTATTTTATTTAGAAATAAAAATGTATGAAGTAATAGTAAAAATGTGAGAATGAATATGTAAAAGTGTATGAAATAATAACTAAAGGTGCTTTATACAATATGTAAAAGTGTTTGAAAAAATATGCAAGTAATTTCTTATATTCAGAAATAAAAATATTTGAAAAAATAATAAAAGTATATGAGTGAATATGTAAAAGTAGATGAATAAATAAGTAAAAATGTCAAAATTAATATGTAGTCAATTTGTAAAAATGTCAAAATTAATATGTAGTCATTTTTCCTTTTTTATAAATAAAAATGTTTAAAGTAATAAGTAAAAGTGTCTAAATAAATATCTAAATGTGTCTAAAGAAAAATATAGTGTCTATAGTAATTTGTAAAACTGGTTATTTGGGCATGACAGATTACCAATAATGTGATTTTTTTTATCAATTTTCAGAATTGGTACCAGAAGCAGCAAGTGTAGCATAAAGTTTTTTTGCAATGGAGGCAGTGCTACGAGATAACCATTAGCCTCGATCTTAGTAGAACAGTAGAGGTGGCAGCTTCCCTAGATCTAATATGGGCAAAAGCACTCCTAAATCTGATGATGAGTAGTACCTAGTCATTTTGGTGTGTTCACATCATCAATGCAATGTGTTGAAATTGTCATTCATAGGCAACAATGATGGCGAGGAAAAATGAAAGTTTACAATGCAGTAGAAGCAATCATCGCATTAGCTCGAGAAGATGAAGAATTTTGAAACAGAGACATCATTGTGGGAAAGGTAAAATGTGTTATTTCATTTAACTACTAGGGGCAACTTTAGAAAAAAAAAAAAGGTGTGTGCATATTAGCCTCTATACAAGTTTTTTGTTCATCTTAGGTAAAATTCATAGGGACCACTAATATTTGTAACTTATTTTCAATTGACCACTATTATTATTTTAGCTCAAATATACCACTAAAGTTTTTAATGGCCAAATTGGCCACTTTTTGTTAAAAGTAGTAGTCAATTTAGTATTAAACAATTGCTTCTAATGTGTGACAATAATGAAGCACTTACAAAATCCATTTTTCTTGCTTTTGCATGCTAATGTCTACACCATTGTTCAATTTTTACTGAATTTGTAACACAATCAACAAGCCATAAAATCTCTAGTCTTTACTTAATTTAACTACAAGATAAAAACATAAAAGTGACTATAATTCTAGTGGCAGTCAGTTGTAATTTGCAAAAGGTGATTGAAAAGCGATTAGAAGAGTTAGTCATTTTTTTCATTGTCACTAGTGGAAAGTGATTGAAAAATGGTTGGAAATAGCAACTGCCTGAGCGACTGGAAATAGCGATTGCCTGAGCGACCGGAAATAGCAGCTGACTTGGTGACTGAACTTTTGGTCGCTATTTAAAGCGACTAAAAAGTCAATCATTTTTCTATTTTTTTTAATTATATAAAATAGTAATTGTGACATATATTTTATTTTTTTAATTATTTTTATCTTCTCTTAATTGTCTTTTTCAACATTATCACCTGCAATTTTTTCCAACTCTTTCAGGGCTCTTCTGTTTTAGATTTGACAACGATATACTCATCATAGATGTCTAATAATGTAGTTTTCCGGCCGAACCAGAAGAAGAGTGTGGTGATTATGAGGTTGAGTAGCATGAACATGAAAATTGGGTGATTAAAGAACAAATCTGAATTCTAGAGAAATTTGGTGATAGTGTCAACGACATTGTAGAAGCTATATCTGGAAAGCAAAGAAGCGAATAACTTATCGGCAATATGGAGAAGGAGAAGGAAAACAAGAGAACAAGAAGAAGGAGAACAAGGCAGTACAAAGGAGTTTAACAGAGTTGGAAAAGGATAATAAGGGAGTGCAAAATGGAGAAAGAGAAATAGGAAGTATGAATGAGAAGAAGAACAAGGGAGTGTGAAGGAGAAGGAAAAACAAGATCTGGCAGGAGGATGTGATTATAAGGTAGATGATTTTTCTTTTTTGGAAAATACTACTTAGCGACTGACTTATTTGTGACTGACTTTTTTCAGTTACTATTCAGTCACTTTTTAGATGACTGGTTTAAGTTAGTGATTAACTGGTTTAAATTAAAGACTGATGGCGACTAACTTATTTGTGATTGACATTTTCAATTCCTATTCTGTTGCTTTTTACCCATGACCCACATACGAGTAACTGAACAATGATTGAATGTTGTTGCAATTGAACTTCTGTTGCAATTTTTAATTGATTTTGAACATTTCTCTTGTAGTGTTTGTAATAAAATGTACTTAATTATTTTCCTCATAGTTTTATCATGTATGAATTTTTTTACATAATATAATCATTTCACACAAAAATATTATAATTGCAATTTAATAGATTATGACCAATTTGACCCATTTAGAAATTTGAGTTACAAAATATATTATTTTTTAAATTTTTGCCTTCATTTTATTATGTAATCTATCAAAGATCCATAACTTATTGACGTGTTTGGGGATTAGATAATTCACATGAATACAGAACATGTTTTGGGATAACTTATCCTTTAACGAGGACCTGATGCAGCTTGATTTAGGTACAGTTTGTTTATGCTTAGATTCAATTAATTTAAAATAGTTTATTTTCATTTTCAAATTTTTTTTGGAATTGATATCATTTGAAAGCCAATACTAAATAGGTTTAACAATCTATTCAATAAGATTTTAATAATTTTGTTAAGTTTATATTACTTTTTTAATGTTAGTAAATAAAAAATTCATAAAAATTTAATTATATTTTAAATAATTTTATTTAATAAATTACTTTATACTTACAGCATTCACTTTCAAATAATATTGATTTTAGAAACAAAATGTAAAATAGACATAAATTATTTTGGATTAATATATGACTTAACTAGTTTTATACCCCGTCACATGGACAAGGTTTTTACGTTAAAAAATATTAAAATAAAAAAATTTTCCATAAAAGGGAATCGATCAATTAACATTAATAAAGTTAATTTTAATGTTTATCCTTTATTTATACATGAAAATAGATAGATTTAAATTTCAATCCTTTATTCAAAGATTTAAAGTCTAATATCTTGAAGAAATATTGATACAATAAAAACATGTACAATATGAAAAAAAATTACACCCGTATATCATCTTATACAATTATCTTCACTATGATATTATATATATACAAATTAAAGCCACAAACCCAACCTCATTTTCATTGATATTCAAATGAATACGCCATAGACATTGGTATAGTTTGGCTTTATGGTTGAAAATATTTTAAACTTTGTTTGTCTGTATTTGAATCATGATAATATTATTTAGATAATATAAGAAAACACCATTTTAAAAAACTCTGTTTGACATTGTAGTTTTATTTCTATTTAACAGATTAGTAGTAAAAACCATCGATTAAAAAGTGAAATGCAGGTTAGATGTTGATATTGCAATTTAATCTATACTAATGACTTTTTTCCAGTAGCAAACCATGTAGAAACTATTGTAGTCATTATGGATTTCGTTTAATAATAATTTTCCAATTATTTAAATACAATAATAGATTCTATAAGTATGAAATAACTTTACTAATGATAACTCAATGTTGAAAAGTAAGATTTATTATTATTATTATTATTATTATTATTATTATTATTATTATTATTATTATTATTATTATTATTATTATTATTATTATTTAGTGTTGTTGCATTTTACAAATAAAATGCAATTAGCCACACTTTTCATTTTAAAATTTTCACAGAATCTCATATATGGTTAATCACTAAGTTTAATCACTATGTTCGAAACATATATTTGATCACTATTTTTCATATGTACCACAATGCCAAAATAAGCCATAATCATACATACTTATTATACTACATATAGCTAAAATTTCAATTTCCCACCACAAAAACTAATAAAATAATTTGATTATTGGGCTTTTACTTGTTAAAATATATTAATCAAATACTTATAGAATATATAATATTTTTTACTAGATATTCCAAAAATATAATTTTTCATTGTAGTATCATGTAAATAATTTATTGGGATATATTCAAATTTTTAAAATTAAAAATATAATTAATTGCACCCCGAGCCAGTAATTTTTTTTATTGATGTAGCTATCATATTTTTCTTTCAATTATCCTAATTACCCGACTTCTATTTTTTTTTTTTACAATCTCAGCACTATACTTGTCTTGCATGCTTGTTGCAAACTTTATGGAACAAACATTTATTTATTTTTATATTTTCAAATGGATACATATTAAGCTTGAGTTGATTCTTAATTACAAATAAATATTTTTTGCTTAAAAAAAAAGATAAGGAAAAAGACAAAACAAAAGGAAACAACAAATGGAACAAAATTAGATTTCTACAACTATGAAAGGAAATCCAAATCGGTTATTCTGGGCAATAATGCAACTGTAAAAATTTAAAAGAAAAATATGCATATTTTTACTGGTAAAAAATTTAATAAATCACTAATATATTATTAAGAGACATCTGAAGTTAATAATATAATTTATTTGTATTATATTATGTGTCAACTTTCTTTAGATACAATGACCAATGAAGTATAAGAGTAATTCTATATTTGAAATTTTTTTGTAAATATAAATTAAGAGACCAGTTGCCAAATAAAAAACTAGAGGAATATAATTTTTTTAATTTATTTTAGAACTATTATTTTGTGGTCAAAATGTAAATCTAGAATATAGCCAAAGCTAAATCAACAAATTAAAGGTAAAACTATGATTCCATTTCAAAATTTAAGGCAATTGTGATTCCATTTCAAAATTTAAGGCAATAGTTAATTAGCCTATTCATGAATTCTGTAATTACTAAATCACTCACAGTTTTTGTTTTATAATAGATATAATAGATGATAGACAAGTTAGACACTAGATCAAGATTAATGCAACTATTGGATCATAGAAGTCTAAACAAAATAGATAAATCACTTGAAAATGAATTGATCGAACGTTGCACTTACATTACGATATCATTCCATTGGCTATATCTCCACAAACATAGATAATTTCGGTAATGAAGTAATAATATCTCTGTCATAAAAAGGGTTTATTTTTTAAGTTGTCATAAAAATTTGAGTTATTTCTCTTATTATAAAATTTCTAACATTTAAGGTCCAGTTCGTTTCCTGTAAACTCAATCAAAGTTAACACGTTATTCTCATCTGATGAGATCCACTACACCATCACATGCCAATCAATTACATAAGAACCCTTAAAGTTACTATTATTTACAGTCAACCCTTAGTCAAAATCCTCTTTACCCAAATTGCACACCAACGCTCCCATTCACCGGATGCTACCCATGTTGTCAAATCCATTTGATCTTCACCAAACCAGATGCTCGCTCTCCTGAGACCTTCTCCAGTTAACTTTGCCTTCCACTGCCTAGATCGTCGAATCCTCCCGTGGCCCATTTAGCCCTGCATTCCGTTCACCAGAAAAAGACAAGATCACCCTTGAAGTTCACCAAACTCGCCGATGAGTCACATTTCCACCATCGCAACGTTCTAACCTAACATGCTAAAATCAATGGCAACGATTCGCAAATCGAGCAAATTGATTCTCAAATACAAAGCAAATTGACAGCCTTCATCAAAGTCAAAATCAGGGAAATTAAGGGCCAAGAAATGCCCTTTTTGCTTTCTTTGACCTTTTGCTTCTTAGATCTCCGGCCACTGCCGACCTCGAAGTCATCATAGTCAAGGATCGTAAATACTGGGAAGTTGAGTGGCAATAAGAAGGCTAAGCCATTAGTCTCACACTGCGCACACATGCTACTACAAAAAAATGTGTTAATGCTAGGCTATTAACGTTTGCCGAACAGGCTGTAAATTTATCTTATTATTCTCATTTAAACTTTCACTACACAAAATTAAAAAAAAAAAAATATATTTTCTTTTTCTAATCATCATTTAGACTTTCACTACATGACGTCCAATTTTCTTTTAAAAAAATTAATTTCAAGGGGAAAATTAAGAAAGAAACATAAATTATACATATTTTAATTTTTGTGCCAAAATAAATAGATAGAAATTTAGAAACGGATCATGAACATATATCTCTAGGCCAAACACATTAATTAACACCAAATTCATTTTAACTTTTCCTCATAACCAATTTAATTTAAAAGCCAATATTATCAACGTATAATAATCTACTGAAAGTAAAATTTTAATGATTTTATTAATTTTTATTTTATTAAATATTTAAAAATTATAAAAATTTAATAAAATTATGAAAATTTTGTTTTCAATGAATTATTACTCATATAAAATATTAACTTTTAAACACAATTGACTTTAGGTAAAATAATATAAAAATAAAAATAATCATTTTAAATTAAATTGATATAAGTTAAAAAGAATTAATATAAGTTACTGGTTTGCTTTGCCTTTCATTTTCGTCCAATTTGCTCAAGTAGAAATTCGTTAAGGACAATTGATCTACTGTATCTGCAATATTCATCCACGTGGATAATCACATCACTTTATGTGCAGTACTGTGCAACAGGATATACATGATCAAGCCAACCTTTTTAGATCCAACATTAATTTAACATATCACTTATGTGGGAACCAGTTTGACAAATTGATGCTTCAAGTAGCTACCGAGAAGTATAAATCAAAGTTCAGTTGGCAATATTTATATCTATAAAACAATTTTAATTTCTCCCCATATTATTACAAATCTGGCTAACTCGTTAATATAAAAACGTTGTAATTTTGGGGACTCGCAACATTTTTCCCGTCTCATTCCTTACTCTAACGTCAAATCTAATTGTAGAGGAATGGTGAATTTAAGAGCTACAATAGCCAATTGATGAACTTAATCAGCGATTGAGCGACAGACCACCAAGATAAAAACTCTTATGTAAAGATAAATCAAATGCCTCACTTCACAAATATATGCTTCACTTTTATATAAGTTGAGTTATAGTCTGCTATTTGGAGAAACCCAACTAGGGAATTAGTAAAAATTGTGATATTATCCAACTTGCTGATCATTCTGACTGTTCTTAGGATTGATAAAATGGCTTTTATTAAAAAGAAACTAGCTTTTTTGTTTTTTTTGTAGGCCAAATCTAACTAGCTAGCTATAGGGAAACAAAGAAGTTATTAATAAGCTAATACTACTACTCATCAGTTTTCATTTTAAGAGTAAAAAAATTGAGTTAATTATGTCGTCTTTGTCTCATAAAGAATTAACTATTTCTCTAAGTTTAAATAATGATTATTTTTTTTTAAATTTTGTGTAATAAGAGTTTAAATAATTAAAAATAGTAAAATAAATTGAAAGTTAAAAACTTTATTGAAAAAAAAAATTTTCAATCTTTTTAAGACAATTGAAAAATACACTTCATTTTTTTAGAGGGGGGAGCACAATAATTATTGCCGGCGCTCTTATAAATATGCTAGTATCAATTTGGCTCACGAGGAGTAGGACAGGCACCTCAGATTTTCAAAACTTCAAAAAAAGGGCATCCACAAGCTGAAAAGGAGACAGAAGAAAGCAGAAGAAAACAAAGACATGAAAACAAACAAATTCATAAGAGAGATCCAAATGCCTAGTTGTGGTCTATATCCTGTTCCTCCACACTCACTTGCACAGCTGCAAACAAAACATCGGTACCGCGTCCCTCAGTCACCACCCCAATTCCCCCTCCACCACTCGCCGGAAAACCAAAAAAAAAAAAAAGCCTAATCGTCTCCAGCTTGTGCACAACAAACTTATATATACCGTCAATATATAAAGGGCGGCAGCGGCTGTGCCAACCTTCTTCAGCTTCTTTTTCTTTTTGATCGGGAATCAAATTTGATCTATATACATAGCTATACGTATATAGCTTTAATTGTATAGCTATATATATACACACACACATCTACTCGATCTTTTCTCGGAATTAATGCTGGCTGTAGCACCTCTGAGGGACACGACCAATGATGAGAACCACGGATGCGTGTCCGAGAGTGCTGTTAATAGTTTCTCCTTCAACCCGGAAGAATTCCCGGACTTCGCCGACGGGAACTTGCTCGAGAGCATCGATTTCGATGACCTCTTCGTGGGAATCAACGACGGCGACGTGCTGCCGGACTTGGAGATGGACCCCGAAATCCTGGCTGATTTCTCCGCCAGCGGTGGTGAGGAATCTGCATCGGAAAAGACCGACGAGGAAAATAATAGTCAGCGCCCTAGCGGGAAGGAGGAGGGAGATAAGCTGTCCGGGTCCGGGTCAGGGGCGGGCTCGGGGAAAGGGGATGAGATCGTAAACAGCAAGAGGGAGGGAAGTAAAAAGGCGGTGCCGGGTAAAGAAAACGAGAAGGGACGAAAATCATCGTCGGCGCAAGCAGCTAAAAGCAGCAACAGTAGTAGTAATCAAGGGAAACGAAAAGTTAAGGTAATTAATTGATTGCTAGCAAATTAACTTATACTAAGATTTTGGTGGAACCTATGTATTGAAATCCGTGTGTGTTATATAAAGGTGGATTGGACCCCAGAGCTGCACAGGAGGTTCGTCCAGGCAGTGGAGCAGCTGGGCGTAGATAAGGCGGTACCTTCAAGGATTTTGGAGCTCATGGGCATTGATTGCCTCACCCGCCATAACATCGCCAGCCATCTTCAGGTTCATTAAATTTTTTCCCTGCTCCTTTTTTATCCCTCTTCAAAAAAAAAGAAAAAAAATTGTCTTTGAAATTCTCATGTGTTTCCATCAGAGTATAATACTACTTCTTAATTTTTTGTAGTATGACTATATATTGGATAACTATATTCGATTATGTGTTTTTGTTATAACACAGAAATATAGGTCCCATCGGAAACATTTGCTAGCGCGTGAAGCTGAGGCGGCGAGCTGGACTCAGAGACGGCAAATGTATGGCAGCGCGGTGGCCGGGGGTGGAGGCGGGAAGAAGTTAGAGATGAGTCCTTGGGTGGCACCGACAATGGGGTTTCCTCCCATAACGCCCATGCACCCCCACTTTAGGCCCTTGCACGTGTGGGGCCATCCTTCCATTGATCAAGCCCTCCACCACATCTGGCCTAAACATTTAGCCCACTCGCCTCCGCCGCCCCCTGCCTGGCTTCCGCCGCCGCCACCCTCTCATCCTTCCTTTTGGCACCATCAGCACCACCGAGCTGTAAGTACTGCTGTACTTTCATTCTCGACATGGCTGATATCTTTTGGCGGAATTAATTTTAAACATGAAACTTTCATGTCCGCATTCTAGTATAAAAGTTCAAGCGGAACTAAAATACACTAGTATCAACCGTTTATGGCAGTCATAATTTATCACTCCATTTAGGAAGACCCTAGGACAAAAATCAATACTCTATTTGTTTTAAAATATTTCACGTTATATATATATATATATCATAAATATTGATGATGTAGTGTTATACTATAAATGTGCCAGGTAGTTTTCCCATCAAAATTATCTCTAATTACATTACAGAATTATGTGAACCTGTTGCTTCATTAACATCATACCCATTATTTTTTGTGACTAAATAGGGTTCAGATAATAGTTTGAGTAAACAAGCTCTCCTCTTTCCCATCAAAGAGTAGGGCAACTATAGCGTGTAGGGCAGACTACACATACTATATATGGTGTCTACTTTAACTTTTTTTTTTTTTGTTATTGAGTACGAAAAAACTACAAAAGGAGAACAAAATTTTATCTTAATGGGTATAAGACTTCATAACATATATATGAAATTAAAACTGAAAAAAAATAAAGTATATAAAAACCGCCAATGCAATCATTATGAGCGAAAAGGAGTAATAGTTAATAAGTATTATTATTTCTTATTAAATGTCCGGTTTTGAAATAGCTATATGGTGTAGCAGCTGATTTTTGGCTATTTTAAATTTTTAAAATGTAACAAAAGTAAAGATTTGATGCATCACATTTCTCAAAAATTGATGTATCACGTATCACATTTAAAAAAAAAAAAAAAGGGAGAATAATTTTAAAATTTGCATGGACTATTACATCGTATTGAATACAAAGTTCAATTATAAGGCAAAAGAAGTGGACATAAAAATACGAAAATCTAAAAACTGTTAATTAAAATTAAAATTTAATGCTTAAGCGGAAGTCAATAGTGGAGAGGAGGGGAGGCCCCGGAGGGGAATGGTATTTGCTTCGTCGGTGAAATGATGGGTTTCTTATTTGGGTATAGGTTCCAAACGGACCCACTCCAGGGACGCCGTGCTTTCCACAAGCCATACCCGCAACGGTAATTTTCACCATCATTCGCTTTTCTTTAGGGTTCTATTCTATTTTGGATTCCTTCGCTCGCTCATCAACCTACACGCACATTGATTATTGTGGACCGGAGTCTCTCGCATCCCCAAGCATATCTATTAATCTATATTATTATTAATAGTAGTGTTTGTAATTGTAACACGTGGGGTTATATATAAGTAATATTACTCACGTATTGTTGTGTTGATCTGAGCAGAGATTTGGTGCAGCAGCCGTGGCGGGTATCCCTTCCCACCAGTCCCATGGTGTCGCAGTCCCCACCGGGCACTCGGTGTCGGGTCCCCACCGACCCCCCTTCGACTTCCAACCCGTGAGTCTGCCTGCCTCGTCTATCTCTTATACACACTTTCTGCATTATATATATATTATTACTTTAAGGCACATCTTGTCTCTGCTCTGCTAATTATACGTCTTCAGATTTTAAATTAATTTCAGACCAGTTAACTCTTACTACATATTTATAGCAGAAATGATATAGGAGTATATATACACACACACTCCCCCTACTTAATTAGTAATTAATTATATAATAATGGCCATTATTAAAACTGATGCATATACATGCATATAAATTGCGCAGTCGAAGGAGAGCATAGATGCAGCGATAGAAGATGTGTTGTCTAAGCCATGGCTGCCACTTCCTCTGGGGCTAAAACCTCCCACCACAGACAGCGTCATGGTGGAGTTGCAGCGCCAAGGTGTCCCAAAGGTGCCCCCCAATCCGACTTCCAGCTCTTCTTCTTGCGCTACTGCTGCCGCGGCCTTGAACTAATTCACCTTCGCCTCCCGGCCCCTGGCCCCAGCCTCAGCCTCCTTCGACCGGAAGCCCAGGCTTCGGTCAATTCGACGACATTTCCGTATAGATGATCTGTTAATTCACCTACACATTAACTGATCCATCCATCATCATATAACATCTATCTAAACTCCATCCTCCCCCCCCCCCCTAGCTACCTATATCTGATCGTGATCTAGCTCGCTCCACCACCACCACCTCCATCTCTTTTTTGTAGCTCGACAGGTGAGCTGTGGTTTGTACCGATGACTGCTGCCTGTGCCTGTGGCTGCTTCCATTGGTGTTTTTTCTACCCTGCTAGCACCTGTGAGGATATACCCGTATCTGTACGCTTGCCTGTAATCAATAACTACCTTTACTCCTTAACCCTCCAATTATCATCTTTTTCCGTGAAGCATGTGCTGATTTTTATCTATACTGAGCATTCATTTTTAAACAATAAGTATAATTCTTGTTGTTTCAAAAGGAATAATCAAGGAGGCCAAACATTCCCGCCAGCACCCAGCACTTGTAGACTGCTACCAAATACTTAAAGAGTACTCCTATAATTCTCCATTTAACAAAATCGGTTCTCATCAAACGTAGATGATCTAAGGCATTACACAGTTATTAAGCTATAGATAAAATTTATTTAATTCTTTGTAGACGGAAACAAGCACATTCCTCAAATATCAAGCAATCGATTGATAATGAGGGAGTCACTCAGTGGCCATTGAAATTTAGGCAGTAAGCTATAAAATTTTTTCTCATTACAAGGTTGATTTAAAATATCGATTGTCAATTTAGGCGCAAGTCAATTAGAATATATTTTTTTCGGTGATTGAAAGTTCAATTGTTAAATATTTAGTCACTAATAAGTAGTGATTGAATTGCTATTGGAAATAACGATAGAAACTTTAGTTGTTATTGGAGGAAAACTAGTGATTGAGCGAGCCTTTGGTTTGCTTGTTTGTTTTTTTAATTATTTTTATATAATTATAGGTATTATAAATATACTAAATGAATTTGACAGGGGTTATAATTATTTTAAATTGATAGATAATTTAATAAAACAAAATTGACTTTCAAGCTTGGGATGATAAAAACAACCTATTGGCCCTAGGCTCAATGAGAAGTATTGGGAGGAGGATAGCATGTAGGAAGTCTATAATCTTACACGAAGCAAGCATCATTGATTTTGGTATAGTTGTTGTTAGGTGTCCATTGCTTCACACAAATGCCATGGAAATTATAGAAGATCATGACAAATTTGTGTGCGCAAAAGTAAAATTGCTAGCAGAAGACTACAATATCCACAACCCTTGGCTCATAAGGCTCATTTATGTGCTCGAGAATATAAGGAATGACATAGGATGAAAGAAAGTACTTCTGCTACATTGTTCCGTTTTATCCTTTATGGCCTTGAGTGGAATCCCTCCAAAAACTTCTAGGTACACTCACAAACCACCATGCTCTCGTCTGAAAAAGAAAACAAAATAAACTTAGAAAGATGAAAAATCGCAAAGCCTATTTTAGTGGCGAGCCAAAGGAAGAAAAATTAAGAATGAAGCAAAAAAAAAACAAACAATGAGCATGCAAGCCTAATAGTGGAAACGGACTAAACATCTTTTCAAATAGTTTGAGCTCAAACTTGATTTTTTCTGTTATCCAGTTGAGCTTCAAGTTATATTTTAATTTCAAACTCTTAATGAGCCAAGTTTCAAGCTTGATATTGTTCAACTCGAACTCTTATTGAGCTTAATGAATGTTACATTTTTTTAATATTAAAAATAATATTTATTTTATTTTTAATATATCTAAACCCTAAAATTTTAATTTATATTCTTCAAATAGAGCTCGAACTAAGAATTGAGTTTGAATTAAGCTCAAACCTTTAATCGAGTTTCGACCCTATCAAGCCATTGAGCAGAACTTGAACCTTTTCAAATAGAGTTTCAAGCCACATTTTCCAAGCTAATCAGCCTAAGTCCGAACTGAGTCATTGCTTAACAAGTTGAGCTTCGAGCCTTAGGTGCTCGAGCTCTATTTTCCAAGCTCATCAAGCATGAGCTCAAGTCTGAGCTAAGCCAATCCCTAACAAGTTGAACTTTGAGCCTTGGGTGTTTAAGCTTGGTTCAACTTGTTTCCACTTTTAGGCAGGGCATAATAGTAAGCAAAAACTCACTACAAAATGAGAGAAAAGGAAGAAGAAGATGGAAATAGTGTTATTTCTTGGCAGGGCGATTGAAGGGCGGTTGAGATATATATAGCCATTGAAAGGTGAATGATAGGAAAAAAATTGCTATTGGAGGTTAACTGATGTGCAACTAATAACAAGGCTAGTAAAGCAATCAGTTGCTTAAAAAAGAGCCCCACTACCTAACTACTAAATGGCAACTGAACAAGAATAACAATTGAAATTTAGTTGCTCATTTGCTCATTTGAGTCAAAATTTTACATTTTTTACGTAGTGTCTATAATAGTTTGTAATGGCTCGGTGAACAAAAACTAGTACCAAAATAATTAAACTCAAGTATGGATTAATTATTTTGTTTATTTGTGAAGTTTACTAGGTTTTTTATGGTGATGTGATACGAAAAAAAAAAAATTCCTTGATAGGAGCATGTTGTAATGCTCATTAATATTGTTGGTAAGGATGGCAAAAATTGGACTTGCCTCGAAAACCAGGACCAATTCACCTAAACTTGAACCTGACTTAATGTGAATTGACTACAAAAAGTTAGTGGTCTGAACACAACATCCAAGTTGACCTGAACCTAAAACCTGTTCAAGCTCAAGCTGAAAACTTGAACTAAAATAATAGAATTCAAATTACCTTAACCTGAAATGAGCCAAAATTGAATAACACTATATTTTCCCCCTTTAACTCATGTCAACTTAAAGGGTTAGCTTAAATCTAGACCAAAATCTGAATAACCCGATTCAAGGTTACTCGAGCTGAAATCTACCCGACCTGATATTGACCTAAATCCAATAAACCTGACCCAATCTAATCTCAAGCCAAAATCCACTTAACCTGAAATCTGCTCAAACCTAAATAATCTGGCTTGAACGTGAAATTATGATAACCTGATTAAACTCGGACTCAAAACTTGACCAACTTACTCAATTCTCATCCCTAAATATTAGTTGTGGTAGATTTTCTTAATCAAATACATTAGGGGCAAAATTTTCAAGAATGCTGATATTAGGGACCTTTTATCCCTACCATTAGGCCAAGTTCCAGGGAAAGTAACATGCTTTTGAAATTGTACGTGATTGATACACTAATGTTAAGCTCATTAGCAGCTTGAGTAGTCACCACCTAATTTGAAATGAAGTAGCTTGAACTTTGAAATTGCTTCAAGTACATTATAACTGGCTTTCACTCACCAAATTTAATTCATGCAGGTAAAACATATGTGTATAAAAATAAACACTTTGATTTTTTTTCTTAAATTACAGTCAAATGGGAAAAAAAATGAAAAATGAAAAGAAACAAAAGGCCAGCATGTTTTAATTGGGCTTTTATAATGTTGGAGCTAAAGCCCAATAGTGTAAGTGTATCTCGACCTTAGGGAAATACAAACCGCTTTCAAAGGAGTTCCCCTTATGTAGTATCAACTAGTTTTTGGTTGCGCAATGCAAGGTTGGTTTGTTTGTAATTTTGTATTTTCATATGGTGGATAAAATTTGAAGGTATTGTATATTGAGTTCCTAGTTTTTAAGAGGAATGCTCAAAATGAATTTGTTTCAAGTTTTTTGAATATTGAATACTTTTTACTTGTATATGGATATTTTCCCCTTAAAGACCCTTTACCTGTATTATCACTATATTCTAAATATAAAACAAAATCATTGTTCGATGAACCGTGCACATTTTTTGAGCCATTGATGAGCAGTTGTTGTTTTTCTGCCCAAAACTCTGGCATGGCCCTATCAGTGAAGGAACATTGTCATTTAGTGACCCAGGAAAGTAGGATGACATAGTCGAAGCTTCTTCTAATTGAAAAAAAACACTCACTCACTTTCGTGTGATCGAACAACTACAAAGGTTGTTTTGCTAGGGTTAAAAATAGCCAGGGAACTTTGAGTGCAATAGAGCGATTTGATTCACAT
This sequence comes from Aquilaria sinensis, assembly GCA_005392925.1. NCBI lineage: Eukaryota > Viridiplantae > Streptophyta > Magnoliopsida > Malvales > Thymelaeaceae > Aquilaria > Aquilaria sinensis. The sequence continues at coordinate 322,563 of SMDT01000838.1, forward strand.
TGGTGAAGAAAAGCTCGGTGGTGGCTTCGAGGGCGACCATGGCTGGCGATAGAGAACAAAGTTGGCAAGGATTTCGATAAAAAAGATTCAGATGATAGTGGATGTTAGAGTTGAAGATATGGTATTTTGTCGACACTTTCAAATTTACTATAGATTGCTCTATCATTTTGGTCAAATCCACAACATCTTCTCACATGGTTAGTAAAATCTCCTCTTTCACTTGCCATCAAAGATCTCTTATTTCATTCTTTTGTATGTTTTTTCTTTTACTATGTTGTCACTCTTTTATTGTTGTTTTTCCTTGGGTTTTATTTTTGTTTTTTTTAATGAAATTCTTTAATTGTTTAATATTGAATATGATGATTGATTTAAGTAACTAAACATAGACCCTTTCATATCCAAACCTATGACTCATTTATTTTTTTTCCTAATAATGTTGACTTAGAAAACCAATAATCTCTATGGGAAATGGCCAAATTGAAAGATTTCTGTCTTTGTTGCTATCAATCTTCCTTTTTGCTTTTGTATTCCTTTTGACATTTGAATTTCTTTAACTTCAGCCAATGATAGAATACTCCTCAAAATGGTACCTGTTAGTGTTGTGCCCAAAAGCCAATCATGAGATGATTGTATTTTTGTACATTGAGTCATGATATTTTATTAAGGCATTAATTCAGCAATTATGTTTGTTGTTTTATTTCTGCGTAACGTAATAAACATAATTGTAACTCTAGAATAATGATATTCTCAAATGTCCCTAGTCTAGTATTATTATGGAGTGGGTTACAATAATACATAACAACTAGCATATGTGGAGACTAATATGAGATATGTAATCTACATATGGATACAAGTTGGAGAACTTATGTACTGGACCGACCCACCATGAGAATACTACATGGATTGTTATATGAGTGTCATAAGTGTAACGGGAGTGATATCTTTGGGCTCCTTGATAGAGTAAAACTTAGAAAATGCATGGTCATACTCAGATAAGTTGATATACGATATCAATGTTATAAATTTAAGTTAGTCTACTCGGTAATCAAAAAACCAAATATTGGCCTATACGAGACCGACCCACCATGTCTCATGCCTATTCTTGATATCTTGGATAAAGGGACAATAATATATATGGGTAATGATCATAAAGGTTTAATCGAATCATCAACAATCTCGTCACTTGGGTAGCAATGACGTGTTGCTAGATACTGCTCATTGCTTATGATCATAAATGTGATTTATGATCATTGCCAACGTGGTAAAAGCTTATTGGGTTGCACACATAAAGCTATTTGGATTATTAGAGTACATGGGCTAAATATTTGGGTTATGGTTTCATAATAATTTCGTGTTAATAATCCAAAAGTTGAGCCATTATTAAGCCCAAAATTAAACCTAATTGGATTAGGGCTTTGAAACCCATTAGGCCTAAAAGTTGAGTCTCACTATAAATACAGCTTTTAGTGAGAAATTCACAGCCTTTACCCTAGCCTCCTAAAAGAGGACAACTGCACTCTTCTCTTATAATTCCTTGGAGGACGCAAGCTAGCACTGCGAGCGCAAGAGAAACGCATCTGCCGGGACGTGGTGGAAGCGTGGTGATCCTAAGAAGCTTGTATGAATACCATAGAGAGTTTGAACATGTCAACTATTCAGGTTTTTGTGATTCGACTTTACAATTAGGCGAAATATTTCGATCGAATTATGTATGAAAATTTTTGAATACCCGGTTTATCCCTTTTCACTTGGATCCTGAAGGGTTTTGGTTAAATTTCTGTTGCATTTATTTAGCTCCCGAAACCCTATAGTACCAAAAGGGATTAAGAAGTAGCCCAAGAAGTGTTGGATCAACTATAAAGAAATTTGTAAATTGGGATGCAGAAGCATATATTAAGTTCCTAAATTAGATACTTGCAGCTTTGAAAAGCTTAAACTTAAGCTCATTGATTTGATTCTTCTATATATATATTAGGATTTACCTTATTGGGTGAGTTCTTTCTGTGCAATAATTTTGGTGTGTGTGTTTTTTTATTGTCATCATCATTATGGTGGCAGTACCATGTAATGTATTTGCCTATTTCTTCCCATTTAAGACCCAATTTTGACTAACCAATGATCATGAATGTTGATTTGATATAGATTCCAATGTTGGTTATGACTTGAAGCTAATGTTATGCACCAGATCTCTTTTGGTACTGATGTTAGTTAATTGCATAGAGAAGATATTAAAGAGTATTAAACATTTAACTTATAGTGATATTGACAAGCTATCCCAACAGGATCAAATAGGTGAGAAGAATTTCATTTCTTATAGTATCTCCTTTTACACTCATTTTATTTAGTATAAGAAACAATTATTCACTTTTATTTATTTATTTTTTTTAGCATTAGTGTTGATCATCTTCCTTTAAGGTTTGCTCTATTTGCTTGGCTGCATCAGCTATATGACTAGAAGAGTGGGCACATCTCACTTTTTCTTATGTATTAGATGTTGATTAGGTTTTTCTTGGCCTAAGTTGAAACTTGGTCAATTAGGTTTGGTTTCTATTTGATTTTGATATTATTATTATTATGTAACTTTTAATTTTTGACATTTGTGTTTAGCGCAATCAACCATAAGTTTGTTGTTCACTAGTGTTGCTATGAGAAGCTACACAACACTATCGAAAAATTTGTTGAATTAGGAATTATGATGGTTTTGGTGATATAAATCTTTGACTTAAATTGCTATATACATTTACATTTCATGATGTGCAATGCTGTTGTGTTGTTAAAAAAAACATTGTTAATGATGCTTGCAGCAGATGATTACATGGTGAACAAACATGTCCTAATTTTAGTTTCACTTAGCAATCTTGCACAACATCATGTACCTAGGTCACTCGCTTTAACTTCAATGTCCTTATTGGCTAAAAGAGCCAATAAATCATGGAAATATTCAGTGGGTTATGCATTTATAAACATCAAATCATCCCAAACTGTTCACAACATTAATAGAAACAACAAATCTATACATATTTATAAGATTCTCAAACTAAAGAAAAAGAAGAGTTAGGGTTAGGAAAACTAAATCTAAGTAGAAGTTCATGTTGTATAAGAGCTACCATTTTAATCCAAACAAGAATTTCCATGAAATTGGCTTTGTAACTTCTTAATCCATGAAAACCCTAAAAAAATTAGCCAAAAAATAAGTTTGGAGAGTTTGGCGTTGAAGGAGATCTATTTGTGCAATTGTTAGCCAAGAATTTTTATTAATAGAGTAGCTCTTCGCACTGTGTCACCATTCCCGGTGCTGCGGCACCAAGACTCAACAGCATTAACATCCTTTAGTATTTTCACTATTTTGTGCACAGGTGTCTAATAAAGACCGTTCAAGAACCACACGAAGTTAAAAAATAGGGCTACAACTTTTATTCTTTTACTCAAACCTGAATATGCTAAGAAGAGGTCCAAAATGGTTTGCAAGTTACTCTTCTTCAACTCTAATTGCTTTCACCTATAAAAATATAAGAATAATACTATAAGAACCCTAACTCTAGGAATTATTATCATGAATTACATCAAATGAGGGTGAAATGATAGACATATTATGCACTTAACATATACTTAAAAAATACAAATAAAAACCAATTATAAATCAAGTTTTGACTTCCAAAAAAAATAAAAAATAAATTTTTGGAATATGAAAAATTCTACTGATATCTCCAAGTCCAGTAAACCAACAATCTAAACCATGTCTCATCTCATCCATTTAGTTGAGCATCCTTATTCATTATGGTGTAAACACACACATATACACTTACATGTATTCACATTTTATTAGTGTACTGTATGGTAAATACAATGATATATCATGATAATTTTTGTATTGACACCTCTTAATATATATTTTTTTAATTTATCGTAGTATACCAAGCAGTAAGCCGTTGGCATACCATCGAACATGGACTAGAATAAACTTTAAATTTTTTCCTATTTCATTTTATATTATATACATTAACCACAAAATATATTTGATACACATTTTTAATATGAAGAAAAGAATCCAATTCATAAATCTTACTATGATTGAAATCTAAAAAATATTAAGCTTATTTTTATTTTATTAAATAAAATATTTTATTTCAACTTTTACATAAAATTTTAAACCTGCTAGTCTACCGCTAGTACTCATTAGAAATACTATTGTAATGAAATATTATTTTTTATTAAATAATATTTATTTTATTCTATATATTCTATTTTTATATATTTTATCTTAAAGTAATTATAATATTGATAAAAAATGTAAAAATTATACTTTACATTTTTGTATCTTACAATAATATTTTAATAATTGGCCAAAGTACTCAAACGACTTGGTCCTCAAACTTTAACTCAGTTGGCATAAGCCCTCCAACTTTGCAACTTGATACATATTAGTCTAACTTGATGACTTGTCTCATTTTTCTAATGGCTTAAATATATGAAGAGCCCTCAAATTTGACAACTCATTTAAGTTGGCCATCAAACTAGAGCTTTGACCACACTAGGCATTAAACTTTACAATAAACAATAAATATCATAAAAATTAATTAAAATTAATTATAAACTAACTAAAATTGATTTTTTTTAGGTTTAGGAAAGAACAAATTTATGAAATTAGTTAATTTTTAAAAATTAATTAAAGTCTCTTTGGTGTAGTCTATTCTGTAGATCAAGTTTGTGGATGAACTGACATAATATCAGGGCAACAAAGAAAAAATAAAAAGAAAAGAATACTTGCATAATTCGCATGAATTTTAATAATTATTAGTCATTAAGAAAGTTGTGAATAGAAACTTGTTCATGGGCCATTTTATTTTGTATTTATTCATAGTATGTAAAGTAAAATTATATTTTATGCTAAGTACCAGAGAGTGGAAAAATTAAAGCAAAGTAAAATTAAATAGAAATATAAATAAAAAAATAAATTTTATACTATAGGTGGCCATTTGCATTTTTCTAGGTATACCATTATTATGGTAGATGGAATAAAAGGTGGTTATTGGTCAAACTTTGTCGCAATTTTTTTTTCATATTTTTTTATCAAATATATTTTTGTATTATGTTATTTTCTCATTATAGATAATAAAATTTTTTTATTTTTATTTTTTTATCTAGGACCAATATCATTTTGTAGATAATTCTATATTTACCTTATAAACACTTGAAAAATATTTTTATGAATTAATTAATTTTAACAAAATTTTCTTTACTCAACCTAAAAAATCAATTTTAATTAATTTATAATAAATTTTAATTAATTTCATTAATTTTAATGATCCTTATTATTTATTGTAAAGTTTAAGGCCTAGTGCAGTCGAAGTTGTAGTTTGATGACCAACTTAAATGAGTTGTTAAAGTTTGATGGCTCTTAATGTATTTAAATTATTAAAAAAAAGAAGTCAAATCATTGAGTTGGACTCAAACGTACAGAGTTGCAAAGTTGAAGGGCTTCTATAGGCCGATTTAAAGTTTAGGGATCAAATTGTATAAATTGGAAAAGTTTAGGGGCTTCTACTGCACTTTGGCCTTAATAATTTATGTGAAATTGGTAACAATACCAGGCGAAGTATCCCTAGCATAGCAGTATTTAAAAGTATCAAACCACTTGGAAGAGGGCTCGTCCCTTCGAAAGGGAAAACTCACAAGCTAGTCTTTGATTCTCTAGATCTTTGTCCTAGGGTTTGTTCTCGTTCTTACCATGGCTCCAGATCCTAACAATCCCGGTCCCAGCTCAACCAGAGCCGAAGCGTCAGTTAAGGTTCCGTCCAAGGACCCCAAGAAGAAGGATGAGAAGAAGGAAGAAGATCTGGTACTTGCCCAAAATTCTGGTTTCTCCATACTTTCGTATTCTTGCGCTCCTTGTGTGGGTTCACTTTTCATTTCCTCTGTGCTTGTCTTGCATTTAAATTTGATGTTGAACGTATATGCAGTCCGATGAAGATTTGGCGTTGAAGCAACAATTGGAGTTGTACGTGGAAAGGGTTCAGGATCCTGAACCTGGTCTCCAGAAGCTTGCCCTCGAGAGCATGAGGTAACGTCGGATCTTTTGGCAAACTTTTAGTATAACTATAAATTTGTGATTAGTTTCTGTAAGCTGAAGGGCGAAATTACTATCTAACTACTGAAATTGCACTTGGTTTCCTTTTGTTGTTTCAATTTTAATAGTATTCACGTCGAGTGACGTTATTGCATTGTTAGCAGTGAAATTTTTGCGTGAAGTTTCTAGGGCACTATTCTGGTCTTGTCTGAATTTTGTTTTCTTGCAGGCAAGAAATCCGCACATCTACAAGTTCCATGACCTCAGTCCCAAAGCCTTTAAAGTTCCTCCGTCCTCATTATGGAACTCTCAAGGCTTATTATGAAACAATGCCAGATTCTGATTTGAAGGTACTAATTTGTTTGAAAAGGAAAAATGTTATTGCTTGAAGTGGCACTTATCGAGGTCTCTTATGGTTCTTGCAGAAATATCTAGCTGATATACTCTCTGTTTTGGCGTTGACAATGTCTGCCGAGGGAGAAAGGGTATGCTTCCGTTTCTGTTTCTGATTTCTTGTTATATTGTAACTAGGAAATTGCTGTCAGTTCCATTTAACTTCTGTCTCCAATTTCTGGCTTTTAAAATTTCTTGAATAAATTATGAGAACATTTGATTTTTGAAAAACTTCAGGAAAGTTTGAAGTACAGATTGGTAGGTTCTGAAGGTGACATTGGTTCATGGGGTCATGAGTATGTCAGGTGAGCATGATACAATTATTAGCACTGTACAGTTGACACAAACTTCATGTGGTTGTATAAGAATGTTCAAAGTAGAAAGGATCTATTTGCTTCATTGATTGGCAATTCATTTGAATCAGGAACTTGGCTGGAGAAATTGCACAAGAGTACATGAAGAGACAGGTTTTTGTATTATATATTCTTTCTAGTAACTTAAACCTCTATATCATTACAGAATTATGGGCAGCTTGGATCTCCTTCATAATTTATGGAATTACTATCCCTATTATTTTATTTTATTGGTAGTGGTATAGACTTGTTTGTTTCTTCATCCACTTTATTGACAAAACCACCTTTCTTATGTAACAGAGTGAGGAGGGGCCCATTGATGATCTAATGGAGCTTGTGCAGCAAATTGTTGCTTTCCATATGAAGGTATTTCTGTATGAGCTTTTTAGTAGCACCTACTTGATGAATTATGATGAATTATGTAAACCTATTTGTTTTGAAAGCATTTCCTGAAAGAAGCAAATGCTGAACCTTTATTTTATTTCCCACAGCACAATGCGGAACCTGAAGCTGTTGACCTTCTGATGGAGGTATGATGCTTCTTGTATTTATTTCTGCTTCTATGAACAAGCTTGAAATCATAAATTTTGGCAAACAGGTGGAGGACCTTGATCTTTTAGTTGAGTATGTAGATAGTACAAATTTCAAGCGGACTTGTCTATACCTCACAAGTGCAGCAAGGTAGAGTCTTATGACTTGAGCAAACATTGTTTCAACATATCCCTTCCGGGGATGTTTTATTATTTCTTAGCATTATGATGACAAAGTTCTCCCTTTTTCCGATTGGCATTTTCTGTTTCAAAATTCTTCAGATACCTTCCTGGACCTGATGACATGTTAGTCTTAGACATCGCATACACAATTTACCTCAAATTTGAAGAATATGCAAATGCACTTCAAATTGCCCTATTCCTTGACAATATGCAGGTATTTGTTCATTGTTGATTTTTTCTGCACACATGTAAAAACTTGATAAAACTGAGTTTTGTCTGGGTTTTCTTTGTATCTGGTTTTTTTGTCCACAAACTTGTTTATTATTTTCCTGTCTGTTGTATAAGCAAAAGGGGTGCATCAATAATACTTGCATTCTGAAGTACAATGGTTCTTAGTCTGACTAGCTTGTTTCTTTTCTTTTTAATGTATTTATTTACCTTGTTGCAGCATGTGAAGCAAGTATTTACATCGTGTGATGATCCTTTGCGGAAGAAGCAATTTTGTTACATCTTAGCTCGGCATGTGAGTTCTGAACTTTTGACTATGTTGGTGTACTGTTGTGCATGTTGATTTGTTTGAAGGATTAATGGCTTCTCCTTTCTAAATGTGCCTGCTGTCTGACTTCTTTTTGTTAAAATTTGCTTGCATAGGGCATTACATTTGAGCTTGATGAAGACATGACGGCAGATGAGGATGAAAGGGAAGCATTGCAAGACATCATAAATAACACCAAATTAAGTGAGGGTTATCTTACCCTTGCTCGCGATATTGAAGTTATGGAGCCAAAATCTCCTGAAGATATCTATAAGGTGAGGAATGCCTTTATCCCTGCATTTTACTCTTCTTCTCCTTAAAATTTTCATCTTCCGTACACCCTGAGGTTTGCTGAAGGCATGGTTGGATGTTCAGTAAAATATCCTTGTTTTACTGTTTTGAATTTTGTTTAATTTGTTGTCATGTTCACTTGTTGCATGTTTGAGCTTTTTAGGCGCACTTGCTTGATGGCCGTGCTAGTGCTGGTGCAAGTGTTGACTCTGCTAGACAGAACTTGGCTGCAACCTTCGTTAATGCTTTTGTGAATGCTGGTTTTGGTCAGGTAAAATTTTTACTATTTTGAATGTAGTGTGCATGTTGCTTGCAGATGTTCTAGGAGATCCTATTGTTTGTAATTGTTGCTGTTCTTCCTTTCAGGATAAGTTGATGACAGTCCCATCAGACTCAGGTGGCACTTCCGGAAACTGGCTCTTCAAAAATAAAGAGCATGGGAAGGCCAGTGCTGCTGCCAGTCTGGTATGTGTTTATTTGCTTGTTGATTGCCTTTAATGCTGATGGTTGTCAGTGTTAGTGCTTATGCTATCTTGTGATTGTAGGGCATGATTTTGCTATGGGATGTCGATTCTGGTCTTGCCCAAATTGATAAATATTTCCATAGCAATGACAACCATGTAATTGCGGGAGCTCTTTTAGGAGTTGGAATCGTTAACTGTGGGGTCAGGAATGATTGTGATCCTGTGAGTGACTTGAATTCTTTTCAATCTTGACACTTGTTAGCTTCTGTCTTTTCTTAGAATTGTAAAGGGAATTCCAGGCATTTGACCACTCGCCCATTCTCTGCCCCTTAGGCATTAGCACTCCTCAGCGAGTATATAGCAAAGGAAGACCCATCAATTCGAATTGGTGCAATAATGGGCTTGGGAATTGCCTACGCCGGTACTCAGAATATTACGGTAAGAAAATGAAAGGCAGGATATATCATTGTACTTGGCAAAATAAGTGGTACTATTACTTCTGTCCTGACCGATTACAGAAACCGAATTATGGTTGTTTTTTCTGTGTTTGGCTTTAAGGTCATGTTTATGTTATTGTTTCCACTCTGTAATTTGACAGATACGCTGTAGTCTGATTCCAATACTCAATGATGCAAAAGCACCTCTTGACGTTATTGCATTCACTGCCATTTCATTGGGCTTGGTATTTGTGGGTTCATGCAATGAGAAAGTTGCTCAGGCCATCATTCTTGCTTTGATGGACCGCAGTGAGTCAGAGTTAGGAGAGCCCCTCACACGACTTTTGCCTCTTGCACTTGGTCTTCTTTACCTTGGGAAGCAGGCAAGTTCCATTTCCTAATCAATTTCTGGAAAATTTTGAAGTGATTTTTTGTTTTTGTAATCTGATTGTTCTAGGAAAATTGTAGGGTATGAATTTCAGTGAAACGTGCTAACTATGAATGTTTTTTTTTTATGCTGACTTGTTTTGGGAACCGATTTGTACAACAGGAAAATGTAGAGGCCACGACAGAAGTTTCAAAGACGTTCAATGAGAAAATAAGGAAATACTGTGATATGACATTGCTTTCATGTGCCTATGCTGGGACGGGGAATGTGCTCAAGGTATTTTGACTGAAACATCTGAAAACTGCTAACTGAACATTGGAATTTCTACTTTTAGTTTGTGAGGTTGCACTTGACTTGTGATTTCTTATGGTAATTTTTCTTTTCTCCACTTAGGTTCAAAACCTTCTGGGTCATTGTGCTCAGCATCTTGAGAAGGGGGAAACACATCAAGGACCAGCTGTGCTTGGTATCGCTATGGTAGCAATGGCTGAAGAATTGGGTCTTGAAATGGCTATTCGTTCACTAGAGCATCTTTTACAGTACGGTGAGCAGAATATCCGCAGGGCAGTTCCATTAGCTCTTGGTCTCCTCTGCATATCAAATCCAAAGGTATTTCCCTGCTGTAGTCTTCACTTTTTAGTATTGATTAGAACAAAGGGTTCACTTGAAATAGAATATCGGGAAAAATATTGGGAACAAATTGACTTGTATAACAAAGTATGAATTGATTATATTTGAGTTCTTGAAAACCTTCGGATGTCAGATCTAACTGACGAAATAACCTTCTTCCTTGGATTTCAAATCTCTTTGGCCTGTTAGCTGTAAAATGTTAAGAAATTGGTTGCATTTCCAGTAGAATCAACCTTCCACATGTTTAAGATTTATGCCAATAAATGTATTGCTCCTTGTTGATGCCTGTTCCTGCTTCATGTTTGTTTGCAGGTTAATGTTATGGACACGCTGAGTAGGCTTAGTCATGATGCAGATTCAGAAGTTGCAATGGTAACATGATAGGGTGAACTTGATTAACAGTTTTTCTTTTTCTATCTCTTATAGCTGGAACACTCAAGTAGTTTCAATGCTACAGGCTGCAGTTATTTCCCTAGGTTTGATTGGTGCTGGAACCAACAATGCTCGCATAGCTGGCATGCTTCGTAATCTTTCAAGTTATTACTACAAAGATGCCAGCCTTTTGTTCTGTGTAATGACTCTGTGGATTTTATCTGTTATATTAATTTTTATCCCTGTGCAACAAGGGCTTTTACAGAGTGCCAATGATTCTTGAATTCTTCATGCAGGTGCGAATTGCTCAAGGTTTGGTGCACTTGGGGAAGGGTCTATTAACTCTTAATCCATATCATTCTGATCGATTCTTGCTCGCTCCGTAAGTTCTCTTGCAGATGAGGTTTTCAAGATCCCTAATTTGATTGACTAGCAAACTGGTTGGAGTTGCACTTATCTTTTACCTAGTAGCTTCTGTTGTCCTTAGGAATTTTGCTTTGCATGTTCTTCAGGACTGCGCTTGCTGGTTTGGTTACCCTGCTACATGCATGTCTTGATATGAAAGCTATCATATTGGGGAAATATCATTATGTCCTCTATTTCCTTGTTCTGGCAATGCAGGTATATTTGAGTTGAGATTTAAAGATTTCTTTGTTTTTACTGGGTGATAAGTGTTTTTTTTTTTTGTTTTTTGTTTTTTTAACCTTAGTTTTGTTTGGTTCCAGCCAAGAATGTTGTTGACTGTGGATGAAAACCTAAAGCCTTTGTCTGTGCCGGTTCGAGTGGGTCAAGCAGTTGATGTTGTTGGCCAGGCAGGTCGACCAAAGACCATAACTGGTTTCCAGACCCACTCTACTCCTGTCCTTCTAGCTGCGGGGGATAGGGCCGAGTTAGCCACTGAAAAGTAAGCAACTGCTTCAAACATAGCTTGCGTTAGTTGACAACAGTAGTTCAAAGTTTTGATGATTGTTTTTGGTTCAGGTATATCCCATTGTCACCCATTCTCGAAGGGTTCGTTATTTTGAAAGAGAATCCAGAATACAGAGAGGATCAATAGTTTTTTTTTCAGGAAAGTGGGTTTACTTTTGCTTATTTGTTCACGACCTAGATTCTGAGAGTGGATATTGGAGCTTATATACAATGTTGTATTATGTACAAATAAAACCTTATTCTTGGTGCTTAGTTTGTATTGTTATGTTATATGCTGACATCGATAGTTGACATGTTAGAGGTCTTGCTTGGGATGCTTTAAGAGTTGAAGCATCAACATCCTTCAAGGTGACAATATTGTCCACCTGTTTCACAGCCTGCCCCCTTTTCATCATGTCATTTGGGGAATAATGAGGGATTTTAGTCGATTTATTATTATTATTTTTTAATGTGCTCTATTTTGGAAGTGCTTTTTCAAATTCAGGAGAAATTTAAAAAAAAAAAAATTAATTTAGAAGTCAGAGATAATAGACGTTTCTCATGTTAGATTTTATACTACACAGATCAAAGTACCTCGAGAGTTACTGAAATTGCATTGCATCCAGTTAATAGTATTGATTCGGTTTCCTCTGCATGCTTTATGAGCATCCAGCTTAATGAGACCAAACGGAAGGGCAAAAGGTTAGCTTTAGCTAATGCAAAAATGTTCTTGTCGTACCCATCCATAAATGACGTTACCGTCATGCCGACCTCAACTTGGACCATCTTTCGGAAGCGCCTGGGAAGCTATATATGATCAGATAATGCTCATCGGGTAAGAAGTAGAGAAGCTCATCTGAATCACTTGCTTCAAGATTTGGGTACAATCAAATCAATGAATAGGGCATCATGTTCTTGTTACAAGCCGTCTCTTGTGGAGATTGATTTAATGATCTGAACAGCAATATGGAACAGGGAATGGGATAATCCTCATCGGCATCCCTTATTACCAAAGCCCCCATTCTTTTTTGTGCACCTACTTCCCTAACGTGGACAACTAATTCCGAGTCGAAGGCTAACAATTGTCCTCACCGCCTTAATTGTGGATCCACCAAGATTTGGAGCAGGCAACACAAACAGAGTGCAGGTTTGCTGCAATAAGCTACAAGACGCCGGAGCCAGAGTAGCTCGCATGAGAATAGAGGAACCCGGGGGCAGGCAGACCGATGCTGAAAGTTTGCCTGTAAAAGGCAGGACCAAAAGCAATTGTGTCAAACCCAAACTCCATCAATGTTAAGAAACAGCACTTGTTCAAATCAACGACCAAAGCGTCACACTCGTTTAAGTTAGAGGAACAAATTAGAAACGATCTTTCTACTTTTGTTTAGGTTGCAAAATGGCTCATGTACTTTTGATGTTTTTATTTCCCAAGATCCTATTACATCTCTATCTCAAAGCTGGTTTATCAAGAATAGGAAAGAAAAGCACTTCGAATTCTTGATTCATCGCCAGAGATGGCTTAGAGCCAATAGTTCATTTGGATTTTCCCGTTCTAATACTCCATCTGAGAGTTATCAGTATTTATCAAATCTGTTCCTATCTAACGGAAGGCTATTGGATCAAATGGCAAAGACATTGTTGAGAAAAAGATGGCTTTTCCCGGATGAAATGAAAATTGGATTCATGTAACAGGAGAAGGGTTTCCCATTACTTAGCCGGAAAGATATGTGGTCATGAAATAGGGATTAAGTGGAACGGAATTGACTGGGCGGTAGAGTCGCGGAAACACCTCTTTCTTCCATGGACCTTAGCTCCATGGAAGAATATGCTACTGCTGAAACATGGAAGAATTGAAATCTTAGATCAAAACACTATGTATGGATGGTATGAACTGCCTAAACAAGAATTCTTGAACAGCGAACAACCAGAGCTATTACTCACTACATCAAAAAATTTCCATTAATGAAAGATGTAAATCCATTGGAAAATCAAAAATACGCATGTCGGATGAAATGGTTTTTGCTATCTGCTCCAATAACGAATCATTGGTTTAACTGAATAACTAAATAAAATAGATAGACCTTTCTCTTCGTCTCAGGTCGATGGATCTTCCCGATTGGAAGATCCCCTATATGGATAATAGACATTCCAGTTGACCGAGCCTAATTCTAATTGTTTTTGTTTCGAAGCAAAGATATCCACGAGGCGGTTCGCCCTATTCAGATATTCCCGACCGAGAAGTACTGGATTCTCTTTCGGATAGGTCCTGAAAGGAGAAGGAAAGCTGGAATGCCACCAGGCGTCTATTATTGAATTCACCCGACCCGATAGTACCCATTTTGGGAACGTCCAGTGCCAAAGTCACTGAATGGGTAGTCGCCAATCCCTAAAACGGACTATGTAATGCACTTTATCTGCTGGGTTACGGGGGGCATTTTACCAGAGGTTTAGATTGTATCAATCCACCCTTGTGTGATTCCTGTTGAAGCATATACTCGGGGGTGGGTGCAGGGCGGACGGACGATTTCAAAGCGGATTCCCCATTCATTAGATAGAGAGGATCACCAAGATTTTGTGATCCGCTGCCGAACTTATTCCAATTCAATGAGCATTCTCAATATTATGCCTTGAAGAGGACTCGAACCTCCACGCTCTTTAGCACGAGATTTTGAGTCTCGCGTGTCTACCATTTCACCACCAAGGCATCTTGAAAGTGAATCGTATTCCATGAATATGATATCTATCTAGTGTGATGTGTGGAATATATGACAAAGGTGGAGTGTTGGAGTATTTCTATTGATCGACCATGTCATATAGGCCAAGTCGGACATCCAATTGCTTCGATTTGAAGTATCCAGAGGATGTCTTATATATATTAAGATTCTATTAAAAAGATGGACAATCAAACCTATTTCTTTCTCGATTCAATAGAAGAAAAAGAAGAAAAAAAGAAAAGAGGTGAATAGGGTCCAAAATAAGGAGAGATATGTAAAAAGAAGGCCCGATTACGCCCATTCCTAATCCTAAATGGAATGTAACGACGTAGGGATCCATATGTAAACATAGTATCTATTTAGATACGCTCGAATGCCCCTTCTCATAATGAGAATGTATATAACCCTATTCCGGTCTGGCCCGGTATGGAATGAACTTATAATCTATAATCTATAATCAGATTATAGATTATAAGTTCATAACCCTAGCCCATTCCCATTTTGGGCGGAACAGATCTACTAATTCTTTGATTCCAGTTAGTAAAGAGGGATCTTGAACTAAGAAATAGATTCTAGAAGCTAAACTAAAAAAGGGTATCCTGAGCAATTGCAATAATTGGGTTCATTGATATTCCTGGTATAGTAGATGCTATCACACATACAATCATACTCAATTCGATGGAATTGTTTGATCTTAAAGGGGATATTCTATAATTTTGCACGTGAGGGGTTATTTCTTGGTTTCGTCCAGTCATTAATAACTTGATTATTTTTAAATAATAGTAGATAGAAACAACGCTCGTAAGGAGTCCTATTGAAACCAAGAAATAGAGGCCTGCCTGCCATCCACACCAGAGGGCTTGTTATTCAACAGTATAACATGACTTATATACACGTGTCAACCAATATCAAATAGAAAAAAGATACCTATGATTTTATCTAGATTTATCCTATTTTTTTCTAATCATAATCATATAGTTCCTTAGTTATAAAAAGAAAAAATGTCGATTGATATACATATGATATATGAATTGAATTTCGATATGATAATCAGAATGGGTTGCCCGGGACTCGAACCCGGAACTAGTCGGATGGAGTAGAAAATTTCCTTGTTAAAATGAAATAGGTAAACAAATCCCTCCCCAAACCGTGCTTGCATTTTTCATTGCACACGGCTTTCTCTATGTATACATCTAAAATGCTCTTTCTTCCTTAAACAAAAAAAAAAAAAAAACAGGACCTCTAAAAAAGTGGAATTGAATACTCAGCGGATCGCCCCCTATTATTACATTCTTACTGCATGAACATTTAATAAAAAGAATGAGTTCTTCTACCATCTCTTCATCATTTAGGAAAAATTTCAATTTTTTTTTTATTGACAGGGTCTCATACCTAATCATTACTCATGATTGAACAAAGCATTGATAGAAATAATATCCAAATACCAAACCCGCCCTCGATATAACTTTCGAAAAGTAGAAGAAGTTCTTGGTAAGATCAAAGAAAGAAATTGTTCTTCTTCCGTAAGGAATTCTTCCAAAAACTCCGAACCTAATCTATTCAAAAAAGCACGTACAGTACTTTTGTGTTTACGAGCCAAAGTTTTAAGACAAGAAAGCCGAAGTATATATTTTATTCGATACAAACCCTTTTTTTTTGAGGATCCGCTGTGATAATGAGAAAAATTTCTGCATATACGCAAAAATCGGTCGATAATATCAGAATCTGATGAATCGACCCAAGTTGGCTTACTAATAGGATGACACGATGCGTTACAAAAATTCGCTTTAGACAATGATCCAATCAGAGAAATCATTGGCATTTTTGTATCTAGCTTTTTAATAGTATTATCTATTAGAAAGAAGTTTTCTAGCATTTGACTGCGTACCACTGAAGGATTTAATCGCACATTTGAAAGATAGCCTAGAAAGTCAAGAGAATATTTGCATAATTGGTTTATACGGACCCCTCCTGATTGAGACCACACATAAAAATGATATTGCCATAAATTGATAAAGTAATATTTCCACTTATTCATCATAAGAGGCGTATCGTTTGAAGCAAGAATAGATTTTCCTTGATATCTAACAAAATGTATGAAGGGATCCTTGAACAAGGATAGGTTGTTCTGAAAATCATTAGAAAAAACTTCTACAAGATGTTCGATTTTTCCATAGAAATAGATCCGTTCAAGAAAGATTGCAGAAGATGTTGATCGTAAATGATAGGATTGGTTACGGAGAAAAAGGAAAATTAATTCGCACTCACATATATGAGAATTATATAGGAAAAAAAAGAATCTTGGATTCAAATTCAAAATAGAAATGGATTTCTTTGAAGTAATAAGACTCTTCAAATTCAAATACTCGTAGAAAAAAAACCGTAATAAATGCAAAAAAGAGGCATCTTTTAACCAGCAGCGAAAGGCTTGAACCAAGATTTCAAAATGGATGGGGTGAGGTATTACTACATCTAACACAGAATTTAAATGTGCGAATTTGTCCTCTAAAAAAGAAAATATTGAATAAATTGATTTTAAATTATGAGATTTTGCTACTTCTTTCCCTTGTAAATAAGATACTAATCTTAGGGAAAATGGAATTTCCGCAATGACTGCAAATCCTTAAAAGAAGAAGTTGCGCACCATATAAACCTAAATGTATCATTACTCCTCAAACTTCAACAACTCGCATAAGTTGGTCCTTAGCTTTGACTTAGTACTTATTAGTCATCAAACTGACAAACTTTGTAAAATTATGCAACTTAGTTGTCAAACTTTGTAAAATGGTGAGACTTAGTCCTTCAACTGTTAGGATAAATTACAACCTTAAGTTTTAACTTTCAATCTTCTGGTAAAATGACCCTTCCATTTAAAAACTTTCATTATTGCTAAACTCGTAGGTTGATAAACTTTACTAAATTGATAAATACACAGTTAACTAATTAAATTACTTACAAAAGATAATTCAAAAAATTATACACAATGATTTTTAAAAAATATATTTTTTTCTAGTATCCAAAAACATTATACAAATTTACATGAGAAGATAAACTATTATAGTAATTAAGAAAAGAGACATACTAGTTTTTTTTTTTATCAAAATGACAACGGAACTAGCTTTTATAAAACATGTAGGAAATGAGGCTAGGATTTGAACGTAGGACCTCTTCTATATCCCTTAGGAATAATTTTGAAATTTTATTTTTTGGTAAATAATTTTGCTTATGTTTAGAAACTACTTTGATTGATTTATTGGAAAGCAAAAAATATGTACTTTCTGCACTTCACGATCATTTATTTTTTCTAAATATTTTCTTACTTTTTCATATAAAATGTGCGGCATTTTCTCACTTTTTTTTTCATATAAAATGTGCAATATCAGTGAGTTATACCCGGGTCAGGAAGTTTGTCGATGAGAATCGGGTATGACCGACATAGTGAATTTGTATTTCGATTCCCTAATGCAATTGATTGTGAAAAATGTGTTGTGCAAAGGGATTCGGTACATAGGAGCCAGGCTTTGGGTTCTTCAGCATTGGTCGATGGATTTTAACTTCCATAAAAAATATGTTTTGAAGGTTCCTGTTTGGGTTCAGATCAAGTGCCTAGTTGTCCTATGGAACTCGAAAGCGTAGAGTAAGATTGTTAGTTGGATGGGACAGCATGTGGTGACAGATAAACTCACTACCACGAAGGATAAAATTTCATATGCTCATGTCCTTGTGATTTTGGCTAAAGCCAATTGTGCGAGGTATTGAGGTTAAAATGCCCAATGGTTCTATAGAACTAGCTTACTAGTTACTAGCTTGCTTTTTGTTTTCTTTTTACAGGAAAAGTCACTATTGATTGATACAATTTTAGAGCTTTATTTTTTTTCCCTTTTTTTTTGGGCTCTAATAACTTATATATTTCACTAGATTTCAAAAATGATCATTTTTTTCTTTTTTATTAATTGTTTTGCTATTTTTGGTTTGTTTAGCTACGACTTTGTATTGGCTAGATATAAATAAAAGTAGGAAATTAGGGGAAAAGATAAAAAAAAATTGATATAACCACTTAATTAGAATATTTACTATTTTTTATGGATTTCAACTAGTATTTATATTTGAACAAGAGATACAATTTAAACAAAAAGAATATATTGATATGCAAGAAATTAAACAAATAAGAAGGTAAAGAAAAAGCGAGAAAGAAGATAAGGAAAAATCATCCTAAGGTCAAAGGTAAGATTATTTCTTTGAGTGAATAAACCCCTAATAATGGGGAATTTATTTTACCAAAAAAGTAAGAAAATCTATATAAAAAATAAATGATTAAATTAAAGGTTGAGAAAATAAAAAATAATTTTTTTTGCTTTCTAGTAGATTAATGAAAATAGTTTTTTTAGAAAAATAAGTAAAATATAAATTATTAGATAATCATAAATTCTTTACATTATTTTACATAAATTTTTTTGACTTACTGTAGGTAAATAATTCAATTATTTAATTATTATAATTAGCAATTTAGTAAAGTTTGTTAATCCATGAGTTTGGTGTGAATGAAAGTTTCTAAACATAACAATTAATTTGCTGAAAAGTTGAAAGTTGGGATGTCGTGAGATAGAAGTTTATAAAAACTCTTCTCAACCTTAACTTCAATCTCACCCGCAAGTGTATGACGTCAATTGTAGTCACGGTGAGTTGGGTATTCGATCTCACAAGGAATTGTATAACAAAGAATTCTATCAAATATCAACGTACAATGACCTTACTTTAGCTTGTGCTATCAAACTATTAAAACAATGATTAAAAGGTTAAACTACCAAAATTAAAGATCACCCAACCACCAAACCAAACAAAAATTACAACTACCCTAAACACATATTTGCAGGGTGTCTAAGGAATTCTAACTAAATGGTTGCTACATGGATATATAATTTTGACATAAATACCTACCTAACTCAAATCATACTCCTTGAAAAGTTATAGGTTGAAAAACTCTAAAATATTAACTTTTTTCTTTCAAGGTAGGGCTAATTAGATCTTTAAAACCCTGTTAGACATTCTTATGATAACCAATTACCCGAAGAACCCTTAAGCTTAAGTTCTGCTCTAAGGTCTTGTATGAACAATAATTTTCTCAAATCTACCAATTACTTATACTCTATTAGCCCTTGCCCAACATAAGAAATCTTTCTTAAGTCTTTCCTAAGTTTAACAAGTTGTTCAACACAAGTGGCCAACAAATAAAGAATATATTCAAGCACAAACTAAAAAGCCAACAAATCATGGAAATAATCAATGAGTTATGTATTTACAAACACCAAATCATCCTAAATGGTTCATAACACTCAAGAAATAATAAATTTACATATATTTACAATAATCTTAAACTAAAGAAAAAGATAAGCTAGGGTTAGGCGACGTGAGACAGAAGTTTATAAAAAATCTTCTAAACCTTAACTCAAATCCCACCCGTAAGTGTACAATATCAATCGTAGTAATAGTGAGTTAGGTGTTGATCCCATAGGAAATTCTATGGAAAAAAATTCTATCAAATACCAAATCATCCTAAATGGTTCATAACATTCACAGAAATAATAAATACTAAAGTATGGTGACCTCACTTTAACTAGATGAAATAAACCATGGAAACAATGAATAAAAGACTGAACTACTAAAATTGTGGATTACTCATCCACCAAACCAAACAAACATCACAATTATCCTAAACACATATTTACAAGAATTCTAAGGAGTTTTAACTAAATGGTTGCTACATAGACATAGCTTTTACACAAGTACCTACCTAACCCAAATCAAACTTCCTAAAAGTTATAGGCCAGAAAACTCTAAAGTATTAACCTTCCTCTCTTAAAATATGGCCAATTAACTCCTTAAAACCCCATTAGATATTCTCATGCTAACTAGTATCCTAAGAACTCTTAAGTTCAAGTTCTCCTCTAAGGCCTTATAGGAACTCCCTAATCTATGTTATAGAAAAGCTTCCACTTCAATTCAAGAAAAAATCTCCATGAAATTAGCTTCACAACTCATTAATTCATGATAACCTTAAGAAAACTAGCAAAAAAAATAAAAGAGTCTGAAGGGCTTGGGGTCAAAGGAGATCAATTTGCACAGCTGTTGGCTGAGAGTTATTTATAAACAGAGCATGTCTTGGTGATGCAAAGCAATTCTCAACACTACAGTGACAGAACTCAACACCTTTTAGTATTTTAATGATAACTTTGTGTACAGGTACCTAATTGAAACGATTCAAGAACACACATGAAGTTAAAAGGAACAATTACAACTTTTATTCTTTTTCCCAAACTTGAATTTGCCAAGAAGAGGTCCAAAAATGGCTTGAAGGTTACCTCTCTTCTACTCTAGTTGCCTTCGCTTGCAAAAACATAAGAATAACACTAGAAGGACCCTAACTCTAGCAATTATTGTTATAAAGTATATTAAATAAAGGTAAAATGATAGAAATATCATGCATTTAACATTAGAAGAACTAAATCCAAGTAAAAATCTATGTTATAGAAGCGATCTCACTTTAATCCAAGCATTAATTTCCATGAAATTGGCTTTTTAGCTCTTTAATCCATCAAAACACTAAGAAAACTAGCAAAAAAATGAGTTTGGAGAGTTTAGGGTTAAAGAATATCCAAATCCTCCTTTCCAACCTTTGGCTGACATTTTTTATAAATAGAGCATGTCTAGCACCACGGCACTAGGACTCAACAGCATTGATACCCTTTAATATTTTAATCACAACTTTGTACACAAATATGAGATTGAGATGATTAAAAAGCCCACGTGAAGCTAAGAGGAAGGGCTATAACTTTTATTTTTTCTCCGAAACCCAACTTTGCCAAAAAAAAAGGTGCGAAAATGGCTTACAAGTTACTTATCTTCTGCTCTAATTGCCTTCGCCTGCAAAAACATAAAAATAACACTAGAAGGACTCTAACTTTTGCAATTATTGCCATGAGGTACATCAAATAAGAGTAACATGATAAACATATCCTGCTCTCACAAGACAGAAGCTTATAAAAAACCTTTTCAGCTTTAATTCTAATCTTACCCGCAAGTGTATGACGTTAATATAGTGAAGGTGAGTTAGGTGTCAATCCCACAAAAAATTATATGGCAAAGAATCTCATCAAATACCAAGTTAAAGTAAACAAACCATGGAAACACAATGAATAAAAAACTAAACTACCAAAATTGATGATCACCTAACCACCTCACCAAACAAACATAACAACTAACCTAAACACATATTTACAAAGTTTCTAAAAAATTCAAACCAAATGAGTTGTTATATAGACATAGCTCTGACACAAGTATCTACCTAACTTAAATCATACTTCTTGAAAGTTACAGGCCAGAAAACACTAAAGTATCAACCTTTATTTCCTAAGAAAGGGTCAATTAATTTCTTAGAACCCCGTTAGATATTCTCATGCTAATTAATTGCCTTAGAAATCATTAAGCTCGAGTTCACCCCTAAAGCCTCATAGGAACGATAGTTCTCTCAAAGCTACACATTACCCATGCTCTATTAGCCCTCTTTTAATCTTGGAAATCTCTCTCGAGTCTTTTCTAAGTCTAGCAAGTTATTCATCACAGAAAACCAACAAATGAAGAACACATTCAAACATAGGCTAAAAGAGCTAACAAATTATGGAAAAAAATCAATGGATTATGAATTTACAAGCATCAAATCATCACAAATGGTTTATAACATCCATAAAAATAACAAATCTACAAATATTTACAAGAATCTCAAACTAAAGAAAAAGAGAAGATAAGTGATGAATATTCATAAGTGTATTGCTATTAAGGATTTAAATCATCATTGTACACTTTGAGTATGATTAATTTTTCTATTCTGAGCATTTTTTTCATCAGGTTACTATTCATACTTTTTTACTAGTCACTAAGTACTATTCATACGCATATTTTACTATTCATATGCGTTTAACTATTTATTAATATTAAATAATTATTTTTTTTACGTAGGTAAATTTATCACTTGGCGACCCTGCATGAGAAAAATCATATCTGGAGCTGTAGATGTTGGAATTAAGTTATTCCAAATTCATCTGAGAGCCAACACATAGATCTTCAACTCTGCTTCATTCTACTAGCTAGTTTGATCATTTTTATTGCCGAAATCTAATTATAAATGAGACTATTTATTGTTTCGTGTGTTGAAGGGTAGTTTCAGTAGAAAAATCAGAACTTAAGCTATAGATATCCGATTTGAATGAGCAAGCTATATATTCAAAGCTAAAGAAGAGATATATAAGTCTTGTGCTTTGAGGAAGAGCTTATTCAATGTGTATGGTAGTCAAAAAATTAAAAAAAGTTGCAGCTTGCCATTGTTGATTTGTATTTACCTATATTTCACTATTTCATTTTACTATTTCACTCACCCCAAAAACTCTATAAATAGGCACATTGGGGGAAGGGTGAGAGATGCCATTTCTTATGCCATTTCTTAGGCCTCATTTATGTTTTTGAATCAAAGTTAGCTTTTCTTCTTTTGTTTTATTCTAGTTTTTAATACCAAAACTCTGTCTAAATGTTTTCTCATTCTTTTTCTTGTTCTTCTTTTAATCTTTTAATCCATGTTCATTTCATCTTTCTACATGTTATTTATTTTTATCATGACTAACTAATCTTCTTTTTGGTAAGGTGAAAAGGTGAAGCTTTTAGTATAAAAGTTGTGATTGATTTGAATGGATCACAACGTTAACGGTATTTTTTTAAAAATCTATTTAACTTCTCTTCTTGTTAAGTAGAAGTCTTGATTTATCATAGTCAATCATTGATACAAAGGCTACTTGATTCTCTCTATAAAACATGGCTCTGCCAGCTATATTAGAATCTTAAGTTATTGTAGACAAAGGTTGACATGATGGATACTTGAACTCATTAGCAAGCGTTGACATTTTAAGATCAATGAAAGTTAATACTAACTAAATTTTCAGATTGGGACCTCCTTTATGTTTGAATTCCAATTGAGTGATAAGATGAGCTAAAATTAATCATAATCGATATATTAAAAGTGGATCCGCTAACCTTGGCTATTTTATTTGAATTTAAATTTTTAATCAACACTTGTTTACACCTTTCACAAAAACCTTCTTTATTAACAAATCTGTAATTTGTATTTATTAATTCACTTCCCTGTGGTTCGACACTTGGACTCCCGAGATTTTATTACTTGTGACAACCTACACTTGGGTTACAACTGCTAGAATACAGCAATAAGGTTAGAAAAACTAAATCCAATTATAAATCCTTGTTGTAGAATAGCTCCCACTCAAATCTAACCAAGAATCACCATCAAATCAGCCTCCTAGCTCCTTAATTTATGAAACCCTAAGAAAACTAGTAAAAAAATGACTCTAGAGGGTTTAGGGTCAAGAGGGATCCTCTTGAGCAGCTTTTTACTGAGGTTTTTATAAATAGAGCACGTCTTGGCAACGCAACACCACTCTCGGCGACGTGTAGCCATGACTCGACAACACCAACATCTCTCAATATTTTGATCATAACTTTGTACACATATATTCAATTGAGGCAATTCAATAACCCACGCAAAGCTAAGAAGAAGGGTTACAACTTTTATGCTTTCACCCAAGCCTGAATCTGCCAAGAAAATGTCCAAAAATTGCTTAAAAGTTACCCATTTTTTGCTCCAATCACCTTCACCTATAAAAAAGTAAGAATGACACTAGAATGATAGTAAATTCTAACAACTTATTACTATGAGGTGCATAAATAAGGATTAAATGATAAACATGTCATGCACTTAACACACCCCCAAACTTATTACTTTGCTCGTATCGAGCAGAGGAAAGAATAATGAATAACTAATGATATAGAGAGTGGACAAGTGAAAGAATCTAAACCTAACCTATCCTATTATACAAGTTCATCTAAACATACAATTTATGCTAACAAAACAAACATTTAAAGTAAACAATGAAGAATAATTACCTAACCTACACTAACTATGCATATAATTACGAAAGTTACTTGCATTAGTCATACTAGATGTCAAACCTAAAAAATAAAAACAATATAATGATCATAATGATTCTTCCATATTTTTTTATCTGGACTTTTGACTTAATCAATTTATTACTAATTTCATAGTTTCCCACGTAAAAATTTGTGTTTGACCAAATCTACATAAAATATGGTTACTCAAAGTCAGTAAATGTTAATAAATAGCCTATTTCACATTGAGATTAACATTAAATACTCCAACTCTAAAATTTATTTTTCATATAACGTGATAAATGAGAGAACTTAACAAGTGGAGTTTAAAGGGCCGTTCTCCGATTTCAAAACTTCCTTCACTCTAATTATCTTTTTTTTTTCTTTTTTTTTTTCACTTTTTTGTCTTTCTTTTTTTTTTTCCAAATAGATTCTTCAATTATTGTTCTTATTTGAATTATTGCTTACTATTTTACGCAACAGTCAACTCTTATCTTAGGAAAATACTTCTAGTTACTAAGTAATCACATACTCAAAGTGCTTTACATGCTCATATCTCATATTACCGTTTTATGCGAAGATCGACTCTTGTCTTAGGAGAAGATCCCTAGTTATTAAGTGAGTTGAAACATTGCAGTAAAGAATAAAATAAATTAATCTTTTAAGCACATTATTTAATTAATCAATTAATTAAGGCTTCAAGTGACTCCATAAGGTAAGTGCCAATACTTACTTCAAGTAACAATCAAACAAATACTAGAGAAGGCAAAGTGCTATAGGCTAATGATTAGCAAAAACTTCATTCAAATCAACAACTAAGCTAAGCATATTGATATTGTGCAAAACATAGAGTGGGAGAAAATGAACTTAACAAGACCTCAAATTGGATAAATCATCTAAGATGAAAAATATCCAAGAATCACAACAATCAAAGCATAGTAATACATATCATCTTCTTTCATTCGCTTGAGCTTTAATATAGCTAAATGCAACCTAAATGAATAAATAATGAATGAGTTATCTACCTATTATATACAAACAATTAAAATAAAGAATAAAGAATATAAAAAAATTTAAAAAATTATAAAAAAAAATTCAACTCACTACAAAAAATGTAGCTAAACTATAACTACCTAAAACCTATGCAAACTACATAAAAAAAAAAGCAAGAGCAAACAGCCTAACAAAATCTTCAAATAGGATTTTCTCCCCCAGACTTAAAATAAACATTATCCTCAATGTTTACAAACAAAGAAAAGAAATATGAATCTTACCCAGGAGGCGAGATAGTCTCGTCTTCGACTACTCCTTCAAACTTGTGGTAGTGGTGGTGGAATGATGATGGAGGTGGTGAGTAGCTCTATGGACTCTCGTGGAAAAGCATGATGGTGGGTGAAATGCCTCCTCAATAACAACTATGTAGATTTTAATCCACAAAGAAAATCAAGGGAAAAACAAAAGTACTCAAAGTATAGGCAAATTCCTCAGAACTCAATCCATACTAATTCACTAAGAACTTATGCAACATTAAGGCAATAACATATCTCCAAACTTCCATATTAAATGAACAAAGCATAAGGATACCAATAAAAATAAATGATGATATTCTTCATATCCAAGTGCTAGTCCAACCTAAAGGCAATCACACAACATCACTTTACTCTCCCTACAATTCATAACTTAAGAAATCAAAACCAAGATAACTCTTCTATCATACAAAGTATATTCATCCATGAAGCAAGAATCCATCTTCATACTCCATAAAAATAAAAAAAAATCACAATTCAAGTTAAGACGTCTCAAAGCATGAATTTGGAAAAATCTCTATGAAGCATGAGTTGAAACACTTACAAAAATAATTTTCAAATATGAGCAAAAACTTGATACATGTAGTGCAAGTAATGAAGTTTTGGTTAATTGGAAAGAAAGCAAGTTGTGTGTGTAACATTGGGTTGTTTCACCATTTGCATTGCAATTTAAGAAAGTAGTCAAGAATTCTAGCTTAAACTACTAAAATAAAAGAAAATAGAAAATATAGACAAACAACAAACATAACTCTAGTCTAAAGCAAAATCACCATAAAGATATTGATGAAATTCTTTAACAATGGCGTCATAAACCTGCACTTAACATTGGACTAAGGTTGTAGTTTGCCCAGGTTGTTGAGAGACTAATTTGCTGCATTTATCAAAGCTGAGGGATTAATTCATACTGATTCATACTTAAATGACTAACTAGATTGATTTGAAAAAGTTAAGGGACTAATTGTGCACTTTGGCTAAAGGAAGTTGTGTGTCTAGCGAATAGAAGTCGAGGGTACGAATTGAGAAAATGTACGGAGTTTGAGGGATAAAGTGTGCTTTTAGCCCTGAAATTTTCCGCAGTAGGGTTTTGCTTTGCTTTTGGGGTTTTTCGGTCTGAATATTTTGGCGCTCGACAATTCCTTACTCCGGCTGCTCCACCGACGGCGTTCTCCGGCTTCTTTTGGAACCTTCAAATATCCAGTGTACTGGTCGGACCTAATACTCTTGAAAAAGGTGAGGAATGAAGGTTAAAGTGATATCGCGTTCGACTGATGAATTCACTCGGGAACGAAGCCAAGACCTCCACGTATAATTCCAACTCCTGTATTTCATTCCTTTGCTCGGAGAATGCTTCATAGCTTGTGTTTGATCTCTAAAACCCCTTTTGCTTTTTGTGCTTTATTTTGTTATTGAATTCGAACCAGAGGGTCTTTCGCAATTACGATCCCAATCTGCGAACGTTTGAGAAGGCTGTCGAGTACACACGTGCTCTTACAGCAGCCAAGCTAGACAAGGTAACAACGCGTTGCTTTTCTTAGTTGGATAAACGATTCTCCTCTGCGCAAAATTCAGGTGATTCTTAGTTCAGCACAATTTCAATTTCCATGGAAAGTATGACTCGCGTTTTCCTTGGATCTGTAGATTTTTGCTAGGCCATTTATTGGAGCTATGGATGGACATGTTGACTCTGTTTCGTGTCTGGCAAAGAACCCAAATTACTTGAAAGGATTGCTTTCTGGTTCTATGGATGGAGGTATTTGTTTGATATACTGGACATGACTGCGGTTAAATGAGCAATCTTTATTTTTCAATTGACATGTCTCATTGTTTATTGGTGTGAAGGCTGTGAAAATAAAATGCTATTCACATTTTTTTTTCACTTGAAAAAAACAATTATGCATAATGTTTATCCAGAAGATGTTTGTCTCAGATTTCCAAGTTTTTTTGGATTTTGAAGGATAACTCCCACTTTCTTCGTTGGAAGAGGAAAACAGGGTTCAACATAAATTCAGTTTCCCGTAATGGCTAGTAACTTTTTAATATTACACCAAGAGCATGTTTTCTTTGATTAGGAACCCAAACAAATCTATCAGCCTGTTAGGTTTCCTCTAGTAAGATCACATGAAAGCGTTCTTTGGTTACATGAACATGAGATATATTCTCTCCTTAGTTTTACTATGTTCTTCAGTCTTTTACTGTTAAGCTGTATTATTAATATACAATTGCTTAAATATAAGTCAAGGTTTTCATCATTGTTAAAAAAACCCTAAGGTCCTTGTCTCTTGGTTTTGATTATTTCTTGCAGATATTCGACTGTGGGATATTGCCTCCAGGTAAAGCTATCAGCATCAAACCTGGAGTGCTAGTGCATAACTTTATGATTTTGGTCAGGCAACCAAATATATAACCGAGAACATTTAATTTTCTGTTGTAACTTTTCTTTTGCTTTCATGGTTTGCTGTTTCCTCTGCTGCCTTTCGCCTCCTACAGATACAAGCAACCCAAATTTACAAGGAACAAAATCTGCTCCCTTTTCTGCTGCTGAATCATGTATCACTGATCTGCTAAACATTTCAGAAGTAGAGACCAATATTACTTTTGCAGTTTCTTGTATGAATACTGTGTTTGGTTTCATTTTGTTTTGTTTTTGGTTTTTTTTAAGAAGATTATACTTTTTTATTGACAGTCTTCTGCATTTTTATATGGAAATGTGTGTGTGGGAACACCAGAAAATATTTGCATGGGATCTTGTAGGGATGTCACTCAAAGGTTTCATGTTGACAGTGTTTTCTTTCCTTCCTTTCCTCAATAACTTTTTGTTTAGCTTTCCATTGCCAGATTCTGCCTTTCGCTATAGCTGGATGAATTGGGCAGCTATTGTTTGTAAATAGACTCACTTCTGAAGGGTACATAAAATGAAAAGACAAGCAAGCACTCTAGCGTAGGATAAAGCTAATGAACTATTAAGTTTAGGCAATGCAAATTTCAGCTACTCACCTGTTGTTGATCCCTAGGACAATTTGAGCATCGGCATGGTTTTGAGTTTTCATGCACACAGCCTAAGTGTGTACCTTTCCTGTGTTATTCTATGTTTACACTTGTTTCATGTTTATGTTTAAAATTTTGAGAAGGCGAACAGTCTGTCAATTTCCTGGTCATCAAGGAGCTGTCCGAGGTTTGACAGTGTCTACAGATGGACTTGTTCTAGTGTCATGTGGGACTGATTGCACGTAAGACTTCAACTTGAAAATATTGATTTAAGCCATGTGTATTTGCATTGTCTGCCTCGTTTCTTTCTGACATTCAAAAGCTATACTGCTATTTAGTGTCAGGCTCTGGAATGTTCCTGTTGCTGCCCTTATGGATTCAGATGGCTCATCTAAGAAGACTGAAGAGGTATTGGTTGATAAATCTAAATGTTGTTTATTGAATATTTCTTAAAAAATTTTATATAGGTTAACTAATTACAATCCTGTGTTTTCAGCCTTTGGCAGTCTATGTTTGGAAGAATGCTTTCTGGTAAGAATGATATTTCAAGTCCAAAAGATTTTAATTTTCATAATTTTCACAATGGCATGCAGCGCAATGGAATTTAAAGTCTCCATTTCTGACTCTTCACTTGTCCTTTCGCAGGGCTGTTGATCACCAATGGGATAGTGAGCTATTTGCCACAGCTGGGGCAAAAGTAGATATATGGAACCACAACAGGTTATCATTTTTAATTGACTATTTTTCTATAATTATTTTATGTTGCGTCAAAATGCTTGTCAGTCAGCCATCTAACAAGATTGTGTCTCCTGCTTTTAGGTCCCAGCCAGTAAACAGCTTTCAGTGGGGAACAGACACTGCTATATCTGTTAGATTTAATCCTGGAGAACCAAATCTTTTAGCATCATCGTCAAGGTTTATGCAGTATCTTGACTTGTTCATGAGGAAGATATAGAGTAGTTGCTTCATTTTTCCCTTTTTATATTATTTATGCTTATCTGCACTCTTCTACAGAGTTAGATGGTTGGTTAGGGTTGATATGGAAACTATTGTCTTGTAGATAAGGCTAGTTTGGCTTGTGATAAGTATAATACAGCTGAGCAACAATCTGACTCAGGTGTTACCTTTTTCTCATTGAAACATTTTGCTAATCCTCAAAGAACCTCTGGTGCTTGCTACGTTGCTAGCCAGACATTTACAGGATTGTGAATATAAAGTTTTTCCAGAGTTCTAATCCGATTCATGTTCATATTGTCTACCTTTGTTTTTATCTTTTCAATAATCTTTTTGGTTGGAAATTAAATGAGGAACTAATTTGAAGTAAATATTGAACCCCTGGTACAGATGCTTGTTCAGTTGTGAGTCAGATTTTTGGTGAATATTTGTGGGATTTTACATATTAAGTTCTGACCAGAATTTTAATCCAACTCTTGTCTATGTTGCTACCTTTGTCTTTATTTTTTATTTATCTGTTTTGTTGGAAATTGGATGATTAACTACTTTGAATAAAACAGAATACAAGGAAGGCTGAATTGCACCCCTAGTATAGATGCATATCCAAGTTGGCTAGAATTTTCATCAGAACTAACTGAAGCTGTTAATTCTTAAAGTTTCTTGGTTAATTTAATTATTGGTGATTCCAATTTTATTAGGATAAGTGTGGCTAGTATTTCTTGTTTTAAAGTTGCAGATTTGATTTGGTTCTAAAGGGTTGAACTTAATTTTGACTTTTTTGTTCTTCTAGTGATCGGAGCATTACTTTATATGACCTGCGCATGTCTTCTCCAGCAAGAAAGTTCATCATGATGGTAATGCTTAGCCTTATACAGCTCTTTCTTCTGATCTGATTTCTGGGACTTGGATTAGTTGATAATCTTCTGGTCAAAATATGGACAGTTTATAAGAAAGTAGATTGATTTCTTTGGAACTGTCATTCATTGGCAAATTAGCTGCTAAGTGAGCTGGAATTTCTTTTTTAATTTTATATATTTGTATTACATGTTTCTGTTTCTTAGTCAACATTTGTCTTCAAATTCTTTTCTTTATGTCGACAATAACATTAGCAGTTGAGAAAGTGCTATTTTGACGGTTCATTGTTGCTTTTGCACAAATAGCGTCCAAGATTCCCATTTCATGTGGTCTCATTTGTGTGCATTTCTTGTTTTATGTTTTCTGTTTAGGCAAGCTGTTCTCATATTGAAAGCGTAAGGTAAAATTGAAAATGCTGGAAGTATGAAAAGGATTCAACTTCCTAGTTGGTAAAAATTTCAAACTTTGAAACCTTATTGGGTTTGATTGGATGTGTCCTTCAACTTCTACAGAAACAAACTATCTCTTAAATTTGGGAAGATAAAACTAAAGTTAAAATATAGGTTTAAAAAAGCAGAAAATATAAGACCAAAAAAAGATACAAAAATGACCAGCTGCCCTTTGCTCAAACTGTCTTTTATTTTCTTTTTGCAGACAAAGACCAATTCTATTGCTTGGAATCCAATGGAGCCAATGAATTTCACTGCTGTAAGTGAAGACTTTTTTTTTTTTTTTTTGCATGTTTCTGATAGTAGAATTAGGTTTGGGCCTGTTCGACGTGTTAAATTGCTAACTCGTATTTGGGTTTTTCTCATACTACTTATGTCAGAAGGAAATTCTTTTCTTAAGGAGCTTGTTAGAAACTAAGTCAAGTGGAAAGCTTAGGCGTCATGTAGTTGTTGAAAATGTTCCATTTTCTTCTCCATATTTTCTTTTTTTTAGTATATGTATGAGTGCATAATTGTTCCAAGTATGTGGGAACCCCTTTCTCTAAACTTTGAAGAACTCATTTGTTAAAATGGAAAACCATATTTCCACTTTATCAAAGGAGTTCTCCATAGTCTAGGATTCATGGTTTTCCATCCATAAAATATTGCTGTGTCCTTACTGTTATTGAAGAGGATTTGGAGAAGAAAATGGAAAAATCTCCCCAACTAAATGCCACCTTATTAATTTTCCTTCCTCTGTTCAGAGTGACACTTAGAAAGGGACATTTATCAGTACTGGCAACCAAATAGGAAACAGCCCTGTTCAGAGCGACATTTAGAAAGGGACTGGATATATTTTTGCTAATATGCTGAGAATGCTTAACCATTTCATTGAAGTTTTAACATTTGCTTCCTATGTGGCTTTTTTGACATCCTATGCACACAAAAATTGATAATGTTTCATGTATTCATGCAGGCCAATGAAGACTGCAACTGCTACAGCTTTGATGCAAGGAAGTTGGATGAGGCCAAGTGTGTACACAAAGATCACGTGTCTGCAGTGTAAGGTCCCTTTTCCTTGAGCTTAATGATTGACTTGTACTAATAAGCTGCCAACCATTAAATTGTTTGCACCCCCAGGATGGATATTGATTACTCACCAACTGGTC
Organism: Aquilaria sinensis; assembly: GCA_005392925.1. Classification (NCBI taxonomy): domain Eukaryota; kingdom Viridiplantae; phylum Streptophyta; class Magnoliopsida; order Malvales; family Thymelaeaceae; genus Aquilaria; species Aquilaria sinensis. The sequence continues at coordinate 354,532 of SMDT01000838.1, forward strand.
GAGAGTTTGTTACTGGATCTTATGATAGAACTGTGAGTAGCTTGCCTTTTTTGTCACGTTGGTTGGATTGTTTTCCAGATGAAAGTTCTGTTAATGAAGAAGCCTCTCTTTACAGGTTAGAATTTTCATGTATAATGGTGACCACAGCAGAGAAGTATACCACACAAAGAGAATGCAGAGGTTTGCTTGCTGTCATTGGAGCTCTCTTTATGTGTGGTTTGATTCCTTGTTACTGTCATGTGTAACCTCCTGTTGTTTATCATGGAAGATGTCTCCTAATCACCATATGATATGATTGTTCCCTCTATTCTACACCTATACAGGGTATTCTGTGTAAAGTTCAGCTGCGATGCAAGTTACATTCTTTCAGGTAGTGATGACACCAACATTAGGCTCTGGAAAGCTAAAGCGTCAGAACAACTTGGAGTTGTAAGAAACTTCTTTTGACATATTTGTTTTGCTTAATGTCATCCCACCTCTCGCCTACATGAAAATAGAAGTGCATTGTGCATTGAGATTATACTAATTACTATACTGGGATGAATCCTGCTTCTGCTACAAGTAGTGGATCCCAATGAAATTCTTGTATTATTAATTAAAAAATTTATCTTATGCATGTTTAACAAAATAAAATATTTAGACATAAATTTTTGTAGTTCAAAAATGAATGTTGTTACACCAACAATATAGCTCTGATTTTCATTTTTCTATTTTAATAAGAGTAATCAAATTATATATATATATTTGCATTTATGTTTATAGAAGTTATACCTTAATTTCAGTTCAGCCCTCCCTAAGGAAAATTTCTGCAGCTTGGCCTCCCTAAGAAAAAAACTGTTGTCCGCTACAGTATTGCTGTCTGGCTAGAGTAATTCTCCCACCTATCGCCTTTGGCAAGATTGATTGCTTTTCTTTCTACAGTAATTTAGGTGATCGCTCTTATTTAAAAGGCAATGACCTTTTATTTTGGGCTGATTGCTTTTTCATTGCTGGTCACTTCTGTAAATTGCAAGTCTGCAAGTTTAGCAATGACCCACTTTCAATCCCTCAAATCTTGGATTTTCCCTGTCAGTTGCCTAACTTCCATACCTGCCAATCGAGCCTTTGTTCCCCCTCCGCAAGATCCTTGGTAAATTGCTGTACAGAGTCCTTTGGTCCTACAGCATTGTTTTCCTTTAACTGATTCATTTCCTATTTTCCGAATTGCTCACTGACAACTTTGGAGAATTACTATGTTTTCATTTTGAAATAATCACTAATTAATAAGTTTCAAATTAACCGTTGGTTACTTTCTTTCAACATTTTTTCCTCTATAAAAGTAATGGCCTAACAAATTTGTGTCCTGATTGATTGACCCAGGCAATGTACCGGCCTCAATTTTTTTAATTTGATTTAATCATAATTTTTATTTAATAGTTAGTGATTACCATAATAAATTTTTTATGTTGAGTGATTGAGCCGCAACAACATGCTGGCTTATTCTAGTTAGTCTCTTACATTAGAACACTGGAGACTAGCTTGTCAGCTGTTTTACTATTAAGGACAGATTGCTATTCATTACCTGTTAAAGCTGGTCTTTAAGTGTTCATTTGGCTCTAATGAATTCTTGTGCATCCTTAGTGCTAAAAACAATGTTCGTTTGTCCTCTCTTCTGCAGCTTCTTCCTAGGGAACGTAGGAAGCACGAGTATCATGATGCTCTCAAGAAACGATACAAGCACCTTCCTGAAGTCAAGCGTATAATGAGGTAAAACTGGATTTGAATTTAAATGCATATATTTAGGTTTGCGATTGCCCTTTTAATGTTTTTAATGTCTTGGCTATCTTATGGTTTGAGAATCGTAAAACTCCAAGTCCTGCTGTGATAATAGCACAGCCACTTCCTCCACCTTTCTGCATTTCTGAACATGCCTTCGGTGACCAGAGGCTTCTAATGAATCGTGCCCGAAGGTCCTGAATCTAATTGCAGTGTTTTGCTATGTTCTTGTAGGCATAGACATTTGCCAAAACCAATTTTCAAGGCACTTGCCCTTAGACGTACAATGCTGGAGGCGCAGAGAAGGAAAGAACAAAGAAGGAAAGCTCACAGTGCTCCTGGAAGCCATGTTACTCCACGATTACGAAAAAAGAAAATCATTGCAGAGCTAGAGTGAAGTGCAATGGAAATTACCAAGAGTGCTATGCCTGATCAAACGAGGTTTAAAGGTTTAAATACGAGGATGAGCTTCCTGCCTTACATTTGTCAAATTCTCTGAGGTAATTTGATGAAGCTTTTCTGACAGTCCTGCACGAGCAACCACCTCTTGATGCCCTCGAAGATGAGATGGAATGGTGCTGTTTGTGACTCTTCTGGGGTACACATTTTTGTTATATTTAATTCTGTAGATGTCGAGGTAAACGAGAAACAGGAAAATACTAGGTGCTGTGTCTTGATGTTGTAGCCTTCCTTTTGGCTGTTTCAGTTGGAATTCTGAGTATTTCATTTTTTTTGGATGGAAGAAGCCACCAACAAATTATAATCGTTGTTCTGTAACTTTCATTTTTTGTTCACCCTGGGGTAGGCGAATCTCCAATGTAACTCAAAACGAGATACCATGTAAATTGGATTATGCATTTGGCCAAGAGTTGCAATCAGCGTTACGAGTTACCAAATAAATGGTTGAAAATACTCATACCCATAGTTTGTCAGCTAACCTTACAGCTGATCCACCGAGGTTGATATCAGATTTCGCTAAGAAAGTGAAACAAGTCCAATTTTATGTCTCTCAAATTACAATCGTTCGTTGAACAGAATCAGAAAGTAACCTAAGCGCAAGTCAGATCAAGATCGGGAGAACGTCCTCCATGTTCGGTGGCACAATTGTCCTGCTTAGTACCAGTAGATGCAATTGGACGGAAAATGAATGTCGTACATCTGGGTGCATCCCCAACTGGATTGATTCTGCTATTGTCGTCTCTTTCTATCATCATCTTCATCATCATCAGAGTCGCCACTTTCACGAAAGCGTGGGTTCTTCTCCTGCCATTCAAATTCATGCTGAATTGCTGGCCAAAAAACTTTTTGGTGCTTGGCATTGAAACATAAAAGGGAAATTGCTGCTTCCCACTTAACTTGGGAAGAAAAAAGAGGGCTGCTTAATACAGTTTACAAAGACTACCATCTCAACATGAACCAACCCTGTGAGATCTGCACCCACACGAACTGGGGCAGGCAGAAAAAAGTGGGAAGTGTACATCTAAAAAAATGAAAAAAAAAAGTGATGTTGAGTATTACCGGCCTAGATTCAGGATCGGATGCTTTTCTAGACTCATGATCCAAGGTTCTCTTCGAGTCATGCGTGTACTGGTCATCATCTCTGTATCGCTTCCTATGATAATCTGCTTTGCAAGAAAAATAGAATAAATATTCAACAACACAATCATTCTCTGAAAGAAAAAAGAACTAGTATAAGGCATTAATCTTTGTGTACTGAACATACCTCTACCATGACGATAAGGTCCACCATGATCATGGCTCCGACCATGTCTGCCATCTGCAGACCAAAACATTTTAACACAAAGTGATAATTAACATAAAAATGTATAATCTGCAATCAGTAATTACCAGTCGAACACTAAGGGACAGTCCAATACACATGCTATTAATCTATGATTAATGGCCACCAGAAACTTACAATGATGTGGCATAACTGGTGGGAAAGACCCTAGCGAGCCAGTTCCATAATCTACAAGCTGTCTTTGTGCTTCCAGCTCACGTTGCACTAGTTTTCCATATCCACCTCTACGTGAGCATGTTAAGGAGACAATACCGAATCAATCCACACTGGTGAAGCAAGATCAAAATTTTTATTTTCTGAATGGGGTCCAATAGGAATGAATTTCTAGAGTGAAAACCAAAAGTGAAAGGCAGAACATCATTTCTCAAGGACATCCACATATAATGTGCAGATATATACAAAGCACTTGAAGTGAGTTTGCAATCTCAGATCAGCTCATGCTAGTGCCCTCTGCATCCAAGTAGGTATCAAACAGGGGAATTATAAGCAAAGGCAGGTAGAATTTATGGATGCAGATCATAATTTGGGAACTAAAAACATGTTTACAGTTTTTCGTTTTAAGAAACCAAGGGAAAAAAATGGCTTGTACTTGAAGTATTTAAATCATTTTAGAGGTGCATGGAGGTCAACCGTATCAAAGCAAGAGAAATGCAGCTATTATTAATTTAGATATTGAAAGGATATCAGGATCGTAATCTGTTCGATATTCATCCCTCACCTGCACAGGCAGGCAAATATAGATGAGAAGGTTATAGAACTGTCAAAAAAGATTATATTAGCAAAAACTCAAGGGAAAACATAACCTGTCCACCACTTCGACCACGGCCCCACTGTCTTCCTTCTTGGAATCCCCAGTCAAAATCTACACGGATGGGACGGTCATCGAGTATTGTTCCACTTATATACTTGACAGCATCCTCAGTATCTTCTCTAGAGTAATACCTGAAAGATAGGAGCCTCACCACAATAATTTACAGCAAACATTTTAAGTGTTGATAGAATTGATAGAGAATCCATGATTGCCTAGGGCTTAATTGTAGGGGATTCCATATTGAAGTCACAACAAGCTACTTTAGAAAATGCTTGCTAACCTGCAAATCTTGAGACAATATGAGGCAAAAGAGAAGCTCAAAAATTAAACTTGCGCAAGATAATACTTGACACGGCACTATGGTATTTTGCAAAGCAACACACCAGCCATACAGCTATTAATTTTGTAATTCCCCTTTTCGCCTATGCAAACTCCTGCTATAAAAAAAGCACCCCCACCCTTCCTATTTGAGCCAAATTTTATCACGATTCTCCTATTCAAACTATGCTCTCTTGGTTTCGACACCTTTACAATAGCTTAAGAAGAGCTCCATGAGTGTAGTTCAAGAAGAATATGCACTGGACGTATCTAAAACGGTGACAAAACACAAGCAATGAAGAAACCAATCCAGAACCTGAATCTCTAGAAACCTAATCATCGACATCAAACAGAAGGAGCAAGCAAAGGAACATGTTAGCAGGCGACACTCCCTAGACCCCTACGACAATGAAGAAGAGAAGAAGAGGTAGGGCTAAAGTCATACAAGACAAAGCAAAAGCCACAAGGTGTTTTGCTGTTCTTGTCCAGACCCATGATTATCTTCTTCATCTCCCCAGCTCGCGAGAAGAGCTCGTAAACTTGCTCCTCCGTCGTGTAAAAGGACATGTTTCCGATGTAAACAGTTGTGGAGGTCCGAAGAGCATCCTCGAATTCCTCTTGCGTCCCTGGAAATCTCCGGTCCCGATATGCCGAAAGCTTAACTTGTTCCTAAACATCCAACCAGAATGGAACAATCGCTTCAACCACATGCAAAGAACTATACAAATCATCATTGACCTTCAGTAGATGGAACTAAAATTCTGGAAATTCACATTACCTTGAAGAGCGACGCCATTGCGCTGGGCCTATCGAACACGGAGAGCGGAAGGAGCCAGCAGCTTAGGGTCTTTTTTTTTCGGGTTGACGAATATACCCTTCGTTTCCGGGTTAACCCGACCCGGCATGTTTTTGTCGCCTCAGTGAGGGTTTTACTGCAGCCCTGCGGCCCTAAACCCTTCTCTGCTCGACAGCTTGTTCCTCCGCAGGCACCTTCTCACGTCGAAAGAGAGGAATGGCGTCGTTTGCAGCGGTCAGATCAGTTCTCCGTTCGACCTCCGCTCGTCACGGGGCGTCGAAGCTTGCCGCCCAGGCAAAACCCAAAGCCGCTTCTTCCTCATGTCGTGTGTCCTCCAAGAGTTATCCCTCGAACCGCACTTTCAGGTCTTCATTAGTTTCATTTCGCAAATATTGTTCCTTGTTAAGTTATATTGTCCAGGAAGTTTCATCAGGAAATTTTCTCCTTTGTGTGTATTTGCAGGTGTCCCGTTCAAGCGAGTTTTTGCGTGGAGTCGATGTTGCCGTATCACACTGCCACCGCTTCTGCTTTGATGACTTCCATGCTTTCGGTTTCGCCTCGCTGTTACGGTTGGCTCACTAAAGGTATTGTGTTTCCCCGATCTGTTCCCCTTTTAATTTTGATGCCAGTGAGCTCTTGTGCGGATTAACTGAACTTGCTATTACATGACCAATTGACAAATTGCTTGTTTATTCTTTGAATGCTCAAAGAAAGAATCAATCTTTGAATGCTTGAAGAAAAAATTAATCATCTGTGTAATCTTTGATTGCTTGAACAAATAACTTAACTGGACGGAGTTTTATGTCAACAAATGGGATCTAGGAAGACTTAACTGGATGGAGTTTTATGTTCCTATTGCGATTGTTGATGATTTCCTTGGCCGGCATTACTAGCAATAGCTTGCTGTTGTGTGTTACCATAATCTCGGGTTTTCCTGTGTTCTGGTGCTCAATTATTGCTCATTCACAATGCTGTTGAGGCTGATCACTGATTCACTGCAGAATAATATGAGCTCTGAGGCATTAAATAGTTGTTGCTTAATAATTCAGATAGATTTCTGAGTAGTAAAGGTATTGATAAGGAAGCCTCACTGATAATTTTTGTTCAACCAGCTTGCAATGATGACGTGTGATGAATGTTCAGACGATTCAGCATGTTTTATGTACACAATTCTGCTTTCTAAGACAGTGAGTTCAGATAGTCTTGAACTTTTTCAATCAGCTGATGAAGAAACCTAGCCATGCCTGTACACTTCAATAATCTTAACTGAAACCTTAGAGATGGTGCAGTTCTTGTTCGTTTGGCACATGCCATTTATTCATATCAGACTTTATTTTATCATTTTTCTTTGTTTTTTGAGTTAATTTTTAGTTAGATAATGACGCATCAAACTAATACTTTGTATTTAATCAGCTTGCAACAATGATGCATGACGAATTTCAAACGGTTCTGGTGAAGTTTGTTTCAAAGAGAATGATGCATGACAAGTTTTGAGCCAAAGATGTTCTGGGGCAATCCATTGTGAACCTCACTAGCGAAATATCTTCTTTCTTCTGTTATTCAACTGTAAAAAAGAACAAAAAAAAGAAGTAGGGCTGCATGCTTATGCTAGTCATCGGTGGTCTAGGTAGCTAGTAGTCGTGCCGGTTTTCTCTTCCTCTGGTTTTAAGTTCTATGTTTGGAACCTTAATGTCTTATGCTGATAGGTTTTATGTGACTTACAGACTGAATTTTGTTACCGTCTTTCTATGCAGTGAGTTGGAAAGGGTCTGTATTGTCTTAATTTCTGACACTTCTGTTTTGTTTATCTAGGGCTGTGACTACTGTAATTCTTGACAAACCAGCCTGGAGTAGTGCATCCCAACGTGTAATAACTTTTATAACTGTGTTTCAAGTATCCAGATGTTCTTTGCGATAATAAGCGGAAGTTTTGCAGGTCTTTTAATTTCCCAGTTGATCTGAAACGTCGGAGGTTTCCAAATGTGCATGTCTTGGAAATGCCAAGTTCCGCCTAGTTTGCCTTTTTCCCTAAACTAAGTGAAACCTCAGATCAATCATATGCTTACGACTTCCCAAACGATTTTCTCGAGGAAACAGATCTTCCATCTGAGTGGCTCTGCTTTGCAGATGAAGATGAATTAGCTTCTTAAATGCGAATAAAGATGAACTTAACCGCAATGCTGGTAACATAAAAACCAACTGTGACATGGACAAACAGCATTACAATCTAGAGCGAAATTGTTAGAGCTGTATCTGCTAAACACTTTACTTTCAATGCCTTTGCCCCCTTTCATCCCTAGGGACAGTGTAAAGGCTAAAAATAGAGGATATAACCTTTCATCCCTGGGAGTGAAAACCATAAATTAAACTTTACCCTCCCAAGATGCTAAGCTTAATTCTGTTATCAAAAGTAGATGCTGGCTTTGTTGGGAGGCTTATCCGGACATCCAGGATGCGGGTAACGACGGGGGTTGGCAAAAGTCGGATATCCAAGCGCTTAGAAAAATGAGTTTACTAAATTGGCTCTTTGATAAGTTGCCAAGATTGGTTGAGCTCCCTTCAACCCGTAACCTAAAATGAACGAATTCATTTCTCATTGCAAGGTTGAGTTTCGGACCATGTTCGCTAGTCCACTTGATATTCTTGTATACCATAGTTCCCCGTATAAGACCACTTAGTTCAAATACTAACATTAAAGGTCGCTTCCTGGCACAGAAAACCAAGCAACTTTACAATGAAGTAACATCATCATCAATAGACTAATTGACAGGAATAGCAAAAAGGCCAAAAGGAAAAAACTTTACCATTAACTTTTCCCAAACTTTTAACCGATAATAACCCATCTGGCTAAACAGAAACCATCAGTTCTGCAGTTTATCCCACATACTCATAAAACCCACATCTCAATCAACTGCCATGGACGATAAAAATCAGACCTCACTATCACTGTTGATCAGGAACAGTCACCAACTCATATTCAACTTCAGATAGATTCTTCTTATCATTAACCTCAAACTTGGCAGGTTCCGTAACTTCGATACGCCCCCATTTGTCAACAGCAAGCCTCATTGTCGTCCGCTTGAACATGACAATCTTGGCGTTGCGCAAGATCACAGTAGCCCCCGTCTTCATTATGTCAACTGTTCAGAGAAAAGAACAAGCAGCAGCAGCAACGATTAACCCCAATAACACAACAAGCAACACCAAACCTACAGGTTATCCAAGTGAGTATACAACACAAAGCATGGCGCCGTAAAGTGAACCGACATTTCATACTGTGGCAATGCCCAGATTGAATTCCAAGACGCACCACAACTAAGGACAGATTCATGATCAAAGGAAAATGGACCAAAACATGATCATATACTCCCGACACTGAGTGCAATATAATTGGCCATCACTCCTCTGAGAATATAATATATACGGCAATAATAGACACCGGCGTTTAGGTTTTCAACGAACCAATTTATGAAGCTCGCTAGACACTTCATTCTGTTTCTTCGGGCCCCCATCCGGATCGGCCATCGGAAACTCTACCCAGGCCCACCAGTGCAACGCTATGAACCGTGAACGTGGCTCGGATCATAATTTATCAAAAAATTAAATTAAAACATAGACACTCATCGATCACCCCGCTTATCACCCATCAAAATCTTAAAACAATAAGATACCCATAAAAGCACATAGATCGGCCGCAATCGGAATCGAAAGAACTAGTAGACAGAAAGGCGACTCATACCTTGTTCGTTGCGGGCGGTAAAAATAATGGTACCGCTCTCGTCGCCGACTACGCACTCGGCGATGCGGGCGGGTGGGGCGGGGCGAGGGAGGACGGCGCGAGGCCTGTTGGGCCTCTGGGCGGTCTGGACGGGGTTCGCCTCCACTACCTTGACCACCAGAGTGTGGCCAGTTGTTCCCGGCTTCAAGTCCTCTACCTTGACGAAGACCGGCTTCCTCTTGGCCGTGACAGTCCCAGTTGCCGCCGCTGTCGCCATCGCTCAAGAACCCTAACCCTAGAATGAGAGAATCGATTTTGGGGTTTTGTTCGTCTTTGTGTGGATTGATTTTAAAGCAGGGGATAGAAATGGCTGTAAATAGAAATGGATTGGGCAGGGTTAGGGTTTTGGAGTTTTTTCTTTTCTTCTTTTTGTTGATCGGGAATTTTAGGTTTGGGCTTTTCGTTTCCCAGGAGAAGTTACCGCTCCACACTTTACAAGTTGTTAAAACTAGTTTATATATACGGCGTTCCGTGAGTTCCAAATACTGTAGATTTCTTAAAAGGTATAAATATTTAAAATATTATCAAAATATTTCTATAAAATATATTAAGATAAAACCAGCGATTTAAGAATATTAAAATAAAATATGTCAACATAACAATAACAAATAGTTGTTATGTGTATGTAAGGCTTTCAGTTTTCAATTACAAAGATTTTAGCTAACTATATCATCGTTATGTTAATCTTTCTCCCCAGTTACATCATGAAATAATGCACTGCAATACTTATTTAAATAGATGAATCTATTAAGGGCATGTAACCAACTCCGAAAAAGTTGGCATTGATTTTTTTTTTTTTAAGATTTAAACCTGTGGAAGGACTCAATTAAGTCGGCATTAGATGATTACATAGATTCTCACAACTAAATCACAAGGAATCTTGGGTTTTTTTTAAGGAAAATAGTGTCATATGAATTTCTATTTCATTTGCCAACCACAAGTATACACAAATAAAATTATATGAAAAGTTTATAAACAAATAAGTAATGGGGTAATAGGATATAGTAGGAGAAAACTAAGCCAGTTGGGATGGGACAAATTATATATGGACCTATTTTAATAATACAAATAAAGTAATATAGGGGATATGAGCAAAAATTTGGGAATCTGGGCAAATCAAAACATTTCACATTCGAGCGTGCAAAGTGTAGGAAAGATTTAAACTTGGGGGATATTAACATTTAAAACCTTGTAAGGGTTAGATGGCAAATGGCTTTAATATAAGGGAATGTGGGCAATGTTAAAAAAATTTGTGGGCTTAATGTGGCAAAAATTTAAAAAATGAGGCCTCAGTTGTATGTAATTAAAGGCATGTAAGTAATTTCAGCTTACACTGTATGTTACATTATACTTGCCTTACTTCTTATTTAATAGAAATCACACTCTTTCTCTTCTACAAAAATATGTCTTTTCTCTCTACAAACCCAGGTGGCCGGAACCATCGATGGTGGTCCAATTTGTTTGGCCGCTGTGAAATAAAGAATCCGGCTGCCTTCCTTCAAAAAAATTTCCCTCTATTTTGCCGGTTTCTATCTTTTTGTTTTGAGGGATGGTTTTTTCGTATAATTGGGGCATAAAAATGAACACTAATGAAGGATTTGAATAGAATTTGTCCAGATCCACTATGCGTTCACCAGTTCTTGAAGAAACACAGTACGTTTTCTTAGATCTCTTCATCATGTTTCTTGTTTTTCATATTTGAGTCTTTTATAATCCCAGATTCATGCATGCCAACACAGATCCAAAGACTATCCACACAAAACTTGCTCCTATTTGTGCGAGTCATCCAAATTTTTAGCCTGTTTCAGCCGATATGTCTATCATACAAACATTATGTTCTAGATCTACTACATCTCATATTTTCTGACATGTTATTCTAATTTTTAGTTATAAATAGTGACCCTTTCATTTTTATGTGCACAGATTTATACCAAAATAAATCATTACAACATGTTTATAAGATTTCCTGATTTGACTGAGTGTAAGTAAAAGTACCATTTTTGTTTGGATATCCAAGTTGCTTACCAGGTATGTAAACTCAAGATTTATAATACTATCTTTGTTTTCATAACAATCTTCTCTATTATTACAAATTGAGACAAGTTGTGCCCAAATTAAAATTGTCTATCCTATCCGGCTCACCTTAGATTATTTGGGTCAATTTTTGGTTTACATTTTAACTTGCAACACATTTAAACAATTAGTACTGATTATTTAATTGGGTCAATTTAGACTAATTATACAACTCTAAAAGTTACATCAATAAAATCTTTCATCTTATAATTATTCCATGATCTACAATCTTATGTTTTTACTAAATCAATTACTTTTAACAATTGATACAATAATTTTCTAGTAAAATAATTGCCTAAACAGTCTTCATTTATTGCAAACTTACTACACTATCAATTTGGAACATATTAGGAGTTTCCCATCTTCGCATACAAATAAGTAACACACTTTCTCCCCTCAGTAAGCATTCTTATTAATTTGTAATTGCTAGAATATGAAGTTAATGGTAAATCTAAAGCATGTTATGTTTATTCACACCCAAAATGTAACATGAATTGAATCTTTAAAAAGCATGGACCAAAATTGAAAATACTGTAAAATAATAATAATCGTAGTACATCATTACCTATCTTAACTCATCAATAGCATCTTAATAGTCTAAATCACAGAATTTTTTGCTATCAAAATGGTAAACAAAGTGACTTAATGAAAAACATCATATCTAAGGTCTAACATTGTACATCGGTTTGGTATTTTCCATCTCCTCCTGGTATTGTGGATCGAAGCTTTTTAAACTTCATTTCATACCTCTTCAATTTTTGTTTCAGATTTTTTTCCCTGTCTCTCTAGCCTATCAAGATCAAAGCTAATTCGTAGGTGTTTTTTAAATTTATTCTTACCTTTCTTCGAATGCTCTTCCTGTGCTAAATTTTTTGCATCAATGATTTCTAGTTCTTTACAACCACATGGGATTTATGCTCATTTCTTTCTTTTTTTGAAACGTGTCAACCAGCTGCATAGAACTTTATTTGGCATGTCTTGATAGGCTAAATTTCAACACAACCAGCATACATACCATCATGGTCCCTTTTAGGTTTGTAGATAGGAGCTAAAAAGTCTAGATGTTTCATTCTAGTCTGCAATACTAAGAATAGATATGTTAGGCATAGTGCATGTAATAGGTTTTTCTTACTATTTAATGAGTTTGTTCCTGTAAGTTTTTTATTAGTTGGACATCATATTTTTTACATATTTATAGTAATTAAATTTTTATGTTATTTAGCAGGAGCATTTAGATGTATGACATGAGATTCTAAGAACCAATGATGCCACTTTAACGTCATCCGGTATGCAATAAACGCTCTTTAAATTTGTTGTTTTTAGTTTTTTTCTTGTTATTGAGTTTACACCCTAATAATGAAGGCTAGTCTAAATCTAAAGAAAAGGTGTATAACTATGATCTAGGCATCCAAATAAAGCATAAAATAGTGTTGCACATATTTTGTATATAAATTTGAGAACGAACACACTAACCTCCTGATGGAATTTTCAATTGTCTTGTCTGAATCAATCTGAACATGCAATAGAAACGGATTTTATACTTGTTTTAGACATCATGGTTTCAATAAGTGAGTCCGATTAAAAATTTGGTAATGAATGGACTAGCCTCTATGAGTGCGATGATATAACTGGACCTGAAATCAAATCAATAGTTGCAGTGGATTACTGTATATACAAAAAATAACAAAGTAGATGTTCTTTTGGGTTATCAATTCTGCTTTATAATCAGATAATTTTTGCGCTTTAAAGCATCATTTTCTCCCATAAGCAGTTGCAGCGTTTCATTTTCATTTTCCAATCGCTAGAGGTGGGCAATTAGAGTGGTGTTAGCATGTAAGATTGATGAATAGCATTATGCTACAAGCTCCATTTCTAGATTATGCACCTCATGAATTTATTTTCATGTATTAGGCTATAGAAGTTACTGCTTTTTAAAGGATGAGTTGCATAGTAAAAAAGGAAGTTATAATACAATTTGAATGTTTGACTTTCCTAATCTGTTGTAATTGACAATGAAACGTATGGAATGATTGCATTGATTGTTATACACATTTACTATATACAATCCATTTCAGCAGACAATTGGCTCGTCTATACGTTCAGGGGCAATTCAGTTAAGAAAGGCAAACATGTATGAAAAATTTGCCAAAAATATTTTTATGTCCACATGGCTATCAATTAAGAAGTCTATTAAGTGAAAAGTCAGTTATATCCTTATGTATCCAACTTTTATATTATTATATTAGATGCTGGTGGACTTGTCCACGTGTAAGCAAGTTATCGGACAGAAAAGTCAGTTTTCCCATGTTTGTTTTATCCCTCTATCTTCTCTGTGTTTGCATGCCGGTTCGTTCTTTCCTTTTATTCCTTTTCGAAAAACTTCCGCTTTGCTTAATTATTTTTCAACGGACCTTCCCCTTCATTTGTTCTTCTTTACCCCATAGTTCCTCCCACTCAGATTTTGACGTCTTCCCTTTTTCTGCATTTTTCCAGGAGAAAGCCATATCGTTTTGCGAAAATTGGAAATTAAACTATTGGTGTTTGCTTTCTGGCTCAATTAACCCATCAAACAATTACTTTTACCAAATCAATCACGAAAGTTATAAATTGGGCCGAATGGCCCATTCTAGTTGTCAAATGTGTCCAATCCCGCCACTAAGTCGTTAAATGTAGAGAATCTATCTTTAAGTGTTACCACGTTCTATTAAGATGTAGGTTCCGTGAATAATAAATAATAGGTAAAATTAAAAAACCTGCTGTGATTTGATATAACCTGCATTTTATCTCTTTTTTTTTTTAGTGTCCAATAACAATTTTTTAAATTCTAATTTAAACTACTTGATAATCATGTTTTAATAATTTTAAGATTTTTAATATTTTTTTCACAGCTAACCAACCTTTAAAAAAATATTGATATATGTTTATAGAGAAGAAAATGTATTTATAAAAAAAAATTAATAATTTAAAATATCTATTAACTATAAAAAAATATGAAAAAGATCAAAATTACTGAAAAATAATTTTTATATAGTTTAAATTATAGTTTAAAAAATTATTATCGGACAGTATAAAAAAATAGAAATAAAGTGTAAATTTTTAAAATTAAATTAAATAAATTAAATGTTAGGACAAACTGAAGGATAATAAGGATAATTATAAGTTTCCATAAATAAAACACAAAACTATGCCATGTTAGCTCTTTGACTTGGTCCACCAAGCAAAAAATAATAATTTCTGTCTCGGCTGTGTCCTTCCCTATCTCCATCTGCGCTACCGCTTTCCGGCCGGTGGCCTCTTTCCATTTAGTGTTTTAGATTTTTTTTTCTTTATTGTAAATTTTTGTTGTTTTGGTTCGTGAAAATTAGGTAAATTTTCAACCTAAAAAGGGGGAAGAAAAAAAGAATGAATGAATTTCCTTGCTGAAATTGGCCTCCATCCAAGTTCAGTTGCTCAAGTTCAAGAGATTGAGCTATACAGGCCAAAGGTAATGGAAATCTGCAACCTTGGGAGCTATTGATTTCTCGGTCCATGTCGGGGCTGTTTCATGTTCAATTTCTTCTTCCCTTCTTGAGCCCAAAAATCTACAATTAAAGTGTAGCATAAATGTCGGTTTGAGGGGCTGGAAATCCTTCAGCTTCAACGCCACTTATCTGTTTTGGGGCTGGTTGGGAAAGGTTTGAGAACGCAAGTGAAGATTGTAGGGTGCTGCTGTGTAAAACCTGCAGAATAAGGGGATTAAAGCTCGAGTACACTAGGGGCTGCTGCCTGCCGGTGAGAGTTAGAAGCTTGGTTCGGGATCAAAATAGGGTAGGTCCAGAAGCAAACGATGCACACAAAGTAAAACAAGGGCCCAGCTTGGCGTCCACAGTCGCGTTGGTTGTCCACACGGACACTAACTAATGAGAGTGGCATAATTGCCTAACTTTGTAACTTCAGTGGGCAATTTGGAAAAAGCAATCGTTTGATAGGTTAATTGAGCCGAAAAGAAAAAGTTAATAGTTTGTTTGCCATTTTGCCATCTTCTATCCTCATGTTTACAATCACGTCACTCATTTTTATTTGGATAAAAAATGGGATTGAATGGAAAGTATTTTAGATAATTAACAACGTAATATGTTTTTTTTTTACTGAAATTATAAATATTACTGGTGTGTGCAACTTATATTATTATTTCCATTTTGTCCCTGAAATTAATTATTTTTAAAAAAAATCTTTCTTCAGTTTTATGTAGTTAAAGTTTTAATGAGAATTTTAAAAAAATCATTTTTTTTGATTTTGTGTAATGAAAATTTTTAAATGAATGTGGTAAGATAAATTAGATCATTTAAAATTTTTTAAATAGGAATATGATTCATTTTTTTTTTTAACGAGTTGAGTATATTTTTGTGCAACACATCAATAAGCTTTATTGCCTTAGAAGTTATTAGGGAAATTTCCATCAAATATAAGAAAAAAAAGTCATGGTGGATATAAACGAACACACAAGTGTACATACAGAACTCAATAGTTATAAATTCATATACTAGTCTAGAAGCAGGGGCGGATCCAAGATTTTTGGTTCGGGGGGGCAAGCCCGGAGGAGAGTCGGCGGAGCCCGAAGGAGAGAGACGACGTTGCGGTAGGTAAAGCTGTAAATTGGGACTAATTCACACTAATTCAAAGATCAAGGAGCAAATCATACGAGTTGGAAACGTTTGAGGACTAATAGTGCATTAGGCCATGTTAGAATATCCCTTAATGTAAAGGGAATAACTACTCACTGGGTCCCTACTTTCTTCATATCCTACCTTATTGCCCCCCCATGTTTATATTTTTCCACAATATTTGGGGGGTAAAATGCACACACAATCCTTAACTTTTGACAAAATCATCAAATTAATACCCCATATTTACATTTTTTCAAAATTCCCGGGGGCAACACCCCCCCCCCACATAACGTGGCTTCGCCACTGTCTAGAAGTGCATAAGTTCAGGTGATGATAGTATTGGTTCGTATGACTAGCTATGGTAAAGTCAATCAAAGGTACCTTAACTTATTTTTTTTATCCCAAATTAGTACCTAATTTTTAGATTTGTCCTATCTACCTAACCTCACTTGTGCGTTTTGATTAGATGCTTTTCATTAATTTTACCGTTAAATTGGGTGAAAAATAATAATGTGTGGTTGTTTAACACTAAAATAAATATAAAATAACAACTTTAAACTTTAAATTTTTACGATCACTAACCTTAAACCTTAAAATTTTTACAATCACTAATTCTCTCTCTCTCTCTCTCTCTCTCTCTCGCTGCCACCTAACCGCCCAGCCGCCACCGCCGTCATCATCATCCACCCCACCTTTCCCGCCGTTGCTTCCCGTTGCTTCTGCACCACCCGGCCGTCACCCACTACCTCATTGATTCCCTACTCTCCAGTGGCCCAATGCTACAGGGAACCCAATGCTAGGCGAGACAAGGATGAATCGGCAAGAGAGACAAGGGTGAATTGAGCGAGAATCGGCGAGATGAGGGTGAATCGGCTAGATCGGAAGGTGGGTAGCCGTCACACTCGTTGTGCCGCGCCAACTACGCCAACTGGTTTTCCTTATTCGATAGCCAAAGAAACCCGAGTTTCTTCCTTAATTCTTGACCCAATGGCAACACCCACCACCGTTGCTGGAGTTCGTTGATGATAATTCCACTCCTATCTTCTCTGATAGATCGAAAATGAAGGTAGATTCAGGCGTGGTACGATACAACAACAGCAAAGGTAGGTTGACAGTCAGTTAAGCTGGTGATTGGAGGCCAGTCGTCAATAGCAGTCGACTGGGCTAGTGGCGGAAGATGAGAGGCTAGGGTTTTGGGAGCTAGAGTAAAGAAGAGCTCAAATGATTTTGATAGAAGTTTTAAGGGTAAGACTTAATGATTTAGAAAAGTTTGAGGATAAACTTGAAAGTTGGGTACTTATTTAGGACAACAAAATAAGGTAAAGTATTTACGGTGGACTTTACCCAACAAGCTACATACTTTGTTTTAATTAACCACAAGGGCGGACCTATTAAAGGGCAGGGCGGTGCCGCTGCCCGCCCATAAATTTTGAAAAAAATTAAATATAGGTACTTAATTAGTTAATTCAAAAGAAATTAGGGACTTGAAACGCATTTTTACCCCCCAGAAATAATGGAAGAATATGAAGATGGGGGGCAGGAGGTAGGCACTAAAGAAAACAGAGACCAAATGAGTAATTATTCCCTTTAGCCTTAAACAGATATTCTAACATGGCCAAAATGCACTATTAGTCCTAAAAAATTTTAACCTTGTTGCACCCTAATATTTGAATTAATATGAATTAGTCCCAATCTCCAGCTTTGCCCAACCT
Organism: Aquilaria sinensis; assembly: GCA_005392925.1. Classification (NCBI taxonomy): domain Eukaryota; kingdom Viridiplantae; phylum Streptophyta; class Magnoliopsida; order Malvales; family Thymelaeaceae; genus Aquilaria; species Aquilaria sinensis. Next base: position 372,222 of record SMDT01000838.1, read on the forward strand.
CGATGTCGTCCCTCTCCTCCGGGTTTGGTTGACTCTCCTTTGGGCTCGCCCGCCGAACCAAAAATTCTGGTTCCGCCACTGATTAACCAAATAACAAAAAAAATATAGAAGGTTGCTTGAAAACATATGAATTTTCCGTGATGGAAAGCCCAAAGGTTTTGATGACGGATGTCATGTCACTATGATTTAATGATACTACATTGGGAAGACAGAGAATACAATGAAATGAAACACAGAATGAAACACTCTTTATTCCTGCAAGACACCATCTCATCTGATATGTACAAAGCCAGACGAATCTCTTCTCTTGTGCGCTCCTCGTCTACTCGAGCGATTTCTGTTGCACCACTAATGCCCGCGGCTCTTTTTCAACTGCTCCTTCCTCCCCTTTGCCCTCGTCTCTCTTGTCGCCTTTTGACACAAGCAGGTGCTGCCGGCAATACCGGATTATCACAAGCGATATGAATGCTGCAGCCAAAAGGGAGACAAATAAACAATTCGCGCAACCAAGTTGGCTTGTTTCAAACCAGCAATACATCCGAGGAAATTTACCTGAGAAAAGGCGAGTTTTCAAACTAGAGAGATTCCAAAAGGCCGTCACAGCTGAAGCAGCCACCATCTTCTTGTGAGTACACGATCTCCATGCTTCTATGACCCGCCATCTAGCATGTTCAGCTGCATTTCCAACTACTTGCTTCAGTAAAATACGGACTGACCAGCACTACTTATTGATGCTTTGCAGGAGTAATGAATAATAGAGGAAGGGGGAGTTGTTTACCTCTTTGGTTAATCTGGATAGAGTACCATGAATATAGCTTTGGTAAGGTGAAGCTAGTGAAGAAACCTGAAACACACCAAACCAGCCAACTTCAAAGTTTTTCACAGCAAGATCAGGTGAAGATAGAGCCCATTAATTAGAACCATCAGCAGGCATGTGAGGTAGTCATCGTCATTTACCAAGTGCGCAGAGCCTCCTGATTGTAATAAGGTGGCCATACTCAGCTCCAAGCAGGAGAAGTGGAGCAACCTGCAGTTGCAAGTAACGTCAGTCTGAAGCTGCTGTTATCGATAAGACCCGCCTCGAAGTTAATTTGGCGTGTCTAAAAATTAAATGACCTTCAGGGTCATGGATGGCTCTCCGGAGAAAAGCTCTTGCATCTTCGAAATTGCGAGATTGGTAGCCGGAAGTAAAATTCTAATTACTCGCTGAAAATCTTCTTCTCTCAGCTTCAACCGGCGTCTCCTTCCAACATCATCTTTGCTGCTGATAAAAGATTATTTGTGAGTTATGCAACATAAGATACCTATATCAATATGTCGTCAAAAAAAAAAAAAAAAAGACAAACAACATTGCAGCTATTTGCACCTCTGACAGATTGAATTGGTGCAGAAAGAAGCACCCAGAAACAGAAGGCCAAGTTGGGAAATCATGGAGAAAATGCTGTAAATGTCATCAAATAGGTAACCAGATTAGAAAGGATAATCAGAACCCCACAAGAGAAGTTAATAGAAATGAACAGGCGAGGGAGCCACACCTGAAATTAACACCTCTGGTGAAGCAAGAAGACAAGAAACACAAGCAACCAAATCCAAACCAAAGGCTAGACTTTGCCACATCTCTCCACATTACCAAGTCACCAATCATCTGACCCATATGATCAAGATTACTTCCATCGTGCTTATCATCTTCTATAAAAACAAGTTGAATAATCAGTAGAACAGGAATGATAACCAAAGAACGAAGACAAGTGAAATATATGGTGAAGAACAAACAATGATCATCAGGGAATACTTGGAGAAGGGGTTGAAGGCGGCACAGCAGGGACTATACTGAGCTTCTCCTTCTTAGACCTCCCGCTGTTCCGCCTTTTCCTTGCTCTTCCGACCTCCTCCACCAGACCAAAATCTCTATCTTCCCTTGCCTCCGTTTCCATTCTCCTCCTCGGCGGGCGATTATTCCTCGGCGAGGCACAACCGGAAAGAGTCATTTTCTCAACCCTGCGTTTGGTTCTACGGCGACACCCAGTCGGCTCGGCTACCTCCTCTGCCGGCATGTCCAGCCTATCGGCCAATCGGGTTCTTGATCGTCGCAAAGGAGAAGGGGAGAGAATCAAGAGTTCTTGAAGAGGGAGAGAGTTGGTGGACGATCGAAGAGAGGGAGTTGACGGAGACGTCGGCGGCTTCTTGGGAGATGAAGAAATCAAATCCAAAGAGAGATTTGCGGGTCTTTCTTCGGATCGAATGATGGAATAGCTGATTCTTGCTAAGCGAGAGGCTGACTTGGTCTGCGAATGAGGATTTGATCGGTGAGAAGGCGGAGTTGAAATTGGATCCATTTATGAACTGATTAATGGAATGAGTGACAAGTTTTCCGGTGGAAGATGTCGCAGATTGGATTGCAATCTAATAAAAAATCAAGAGAGATATTGGGAGTGTTTTTCGGGTGTCCTTTCCTGCTTAGTTCCAGAAAGAAGAGAGGCAGGTTGGGGGGAGCCGTTGGGTTGGGAAATTTGAAATTTAACGGTAGGAAAAGGGAAAGTGCCGTTTGTTTGGTGCCGTTTTCCGGCTCTTTCTTCCAAGTGGGAGTTGGGTTGGGTGTCGCTTTTGTTATGTGGGCTTTTAGGCAGTGGTGCCGTTTTCTGATCTCTCTTTTGTCGGTCACTATTTTCCGGCTTCAACTTTACAAATTACCAGTAGACATTCATTAGACTAGACTAGGCCACCCATCAGTTTAAATCCACAAGCACCATAAATTCTTCCCCCCATCTTTTGACATGCCATTTAATCAAACACGACTTTCGTCTCATGTGTAATCAGGTAGAAATAGAACAATGATTTGTTCCAATGCCTACTCGTTCTACTAGAGACTCTGGTTCCCTTCCACTGCTGTCTGCAGCTAAAATGATGTTTAACAACTTTAATGTCTTACCAGGCAGAAATACAATAGCCATTTCAATTATAGAATTAAGCCATGCTCTGCACTACAGGGAGTTGAAATTGTAGGATTCAGATGAGCAAACTCATTTCTTAAAGGCATAAGTTACATTCATTGGTCCAGAAACTGGTACAGGTGCCATAACTATGTCCATAGTAGCTCCTGCTGCTTAGGAACATCTAATGAGCTGAAGCCCAGCTCTTCCAATACAGCGTCCCTATAACTCAATGATTCTTATAGTGCCTGCAGCAAAACGCTTCTATCCTCCCGGGGCCTTCCTTCAGATCTAGCAGCTCACAAGCAAAAGGTAATGCGAAGCCAATTCTAGCTGATTCATGTCCAGCAGCCGGTGCAGACGAGTTGTAGTTAGCCGAATGGACAAGATCGATTATGGCTTCCTCAGCTACCGGGGTTGTCCTAAAACATGGGAATTGGGATGGATCTCCATTGGCAAGAAGGAATATCATAGGCCTCGAGTCCTCCTCCTCCGTGTCCTGCATTACAACATTCAGAACAGCTTGTAGTGGGACTACTGAGTTAGAGTCCAGCCGCTGCTTCGCGAAACTCCATTTTCTCTGTCTGTTCTCCATATTCTTCCCGGTTCTAACAACTCAAGGCGACAAGAGTTCACGAGCTCTGTAGGTATGCGAGTGGAGATTCCAAGTTCAAGTCCTCAAGGCCCGCCTCACTTTGATAAATCACGCGATCTCTTTCATCTTCAGCCAAAATATTATTGTCCACACAAGAGGGAACAGAAGCTCTAGCAACATGTCATGAAGATAATGAAGTACGATGTAACATATGTTGACGTTTCATGCACGAGAAGACAGGAGTTAACTTCACCACTTCAACATCAGCTTTAACATCCAAATTGAAATATAGCTCATCTAATTTTTAAGGCTTGAATTTTCTCCTTCCTGTTGTTTTTCTTTTTTATTTTCTTTTACTTTTCGTAACAAGTGCATTCTTTTGATCTTGTAAATGAACCATAGTCCATTGATCGTTTGATGCAATAGAGTTTCCAGCTTCAGACACAAGGCCACCTGCATTAAACAACAGCATCTGGTATTTAGAGTTGCACTTTGACCAAATTAATTAAAAACTAAACCTACAGCTGCAATATATATCCGGTGACTGAAAGCCCAGTTCTTCCAACAATTTTAGAAGTCATTTTGAAGATTCTTATAATGCCTTTGGCAGAAAGTTCCAATCCTCCTGAGGCCTTCCTTAAGATCTGGCACTCAATTTGGGGCTCCTGATATTTTTAAAGGTAGTATGGGAGTTTTATGGTTAGAAAGATATACTGTTTTGGTGCTGGAGGGGAGGCTACAAAGCAAGGAATGAGGTCTACCTAAATGAACTAGAGTCTGTTGACCATTTCATCCAACACCAAACACAAGGCACCAGCACCGGGTACAAGCACCTGATGTTCAACGTTACACAAAGACCACAGTGCTACTTGACACATAAATTACCAAGCATTACAAGCATTGTTGCGGAGTTATAGCTGACCGTAGTACCATGGTACTACTTGACACAGAGATTTTATTTAGGAGAGGTGGTAGCAGAATTTTGGTATAAGATCCAGGTTCAACGAGCTGTTGCTGATCTCCACCATCAGTTCACATTCCTTCTGACTGGCCTTTATTCCTTCTTGGCATGCCTTTCAGAGAAGGCCTTTATCCTGGCCAGGCCATCTTCGAGAGAAGATGGCGACAATGCGAAAGTGACTCGAAGCCAATTCTTTGCTCCCACAGCCACCCCTGCAATATATGTACTCCTAGTTGTTATACAGGATTACCAAGTAAAACCACCCTATACTCAGGTTCGTAAAGAGCTAAAGAATGGCCCGTGCAATCTCCATATCTACCTGGCAGAACAATGACTGATTCTTCTTTCGCCAACTTCTCACAGAATTCAGTATCATCATTGATGTCTTCCAATTCTGACACATTCAACTTAACCTGCACCATGGTTTCAAATATATAGATGTCCAGCTGCTTTTGAGTAGGGGTACTGAGTAGGTGGAAACAAAAACACTCGTACCATTATGAACATGGATCCTTCAGGTTTATTTGGGCAAGTTATGCAAGGAATATCCTTGATCCTGTCGTAGCACATCTCTGCTGACTCTCTAAGTGTGCTGACAATATTGGAAAAGAAGTCATCTTTTGTGTTTTCAAGGATGTGGGGAACTGCTCCCTGATGCATGAATCGATACCACACCATATCAGCATGAAAAAAAGAATACTAAGAAAGAGAAAAAAAATTAGAAATGTAAAATAAATTGCACATGTTATTATAGGTTTTAGAAAACGTGATTAGAACACCTTAGCACCAACACTAAGCAAACAACACACACGCACATATTATTGAGCGACACTATTAAGGATGAAAAAACCTTGTACTCAAGACAGCATATTTAAGTACAGAGAGAACGTCAATCTTCTAATCACTGCTTGGAATATCAGTCATTCCTAGATTTCTACAGAAGACATTGGCCACGCGAGAAGTTTGAGTGAAGTAATTTGAGTAGAGATAATTTGTTCGATTCTAAGGACATGCTTTACAGCTGCAAACTGAGGAGAATTAAATGCTCTATAGATCCAGCACTATGGTGCAATTGTTTGTGTTGGATTTGTTCCAAGTAAATATTTAATTTTGATAATGACAAGTGTATTGTTTTAGTGTGCTTAATCTCATTTTATTTGGTCAAAATAAGATTTGTTAAACTTGTGCTTAATTTCCAAGTATTTCAAGTATTATTTGAAAAAAAATATGCTTTAAGTTTGTTGAGAAAACTTGTTTTTGAAGAGAAGTTAATAGGTCATCAAAATATGTTAATGTTTAAATCAAGTTTGATTTCCAAATGACAAGTTTTTCTAAGTTATTTCTTGTTTAATCCATTAAAGAAACATTTTAACATGTCTTTTTATCACCCAAATCTACCCAGCTCCCAAGTGTATGTTTTAATGCGTTAAAATGCTTTAATTCGTAGTCTGAAGTTGCTGGTTATTTTCTAAGATATCAAGTAACATGTTAAACTCTAAATTTAACCTGTTATTCATAAATCTGAAGACTTCCGTCCAAATTTCTCAACTGGCATGATTTCAACCCAAATTTGAAATATGACTTTGACAAATTAGCGGATGCCACCTGAATAGTATGACCGAGCATTTAAAGGCCTGTCTCTAGTTTTTTTTTACCATTGGAAGACGAAACCAAGTTTAATGTATTAAACCAAGAACTTAATACGAAATCTAGAACTTTTCTTATATAAAAAACAGAGTAACGGTTACTAGTTTTTCAGGATTTTTTCCAAACATCTCTAATAGGATTTCAACGTCTCTTTGGCTCCCAAATGAGTATAAAAACATAGATGAACACTTTAGAAAGAACTCTTGGCAACTAAAAAAGAGATTTCATCTTTAAAGAGTTTTAAGTTTGAGAAATGCCAAGAGATTGAGCTATCACTTACTTATTTAGCTTAGAGAGCTTCTATTGTTCTTATCACTTTGTAATCTTGTAAATACCATTTGGTGAGATTAACTGTCTGTTCGTTTCTAATTAACACATTTAAATTAACGTGTTTTATGCTTCAAATTTAAAATGAATACAAAATCCTCCTTGAAGTTGCCTGTATTTACACCTCATTACCCCTGACCTTGTTGCCCTAGCCCCTAGTCGCACTTGTTCCATACCCTGCCATCGGCCCTAACCCCTGACCCTATCGTCGCCACCGTAGCCACGACCCCGCCATCACCCTTACCCCACAGTCGCACCTTGCCCTGACCCCATCGTTGCAGCCCCTACCCCTGACCCTGCCACCCTAGCCCTTAGTCACACCTGTTCCCTACCACGCCATTGCTTCTAACCCCTGACCCTGTCATTGCCGCCATAGCCCCGACCCTGCCGTCGCCCTTACCCCGCAGTCGCACCTTGCCACGACCCTGCTGCCATAGCCCCTACCCCTGACCACGCCGTCGCACAAACACGTCCTAATCGTATTAACCGCCCCAGACCCTACCGTCGCCCAATAGCGTTTGAATCTTGCCTCCTGCCCACTCCCCTCGTCGATTCACCCCACACTTCCAAAATTGTGCCCTTTCAATCTCCCTGTTATTAGCCAACCCACTCCCATGACTGCTCGATCACATCCTCCCTGCGTCCATCGACACCGTGCACCACCGTACTCCGTCGTCTCGGACAGGAAACATCCCAGCTTAGGGTTAATAGCTGGGTGTGGTAAAAAGTATAATTTTTGGCTTTTTGGGGGGCAGAATGAAAACATTTTAATCAATTGGGCCCAAAAATGTGTTAACTCCACCCTATTAAATTGATCCGAACTAGGCCGAAGTTGGTGAAGTTTCTAGTTTGCCTCTACGAAAACTGATGAGGAAAAGGATGTTGATTAGGTTTCTAGTTAGCTTCTAGGAAAACTAGTGAGTAGTTATGGTAGAGAGAATTACCAAATGAGTGTGTATTTTTCTGATTCATAGTAAAGAAAAAAATTCTCAAGTGGTGAATTTGAGGAGAGGAGTAAACTCTCAAGAGGAAAGACTGAACCTCTATAAAAATCTTCGTGTGCAAGCTTCTCTTCTTCTACTTGCTTGATTATTACTTGGTAATTTGTCTTCATTCATTGATTGAAGTTATTTGTTTTCAAAAACACTTTAAAGCAAGCTTTCAAAGCAAAGTTTAGGATTATTATGATAGTCATTTTCTGGTTAGAATCAATTTATTTGAGCTCCCTAAATTACATTTTTGTTTAAGAGATTAAAAACTCATTTTCAATGATTTTTGGAATTCAACCAATTTACCCCATTCTTGGTTGCATTTAGGCTAACAGTTTGCTCAGTAGTTAAGAAAGATATTAAAGACTGAAGTTAGAATGCACTAGGAATAGTATGCCAATAGAATGCACTCAGGAATAGTATGCCAGCAAAAAGTATCATGCAGCACAAACCTGGATGAAGGTAGCAGGATCACTGGATATACTGAGGTATCCCATGATTGACTCAACAATCTGACAAAAACCAAGGAGAAGATTCATATGGCATTGTTAGCATTATATGTTCCACCTATATGGATCACGGACTCATTATCCAAAGAAGATACGCAACCAAAGATGTGCACAGAGCTGTGTTTCATATCAAACTGAAGAAAATGAGAGGGAAAAGGAAAAGGAAACCCACCCCAGACTTCCGAAGGATGCCATTAGGATCTGTAGTAACCAACCAACCAAGTCGCCAACCAGGAACTATCCATCTCTTCGATATTGACCCAAGGGTGAGGACAGGAACAATTGACCCAAAGACACCCATTGGCAAAAACGGGGTGCTCCCAAAAACAAGATGACCGTAAACTTCATCAGCAATCACCATAATGCCAAGCTTTCTTGCTATCCCTGCAACCTGCCATTTTAAAACAGTTTCTGTTACCTGCATACTTAATTTACTTGAAGTACGTAGAAATATAATCCAATACAAGATTACAAATCTAGATTAGTTAAGTTGAAAAAAGGAATACAAAACGAAAACATCTAAAATCTTTATTCCCTACAAACAAGAGACTCACGGGAGTGATGCAAAAAAGGGTAGGGTGTTCATATCTTTCTAAACAAAAAGAAAAGAACAACCAAGGGAAAAACATTGTCATCTTTGCTTACCTCTTTCAAATGTTTGTAACTGAACACATTTCCACAGGGATTTCCTGGATTTATTATAACCATTGCAACCGTGTTCCTGTCTGCAAGAGCTTCAACTGCTTTAAGATCAACTTCCCAACCCTTTTCAGGAAGAAGATCAAAATGGCGTGCTTCAAGCTTATTGTATGCAGCTTGAGCTTCATAGAAAGGGAATCCTGGTCTAGGAAGCAAAATATTGGCTCCAGGGCGGCCAAGGACTGCTAATGCAATTTCTATTGCTTGTGTGCATCCAAGAGAAAGGTAAACATCATCTGGACATAACTTGTAGGGAAGGTCACGATTTAGATAATCTGCAACGGCCCTATTTACACAAGGAAAATACCAACTTAGATGAGATGAACCGAACACGGAAAATCAAGCACAAAGTCTCACTGCATTTACCGAATTACAAGTAGTCTCTGTAGTAGCAATGTCAAGATCATGTCATATGCAGAGAGAACTTAAATAAACTAAGGCCGCAACTTATACTTCTCACGTTGCAGTAAATTGAAATTCAAAATCGTTACTTTAAATTTTCTTGAAGAACTGTTAGCCGTTAGCAGCTTTCCCATACCCTCTATGGTACTCCACCCCGGAGCAGAGTAACTTAAAAAGGAAAAATACAAAAGATACAAATTTATCATGCGAAAGTGAGTATAAGGAATGACATGCCAATTTACAAATGAATGCAGAATTCATTACCGTGTCCATTTAAATCCATACCGTCCTAAGTTGCCCACCAGGTTTGTATCTTTATTTTCCCACAATAAATCTGTACCCCTAATATTATCCCCTAGAAACTACCCTAGCCCTATTTCTGTTATTCAATATAGATGATTTAGGACCCCAAAAAACTAAAGGATTGCCGACAATTGATTTCGCCTGCAGCTGCATATATGTCATTGGTAGTTGATTTATGCCCCAAACTAACTGCCGAAGCGTTGGGTGTGTAGCGTTGGATGGAATAGAAGGTGCCCGAGAACAAGCAAACTAAAATGATTACTGTTTTCGCGCTTTTCTTTAGTTCACGTTGGGGTTGCCCCCTTCTGGTCAAGTGCCAGTTTACCATCCATATCAGCTAATCAAACGAAAAAGACACGACCTTTATAACCGATTAGACTGCTAAAAGCAAAACTGTAAAACACAAAATTTAGGACTAGACAGGTGGCAATAAAAAAAGGGTGAAGTCCCACTAACCTCCGGGCCGGGAGAAGTCCGACGCACGGCGCATAACAATTATACTTGGCGGATCGGACGGCGTCGGAGATGGCGTCCTCGGCGACACTGGTGGTCCTAAAGCAGGGGAAGCGCGAAGGATCGCCGTGGCCGAGGGGAATGACGGGCCGTGGGTCGTCTTGGTTAAGGTTCTCCATTACCGACATAAGAACGCCTCGGATACTAATGGCGGCCGCAGCATTCAGCTCCTGGTTCCCCTGAAACCCCCATGTCGTTGACCCGTTTTCCATCGCTACTGCTTCACTGCAGAGTATCGCAGTGTTCAAGTCAGGATCTTTTCTTTCTCTCTTTTTTTTTTTATATATTTTTTTATGGGATTGTCAGGATTGATTCGTATGATAAAATATTATGAAAGATATTAAATTCTTTGATACCGCATGTAACTTTTGTTACATTTTAGATCCAACATTTTTTAATGGGATGTTTAGGTGAGAACATCCTTAGGGAAACACCTAAAAATCATCGCCTATATAGACATAAAATTTTAACCATTACATTTGAAATGTTATCTCAGTTGCAAGAAAAGCTTTCTTTTGTATCAAAATCTATACAAACATCCTCTTGGGTATACTTGAAGCTATACAATCAATCTAAACCAATTATAATTTTGTACATAAAATTTTTGTAATTTATAGATAATGGCACAAGGCCTGTTGAAGGTATAATATATCCCTAGCAATTTAGTTAGATCCTCACCTTCTCCTTCCAGTACTTTGTAACATCCTATTAGTTTAGCATATAAATAAAGAAGAATTTTGTATGCATTAGGCCATGTGTCATATTAATACACACACACAAATTGCTTGGCCTTTTGGACAAAGAAGCTCTTATAATCGAGCTTTTATCTATTTTGGTCTCTATTAGATGCAAAATAATGGGTTCATTATTTGTTATTAGGTTCCTTAATTGTCATGAGACAACTCAAGTTACAATTATTAAAATTTATAATATTCATTTGGCTACAAGGTTCAAACCCAAAAAAACTTTTGTGAACACTAAACAGCGGGTGAGTAACCATAATGCTCAGCCTTAACTAGAAGTGTAGACCTTATTTGATCCGAGATCTCACTATTGTATGTTGTAAATCTATATATCTATCTATATATAACATTAAAGGAGAAGATGAGAAGGAGGTGGCACCACTTGTCATTTTCGAGGGGTTAATTCAGGTTTCAGTCCTTTGGCTTTTGTATCTATATTCATGGTTATTAAAATCACGTTTTAAGTTGTAAAAATGTATATGTTTTTACAACTTTAGAGATGGAAGATGTTTTGAAACACAATAGAAACGCAACTCTAGGTAGAAACAAGTAGAAATGTGTTTCTAGTCGTAAAAACGTAAAAACATTGAGATTTTACGACTCTAGTCTTATTGACTCAGATCTGTAAAAAAAATATATAACTTGAGACTAAATTGTACATTCCTGGAAGCTAGGGACTTGAGTTGTAATTAAGTAGCAAAATGATTTAGGCGTGGCCTAATGCCAGTTCTGGTCCTTTATTCTCCGGTGTGTTTCATGATTTTTGCTAATATTTGTACAATTGCCGGTTAATGCACTAGGTTGCTAATATTTGTACAATTGCCAGTTAATGCACTAGGTGCATGGCAATTTTAAGTGAGGCAGTGGTGTGTTGATTAAGCTAGCCAAGCTTCTTCTTCTAGCTTTAGCCAACCAAAACCTACCTCCCCTCTACAAAAACACCAAGACCGAACCCTGAAGCTCCAACCAACCTAAAAACCCACATTATTTCACAAAATTAAGCACAAAATTAATGGAATTTTGGGTGCAAATCATATGTTCTTTTTTATATTTTTTTGAGACAATTTAAATAGTTTTATATTTTTCATAATTTTTCTCCAAATTTTTTTTAATATTTTTTATAGAGTTTTATGACCCTATGACTTTAAAACAACCCAAACGACTCTAGGTAAAAACTCATTTTTGGCAACCTTGTCTATATCTGAGGAGTCGAAGAACCTCTTGGTGTTGGTTGTTGCATTTGTATCCATGCTAATTGAACAACACGTGTTGACATTGTTGTCATGTTATTCGTTTCTACTCCTTGCATTTTGTTTTTCTCTACATTTCAGTTATTTATTGTATCAATGTTGCACTAATATTCACGTGAACAATGATCTTATTTCACCATTGTTTACCTGTTTCTTTCCATGTGGGTGTCTTGTTGGGGTAATACCATATTTTTGGATTTAATGTTTGTCGGGTTTTTTTTGTTGAGGACATTTTAGACGGTTTCATTTGTACATATCTATGTGTCAGGAAATTCGGGGGTCTGATGTGTTCTTGCAAACATCCTTTTTGGGAAAATATAGGTGAATGTACTATTATGCTTTCTGTTTTCAGTTTTCAGTCCTCTGGCAATGAAGTGGCCATTTTTCTCCTTCGCCACCAACAGCTGGTGATAGCTGATAAAAAGAGCTAGGTGGCAATTGGCATGGCATTGGAGAGTAATAAATTCGACACTTTGAAGAGAACGGAAAAACCTGAAGCAAATGGAGGTTGAACAAATAGTTGATCTAGATTTCTGCAGCTCGAAATGTGGCCTTCCCCCACGAGATGAAAATTGCAGACCAAAGTCGATTTGCATATGTGCAGGGCAGTAGCAAATGCGCCTATATTTCTTGCACTATTTTGCAAATCGAACAAACCTAGTCAGCACCAGGAACACCGTTTGAACCAAGTTAACCTTTGTGGGAAGTCGATTCTATAATGCTTTCCAAGTGAAACACAACTTTTTAGCTACACTTGTTTCTCTCTCTATTATATTCATCACCAGATACTATGTTATTCTCTATTTGCATGGGGATATTTAGTCCCCTAAGTTTAAAGGTCATCTTAATATGGTCTCTTACCTCTAAAAGTGGCTATTAAAGTCTTATAACTCAACTAACTTGTTCTATTTTGGTCCTTACCATCAGTGCTGCCGTTATTTCAGATGAAAATTACTTACATGACACCTACATTTCCACATGTCCGTCCCTTTCATAACAGCAGGTGACTAAACTGAAAGAATAACATATTTCAAACTAAAATGATATAAACACATAATCATAAGTCCTAAAATATGGTTTCACCCATAATATTTTTCCCCAAATCTTCTCCGATTTCCAATCACCCACTCTACCATCCATGCCACCGCCCACCCCTGCTTACTCATCTCTTCGTCTCTGTTTCTCGGTCCTCCCGTCTACCTATCTCTATCTACCCAATCGCCACCATGCCTGTCATCTCTCTTAGCAAAGTACTTCTCTCTCTCGCTGCCGCTCATCACCAATTACACCCGCCACCACCCTTCGCTAATTACGCCCGCCACCACCCCTTGCCGATTACACCCATGGCCGACCATTCCAATTATTGCCGCCCGCTCTGCCTCATTAGCTCCGGCCTCTCAACTTTTGCCTGCTCTTAATTTTGTAATGAAAACCATTTGAACTCGTTTTGGAATCGGACGAGCCTGATGCCTTTGTCTTCTAAGTTCTTGCTTGATTGTGATTTGGGATAAAAATTCGATAGGTCCGAGAGTAGCAATCGAAACAACAACAATAAGGGGTGGCAAATATCGAATTAGAGAGGGCTGGTGGCGGGATTCGGAACATTAGGTTAACTAGCCTTTTAGGTCACTAAAATTACTTTGTGTCAATTTTAGCTTGAACTTTACTGTTCTCCCAATTTAGTCACTTATTATCATAAAAGAGATTACCACAACGTGTCCTATTTTGGTTTCTACCATAAGTTTTGCCATTATTTTTGATGAAAATTGCTTACATGTCACGTAGATTGTCACATGCCATATAGGCAATTTTCATCCGAAATAACGGCAAAACTTATGGTAAAAACTAAAATAGGACACATTAGTTGAATTAGAGGACTTTTATAGCCACTTTTTAAGATAAAGGACCATATTAAAATGACCCTTAAAGTTAGTGGACTAAATATGGATTTTACTTCTATTTGTATTTGACAGTTCATTCGGCCCAGTACGTCATTTCCTGAAGGTTTATTACTAGCCCTTTTTTCTATAATTGTTTAGACCCCGCCATGACGCACTCTAACAGGGAAAACAAAACTGTTTGGTAAAAGATACTGGAAGCAAAAAAATCTAGCTAAAAATATGTGCACCCAAGTTTTTGCATCAATAAATGTGTTATTCATATGCAAAAAAAAAAAAGGCTAAAAATATGTGCACCCAAATTCTGTAATTAACTAACGCACCATAGTGTTATTCATATGCATGTTAATCTTTTCTTTTTTATTGCCCTTTACACAAAGTAGCTGTCTACTGTTTTAAATGTTTTGCGTATTAATTTTTAGTTAACCAATATAGGGAAAACTAATTCTAATGAAATTTAATATCTTAAAATTTTGTTAAAAAAAAGTAATTATTATAAAGCTAACTGAAAGTAATACATAAGGTAGAGTAGGAAAAAAAATGAGTGAAATTAGGGATATCAATTGGTCGAATTTGGGTTCGATGAAAGTATTCTCACATTCTATCCATAACCCTAAACGCTCTACCCGAATCCTACCTATCACTGGTTGGGTGGACAATTTTTACATCCATATCTTACCCATTTTTAGATAGGTTGGATCGAGTAAAATCCATCCACCCACCGCACTTATACAACCACAATTTTATTGAATTATGTCATGTCTAATCTTACATTTATTACTGTTAAAAACATTTATCTATTAAAACAACTTATGCTTGTTTTTAATTCTATATAACTTATCCATTATACTGTTATTTTCATCACATAACTAATGCTAATATGTTATACATACATAGACACATACACACAGGTCGAATTTGGGGTGGGTTAATCTTAGACCCGAATCCTATCCAAACCTGTAGATTGGTGAAAAAAGAAAAACAATATCCAACCCAAACCCAATCAACTGCTAAAAAAATTCAACCCATTGGATCAAATGCAAACCGGATGCGCATCAAATTGGACATTCATTGACATACCTACATAAAATTTTATATATCATATAAACATTGTTACATATGTTACAACACTCCTATATAATTTGTAAATATAACACACAACATTGAACGATTTCTTTCCCTCATTTGAAATAGACAAATCAACTCTCATTTTCTCTACACTCTCCTATATAATTCATGAAAAAAAAAAAAATACCACCCTTAACAGGGTACTTTAAAAACTTAGCCCCCAAAATTTAAAAAAATCAAAATTTAGTGAGTTAATTTACACTCAGTTCATTTTAACTTAAATCCATTGAATTTAAAATGATTTATTTTTATTTTTATATCTTTTTTACCTGAAATTAATTAATTTTAATTAAAAGCCAATATTATGTAGTTGTAATAATCATTTGAAAAAAAAATTTTAATCTTACTAAATTTTTATGAATTTTTATAGTTTAAGACATTAAAAAAATTATAAAAATTTAAAAATAAATGAAAATTTACTTTTCAATGGATTATTATATCTACATAATATTTACTTTCAAATGATGTTGGTTTTAGACAAAAAAAAAAAAAGAAATAAAAATAAGTTACTTCACTTATGTAAAAACAAACTGACTTTTTAAATTATCATACAACTATTTCTTATATTTAAACCCAAATGACTTTTTCAAGATTCCATTGGTGGATCTAGATGGGGGAACATAATATTCAAGCCCAAATTCGGTGCATTTTGGAAAACAAGGGAAATGCGTCAGAATCTCTCCTACGTGCCTTCCATGCCCAGTTTCATTCTTCAGCTGTCTCAAAAGCCTTATAGCATCAAATTCCTTAAGCCAATTCCAGCCTTAACCCCCCTCAGAGCCTTCTCCAATTGCAGACTTTCACCAGAGCTTCTTGAGCCGAAGCCATAAACCAATTCCAAGTCTTCCAGTGACCCACAAATCTGAGTCGCCTTAGACTTCCAAGCTTCCAGTGCTGACTATTAGGGGTACAAGTCAGTTTATGTTAAATTAAATTGAATGTATAATTATACATTATTTTTATATATAGTGATTATCTATTTAAATTATTATTTTATTAAATTCTTATACTTTAAAAAGTAATTTTAAAAAAAAATTTGTTAAAAAAATATTTTAATTAAATTTTCTCTCTCTCTTTTTTCTTTAGGTTGGATAAGTTAAAAAAATAATAAAAGTACTTTCATTTTACATAGAATAATTTAAAATTGTATTTTGGACTTCTTAAATGGCAAGGTTTTGATAAATTGATTATTCAAACAAATAATTTTTTTATATAAGAGTAATGCACAATAATCCAATCAATTTAATTTAAAACAAATTGGCTATTAAGTTTTATTGACATTGAATGGAGTAGTAAGATATTATACTACTTTCCTTAAATTTATTTAGAAACATGGTAAGGAAATTTAAAAATGTTCAAATTAATAAACAAGAGGCACATTTTGATTAATGTTCACATAGTCAATCACATTTTTAGAAAATACTACCTTTTAATTGTTGCCAAATCGGTGTAGCGGGGTCACAACATATCCTGTCATGATACAATTTATGAAGGTCGATGAGGATGATATCACCAACTTTATCCATATCTTCTGAATCTATTATTGCCTAGAATGTGGCAAAAGAACTCTGTGTCTATAGTCATTTTTTCTCTTGATTAGCAACTTTTACTTATTGAGTGTAGTTTTCGCCCTAGCCCCTCCCCCTTAAAAATTAGGTGGCACATCTTGTAATTGGCCTCATTCTTTTCTTTCGGGTAAAAATGGATACAGAGCTTTGGAAAATGCAGATGGAGTGAAACCAATAGGCTTCTAAGTTGTAATACGGGAGGAAAAAGTTCATTGATCAATATGCTATATGGACGAACCTTAACCTATAAGACATGACATAATATATTTTTTTTGTATCACTTTGATGGATAACACAAACAGTAGGTATGGATTACAATAGATTCAAAGTATAGGATTGGAGGTGTTATGGGACCACATTGCAAAATGTATAGTTTTAAGGATAAATGATGCAATTTACTTTAGACAAAACACATTTAACCTACAATTCACAGTGCATAACAATCTTGGCAGTTGAATAATGTTCTCATCTTGCTAGGTCTAGAATCCGATCCCTCTCTAATTTATCAACGTATCAAATGCTAAACCAATGTAGCTTAAAAACTGATAAACACAAGTTGAGTTATTCTTTTATCGTGAAAATAATCTGATGTACCATTAGCGATGATACCCATGTGTAATTCATCGGTGGTTAAGATTGCCCATCCATAGTTTCTCCGAGGGTAAGCCTACAACCCTATAGAAAATACGTAAATTGAAAAACAAAGTTAACTTGCAATCGCAAAGTTTACAGCTAACATCTAATAATAACATGTGTATTTACGGACTACAATCTCATAATCTTTTTATTAATTATGTATTTTTATCATATTGAGAAAATAAAGTTTACAATTTAAAAGTGTCAATTAAAGTAATTCAGTTGATGAAAATATTTTTGCTTTTGCAGTAAAATGAATTGAAATCGATTTTTGATTCGCTTAGAAATTATGTTAAGAGAGAAAGAAATGGGAGGAATACTCCTTATGGAGGATTTTCCTTGATACTTCTTGTTTTTTATTTTAAGGGGTAAAAAAGTAAAAGAGGAAGGAATGGCTCTCATAGTTAAAGCCGTGGACACTGAAGTGTACCGCAGCCAACTGTCTGTTGAGATTCCTATGAAAGTCAAATGTGAACGGGGAGTGGAATTCACGAGCACATAAGACGTGGAGAGCATGCAACGAGAAAAAGGCCAAAAGCCGGCAGAAACCAAGAGAGGGGTTGCAGCTTGTCTGGAAATTCCCGCCTGACACGTGGTCTCTCCAGGACAAGTTTAGCGCGTTGTTTCTCCAGTGGACGGCGCTTCCCGTCAGCTCATTCGTCCACTGTTTACACCTTTAGCCTACCACTCTATTTAACAAATCCCACCCCTATGCCTCTTTTCGTCGCGAAAAAACAGAACAGAATCTCCGATCTAACTGCCCGCAAAAACAAACGCAGCAGCCATGGCTCTTAAAGATCAGGAACAATCCAAGCAAGCTCTTAAGAAGGCCAAGACAGCGGCTGACCGTGATCGGACCAAGGAGGTGCATTTCAGAGGCGTCAGGAAGCGGCCGTGGGGCCGGTACGCGGCGGAGATCAGGGATCCCGGCGAGAAGAGCCGCGTCTGGCTCGGCACCTTCGACACAGCGGAGGAAGCCGCCAGGGCATACGACGCGGCTGCTCGTCGCTTCCGTGGCTCCAAGGCCAAGATTAACTTCCCCCAACCTGACGCGAACGGCAGCCACGCCAGCAGTGATGGGAACCTGAAACAGAGCCCCAGCGAGAGCAGCACCGCCGAGGACTCCTGCAGCCCGACGGTGGAGCATGAGGTCACGCGCCCTGATGGCCTCGCGGGAAGGTTCCCCTTCGCATTCCAGCAACACCATGTGTTGGAGCTGGGCGGCAGTCTGGTTCACGCGCGGCCCGTGTATTTACTGGACGCGTTGGGACGGGCGGAGGTGGTGGGTCAGGTTTATCCGGTCGGATTTGAGCCGGTGGGGTTGGAGCTGAGGATCGGACTCGGATTTCCGGTCCGGAGCGAATCGGATTCATCATCAGTTGTTGATTGCAAGCAAAGGGAAGGCCTAGATCTTGATCTTAACCTTCCAGCGCCGCTAGATGCTTGATATGGTTCCATTTTATCGTCGAAATTCTCTAACTTAGATGCTTAATTTATAACTGTCGGAGAAGAAGAGAGAGCTAACCCTTTTAGTGGCTGTTCAGCCTTCGAACTGTGTACATAAATTAAGGACGTACGGTCTCTGTTTTTTCTGTTAGGAGTACTTAGCTCTCAAAATTATTTCAGTTCATCGGCTATCAAGTTCACCACTTCAACAACTCTGCTAGTCTCTGATTATCTGAATGAAATAATTATACTACTTAATTCATTATTTTTTATGTCTCAAATTTTTTATACCATTCACTTTTTAATAATTAATATACTTCTTTTATCCTATAAATTTTGCTACATTTTTTTTTTGTGATCTCAAAATTTTGCAACATTTTTTTTTTTAGTAACTTTTTCATATTCCATTTACTATTATACTCATATTAATACATTCCTCTTTCCTTCACAGACCCCATTTTCTCTCTCTCTCTCTCTCTCTCTCTCTCTCTCTCCCTCCCCCTAATGAGCTTTTGCCCCTCATCAACCAAACGTGACAGCCAACGCAAACGAAGACAGCATCCGGCGAGATGGGTTATTAGGGAGTGACGCAATGTGGAGGTGAATCGAGGAGGGGACGTGAATCAAGGACGGAGGTGAGCGGGCCGATGCGAATCGAGACTGGAGGCAGAGAGGTGATGCGAATCAATATAGAAGGCAGAGAGGCGACACGACGACACGAATCGAGCTTAAAGGCGGAGAGGCGATGTGAATCACGGTTGGAACAGAAGGACAGTGACGCAATTGAAGACAGACGGACAACGGACTAACGCGAAGAACATACAATGGACAGACGACAAACAGATGGACAATGGATGGATGGACAGACGGACGAGTGACAAATAGAAGGACAGATAGACGCAAGAAAAAGAGATAATAGAAGGGTAAAAGAATAAATTGCTGGATTTTTCTTAAACCACTTGTAAAAGCAAATGGAGCAATCTTTCCAGAATGGAGGGAGTACTAATTTTTTATTTTTAATATTTTAATATATAAATAAAATATCTTTATATATAAATAACAAATTAAGACTTATATTTTTTAAATATATTTTTTAAATTTTTTTAAAAATAATATAAATCAATTCAAATTAAATTAATATAAAAATTTAAATGATACAAAAAAATGTGGAACAGAGGATGTAACTTTTTCGACTATACTGACTCAAAGAGTTTGATCTTTTGGCATTTCGTACCGGGTTTGAGTGGGTCAAACACGATAAGCTGTCTTAAGTCAAAAATCAAATTATGAATCGGTAAGCGTAAACCAGTAACTTAAGGGAAAAGGAAAAGGCATTGCTTGGGCCAACGACGAAGAAAATAAGACAATGGTTCGAACAGAGACGTACGTGGGAATGATGAAAAAGACAAAATTGGAGCTACATGTGTACCAATTGGCAGAGCCACATATAATTTAGTGATGACAAATGTCAACACTATACTATTGTATATGTTCTTTTAGAAAATATAATCTCTTAAGATTTTAAAGGACAACTTCATTCATTATAAAATCTATAAAATTAATTTTAATTGTCTTTATTAGGATAATTTCTTGGTCTGTCACTGGGACCGGTGAACGCTAGGCATTGATGGGTGTGATGCTGCTTCCTGCGGTCGGCAAGTCGCGTGTCGTATACCCGCCCACCTGAAATAAAATATGAGCCCTACTTTGTCTAATACTGGAAAAGTGGAAAAACATCCGACCTTTAGCGAGCATGGTGTTTTTTCTTCCGGCTTAGAGATTCTTTAATCATTGAATTTTACCGACTTAAATCTTTATCTCCTGAATTTTGATTCAAAATCACTTGTCCTTCAAATTTTAAAAATTAATATTTTTTACCTTTTGACTTACTTAAATGGTTGTTTAAGTTATATGATAACTAAAACAAAGATAAAATTGATGATGGAGAGCTAACTAAACATACGATTTGACTATTATATTATTTTGGTTATCTACTTCAATTTTCTAGATTTGAGCAATTTAGGAAACTAACAACCTATGTAATATACACAATCTAACGAGTATTCTGTACCGAGATATAATTTATTTAATTCTAGTACCCAACTCATTTCATTGAACTATAGGTTTTATGTGAGAAAAATGACTAGTTAGTCCTTTATATTCTTCTTTATCTTTGTTTTAGCCCTCATATAACCTAAACAGTTATTTAAGTGGACTGATAGGTAAAAGGTACCAAATTCAAAAATTTAAGGGGTGAGTGAGCTTAAGTTAAAGTTTAAGAGATAAAAGGCCGAGTTGACAAAGTTAAAGGAGTGAAGGGGGTTTTAGGCCTTTTTTTCTTGGAAAGATAGCCAACATGTTAAGAGTGAATTCGTTTAACTTAAGTCAATTTAATCTAAAATAACTCATTTTTATTTTTATATTTTTGTACTTAGAATCAAATTTATTTAAAAATCAATATTATTTAGGCATAATAATCCATTAATTGTAAAAATTTTATAATATTATTAAATTTTTATGAATTTATCTATTTTTAGATTTTTAAAAATAAAAATTTAATAACATCATAATAATTTTATTTTGAATGAATTATTACATCTATATGATATTAACTTTCAAATGAAATTGGTTACAAGCAAGATGATGTAAAATTAAAAATAAACCATTTTGAATTAAGTTAACTTAAGTTAAAATTAACTGGCTCTAAAGCATTGTCCTACTTATTTAAGACGTACATTTATCCATTTATCTAATACATTAAAGATGAAGAGGTTTATTCAGTTTTGACACTTGTTCTCTGCCTGTTCGAATAATACCAGTTTCAACCCTCACCTTTACTATGTTGCTATGAAGTGATCCCTGTTTTGTGGGAGTAATAGTTTACATTTTAGCTCACACTTTGTGATGGTGTCATGAGGTTGATGGGCTATTTTCCTAGAGGCCCTTTTGTTTATCACTGTTTTACATTTAAGCCACTGGGCTTTCAGGTCTTCCGCCTACGATAGCATGAAAAAGCATATGTTCGTCCGGTTATTTTCATTCTTTACCCATTTTGTGTGCATTTGGGTCTTAGCACAATTAATTATGATTTCATGTGTGTTGTTAGACCTACATTTTTGTTGTTATTCTATGATTTCATATGGGTGTTTTTGTATGTACAATAACTTGAAGGAATGATAAGGCATTAAGAATTTATTTGTTGGATTAATTGAGGTTAAGGTCCTGATAAGTTCATTTGCTTGTGATTTAGACCCCCAGTGTGCGAACTCAGGTTTCCAGTGCATTAAACGAATTACTCATATTCTTTAAAGCAATTCTAGTTAATTCTCTTACTCATCATATATGTTTACCAAAAATGAACTACGTATTTAAGTTTTCTCACTTTAAATGCATACAAAAACAAAAATTCATAGCTTTTATCATTCCCAGACTTATATGTGTGTGTGTGTGTGTAAAAATATTTGACCGATACATTAAAGAATTGATATGAACATATTAACATAGTTAATTATAATTATCCAAAATTCTTATATTTAGGTATCATATAAATCATAAATTTATTACCACTGCACATCTACTATTTACATATATATAAACATTTATAAAATACATAAAACATGATAATAATTCAAAACAAAAATAAATATGTATAAATATATACCATAATATAGTTAGACAAAAAAATAGGTTGTAATCCATTGTTGAGCCCAGCTCATTTAACTAGGGATGTATGTATGGTAGAAATGGCCAATCTAGTATTTTATAATGGTAAAGGATAAAATGCACTCGACACACATGCTGCACCCAAACTTTGAGTATATTTACAATCTTTGCCACTGAAGTTGGATTTCTTTCTCTTTTGCTAGTCTTTCTTCCTCTTTTGCATCTTCTCACCTCCAAAATATGTGCATGGATTTGTTCTTTTTTTTTTCTTGATCTTAAATCTTCTTAATATTTTCCTATCATGATTTAATCATTCATGTGCACGGACAATAGATTGGCTTCAACAAGCTAGGTATAAAATAAATCTATTTGGGAGAATATAAAAGCCAAAAAGAAAAAAGATAAAAGTGTTATGGGTAAACAAATAAGCAAACATAAAATTTCATAGTTGGAGTAAGTAGGTACTTTCATTTTTTCTTTTCACAATCAATGTTGGGTTGTTGGACCAAAATAAATGGGATTCATGATATTTAAGAAATACTAATTGAAAAAGTAAAATTGCTCATTCTTTTAACTATAAGGCTACTACATCTAAGAAAACATTTTTTTTCCAAAAAAAATATTATTTTTTAAAAAATAAGATGTAGCAAGTATGGCACTTGCAAATGTTTTAAAATATTTTGTTCATATAAACACCTTTTTTCTTGATATTTATATTTTTCTGATCTAATTCTTTAAACTAAACTATCTTTGCTTGCTTTATTTTTTTTTCCTTTAGTTTATTTGATTTTCATCCTTTAAACTTGGTTTATGTGATTAAACAACACTTGCAATTAAATTGTTAGTAGGAAAATAAAGGAAGAAAATAAGACAAAAATTATACATATTATTTTAAGAATGATTATTATGTTGTTATGTTATGTAAGAAGTATAGTTCCATTCATAAAAATGTGTTACTTTTTAATATTTTATCAAATGCATTCATATACTTTAAAAAGAAGGAAGATAATAAGCGAGAAATTATACAATTTTTTTAGAACGATTATTTTTCTGTTACATCCAGTAAAAAACGTTGTTTCATTCATATAAATACGTTATTCTGTAACATAAAGCTCATTATTTAAGATGTGTTGTTCTTAAATTATGATGTTTTATTAAGTAAAAAATGTTATTTTATTCATATAAATATGTTGTTCATTTTGTAAGATGCACTGTTTGTAAATTATGATATTCTATTAGTAATAATTATTATTATATTCATACCAATATATTATTCTGTAATATATTATTCATTACGTAAGATATGTTGTTCATAAATTATAATGTTTTGTTTATCAAGAAATGCTGCTTTATTCATACAAGTTTGTTATTTTATAATATATTGTTCATTTATTAAGATGTGTTGTTTGTAAATTTTAGTGTTCTGTTCCATAATAAGTATTATTCTTTTCATACAAATGTGATGTTTTTTAATATATTATTTATTTTGTAAAATTTATTGTTCGTAAATTATGATGTTTTGTTCAATAAGAAGTGTTATTTTGTTCATACAAATATACTGTACTATAATATGGTATTCATTTCATAAGATGTGTTATTCATAAATCATGGTGTTCTATTCAGTAAAAGGTATTGTTTTATTCATACAAATATGTTATTCTATAATATGCAGTTCCTTTTACAATATTTGCTATTCATAAATTATGATGTTCAATTCAATAAGAATTAGTTAAATAAGTATGTTGATAGTAGTGCTAAATGACTTAACTTTTATTTGGAGCCAAATATAGTTTTATTCCATAGTGTTGTTTCATTCAGTGTTAAGTGATATTTCATTCATACAAATTTGCTGTTCTATAATATGTTATTTATTTCATAAGATGTGCTGTTCGTAATAAATGTTATTTTATTCAGTAATCAGTGTTGTTCCGTTGAGTAATAAGTATTGTTCCATTCATACAAATGCGATATTCCGTAATATGTTGTTCATTTCATAAGATATGTTGTTTCTAGTAAATGTTGCTCCATTCAGTAATAAGTGTCGTTCTATAAAGTGCTGTTCTCTTTGGACAAATGCATTGTTCTCTTCGGATAAACGTATTATTCTCTTTGGACAAACATGATTTTTTGTACCGTGGTATTCTATTCAAACAAATGAACTGTTCAATACACAGTGATATTTTTTTGTAAATAATGCAAAAATGATGGAATAGCTAGTTGCACTAGATGTACCATATAACTACTCTTTCATAATAAAGTGATAAATGGAATTAACATTAAACGATTTATAGCATATGTGCAACTCAACAAGATAATTTGTTTATACTTAGGCAACATAAATATATAAATGCAACAATCTAGAATAATAACAAAAAAGCTTCAGTTATTAGTAAATGATGTTAGTTCTAAAATCTAATAATAAAAAAAGAAATAGATCGGATAAAACATATTACTGTGATATCTATTCACCAAGTCCCTTCCGTGGTGCTTAAGTTGCAACTGTATTACAAAGGCATCACTTATTCACAAAAGTTGTACCTGGAGACCCTGTTGTAAAGCACATGTCCTTCTTCTAGTATACATTAAAGGATAAGTGAGAGACTAGATGGCGACATGTGTCGTTTTGGTTGGGGTTGAATGCTGATTTTAGGTCTCAGACTTTTCACTTTTTCTTGTTCTAGTGGGTATTGTTTGGAATGTGGCAAGTGTATACATGTTAGAAGTGTGACATGTGGAGGTTGATTACATCATTAATAGAAGCTGAAGACCTGTAATGTTGATATTGATGGGTTTCGGGAACCAAACAGCGCAGCGGAATTTAACCGAAACCCTCCAGGATCCAAGTGAAACGGAGTAAATCGGGTGTTCGAAAATTTTCATGCCTAATTTTCGGTTGAGATCTCTCACTCAACTGTAGAGTCGAATCACAAAACCTGAATAGTTGACATGTTCAGGCTCTCTATGGTATCCACACGAGCCTCTCGGGATCACCACGCTTCCACCGTGTCCCAGCAGATGCGTTTCTCTTGCACTCGCAGTGCTAGCTTGCGTCCTCCAAGGAATTGCAAGAGAAGAGTGTGGCTGTCCTTTTGGGAGGCTAGGGCAAGGAAACCTGCGAATTTCTCACTAGAAGTTGTATTTATAGTGAGACTCAACTTCCAAGCCTAATGGGTTTCAAAGCCCTAATCCAATTAGGATTTAATTTCGGGCTTAATAATGGCTCAACTCTTTGGCCCATTACTAATACGAAATTAAAGTGAAACCATAACCCAAATAATTAGCCCATGCACTCCAATGATCCAAATAGCTCTATGTGTGCGATCCAATAGGCTCTTGCCAATGATCATAAATCACATTTATGATCATAAGCAATGAGCGGTGTCTAGCAACACATCATTGCTACCCAAGTGACAAGATTGTCGATGATTCGACTAAACCTTTATGATCATCACCGATATATGCCATTGTCCCTTTGTTCAAGATATCAAGACTAAGCACGAGACATGGAATGTGTCACTCTCGTATAGCCCAATCTTTGGTTTCTTGATTATCGAGTAGACCAACTTAAACTGATGACATTGATATCATATATCAACTCATCCGAGCATAGCCATGCGTTTTCTAAGTCTCATTCTATCAAGGGGCCCGAAGATATCACTCCTGTTACATAGAAGGGACAAATCCCATCTTGATCATACAAATCTCTCCGCATGATATGTGACATACCCAATGACCTCCTTCAAGCTCACTCAGTTACGAGCAACAAAGGAAAATATCAAAGTATGTGACTCAAATGTAGGGAACCTTGATGATCTTAGGTCGAAGGACTACATATACCATGATCACTATGAGAATCACTTATGACACTCGTATAACGATCCATATAGTGTTCTAATGGTGGGTCAGTCCAGTACACAAGTTCTCCAACTTGTACCTATATGTAGACTACATATCTCATATTAGTCTCCACATATGCTAGTCGTTATGTATTATTGCAACTCGCTCCACAATAATACTAGACCAGGGACGTTTAAGAATATCATTATTCTAGGGTTACGATTATGTTTATTAAGTTACGCAGAAACAAAACAACAAACATAATTGCTGGATTAATGCCTTAATAAAATATCATGACTCAATGTGCAAAAATACAATCATCTTATGATTGGCTTTTGGGCACAACACTAACAGATACTTGGTTTACTTGAATCCCTCAGCATGCGAGATGTACATTTTGCTCTCTTAGGTTAAAAGTTTAGTCTATGAATTTTCTTTGTTGTTTTAAATTATTTATTTTCACTTCCATGTTAAGATAAGATATACGTACACATTAACTTTTTGGTGGTTTTAAAATGATTGGTTATATTAAGATGCGATTTTTAAGATGGTATTAGGTGTTAGAGGTCAGAGTTTGGGGTCATTAGTAAATCTTTCTCCCCATTATTGGGGAAATGTCACTAATAGGCCTCCAAAAAAGAAAATAAGAATTGGCGGGAATCGGAGTTTGATTTGTCAACATCTTCAAATACTGCGAGGGAGGTTCTATAAGCTGGTGGCAAAGTTTTAGTGGAGGTTCTAATTCATAAAATTATTCCTTTCGTGCTCGCCACCATTGGTTCGATTGATTCTAATGGAGTTAAATCGGTGCCCTTTGAGTGCCCTGCTTGCTCCGAAGCTCCAGCCCTTCTACAGTCGAATAAGAGTTTTCTGGAGAAGGTCACTGGGTCTCAGATTCTCAGCCGGAGGAAAGAAGGCACCGGGCAGCCATCAGTGCAGTAGGGAGAGGAGCTGAAGCAGAGATTGCGTGGTCGAGAAGCCAAAATTGCGAAGGTTTGACGTCCCCGAGAGGGCTGTCCTTCGCGGTTCGGAGCTACGCTTCGTGACGGTAGGATCAATTTCACTATATACTCAAACAATGCGTAAGCCACCACTTTATTGTGTGTAATGTTTATGAGCTTGAAGAGAATGACGGGTGTTTTGCAAAATTGGTTTTGAGTTATGACCCTAACATTGTGATATTTGAGGTAAAGTTTTTTGTCCATTAACACATTGGTGAGCAATCTGTTTCGTTAGCAACTTTAAAGTTGTGAAATTGCTATCTCTACGTACCAGTAGAGATGTTCTCAAATTCAATTCCAATTTCACTAGGTATGAAGGGTCAAGGAAAACCAAGAGCAATGTTTTACTGTGTAGCTCAATTAAGCGAAAAGAAATATTTTTCAAACAATTAATTTCAAATTAAAGCTACTTTCTTCGTTATGTTTAATATGTCTGTTGTTGCTTTTTGTAAAAGTTATAGATATGGATCACATATTAAATATTAGTTTGCAAAAGTTGTCACTCACTGAATAATGCGTTCTACGTATATATTAATGAGAATCACATTTCTCTTTATGTGTGAAAAAAGATTTCAAAATGTGAAAAAGTAACATATAATTTTTTACAGAAAAGGTAAAAGACTAAAGCGCAATACATATACAATAAGATGAAAGGAGTACCGTTAACCAACTTGAATTAATTTTCGGATTGGATATTTTCTGTGTTAGTTTTAAGCTATTGATTATAGTGCTTATATGTGGATATATACTCTTTTATTTTCCAAACTTGTACACTAATAATTGGAAACAAGCACAAAACACTTTCATTAATTAATTTATTAATTATTATTATTATTATTATTATTATTATTATTATTATTATTATTTGCAAAAGCATGCTTGTGTACTGCATTGAAAAACATAAAAAAAATATTAAAAATTATTTCATAAGGAAATTTCACAGGATAGAAAATGAAAAAAAAAATGAATGCCGCTTGATATAATTGATACTGCATAGCATAAAGCCGTAGTAAAAAAAGCTGAAGTTTTAAAATAAATATGAAAATTATAATACAAATAATAAATGAATAAATAAATAAAAATGATATGTGTAACATTTTTACACGCATTATATGGTGATTGGCAATTGACCAAGCATTAAGATTTTAAATTTTGTACAGAATGTCGTGTCATTTTTTCAATTATACATTTCATTATCATCATGTCCTTGAGTACAATGTGTGTGTAAACACATGAGACATATCAACTATTGAAAATGTGTGAGTTTGTGAAGTGTTGTGACATGTGTGTAGATTAGTTAAGATTTTTTTCTTAGGAATATAAGGAACAAAAATATAATTTTTTTTTCAAATATTAAAAAAATATTGTCACACAAGTGATCAAATGCACATAATAATTATATATTTTGTATAGAATATCAAAAATAAAAAAATATATATTTTCACAGTTTTAAGATGGTACCGTACGAGACGATATAAATTATATCATATTACCTACTGATATAATCCCATATAAAAGATGATATAAAACAAATATCTGTGTTCCAGATTTCTGGTTGATATGCCCCATGCAAGGTAACGTTGGCTGGATAATATCTCTATACTAATTAACAAGCTTTATCTAGTGCATGCTAATTCTAAACATACTAAATTTGTATAAAAATCCTACAAAAAGTGGTTTAGCAAGTTTTTAGACAAGTAAGTGGATCGAAAAAATGAATAAAGTCTTAGCAGGAATTAAAAAAAAGCATGAATAAATTATTTTGGTTGTGGCGGATGGAGACTTAACCAAGAGTTAGAGGGCAGTGAGGATCAAGGAGAAGACACGCGGCAAGGCAGCGGGCAAAGTGATGAATTCAGAAGACGCAGGTTGTTTTAAAGTCTACTGGTCTTGGTGGGGCCCGCTATCGTTGGCGTATTCTGTGGAGTGGATTTCGCTCATTTGACAATTGACGTGCAAGCTTTGCATTTTCAACTCCTTTACGCCTGGTTTCGTTCGATTCGACTTTCGACAAGCAGTCGCCTCTGACACCCCCCTGGCTTCTTTTAATACCCACCATCTCCTTCGGCTTATTGCCTTTAAATTTTAGGCAAAAATAATAAAAAAACCACTAATGTTACCAGCTTGGCCCGAATCGGCCACTAGTATTTTTTTGGGCCAAATAAACCATTTACCTTTTGAAAATAGGATAAATAGCTCATTGGTCATTAACTGAGCAAATATTCTATTAGAAATATGACATATTCCATTACTAGGAGTAAAAAACACCAAATAGAGTAGAAGCCCAAGTCAAAATTCCAATAGAAATTCCAATAGTAGGAGTTAAAAACACCATTGTCCCCACCATGCACTCCTCTAGTGCTATCGATCTACAACGCCATGGCCATCGGCCCTTTGCTAGTGCCGCCTTTGCTCTCCTCCAACACTCTCAGTCCAAGATGCCATGTCGCCGGCCTTTAATATCCCTCGACGTTCCAGCCTTCATTTTCCTCTAGCCTTTACTCTCCTTTGGTCCTTCATTCTCCTCCGGTGCTTTTTTCTGACCTTCGCTGGCATCGACCCTTTGTTCTCCTCCAATGCTTCAGTTGCTATTTGTCCCTTGCTCCGATTGACCACCGATTGCCGCTATTTGTCCCTTGCTCCAACTGACTGTTGATTACCGCTATTGTCCCTTATTTTGATTGACTGCTAATTACCATTATTTGTCCCTTACTTCGATAAGCTATTGTCCACTTGATTGTCACCTCATTTCCATTGGGCTTAGCGGAATACACGTTTGGTCGGCCAACTAGGGAAAGAGAGAGATGTGCAAAAGATGATGCCACATCAGCCTCATTTTAACGACAGTAGACAACTCAGTTTGACCCAAAAATGTTAATGGTTTATTTGGCTAAAAAAAATATTAGTGGGTGATCTGGGCCATCACTAAAACATTAGTGTTTTTCGTTATTTTTGCCAAAATTTTAAGTAATACTAGGAGATGTCCGTGCTTCGCTACGGCCTAAAGGGAATATTTTGTGTATTATTATTATTATTAATGTATTGTTGGACTGGAGGATAACATGGGTGATTAAAGGATAAAAAATTATGAATTAGTATTTGATAGTTAAAATTTTTCAATTAGTTTTAATCAATTAGTTACTAATACATAAAAGAAAAATAATAAAGTAGCCACAGTAAATTTAAATAGATATTCTTTTTAAAAATCCCATAAAAAGTTTTTTCCCACATAGGGTATTTTTTAAGCTTAACTCATAATAATATAGTAGTTTAATCTTTTTTTCATAATTAAGGATATTTGATACATTACTTGAAAATTAAAATCTAAATATACGATACTTAAAAAAAACTATAGATGAGGTTTTTATAGATTTTATAAATTTTAATACCTAGTTAGTCATATTTTATACCAAGAATTGATAATTAAGATTCATAAATACATTAAAATTTGTACTAAAAAAGTGCTTATATCTTGATATGTTTACACCAATGGATAAAGTTTTCATCTTCCTCCTCCTCAACTTACCTGCAAAAAAAAAAAACAACGCATACCGGTCCAACTCCTTTTTCTTTTGCTCCTTCTTTTCTCTTCATTCTTATCTTTCTATCAGACATACCAGCTTCATATTGTGCAAAGAAATAACTATAGCAATAACAGTAACATGGCTTACATAAAATTTAAAAAGAATGGAAACACAATTGACAAAAAGGAAAATGAAATAACAAACCTAAAACCTTTGTTCGGCTCAATCCTCTTTTCCTGTTAATGTTACAAAGTACAATTTCTGTCAACAAAAACAAATCATCAACTGTTCATTTTCTTCTTTAATATTATGTATAGAATCTTTTAGCTGTCTTTGATTAATGATAGGCTTACTTTATATATGTTTCGCTCCCTACTTGTTATTTTTGCCTTCGTTGTTACTGCATTTGTATGTGATTACTTTATGCAAAAGTTGTGTATTTGCCTGCTACCGACTCGTTTGGGTTACCTTCCTGGAATAATATACGCATTGGAAACCATTTTAGTTTTTAAACATGATTGAAAAATAAAATATATTCTTTTGTATGCAAATTGTAATTGTAAAAGAATTGACTAAATCTATTATTTCTAGTGCATTTTTAGTTTAAGGAAATTAATAACCATTTTGTTAAATGAGACATTCTTAAATAGTGATTAATTAATAAAAAATATATGAATATAAAATCTCAAAGAAATCATAAAGCATTTATTAATTCATATTAAAAGAGTTTTAAGGTTTTCATCTTATTTTAGAAATGACCCTTATAATTTCTGCAAGTTTAACTTTAAGAAAATGCTAACAAGACAAACAGTTACTATAACCGACATGTTACCTTTTATCTGGTTGAAGTGCTTGATATTGTGCTTGACATATTAGTCATAATGACCATAAATCATGGTATCACGGTCCATAGTTTTAGTAGTTATTTAAATAAATTTTGAAAAATGTGAGATTAAAATAGAAGGAGAATAATAACTGGTTGCAAAAATAAAAATGATGTTCTTAATTAAAAGGGGAACTAAAAATTTGAAAATGCTAGTTAAACATGTCATGCAATGCATAGGGCTAGTATTTTTTTAATATTTTAAGATTTTATATTTATTTGATCTGTAAAGTTTATTTTGATAATTAATTATTGTAAAAGATATGAAAATTAGGATAATGTAACGTGATTTTGGAGTAGCATAAATTTTATATATTTTTTTTAAAATCAACGCAAACAAAGAAGATGATTATTTTATATAATAATACATTTTATAAAGATCTGGTAAAGATGAAATTTATTGTAAAAAAATAAAAATTGAAGAGAGGGCTGTTGTGAAAAAAGTATGGAAAAGAAAACACTACTATTTGAAGCTATTGAATCAACTATGAGACTTAAGTTAATAAGTTTCTTTTAATCATTGTCTCACTAGCATTCATTAATTTCTGTTTTATAAACTAGCACAATAAAGATAAAAGAATATTTTTACATTTTATTGATGATATAATGACTAAAACTATATGACGAAGAAGCAAAAAATACCCCCTACAAAAGTGCAATAGATGACATCAAATTAAAGTAAAAACTATTGTTGGCATTAAAATTGTCACTAGTGATGAAAGGAATACAAATTTAAGAATGATTCCCAACTTGACTTAATTAAGAGCAATTTAATAGTCAATTATTTATGGTTAAAAATGAAAAGGCATAGATGTTTGGAGAAATGTGAGTTTCTAGTTTATTTGAATATTTTTTTGAAGTAAAAATATTTTGGGACATTCTATCTGGGAGGAAAAAAATCTTGAAAGGAAATTGTTAATAAAGAAATGTTGTAGCAGGAGACCAAATATGTTTGGCTATCTTTTTAAATGAAAGGATATGATAATTTATGACATTTATACTATTTTAAAATTAAGATAAATTGGTTGGATAAGAGCAAAATTTTTATACTTGGGCTATAAAATTTCATTACTTATTATGCATATGCATGCATTTGGGGGATATATAAATAGAATTTAAATGCATTTGGGGATTTGTAAATATAATTTAAAGTATCCATGTTGCACTCATAGAATAGTAGGTTAATATTTGTAATTTCACTATCAGATTCATTTTAACATTCATGGAATATTAGGATAAATTTTGCCATATTACATTTTTATTTTCTTTATTCATTAAATATATATAAATATACATCTGTTGAAGGTTTCTAGATGACATTATATTTTTATTCTTGTCATCCATATGTGGTGCATGATAATATCAAAAATCATTTAATCTATACTTCACAAATAAAGAAATACTAACAAATATTAATTGCATAATGTGGAATAAATAAAAATAAAAATATAATTATAACATCATATACATTATTTATCAGTAAAATTTAAATTAATGATTCTAGAGATTTAATGAATATTTATAGAGTATAAAATGTGATTTGAGAAATAATTTTTAGGAAGTAAAAGTTAAAATTGATATTTATAAAAGCATAATATAGTATTCCATTTAGCAAAGGACCAAAATGAAACATTTTTAATGAGTCCATGGCCAAAACAAAGCGGTTAATAGGTTATAAACTAAAGTAGTATGATATTTAAAGTTAAGAGAATATCCATGAAATTTACTTATCTAGTATATAATAGCTATAAAAATTTAATTAGCATTTATAAAGTATGATATGTGATTAGAGAAATTATCATTAGGAAGTAAAAATTAGAATAGAGATTTTGTGGGAGTACAATATGTGATTCCATTTAGTAAGAAATCAAAGTGAAATATTTTTAATAGGTCTAGGATAAGTTATAGATTAAAACAGTACAACACATACATACATACATATAGAGATTGAAAAATAAATAAGAAATAATGGTAAATAATTAAAGAAAAATAATTAAAAAAAAAAGTTAAAAGGATCCATATATAAAAATATACTATGTCATTAGAAAAATATAATTTATGGAGTAATTTATATGTTAAAGAGAAAATTGAAATAACGCTAAGACCTAGGGCCTCAAAATATAATTAGTCCTTGTGTTTGCTAAAACCAGTTAACCTGCAAAAATGAATAAATTGATCAACATAAAACTAAATGATATACGGTTTTAGTTACGGTTTGGATTTACAAATCTTAAATTCGAATATTGTACTGTGCAATTACGAGTTTTGAAGTCATAACTGGTAAAAATTGTACTAGCCCAATTAAACCCAAATATACTTTAAATCCATAAGTCCCTCATAACCCAACTCCATTTTAAACTTTAAGTTTTTGCAGTATATATAATGAATCAACAAGTTTGTTTTTCTTTGGGGATAAACAGAAACTCTTTTTAAGTTCCTTTCAGGGCTCGTGCAACCATATGGTTGTCTCTTGTTCCTTTCAAGACTTGTTTTGTTATTGGTTACAACTAGGATTATGTTATTTACTAATGTTACTTGTTTTGTTATTGCTTACTAATGAAATTTGTCATTTAAGATTTTGATTTCTTATGTATGCTGGTTTATAGATTGAATTTTATTTCCATCATTGTTATTGCAATTAGGTTTTATGTTATGTACTTAAGATAATTTATTTGCATTTAGTGTAATGAATTTGTGACATAAAAATAACCATCAAACTGTAACTACACCGTATATATGCGGCACAAATTTTTCAGATTTGTATGTAAAACAGTGTAGTTATAGTTTTCAAATATTGAAATTGTTTACCATGGGGTGTGGTTGTGGGTTTGAGTGAAAATTGCATGAAACCACGCCATAAACACCCTTAAATAATCCATAGGTTTAAGCATCCAAAATGGGTTAAAGGGGTAATAGTAGCTTTATAGAAATATTATAAGATTTTTAAGAAATTTTTGAAATATGAATGGGATAACTATAATTTTGATTAAACCTCTATGGCATTTTGTAATTCTCCCTTAGTTTTATTTTAGAATAAAATATAAAATATCTTGGAATGTTCCATCTAAAAAGAAAAATTCACCTATGCTACATGTAATATAGGTACAACAAGCAAATACAAATAAAAGCAGTCTATGCAATGTTATTAAAGTTAAGATTCTACCTAGAGTATTTTTTTCTACAATCATAAAGTTGTAAAATACATAAAGTCATAATACTTTATTTAGAGTATGTTTGTTTCATATCACATGGATAAAACAGAATGAAAATTGGAAGTCTGGGGCTATAGAATGAAGGTTGTTCAGCCAAATCAGCCTGGTAAAGCAATTAGTATGTTTGCTTTTGTTTTTTCATCCTATATGGATAAAGAAGAAGAGGAAATTGGGACTCTGGGGCTACAAAAAACAAGGCTTTTTCAAACATATAAATTGTTGCTAATGGAGAGTTGTTGCTTTTCTTTCGTCCCACATGGACAAAGTTAAAGGGCATATAAGAGTCTAGGATATAAAACCAAGGCTGTTCAACCAAATTAGTTATATAATCGAGTATGCTTTAGGTGCCTACTTCCATTTTTTTATTGTCCCACACGAACAAAGTATAAGGAAAATTGTAGTGTGAGGCTATAAAAACAAGGTACAAATAACTTCAGGTTGAGATTGTTCTAATTATTCCCTTATCAAACCTTTATATCACATGGGAAAATCAAAACAAAAACAAGGCCTAAAGAGTTATTAAAAGGCATGAACAACTGTTTCTTTCCCCATCAAAAGGCTATGGTTGATTTTCCTTGTTCTAATATTTTGTCTCACATGGGTGAGCTAGAAGAGAACAAGGCATTTTAAGACTTATAAAAAGGAATGGTTGGTAAAGAACCATTCACACTAAACATTTGGCCTGTGTTAGGCCTATTGGGTTTTATACCCATGCTTAAAATTGAAATTTTTTACAAGATTCTTGCTGACTTTGGCTCGAATCAACCACTAAATTTCATCTTTAAACGAATAAACTACTGACATTATTTAAATAACGCAATTCACCTACTTGATTTTGAAATATTATAAAACTTTCCCGTTATCTTTTTAAAATTAACAAAATATATCCTTTTAATTTAAAATAACCTGAATTGATTACTTACATCCTTTAGTACCTAAATCCATTATCATCTTTACCCTTCACAATACCATTTTTTTGGCTTTACTAAATTGAACAAAACTAGATTAGCAATAGAGGTAGAAAGCCAATGATAAGCTAAGTAGGAATGGTAGAGATTGTGGTATATTGATCATTTTGATGCTCTTGAGTCGTTTCACACAAGTGGTGCCAAAAGAGCCTTTATGATTGTAAGAGCTCACCACTGCCTTGACCTTTATGACACTGGGGCTGGTGCAGGACTATGTGTCATGATTCATTGAAACCAGAGCCGAGTTAGTCGCCACCCCGACACCTTTTGACCTTTTATGGTCAAATTATTCATTGCCATGACATTGAGAAGATTGATGTTGGGTCGGCTAAAAGCTGCTTATGATGGTTGACTTGAATATATCCACGTGTTTGATGATGGCTGTAGTTGTCCTCGTTGTTGTATTTTATCTTTGACCCGTTAAATAATGAGTGCACTGGTTTATGGATGACCATAGAGGAGAGTTGCTGACTAACAAGCTAAGCAACAATGTCGAGGCTGATGGATGGGCTACTCAATAATAACAACAAGATAATTGTTTCTTACTAAGCTTATAAGCACAGACAAACCAACAAAACTAGCATTAATGATGATGATTTTAATGTTGGCGAAAGTGATCATGTACGTCATATACCTAAATGTCATCTTGCAAGTGACAAATAATTCTCTTATGGGTTGGAAAGTGAAGAATTGGAGATCAAAATGAAGGTGTAGGGACATGGAAATGGTGGGATTAACGAAGGATTTGATTGAAGCCAAACGAATAGGGGCAATTGGGCAACCATAGAAGGACAATTTATTATCCATAGAGTAAAAATTATGATTTTAGTCTCTCTCTGTGAGAGGAGATATTCATTGGGGACTATTTTAATAAAATATTCCACATACTAAATGGATAACGGGAAATTTGGCTCATTTAAAAATATGAGCGATTTATTTGTCCAAATTAAAACATTAGTGGCCAAAACGCTATTGGTTTATTTGCAATTTTTCCAGGAGAATGATTAACAGAGTGATAGAATAGCACAAGTGAATCGGTGCAACCGCGTACAGCGAACCACAGCCCAGTCTTCTTCTTCCGGAACTGGAATACCAAACAGGGACGAATACTAAGCAACCCAAAGGAAACAAGCCCTGGAAGATGAAGAAGAAATAGCTCAGCGGATGGTATGGCTCTGGTATCCGATAATTTGAATGGAAATCTGAATCAAGATCTCTAAGTAAAAGGTTCGAAACGAAGTTCTTTCGGTTCTTGTATTTCCGATCCGGATTCCTGTTGGTGTCCATTTTATGTCATCATTGATGGTTTATATCTTCATCTTATCGTTATCATGGTCAACGCAATGTGAAAAGCTGAAATAGTCCAAGGCTCCGCTGAGCAGTTTGGCGTTTAATTCTTAGACAGCACTTGAATAAGCTTTTTGTTAAGGGCATTATGATGTTGTTGTTGGCTATTTTCTGATTATGTGTGTAACTGCAGGTTGTCAACCTTGACGTTGTTCAGGTTAATGTTGTTGAGCTTTAGAGATGAACTTGGGTAGAACTTGAATGCTATCGATTGCGTGGGTTTGAGTGAAGGATGAAGCGATTTGTATACATCAATGATGATGCATCCTCGCACGAGCTTTATTGCGATAACCGTATATCAAACAGGAAGTATACGGTATTGAACTTCCTCCCAAAGAATTTATGGGAGCAGTTCAGGTGATCCTTAATCACATTCATATTATAGGTTCATATATTGCGCTAATTTGAGGAGTGCTTTTCTAAGTTGATTCATAGCTCTCTCTAGTGGTGCTGTGGACCTTTGTTAACTAAACCTTTGTTTCTCTAGATCCCTAGATTGCATAATTTGTTACCATTGTTCTCTTGTATTTCATGAAGCTTTTTTATTTGGTATGCTTCAATGATTCGAGAATCATTTTTGCTGCAAATTAATTTCAGTTATTGGTGATGCTGGCATTCTGGTTATTTGTAATGCTGATATATCTATTTTTGCCTTTCCAGTCGTTTCATGAACCAGTATTTCTTGTTGATTGCTTGCCTTCAGCTTTGGTCACTTATCACTCCAGTGAATCCTGCAAGTACATGGGGTCCACTAATATTTATTTTTGCTGTATCTGCATCAAAAGAAGCTTGGGATGACTACAACAGATATCTTTCAGACAAGAAGGCAAATGAGAAAGAAGTTTGGATTGTTAAGCATGGAAGCAAAACACATGTATTGGAGACTTCTTTCGCTTCTCTGTTTTGTTTTTGTTTTTTTAAAAGAACTCGAAGTAGAACAGAATGGTATGAATGTATTATTCTTTTCAGTGGATCAATCAGAATGGTATCATGGTTGTCATGGTGCAACTTTATTTACTGTATGCTGTCATGGTCATCATCATTTTGTTGTAAGATAAGAATCTTTTTTTGGGGAGGAAGTCTCTTCACCCAGTGCCATACTAGTTCTTATCACAAAACAATTTCTAGTTTTGATAATTGTTATAGTCGTTGACTCATCGTCATATTGGGAGAGGGATATTTAATTTTGGATTTTGTGGTTCTTTGCCGTCAAGTTTTCCAGTTTTGAACAAATTTGCATGTTTGTTTACAGGTTCAAGCACAGGATATCCATGTCGGTAATATAGTTTGGCTTCGAGAAAATGATGAAGTGCCATGTGATCTTGTTCTGCTAGGAACTTCTGACCCACAGGGTGTTTGCTATATAGAGGTGAATATGCAATTTATAAAAAAATTTATTGTGAATTTTTAATGTTTGAGTAAATTGTTTAAGTGCTGAGAATGGGAAGGGAGCCATGTTTGAATAAGATTTGAGTAACCATTACTACTTCACCAAGTTTGAAAAAGATCTGACTCGCCATTACTGCTTCACTTTAAACTGTTTTTGAACAAATCAAAATTATATGTCTTGTCTAGTGGGAATAGCTCTTTTTCTCATGTCCATGGAGTTTGGGATGGTTTTTGCTGCACCAAAATCCCCTTCTCGTTGTATGATTTTCTGTCCTTTTGTAGCTCAAAGCTTATAAGATAGCCTCCTATCACAGGTTTAAAAGGATTTATATTAGGGTGTATTTGCTAGAGATTATTATTATTATTATTATTATTATAATCATTGAGATTATTGAGAAGTAATTTTTGGTGATTATTTTCATATATAATAATTATTTGCTCAACCTGTCTACTGATTGAAACACTACACTTAAGAAGCCTGAAAAGCATTTTTAAAACATTTTTTTAACAGAAAGCAAGCATTTTTTTTAATATTTTTCTTAGTTAAAGCTAGATAAGGAAAATGTTAATTTTTAGGATCCAAGTGATTATTTGATAATAAATTATTATTAACTTTCAAATGGCATGATTAGGATCCTAGTGATTATTTGATAATAAATTTTTAGTAACAGCCACTTTTCCAACAAGTGCAGCTGAAGACACCCTTAGATTTTTGCACTTTTAGTTGGGTTGCTGTCTTGGAGCATTTCCAGCCTTAGAGCCTTATGTGCATCTTTATAATCTTCTGAAGTTAAGCTCTTACCTCCAAGATATGTTACCTGTATACGTAACTCCATTTTCGAAATACCAAATATACTGCAAGCTATTGGGATCTTTCCCTTGTTTGATCGGGTTGTATCAGTATTGCTCAGTCACTTGTAGATGTTTAACATTCTCTGTGATGTTTATGCCCTTAGTTTTGTTCAAATATTATTAATATTACAGATACTTGTATAAATAATGCTAACATGGCTCGGTTTTTACGTAAGGTTGGGAACTCTTAACTAATGTTTTATGTTCCCCAGACTGCTGCCCTTGATGGAGAAACTGATCTCAAAACAAGGGTCCTACCATCTGCTTGCATGGGAATAGATTCCGAATTACTGCACAAAATCAAGGCAATATTTCTTTTGAACACCATACTCAACCCCCATTCTTTCCTCTCTCACCATTTCTCACACTCCCCCCCCCTCCCCCCTTTCTTCTTCTATGATTGTCATACTGCTGTTTTCTTCTTGTTCAGGGTGTCATTGAATGTCCAAGTCCTGATAAGGATATTCGAAGATTTGATGCGAATCTCCGTTTGTTTCCTCCATTTCTTGATAATGATGTTTGTCCTTTAACCATAAAAAATACACTTCTACAGTCATGTTACTTGCGCAATACGGAGTGGGCATGTGGTGTAGCTGTCTACACGGGTAAGTCATAATTGCATTGATTTTCCAGGGTTGTAATCATAGGCATGCTGTTTGTCTTTTCAGCACCATTTACCTGAGGTTGGTGAAAATTTGTGGTTGCTGAATAAGTTTGGCATTTGTTCAGGTAATCAGACCAAGTTGGGAATGAGTCAGGGCATTCCTGAGCCAAAGCTTACAGCAATGGATGCCATGATTGACAAGTTGACCGGAGCGATTTTTGTTTTCCAAATTGTGGTTGTGATGGTTCTGGGTGTGGCCGGGAATGTATGGAAGGATACAGAAGCAAGAAAGGTAGGGATAAATCATGAGCTTGTGTTTCTTGTTATATAAAATTGTATATGATCTGTTAGATTT
Organism: Aquilaria sinensis; assembly: GCA_005392925.1. Lineage (NCBI taxonomy): Eukaryota > Viridiplantae > Streptophyta > Magnoliopsida > Malvales > Thymelaeaceae > Aquilaria > Aquilaria sinensis. Next base: position 412,401 of record SMDT01000838.1, read on the forward strand.
GAATGGGTCTCTTATGTTTCTGTCTCCCTGATTGTGGACTTCTTAATTCCAGCATCACAGGAATGTCTAGAAATTTCCAATGTCAATGAACAATGCAAAATGTATTAGAAGGCTATTTGTAGAAATTTGATGTTAATCTTCTTATTACTATTATTATTGTTCTTAAAATAATTATTACCTTTACTACTACTGTATGTCCACTTGTCATGAAGACTTTTCTCCAATTTTACTACTGCTTCAAGGGTTTGTATCTGCTTTCATGTTTGCAATGCATGAATTTTGTATATATGTAGGCATATTATTCTATGGGCATGAAAATACAGTTTTTTCCTGACTATGATTTTGCCTTTTTTATGTACTTTTCGGTTGTGTTGGCCATCTGTCCTAGGTCACTCTTTTCCATCTGGGTGAGAGGTTAGATAATTGACTTAGCCAGAATCTTTGATAGGCCAGATCTATAAAATTGTTTAAGGATTTTGTTATCATCACATTTGTAGCTTCATGATGCGCCTGCCCAAAAAGAATTGTAATGAGAAAAGGAGTTACCGGGTCAACAGTGGATATTGATAAACTTCATGGTAACTGGGTATCAAGATGATTTCTTGCTAAAAGAAAAAAAGTATATACTTAAATATGAGAAAAAGGAGTTACTGGGTCAACAGTGGATATTGCTAAACTTCATGGTAACTGGGTATCATGATGACTTCTTGCTAAATGAAAAAAAAGTATATACTTAAATAAACTTGTGCATATTCCGTGATATACTGTTGTCTCTATTTTATAGGAGATGCTTGTCCTTGGTTTTGGAGATTGATGTCACTGGATCTCTGCCTTTCAGCTTGCATGTTTTATAGATATGAAATTTAATGAGTAATGATTCATATTGGCTTGTTGCAACTTATTTGCAGCAATGGTATGTGCAATATCCCGAGGAAGGTCCATGGTATGAATTATTGGTCATCCCTCTTCGTTTTGAGCTTCTCTGTTCCATCATGATACCAATATCTATCAAGGTAATCTTGCTGGCACATGCTCACAATTGTTGTCAAATCTTTCTTTGTTAACAGAAAACAAAGAAAGAGCCATCATTTTCTAGTATTTTCTTTTTCTTACAAAACTTATTTTAAAAAACCTACCAAAAGTATTGTCTTACTCATTTTTGCCTATAATGTTTAGGTTGTCTTGTGATGCTTCTAGATATTTATTTTTGACATAATGTTCGCACCTCCCTAGTAGAAAGGAGGATCAAGCAATTCCAGTCAGAGGGGGAAACTTGTAGGAAAGTTTCATGACACAAGAATAAAGTTTGTTGACAATATAGGTAGTGAGTGGGAAATAATATATGTACATTAGAGAGAGGGAGAGAAAAGTGCAAAGGTGGATATAACTATCTGTTATGTATCACTTTCTGACATGCTTAGTTTGGTTAATTTCACTTCCATCTTTTCTTTTTCATTTTGTTTTGTTTTCTTGTTTTTTATGTGGGGATGGGGGTGGGGAGACTTGGTGTCATAATCATGGATCAGTTTCTATGATCTATAGTTTGAATGACTGTTGTCCATTCTGCTACAGGTTTCCTTGGATCTTGTAAAGAGCTTATACGCCAAATTTATTGATTGGGATGAGAAAATGATTGACCAGGAAACTGGAATCCCGGCACATGCGACAAAGTAAGATCTAATGAAAATCCATTTCCAAAACTCATGATGGATTATTCTAACATTAAAGTCTTAGATGGAAAATTTCATACTAATTGCAAATTGTGTTTGTTTTGTGTGGCAGCACAGCAATAAGTGAGGACCTGGGACAAGTGGAGTACATTTTAACAGACAAAACAGGAACCTTGACTGAAAATAGGATGATCTTTAGACGATGCTGTATTCGTGGCATTTTTTATGGGAATGAGAGTGGTGATGCATTGAAAGGTTTGAATCTCCGATATTGATTTTCTCCCTTTTGTATTGTTTTAAGGTCTGTGTACTTTATTACTCTTGTGATGCATCTGTTGTTACATCTGCTTTCCATTTTCTAACAATGGAGTGTGACCTACTGGCAAGCTTTTCTACTCCTCCTGGCTTGACTGGATACATTTACAATATTCATCAGATCAGACACATTTTGGTTGTATTTAGAGCGAAGTGATTTGAGCATGTGTTAATCTATAGCGTTGCTAACTATGGTATATTACTAAAAATTTTGTGGTTGACATTTCTTTCTATAGTGTTGCTAACTATGGTATATTACTAAAAATTTTGTGGTGGACATTTCTTTGGCCATGTATTGCTTTTGCTTCTGTTTTATGGATTTGTTCACCTATTGCTGATACACAGATGCTGAGCTGGTCAAAGCAATTGCTGGTGGTTCTCCTGATGTTATTCATTTCCTCACTGTCATGGCAATATGTAATACTGTCATTCCTACTGGGAGGTGATATGAAACAAAATAACAGTTTCCCCTTATGAGTTTCGTAGCACTTAAATTTAATAGCTTTCTGCATACTAGTTTTTGAAACTGTTTTTGCTGTTCTATTTAAAGCAAAACTGGAGCTATATCCTACAAGGCACAATCTCAAGATGAAGATGCTCTTGTTCAAGCAGCTGCTGGGTTGAATATGGTTTATGCCTGTAAAAATGCAAATTTTCTAGGTAAAGTTAGGAATGATATGCCTTTTGCTATGATACGTAGGTGCCTTAGTTACTAGTATATATAACACTTTCTACATATCAATTTTTGCAGAGGTCAGGTTTAATGGGTCAGTTATTAAGTATGAGGTGTTGGCTACTCTGGAGTTCACTTCTGATAGGAAAAGAATGTCGGTGGCTGTGAAAGACTGCAACAATGACAAAATTATTCTTTTGTCAAAAGGAGCAGATGAAGCTATTCTTCCTTGTGCAGCTGCTGGTATTGAAACCTTTTTCTTTTCATTTTATTGCATGCTTTGTTTAACATTTTGTTTCATTTGGGGAAGTTAATAAGCTGATATAACAAAATTAATTTAATGTGACACACATAATATTTGGCATGTTGTAGGCTTTGAGCATCAGTGTCAAGAGTCACGTCGATTTTGTAAGAAGATACTAAAGCTTTATTTGGATAATATATATTTGGGCATATTGGGATCTTGACAAAAACAACCAGATGCAAACAAATGGAGTAATTAGGACACGAGATGTAGATTAGTTTGGTTTAGCTTCTTATGTTTAAGTGTTCCTTTTAAAATTAGATCAATTTGGTCATTCTTCTTTTCTTTTATTTTTTTAATCTTTTTTTGTTCGCCCCACCCTTCCACTGGAATAAGAGAGAAAGACTGTATTTTGGCATCAAGAAAATGCCGAAAGAAAATTGCGTAGAAGATATTATTTCAAAGATTCAACCAACATAACCTCACTTCTATAAAGCCAAAAAAATAAGAGTATTTACATGTTTGTTTCTTGAAAGCAAAGAAAGATATCTTTTCTTCAAAAGCTCTTATATTTCATTCTTTTTAAGTAGCCAAATGGAGCCTTAACCCCAATTAGGTGAGTTTGGTTGCATGAATCAATTGTTTCCATTCTGCTTGAGGAGGAATATTCCCCTAAAATCTTCAGTTGTGCAGTTACTGTTAAAGTATCCAACCCAAAACCAATTGGCAATGGTTGGGCAGGCCTCACCACAATATAATGCCTTAACTAACCCCTTTGACTTAACCATATGGGATTTTACCATTTACATACCCCCTCCATGTAGGCCAGTGAGATGACTGAAAAACTTGCTTGTCCCATGGACTACTGACAATGATGGGGCTTGAGACTTGATAGATGGGGTGATGACAACCTTTTGGCTCTAATACCATGTTAAAACATCCAACTCAAAATCAATTGGCAACGGGTGGAGAGGCCTCACCTCAATATAAAGCCTTAACTAACCCCGTGACTAACCATGGGGGATTTTACAACTTAACAATTACATTTGTTCATCACATCCCCAAAATAAACTTAGATCGACCTCTAAATCTTTTGTCATACTCCTTGTATCTTGTATATCACTCTTATAAATCAGTGCTTCTCGTTTTCTTGATGCCATTAATTAACAAAATATATCATGTGTAATTTGTCATACAATGTGAGTACTTGGATCCAGAAGTTTTCGTCAGATCAAAGTGAAGACTTTCTAAAATTGAATATGAACACTGAATTAGAAGAGCCCTGTCAGTGGCTAATTGAACTGTGAATGATGAAGTCATGATATTTTTAGTAATAACTTCATTCTGTAAGGAAAAAAAGGACAGAAACCCATGCATTTGTATTTCATTTTGTTTGTGGTGACATAGAAAATGTTGTTCAGGTCAGCAAACACGAACTTTTGTTGAAGCTGTGGAACAGTATGCTCAGCTGGGGCTTCGCACATTATGCTTGGCTTACCGTGAACTGAAGGAGGATGAGTATCAAGAGTGGTCTCTTATGTTTAAAGATGCTAACAGTACCTTGGTTGATAGGGAGGTACATGCTATGTGATAATTTTTCCATAAATTTTGTACCTTATCATTTTATTCTTGTTGCTGTGTGATACAATGATAGAAATAACTAAACTCTGCATGTGGTTTTGTAATAGCAGCTGAGTTTTTCAAATGTGTGTGGTGTGTGTGTGTTTTTTGTGTAGTGGAGAATTGCTGAGGTCTGCCAAAGAGTAGAGAATGATCTTGAAGTCCTTGGAGTTACAGCAATAGAGGATCGCTTACAGGTGAAAATTGATGCTTTCAATATGGGATTGTTTCTATTCTTTTTTGGGCTTCTGTAAAAAAAAAAAAACTGATATTGTACTGTTTACGTTGTTGGTCGTTAAGGGGTGTTGTATAGCTCTATAGTCTTGTAGCGTCTTTCCATGCATCGCTATTCGTTTCAAGCTTTAACATGGAACTAGAGCTCAACTTTTGAGTTGCCCTGTTTTGTCTGTTGTTAGCCGCATTCTTGTGGACAACATGGTGGGCTTGTCCTCAGTTGTGTCTTTAGGTGTGCGTGTGGAGATGAGTGTTAAGTGGTATAGTGCCACATCATGAAGTTCAAGGGGTGTACTGTAGCTTTTTATTTTGGTAAAGCCTCCTCGTTTTTGGCCAATTAGTTTTCAGTTGGATGCCATAATGGTGATATCTGTATTTTTCTTCAGGATGGTGTACCAGGAACAATTGAAACACTCAGAAAGGCTGGAATAAATTTTTGGATGCTAACTGGGGACAAGCAGAACACAGCAATACAGATTGCACTTTCTTGCAACTTCATCTCTCCTGGTATATTATAAAGCCTTATAACCTTGTTCTCTCCCTTGGTAGATATGATTTTTTCATTTTTTTTTTCCATATAGTCCACTAATTCAAATTCTACTGATGCTTCATTTCCTTATGCCCTTAACTAATTTTAGATTTCTGGACTTGTAAGAACAAATGGTTGTTTTGTAAAGGATATAAGATTAGAAAGGAATGAGAAACCATGCTACCCCTCTCCCAACTTGTATGACACTTTTACCTTTTTCTGTTAAGTTTAGATTTTATTTTTCTTATGTTTCATGTCATAAAATTCTCCAAGATTAAAATTTATGAACTCAGAACATCCTCTTAACCATATATATGGAAAAACTTTTGATGTTCACCTTAGCTCATATCCATAGTAAGGAATGTTGGTCAATTTATTTGAACACCAACTTAATATGTGTACCCAGCCAATTTATATATTAAGTCTAAAGGGTTTCTCTTCTCCTAATTTGTTAGAGCCGAAAGGTCAACTTCTTGTAATTGATGGAAAAACTGAAGATGAAGTCTCTAGAAGTCTAGAGAGAGTTCTGCTGACTATGAGGATAACTTCGTCTGAACCAAAGGTACAGCTTCATAATCTGTCTGAATTTATATATGTGTTTGTGTGTGTGTGTGTGTGTGTTTATGTATATGTATATGTATTTGTGAGGCTTAGGTTTTTCCTAGATTTATAATCTGCTGACTCAAAATGATACATTTGGGGCTGATATCTCTGGAATATTGTCTTTTTCTGCTACTTGGGGAAATTTTCTATATGAGTTTGTTTTATTGATCATATGAGAGTCCTAAACTGCTTTCCTTAATTTAATTTTCCTTTGTCTGACAGGATGTAGCATTTGTAGCTGATGGGTGGGCTATTGAGATTGCTCTCAAGCACTATCGCAGAGCCTTTACTGAATTGGCAATACTATCAAGGACTGCGATATGTTGTCGTGTCACACCATCACAAAAAGCACAGGTTCTCTTTATCAGTCATTTCTATCACGCTTATTTAGGCATATGGTTATCAAGTATACAAGATGTTTCTTTTGGCAGCTTGTGGAACTTCTGAAATCTTGTGACTATAGAACATTGGCAATTGGAGATGGTGGAAATGATGTAAGAATGATTCAACAAGCTGATATTGGTGTTGGTATTAGCGGAAGAGAAGGTCTGCAAGCGGCCAGGGCTGCTGATTATAGTATTGGAAGTAAGTCATTCAAGGCAATTGTGCATCAAATTCTGCAAGAGCTGTCTTAGGCTCACACTGCATGATTGTGTGTATTGGAACATACATATAATATTATATGTGCTGATTGTATCTGTATGATTTTGTTCTTTCCTGCAGAATTCAGATTTCTGAAAAGATTAATACTTGTTCATGGACGTTATTCATATAACCGGACAGCTTTCTTATCCCAGTATTCCTTCTATAAGTCACTATTAATTTGCTTCATCCAGATTTTGTGAGTAAAAATCTTTTACCGGTCCTTTCATCCAGCTGTGAAGTAACCTCTTTTTTTCTGACATCAGAGCAACAGTTTCTCTTTCATTTCAGGTGTTTCTGGAACCAGTCTATTCAATTCTGTTAGCTTGATGGCTTATAATGTTTTCTATACAAGTGTTCCTGTACTTGTAAGTGTCCTTGACAAAGATCTTAGTGAAGAAACAGTAATGCAACATCCACAGATCCTATTTTACTGTCAAGCAGGAAGGTATATTTTTGCTTGCTTTTTTCTAATTATGCCCTTGCCTTTTATGGATGTTGTACTAGTTCCAGTGATTTGACCAATACACACAAGTTGATTTTGAGCAGGCTTCTAAATCCTAGCACATTTGCTGGATGGTTTGGACGGGCCTTGTTCCATGTGAGTTACTCTATATGATTTTCATATTTACGCATCTTTCTTTATCTGACTGGGTTTTTAAGTACGAATCTGCATTGTCAATTTGTACAAGACTTGAGAAAAAGTGAATTGAAGTTGAGCAATTTCTCTGTTGGGGAAAAAATTTGTATTAATTCCTTGAGCTAACTTCAGGAAGTATTGTAAAATATATACTCTATCTAGATGTCTAATGCACACGTAGTAGCTCTCTTATGAGGTTGGAAATAACATACGTAGATATATATTAACAAAGTAAATATGCTACTTTTACAAGGAGTGTCCCCAGTCAATAAGCTGTGTAAATACTAAAAACTGGCTAAGCTAACTATTGATTCTGTACCTAATCATTACAGGTATGAAAGATTGATCAGGTTTAAGAGAATATGGACATCAAAATCATGCTTCATCACCAAAACAGAATTATGTTTCACAAAATTCCATTTTAACCTATTTTTCAAATGAACATTTAGAAGACAGAATTGTGCTGCTTGCCTCGTACATTTCTTTTTTCCCGTTGAATAAATACCACGTCCACTGCCTCATTTGTTTAGCATTATGGAGGCTTGCACAACTGGCTAACTCCTAATAACCACAACATATAGTGAGCAGTAGATTACTTGACACCTGACACCCGCCACCAGAATAGAAACATAGTGGCAAAGCACTAGTTGAACATAACTAATTAAGTCATGCAATCAATTTAAGTTATAACTCCTCAGGTGCTATCCTTTTGCTACCCTTTAGCATAACGCTTATAAACAAGTTCTGTTGCTGGGACTTCTGGTTACAACAGGAGAGTTAGATATCCCTGTATTATGTTTTTTCTTTCCCCAATTTTAAGTCCAAGAAAGATTGGCTGAAAGTTTGTGTGCCATAATTTCATTTGAGAATCTGGCTCTATGTACTTGGTTGTTGGGTAAACTATCATGCATCCATTAGGTTCTTTGTTAACCATCAAAAGCCGCAGATCATTCTGTTGTGTGCCTAGCAAAGCAACATGTTAGTGTAATTAAGTAGTTGTTTTATTTCTTAGGTACAAGTTATTAGGAGAATTATTAGGAGTTCATAGAAGTTACTAGGAGTTGGGGAGTTATCCTTATCCACCATTAAGGTGGAGGAAGTGGTTGTACGCATGTTATATATTGGATGAATGAAAATATGAAGCAGGGAAGTTCTAGTCAATTTAAGGAAAACAGAAACACAAGTTTCAGAGGTCGAAGGTTCTCAATGGCAAGCTTTCAAGGTTGTAGGGTTCCCTTTGAAGAGCCTTAGAAATCATAGGGTTCTTTCCAACGAGCCCTAGTCCCATCCCACAACCATAACCAGATCCTAGGACCATAACAACTTTCCTAGGACCAGAACACACTCATGAGGATTTTACCTTTATAAATCAATTAGTAAATTCATTGCATGTTATATTAGACTTCAGTAATCAAACTGAACTTCTTCAATTTCTTTATGTTAAAGTGGTTTCTTAGTCTTCGCTTAGAAAATTTTTAAGTACATGTTCATCTGTCAAATAAAGAGGTTCTTTGCAGGCCATTGTGGTATTTGTCATCAGCATAAATGCTTACGCATATGAGAAAAGTGAAATGGAAGAACTTGGTATGGTGGCACTCTCTGGATGTATATGGTTACAGGCTTTTGTGGTGGCGCTGGAGACGAAGTATGTTCCTTCTTGATAACTATTTGCATACATGTGGCCCACATTTAATCTTAGCAAAAATTTAAAATGTGGCGTGGTATTTGACAAACCCTATCATATTTCAAAAGTCATTGGATCCCTGAAACCCTGATTGCATAAGAATTGCTGATTTTTTTGTCCTTATGTGTAGTTCCTTCACCAATTTGCAACATCTTGCCATATGGGGTAATTTAGTGGCTTTTTATATCATCAACTGGATCTTCAGCACTATTCCCTCATCAGGAATGTACACAATCATGTTCAGATTGTGCCGCCAACCATCTTACTGGACAACCTTGTCTGTAAGTTCACTTTGTCATTTTTTTTCGTTTTCCTAATAGTTATACGTTTCTGTTTTCCGATTGTCTGCAAGTCTTAGAGCGAGTTAGTTAAGAGTGGTACTGGGTTTCTGAGTCCCACGTATGTTTAGATGGGTCCAGTTGCCTAAGTGACTGGATGAAAACCCTGCTTCACGTAATAGGCTTGTCCTGTAGGTTGAGGCCTAAGCATAGCAAAATGGATTTTCCTCGCAGCGTGATTTGCTCACAAAGCATTAATCTAATTTCCTTTGTCATTTTGTTGTTACAATAATATGTTTCACTAAAAACAAATCCTTTTGCAGCCTCAATTTTTTGGCATAACAAACTATATAGGATCAAGTTGAGAGAGCTTGACCTATGATAAACTAAGGAATTGAGAGGCATGCGGTATGATGTGTGTTGTTGGGTTGGATGTGGGGGAAGTATTTAGGGGGATATCGAGTTTCCATATCCATCATGAGGATCAGTAGCTGATTTAGGTACTAGGGTGCTAAATTAACTGGAGTATGATCCTATTCTATAGGTGTAATCTTTGACATTGATGCTTGAGGCCCTATGCATGTTGCGTGCAACTTCCATTGTATCAGATGCTGTGGCATCATTTTAGCGGTTTTTTGGTGACACAAGTAACTCAGATTTGTTTCTTCCTGCTTGGTTTGGTAAATTGATCAATCACGACTAGGCTTTGTAACATTATTGGCATGGTGAACAAGAGGTCACAGAAACACCAGCTTGAACAGACTCTAATTATTGCCAGGGACAAATAAGTGCTTCCCGCTATACTAACGTAATCTGGTGTTCTGGTTGCAGCTCATTGTTGCTGCTGGGATGGGTCCGGTTCTGGCTTTGAAGTACTTCCGTTACACTTATAGAGCTAGTAAAATCAACATACTGCAGCAGGCGGAGCGCATGGGCGGTCCAATTTTGTCGTTGGGAAACATCGAGCCGCAAACAAGATCAATGGAGAAAGATATGTCTGCTTTGTCCATCATGCAACCGAAGAATAGAAATCCAGTATACGAACCTCTCCTGGTGGATTCACCAAATTCTACAAGGAGGTCTTTTGGACCTGGAACTCCTTTCGATTTTTTCCAGTCAAATTCTCGGTTATCTTCCAGCTATTCGAGAAATTGTAAGGACAATTGAGTTGCGCAAGGGTAAATAGGCAACAGTAGCACGTAGGCTTATTTAAAAAAAGATGTAGTTAGCTGTGTACACACCATAATTGTATACTTCATCTGTCTATTTAAAATCGTTGGATCGTGAATAATAATGGTAGAAAGAAAGAAACTGATGAGCAGAAATGTAAAATGCCACCTCAGCTGGTGAATATTTAATGAGGCAATAGAGGTTAATTTACTACTCATCTTAGTTCAACAGAGGAGACATCCCCCCTAGCCATGCATGCGACGTATGGTCCACCAGATCATCTCACACCCGGAAGCTTAAATTAGGTGCTCTGTTGATAGTGCCTAGAGTTAGAGTATCAGTAGCTAATAGTCTTGCAGCTGCCGTTCTTTCCTAGACTTTTGATTTTGATTAAAAAAAACAGCGATTTTTTTTGTAAGATAAATATGTCACTAATGTTTTTAGAATAGGCAAATAGCTTACTAAGGTAGTATATTAGGGGCGGGGGATAAATTACCCATATTGGGTGTAAATTTAGAGTTGAGGCCCAAATCAAATTTGATCATCTTAAAATGGTTTGAAATGATCTAGGTCTTAATTAAATATTATTAGTGAGCAATTAACACCAGGAATGATGGGTTTTTTTCACTCGTGTTGTCAAACAAAAGTCACTCGTATCCCAACAAATTTTTTTTTTAAAATAAGACCTGAAGATCAATGCATTGATAAAAAAAAATGAGAGCATTACAAAGCCAAAAAAGCAACATTTCCTCCCATGAAGTTCGCCCCATGGAATCAAGACCTTTGCTAGCTAAAACATGAGGCACTCCATTAATAGATTGTTTAGCAAAACAAAATAAACAAGAATTAAAGTAATCTCCTAACAACGAGCCTCATCTACGATAGCTCCGGAATAAAACAATGCAGAATGATGTGAACTATTTTGTTCTGATACCAAAACCTGCAAATCTGATTCCAACACCAAGGTCCTCACCTCTCGCCTTTACGCCTATCTTAAGCCCCACAAAATGGCCAAAGCCTACAGGTACGAGGATCATAGCACATGTCACAAAATGGCCCAACCGCCGAGCTTCTCGGGTCTGCTTGTCAAGCGGCGACGATGTTAACCTTAACAACAGACGAAGGCGGCTTGGACCACTTTGCAGCAATCCTCGTCACGGAAGCAGCTTTCGACAGTTGGGGGAGGCTTGAGCACCATGCTAGGAAGCCATCCAAGCTTCGAAACTAAAACAGACCTTCGAAGGTGTTTGACAAAAATGTTCACGGCCAACCTTGTTCTGGTTGTACCGCAAAAACCAGCACAACACTGCAAACCTCACCTCCTTTTTTCCTTCTCCAAAGAATAATGCACGCAGCCCATTCCGCTAGCCCGCCGATAGCTTTGTTATAGTTAGTCCCGGCATACAAGTGCTGACAGATTTCTCTTCCGATCCAAGTCACAAATAGGACAAACAGTCGAGACATCCATTCCTGCAGGCAGCCTCTAGTGAGTCTAGTCGACAGAAGGTTGGTGAACGCATGCCAGAACAAAACTTGCAGTCGATGTGGAAGGCTCAATTCTATATCCCATAATTAACCAACACCAGAAATCCGATTTCAACATAGGGTCCATACCATATAGCAAAGCATAGGCCAAGTAATATGCAGATTTAACCAAGAATTAACCTTTGTTCAGCATCCTCCATGTGAAAACGTCCTCAGTGAACCTCAGGTTAAGGGAAATATCCTTAATTAAGCCAGTGTCCAGAGGATGGAAAGAGCCTCAATGTCTTCAAATTTATGGTTAATTATGTGATAGTGATCGAAATCAAGCGACTTGCCAGCTGCTTATTGAGAGCTTTGACTTTGTTTTTTTCATAAAAAAAAACTTTCTTTTCCTTTTTTTTCGGTGCAATTAGAGTACCTTCATGCGTGAGGTCATGGAGGCTATACTTTAGAGAATGTTAAGTAATTTGTATATGGATTACATTGAAATTTATCAGATAATTTCATCAATTTAAGAAAATAAGAAAAATAAAATAGAAAAATGGATAATTAAAATTATTTTTGCTATAAATACATTGAAATTAAATTAAAATTGCACGTTTTCCTTTATAAGTGTGTTGTATATAAAATACTAATGATACATGGATCTCAGGAAAAGACATCTAGGTCTCTTCCTGTGCGTAAGGTGAAATGTTCTGAACCGAAAAGCAATCTATATTAAGTAAGTTTTCCCATTAGCTTTAACATTGGACTGGAAGGACTTGAAATCGCTTGTAGCGTGATCTTTTTAACCGATATATTCAAAAGAGTTGGAGGAGCATAATTAATAATGTGAGTTCGAGAAACAATGAAGAGAAATGAATGAATGTTGCGAAGGATGTTAAATATTGGTAGTAGCGATGTTAATGGGTTAGATTTGGATCGGATGATAGTATTCTCACATCTTGCCATTTATTTTGGACGCCGTACCCCTACCCATGACGTTAGGTGGATAATCTTCATATTCATATCTTACCCATTTTAGGCAAGTTGAATTGGGTAAAATCCACATACCCACCATATTTCTACAATCACAATTTATTAAATCATGTCATGAGAGTCATACATTTGTTATTATTAGAAACATCCATTATACCTTATTTATTAAATCAATCTTTATTGTTCTTAATTCTATATAACTTATCCATTATACTTTTATTTCATCATATAACTAATAATAACATATTACATACACACATATATATAGGTTGAATGTGAGACGAGCAAACTTTAAATCTATATTCTACTCAAACCCTTTGGCGGGTGAAAAAAGAAAAACCACATCAATCAAAACTCAATCAATTACAGAAAAAAATCTAATCTATCAAATCAGATGTTTGTTAAATTGAATATCTATTGACATCCCTAATTGGTTGAGCCCCTAAAGATGGAGATATAGATCCTCTTCTCATCCAAGCCAACCCATACCTGACTTTGATTGCGTTCTCCGCACCCATACCGAAGCAAGTTAGTGGTACTCAATACCATGGACGACGAGTCACTGGCGAGCCAACGCAGAGGGATGGGCCTAAGGATTGTGACCCCAAAAGCGAACCAATTCGGCCCCATGAGCATGTCGGGTGCTGCCCTGCGGCCCCGCACCATACCTCTCAGCCGTCCAATTTTTCCCCACCTAACACACCATGAACCACTCTAAGGCTCAGGCTCAGCTTTCCTCTCCACACTCCACATGCCGGCGTTATATCATGGCACCAGTGTTTAACGATCTTCCTTTTGTTTATTTTTAAAAAAACTTACTTACGTTTTAAAGGTTAATATCAACTAGATTTATTATTTCTAAAAGAATATATAGAGCCAATTTTTATTTTCAAGAAAATAAAATAATCCGATTTATCATGTCTAATGTGTACAAAAAGTTTGGAGAATTTTTACAGATAGTGGACTGTATCAAGGAGATTAGCTACGTTCCCAAAGGCAATCTCCCCAGATTTCAGTACTTTCTAATTCATACTATACCAAAATTAGTTTTTGAATAAAAATTTGAATTTTGTCCAAAAAAATAAAGTTGAACTTGACGAAAATATAAATAAAAAAATAAAAATAAATACTACAATTTTTATGAAAATATGAATAAAATAAATATGAATAAAATAGAATATTTCGTTTATATATATATATATATGCGTACATATTTATTTTGTGATATCCTATATAATAAGTTTAAAGACGAGAAGATAAACAAATATATGACGTTTTTCTCGAGCCCATTCCCACTGACAGCCATTCATTGGGATTTGGGATAACATTCGTTCCCCTCCTAGGAAACAAAGGTATATGTGGCTTGCCTGCTTTACCAATGTGTCTTCCTTCTTGGAACCAAATTAAAGTTCTTTTGTACAGGCAAAATTTTGTACTAGATCTTATACAGGTGAAAAATAATTAATTTCCCACTGTTAATGTGTATAAAAATTGTGTCTACTGCTTTTCTTTAATGGAAAATAAATTGGGTCTACTACTAATTTAACGGGCCGGGACCATCACTTTTTTTTTATTAACGTCCAATATTTATCTTTACCTTGAAAGTGCAACCACAAAAAACTTAGACTTCAATTCGACGTAGGTATATATGTAATGTGCGACTGATCGTCTTACCGGAAGAGATGGACCGATCAACCCATCTTTTCCCTCAAATTCTCTATGTACGGCCGGCCGTCAGAAATCACAATCACCAAACCGATCGGGACATGTATTCTGGCCAATTAGAGCTTGGATCTAGCTAGCTAGTAATTAATTGGAAGGTAGGTTTTGATATATGTAGGTTGCATCAAAACAGATATTTTTATTTTCGGTTTACACATGACCATTATGTCAATTTCTTGTATAAATTAATTATAAGGAATCGATCCTCTAGCTATATAAAGTGATAGGCCAGAAATTAATATGATTTTCTATATATCTCACTACATGATGTTAGAGCTGCGACATCTTTTTGGAAATTAGACGCACCTTTAACGATGGAATTGTGAAATATGATAGGAAATCTCAATATATAGTGTGCAATTGTGTCAATACCAGTAATAACAAGTACTATATATATGTATATTGTAACAAATGTCTGTGTTGTTGCTATATATTAATAAAAAACCATAATATTACCTTTCTAAAACTATCTATCTTATTAATTAATTTTTGTTGCATGACGCATCAATTAGTAGTTGTTTGAGTTTTTAACTTCAAGTAGCTAGCTATATAGGTCATCAAACATTTTTGTTTCCATTTTTACATAATAATTATCACTGATCATATAATCTGTGACTCCCCATGGAAAATTGCATGCCTCTATAGGGAAGTCATAGTTGAGTGACTTAAAATTTATTCCTGAAGTTTAGGGATGACCCTTTGTGATATATATAGTCCATATGGATGGGTAAATCCCTAGATGCCTAAACGTGCATAATAATAGAACAAAGTTCTGCTGTAGTTTTCTTCTCTTGATATTGAAGAACATTTAGAGGATACATAGGATATTAAAAATATTTGAAAAGTTAAAGGTTAAAGTGTTTGTTTTTTAAAACATAAAGAGTGTCAAATTAAATTTGACACAAAAATATTTACCATTATAATGTAAGCTGAGGGGAAAGGGGAGCGGTTTTCAGGTGGGCTGCACCTACACACGTCCTCTGCAGCATTATTCCAGACCCTTCGTACATTCTGCTGTAACTAATTAGCCTGCTGCTGCTGCCCTGCACCTGCATCCATCGTTATTCAAGTACTATATATACATACGTATAAACGACCTACGTCACTCTGAAATATTTTATTCTATACGCGCGATTAGTTTACAACATAAAAATATCTCAGTTATCTATATATAACATCAAATTAATATTACTTAATTTATTATATTATATATAATGGCAGTTGGAAAAATTAATTTTTTTTTGGTGATGGGACTAATAAAATTTCATCACATTAAAAAGATGGAGGAGTATATATAGTTTTTAGTATCTTTTAAAATAGCAATGACATAGTAATTATTATCCTTTCGAAGAAAAAAAAGGGTATAGTAATTAGAATACAGTTAATATATATCTCTCCAATAACTAATAATATGTCTGCCCCTCAAAAAACAATGACACTCCTATACATTTTATATATTTTCACAGGGTCTCGGCTTAATTAGGTGTATATTAATTAGCCAGAGGAAACCCAAATATTTTAGGCATGCAAAAGAGCCCTACCACTTGAATACAGGGAGACTAATAATTTGTATCTAATAAACAAAATATATTAAAATTGGAAAAAAAAAAAAGAAAAGGCACCTATTAATTATCATTAATTAATTAATTTACTCTTGGCACGCACACACACATATATATACTTTGTCATTAACAGGCGGCTCAATCTTTATTGCATTTAACAAGGGATTTGACCTTGAGTCAAGCAAGTACAATAACGATCATCGTGACAAAGCTACGTTACGTAGTAGAAATTTATGAAACAATAAAATCATGTGCATCACCGTCACCGACACCGTCACCGTGCCCGTGCGTATTAATTTACACCCGCTAGCTCACTTCTCCTTTCACCACCACCGTCCATCTCCATCTACACCTACATCAAGAGATCATTGACCCACCCCAGATCAGGGTCACCGCCGCCACAACTGCCCAATCCCTTTTCGTTTCCGTAACTTTTCATCTCATGCCAACAATCCTCCCTATCATGATTATAATCTGTTCCAAGAATCTCGAAAGAATCTCCAGATCCCGAGCCCGGCATCTGCGTACAATATTCAGGAGGTAGAACCGCCTGCCGCTGCTCCTCACCATGACTGTGATGGTCCCCATGGAAGCAGAGGTCGAGCAATGCCAGATTCAGGCCGCTCCCGCCCCCAGGGGAACAAACCTCTTGGCCCATCCCCATTCCCTCCAAAGACCTCACCAGCTCACTCACCATGTCCTTGTAACTCATTGCTTCCGCCAACTTGCTGGGAGAGAACCCCGCAGCCGCACGCAGCTGCTTCACCGGCGACATGGGCGGCGACAGTGACGGGGATCTTGAAAAATGGGACAGACCCAGGAGAGTACTGGTGGGGGAGGAGGCGGAAGGCGAAGAAACGGAGTGGCACAACAAGCAGCAATGGGCAGTACTGTTGTTGCTTACCGGAGGAGAGCAATGATCCGCTCCCGAGTTCTTGCATTTGGCCGAGATGTCGGATAGGATCCGAAGCTCACGCGGAGAGTGAGCGAAGAAGCAGACCTTCCGCTTGCAGTTCTTGCCGTCCTTGCAAGCCTCCGTCCGGTACCGGGTCGGATGCAGCCAACACTCAAACACCCCGTGTGCAAACTCGCAGTCATTGCCGCGTGAGCATCCTATGCCGCGGCGGAACTCAGAGCAGACGGTGGAGCAGTAGCGGAAGCGGCGGGGGTCTCGGCGGCGAGCCTTCTCACCAGGGTGAGCAAAAGGGCAGTCGGTCCAGTCGTGGCTGCGGCTGCGGGTACAGCGGCGGACCTTGAACTCGTACATGCGAAAATGGTCGGTAGCGTAGGGATCCGAGTTGGAGCCATCGGAGTCATCATCGTCGCAGGGCAAGTACTTGCAGAGGCGAGAGACGGCGTCGTTTGGAGGGGGAAAGAGGAGCTTCCGGGGAGGTATCTCGACATCCTTGAACGGGGTCTTCTTCATGTGGCGGAGCTGGTGGTCAGCACAAACGGTGCTGCTCATGACTAATTAATTAGGAAATTAATAAATAAAGAGACGAGACCCAAAAAGAGAATAAAGAGAGCAGAGAATAGAATGTGATGTTGGTGTGGGTGTGAGAAGGAAAAAAAGGAATGATGGTGGGAGAGGAGGGAGAAGAATGTGGGGGGATTATAAAGGGTGGGAAAGAGAGAGGTAAGGTATGGGGGCAGGGATGCGTGGCTGCTGGGCATTAGGGATGAACATGCAGGATGGGGAGGTGGCAGCCCCGGAGATGGGTGATGTGTACCTCTTTGTTTCTCTTCTTAATTTTGTTGCCTATTTTTATCTTTTTGGGCGACTTGGGTTGGGGGAAACAGCACGGCCAGTCCAAAATATTGGCACATTTTCTTATTTTAGTCTTACAACTTTTCAATTTCCCATTTCAGTCCTCAAACTCTCAGAAACTATATATTGTTAGCCCTATTTCAGATGGTCTGGACGACAGGGCTCATTTGACACTAAACGACGTTATCTCACACACACCCAAGCTTTAGAATTGTAGTTGCCTTTTTAGGAAACACGGTCACGAGAAGAAGAGTCCAACCTTTAATGCGAACAATGGTGGTTGGTGTAAACAATTGATTCATCGCTGTAGGACGTAAAAGAAACGGTTCCATTTTTTGTCAATGGTCCAAAATAAAATTGATATTTGGACTATATATAGCTTCACCAAGTAAGAAGCACATATCGTATTTTAAGTTAGGTTTAGGAAAATTTTTAATATTTTGGTTGTACACCTAAAGTATAAGTTAATTGTCTTGAAATTCTTGTTCGCATATTCAATTCTCTGCTCTTTTGTGCATCGATTTTAGTTGTGTGGCATGTATGTGCCATAAATGGTGGGTATGGTAAAAAAAAAAGAGAAGATGATTATGACTTTCTACCCATAAATTACTTCCAATTATATAAGGCAATGCAATAAATTACAAGGATTTTTTATAATCTTAGTTTAAATAATTTTGTAGAATGAGAGACACATATGCTTCTTTAACGTGCACATACGGTAGTCAGCTCAAAGATGAGCATCATTGTAAGTATGTTGATGGGTACAAAGTCAATTGGCTGTGGATACTGACATGCTTTCATACCATGAACAGAAGGGAATGGTTGAAAAATTGGCTAATTTTGGTTGGAATCTCAACAAAGTTTACGTGACAGGATTGTGGAGAAAATGACAACTATTAATGCAAATATTTATTTGATGATAAAATTATTCTGGAAAATAAGTCTTCAAGTGTACTTTAAACATGACACTAATATTGAGAAGAGAAGTAAACTAATATATCATGTAGATAATGAGGAAGATATTGGTAAAGACTCTATTGAAGCAGGGGCAAAAGATGGGGATAAAACAACTATCAGTGTAGAGGATAATGATGATGTACTATCAAATGAAGACTCGGTACATGAGTGACCAGGATGATAAGCTAAAAAAATATCAGGGAGAAAGTGAAGGAGCTAAGGAGAAGGGGCATTACTCATTAGCTTCTTGACTATAAATAGGATTAAATAAATAACCTTGTCTATTTAACAAGGTCTAAAAACCAAAATTTTAATGTTGGTATTTTTTTTTCTCTTTCTATATTCCGCCTTCGTTATTTATTTTGCCTTCAAATTAATAATAATAGCTTAGCTTTTGGTTTTGTAGCTCGATTCTTAAGCGGAGTTACTTGTTGCTAAAGGTCTAAACTCCATGAGGAAGGCTATGATAGTTTGACAATTTAAAAAAGTACAAACAGCTAAGTTGCGAGCACGAATGGACAAACGTGCAGCTAATGACCCTTCTGGTGGGCTTAACAATATTAGGCCCTGTTTATTTGTAGAGAATTTTCTAAGTTTTCCAGAAAATTTTTTGAAAATTAGAAAATGAAAAGAAAACATGTTTAGTTAAATATTTTTCATTTTTAGTTTTTCTGGAAAATTATTTTCCAAGTTAGTAAGGGTTAGAAAACTGGGATTTAGTGGTTTTCCGTTTTTCTGAAAACAAAAAATGCATCGAGGCGAGGGGTGGCTCTCTTCGGATTGGGTCGTGAGTCGTGAGCCCTTTGACTTCGAGTAGCGTCGTCGGCCTTCTCTTCTCTGGAATGGGCCCCGTTGATGCAGGCTCTGGTCTTGAGTAAGGACGGCGTTCCTCCGCCGCACCTTCGAATCACTGCGCTGTCGCGCGGAGGAGGGCAACGGAGGCCCTTCGCAACGGTGCAAGGAACGGGCCGCCGTCTTGTAGCGTTCGCTGCGTCAATCGGGCAACCATTTTCGTTCCATCAGTGCCGGGTGGACTCGGACAAGCGGTTCAAACAGTCCGGTTTGAAGCTGTGCCGAGGGGAAGCACTCGTGATCAATTGCATGTTGCATTTGCCCCATTCGGGTCACCAGGGCACCGAATCCGTAGCTTCATTTCTATCCGTGTCAAGGAGTTTGAATCCAAAATTGGTGACATTGGTGGAGGAGGAGCTTGTTCTGGCCGGGAAAGGCGGTTTTGTGGGGCGGTTCATGGACTTGTTGCACCATTACTCAGCGGTGTACAATTCATTGGAGGCCGGGTTTCCGATGAAGGGTTGGGCTCGTGGGTTAGTGGAGCGGGTTTTCTTGGGGCCCCGAATAGTCGGGTCACTGGCTGGGATTTCTTTATTTGTTTTATAACAACTAAACATGTTTTCTAAAAAATACTTTGAAAAATTGTACATAGAAAATGAAAACAGATATCAGAAAATGAAAATGAAAATTGTTTTCTACAACCAAACGCCACCTTAATGTTTCTGGTGGGATCGAAAAGGAATTTAGTGGGCCTAGAAATGACCCTCTAATGGAGTCAAATGGATCAAAAACTTCTTCAAATAATGGGCCAATGCTTTCTTGTGCAAGGGTAAAAAATAGTAAGGATAATTCAAGATGGATAATTAATAGTAAGGCTAATTCTTATTTAATTTTCCTTGAGATCCCAAAAATTTTGAAGCAGTTCGGTTGAAATTAAAGTCACTTAATGTGATCCCGTTATTTGTGTATTTCAATCTGAATGGAAGCCCCATTTCTAAAACACTCCTTAAGTTCGAGTTATTTACACCCCTTACCCCTTGACTTTACCCAACCACCCCTTGTCCGAGCACTTCTCTCTCTTACACCAACCATGTGACCTTGTTTAGCCGTTCCTTTGCTGGAAAGCTGCCTGACAAAGCAGTTAATATAACAAGCCCTTTTAGTGCATGGGTTCAACGAAGCTTAACATTTTTTCTTCATTGCTTCAATTCAAGGTCAATACATGGTCACCTAAATTCTCATAGGAAGTCAAATCAAACCCAAGCTTGATTCCTAGATGCAATCAAGCTGACAATGGTCTGTATTGAGGATGGAGACAAAGCCCAAGCTTGAACAAGATATGAAACAATCAAAAGCCACTGCTCGGTGGATAATCTTGCAATGGTTGAACCCAAATGCACCTGATGAACCCAACTAGGATGAAAGCTCAAAAAACATGGATCTAGCGACAGATAAATAGATTCATAGATGGGGGTCGGTGGCAAATGCTAGAATTTCCTTTGCCTTACGGTGATCCGAAGAAAGAATGGCTAAACGGGAGATATAGTGGTTGGAGAGGGAGAGGGAAAGAAGTGCTTAAAACGAAGAGTTTGGATAAAGTTGAGAGGGGGATGTAAATAACTAAAACTTGGAGAGTATTTACAAGCAAGGCTTCTGACCTATTTGAGACATGCAAATAATAAAATCCCATAAAATTACTTTAGGTCTAACCAAACTGCCCTTTTAAAGGCTTTGGATAAGTTACAGGAACAAATTTTTATAAGTTTTGAGTTACCACCAAAAGATACAATAGCAAAAGGTATTGGATCTTTAGATCATGATAAGGAAGTTTTGGAAGTTTAGGATCTTCAAAGCTTACTGAAACATCTTTTGATAAATGCAATGAATTAGCATTAGGAATTTTAGGCCCATTCGGATCAATTTAATAGGATGGAGTTAACACATTTTTTAGTTCAATTGATCAAAACATTTTCATTCTGCCCCTCAAAGAGCCAGTAATTACACTTTATACTACACCCAACTATTAACCCTAAGTTGGGATATTTCCTATTTGAGATGACGGAGTATGGTGGTGCACGGTGTCGATGGACATTGGGAGGATGTGATCGGGTGGTCACGGGAATAGGCTGACTAATACCAGGGAGATCGGAAGGGCACGATTTGGAAGGGTGTGGTGAATCGACGAGAGGAGTGGGCGGTAAGGCGGGATTCAAGAGGGGAGTGGTGAATCAACGATGGTAGTGGGCAGGAGGGGAGATTCAGATGCTGTTGGGGGATGACATGGATAGGGGTAGTCATTATGATTAGGACGTGTTCGTGCGACAACTGGGTCAAAGGTAAAGGCTGTGGCGGCGGGGTCAGGGCTAGGTGCGACTCCATTGACCTTCTGCACCCTCAATCACCCCGACATGGGCCACATTTGAGATCAATAATCGCCAAGTTGAACTTCTGAGATTGGCCTGCTAGTTGGTATAGGTCGGGTCATTGTCTCCATAGCAAGCTAGGCATAGTTGAGTGCAAGGAAATCACGCGAAAATAGGAGGCAACGACAAAGGATCTAGTATAAGATGATAGAGGCAAAATTTGTTTTTTTTACAAATTAGGTTGCGGGCACGACTCAACACGAAACGTAAAAATGCATTAACACTGCTGCATTAATGCAAAACGAACTGACAGTTAGGCCCAGTTCATTTCTAGTTATTAGAATCAGATTAACACGTTTTCATGTTTCGGATTGAGTCAGACTCGCAACCTAGCTTGAACAAAGAATAAATCACCCCTGAAGTTCGCATGATCTCGTGATTCATGCCTCAATTGCTGTAACTTTCGCCCAATAGCGAATCAATGGCAACGAAGCCAAAATCCAAGCTAATCAACGACAATGTTTCACAAAACAGAGAAAATCGACAACAATAATGCCTAAATCCAAGCAAATCAATGGTTAAAATTTGCAAAACTTTGCAAATTGACGGCAACTATTGACGGCCACCTTTAAGCAAAGAGACGGCAACCTTGAAGGGAATTGTTGATCACAACGTTCACAATATCCGACATCCTTGTCTGCTTCAACGTCCGCCCAGTAGCCGATGTCCTTATTCACTTCGGCGTCTGCCAAGCATCTGACATCCTTATTCGCAAATTGATTCCCAAATTCATGGCAAAAGAATTCCCAAATCTTAAGCAAACCTAAGATTTATCCAAACAAATAGGAAATCTAGATTGGAAAACAAGAATTTAGCAATTAAGGGCGAAGCAAGGAGTTAGCAGTGTGGCGATTAAGGGTGAAGTTGGCTGGCGGTGCAGCGGCATTCAATGGAACGAGGGAGAAGCATGAGTGGCAGTATCGTAATTTTGTAATACTGGAGTACGAAATATTTTGAACTGGAAAACAAGTATGGTTCAGTATAAATAATAACATGTTAAAATGCCCCAATTAACATAAAATGAACAGGCTGTTAGAGAATCTCAATAAGGCTAAGGAAATGAAGAAAAGGCAAAAAAAGTCAGGATCAAGGTCAAAAGGATCAATCATAAAATGTGAATTGGAAAATTGGAATGAGAAATTAAAGACTATATTTTTATTTTCATCTGCTTCTTGGGTCTCATTATAATTTCTTGGTATCAGGAAGCTAAAGCGTTCTATTTTTTCGGGACAATTTACGTTTTGGGATTTGGTTCTACACCCATACTTTGCGGGATTTTTTAGGTGACTTATTCTAAAATTTTTCTGGAACCGAATGTGTGCATGATAACGTCGTATTTAGTGCGAGATCATTAAGATCATGTCGTGAGAGAGTAGAATCGAATTGAAATCTCTACCAAAAAAGGGAATTGAAATATAAAATCATGAAGTTTCAAATCTCGAACAGAGGGGCCAAACCCGACGTGTTAGATTCAAGCCCCTCTCCCTCTCCCCCAATTCCACAAATGTCTTGGGTGTTGTTTCGTTACTTTTTGAAATCCTAAATACATGCCAGAAACCCTCCTTATAATAAAGATACCTCCATATATCTTATAGCCTTATATAGGCTGAGTTAAAAAAAAAAACTCAAATAAAAAATGTCTCATATGATTTCTTTCTTCCGCCATCATTTGACGGGCTGACAAGTGGTATGAAGCTTGGAACCTTTGGTATGTTGCGTTTAAAGTTTATAAGGATTACAAAAAAAAAAAAAAAGAAAAGGAAAGTTATAATTATTCTTAAGGTTTATTCTAACCTACAGTTTGCCCCATTTATTTTTGAAAACCTACACTTTGCCCCTAGGTTCTTTTACACTATTTGATAATAACTTCTAAAACTGTAATTTAAATTATATAATAGTTATTTTTTAGTAATTTTGATCTCTTCAATATTTTTTTTATAGTTAATAGACATTTTAAATTGTTAGTTTTCTTTTCTGTAAATGCATTTTCCTTTATATAAATGTATATCTGTGTTTTTTAAATGTCGGTTAGTTATGAAAAAAATATAAAAAATCTTGAAATTACTATAACATAGTTATCAAATAGTTTAATTTAGGGTTTTAGAATCTATTGTCAGAAACTATAAAGGAAGAAGAGAGTAAAGTGTAGGCTTTTAAAAATAGAAAGTACAAAGTGTAGGTTAGATCAAACCATAGGATGACTTTTGTAATTTGGCCAAAAATAAAATAAGAGTGTTTAAGGTTTGTAGTGGATCCTCAACTTCACCATTAATCTTTCCCAAAACAAAATAATCAGGATTAAATCCCCAAATCATATGTTGCGAGTGGTATAGTAGAATTGAAGTTGTTGACCAAATAAGTTGAAAGGGATAATTTGCATTTGAAATTAAGGTCATTAAACCAATCATCTTCTCAAAGTATTCTATTTTTTCCGGTTGAGTGACTGATTTTACGCACTTGGGTTAAGCGTGCTCGCGTTAGTAAAAACAAAGTCTCATATAACACGTCCAGCAGATCAGTAGTACTCAAATTTTCGTAGCTATACTCCTTAGTGTACACACAGTTCCTTTCACAAGTGGGGAAAAAAAGACGAAAGAAATGAGGCATCGCAAAATAAAACATCATCATTGGAACTTTACAACTATGCAAGATATGTCATCCTTGCTCTTCCTGGAAAGAGCCTCTTCTATTAAGTGCTTTGCTGCTGATTTAGCATCCTTAATGTTCTTTATTGCCTCCACGGCTTCTTGGTTCGACATCACCTGCCATTCAACAACATCATGAACTGATAAAGAAACTTCAATCTTCCCATTTCTGCAGGTGTAGAAGGAAGCAGTAAAGCACTATATACATGGATGACACATGTTCTACAATAACTTTTGAGTGGACCGCTGGAAATAAGTAGCAACCAAGGTTGACAAATTACCTTCCATATTCCATCACTGGCTAGAATAAGGAACTCCACATCATCATCGATCATCTCTACGGTGATATCAGGTTCTGAGCTGAGGTGTAACTTCAAGCTCCTATCACCAAATGCCCTTGCCACAGCTAGCTGCCCATCGACTCGAGGAACATCCCCTGTGAGACTCAGATAAGTTAGAGGCCCCTTTATGAAATCAGGCGATCACATACATGATATGACATCTTCCTCAGGGGGGTCAAATGGTTCCACAAGATCCAAGAAAAAAGTAATGAAGGTGTTGATATGGATCAAGCCAGACAACTCATTTAAGCTATTCCCAGTCACTCAATCAGTAGGATAGATACAGGTGTTACATTTCCTAAACAAATTCATTTGAACTTCCTAATTGTTATGTTGTTATGCATAATTTGAGCATCTATGATGTTAGCTAGCTGCTACCTGGAAGGTTTGTAACAAAACCACCACGGCTCTCAATCAGCCTCTTTTCACTGCCAGGATCATGATCAACAGACAATTGTACTGCAGCACCATTCTTGTATATAACAGCTCGGGAATCTCCCACATTTGCCACAACCAGTTTCTGACCATTGATCAATATTGCGGTTACAGCCGTTGAGCCTCCTCTTCCAAGCTGCACGGATTGTTGTAATATTTCCTTGTCAGTCAAGTGATAAGCCCTTCTTATTGCTTCCTCTGTGTCTGTCCAGAAGTTCTCCTGCTCAATGGGTAAACAAGTATCATTCAAGGTATCTGATTAAAAGTTTAGTTTGAAAAGTGCAGGAAAATGTAACAAGATTGAAGTGAAAAAAGGATAACAAAACCAAATAAATGAAACACAACCTAAAACCAGATGTATGTACCGCTTTCAATATATTAGCAAACAAATGCTTCTGTAAGTAATTTGCAACATCATGGCCCAAATGGCCATCAAATATTGCAAACAATCCTAGTTCATTGTCATTCACTTGCTTGAATTCAGAGACAACATAATCTTCCATTGGATGACTCGATTTTCCCTTCACCCAATGAAAACCATGTGTAACATTCTTCGAAATTTTGCTTTTCCCTTTCCCGGCATCAGCAGTGGATGAACCAAAACCAGCCTTCACCTACAATGAATCGGATAAGTCTGAAGCCGATCAAGTATGAAAACTAAACATCAGCATACATCTAAAATAAAATATGATATAATCAGCACTGCTTATATGAAATGCTAATTAGTAATTATGATACAATCAGCACTGCCTATATGAAATGCTAATTTTTTTTTAACTCCAGGAATGAAGCCCACCAAGAAGAAATACCGGTTCTCTCTAAGTGAAGACATCAAATACAGGTCATGATAAAGAACTATCGATTCTCCTTACCTAATTTCTGCAAGTAGAGAATTTCTTATTTCCAAGATCACAAAAAAAAAAAAAAAAACATACGTAAGCTAAAATTTTTGTCATTTTCGACGAGGACATCTTCTAACCCGTTCTTATTTAGACATGAAAACCTTGAATTAATCATGAAGCAGGATCGTCATCACAAGGAAGCCAATAACAATAACGTTCCTGCACTAATTAAACGAATCAAGAAAGAAGCTCGAGTGTGCTCTAGCTCTACGGAAGCCATTGAACAAGGAGACATTAAACAACGAAAATACACAGTAGTAAGTGTGTGCTTCCAGAAAACTCCAGCTGCGGCAACTTCACAATTGACAACAAACCCAATCCCTTCAAAACATATAAAGATCGCCCAACAAAACACCTTACCCAACTTGTATCAATACTCCTATTGTTTAATCAAGTTACAGGAAAAAAGTTCCACTCAACAAGTAATTGAAGCTGTTCCACCTAAAAGGGGTACTTAATTTAAGTTGAGCAGAACTTTTACAGACCTTCATTTTGTGGAGAATTTCTCTGCCGGTTCCTGTCATGGCGAGGTTGCTGTGTGAGGAAGACCACAAACGAGTTGCAATTGCAAAAAGATCGGATCTATTAATGAGAAAACTGAGAACTTGAAGGAAGCGACGGAGAGTTGACTAACGGAGACATGAATGATGTAAAGTTGATATACAGACAATTTCGGCCCCGCGTTCCCCGAAAGCAACGCGCTCTTCCCGAAGACTTTTCTTGTGTTCCTTCTAATGGAGATAATGCTACGACTTTCCTCTGTTTAGCTGTTCATAGTCTGTTTGTTTTGACAGAACATTGAAGCTTGAAATTTTCCTTTTACTCTGAATTACTTCTTTTTTGGCACGCATTAGGAACACACTTGGGCAGGAAATGTACTAACAATTTAGCCAAAAAAGAGTACTGCCTATCTCGAAATCTTTCCAACAATATTCTAATTTTTGTTGTTCTAAATTTTTAAATATTTTCATATTTATTAAATTAATTTACCACATTATCTTTTAAACTATCATTTCAATATTATCGGCTTCCATTTCTCTAGCTCACATATAAAAAGGTAAAGGTATATGTGCAAATAACACATAAATCTATCATTTTATTACTGTTTTTTTTTTGTCTTAAACTGAAATGTTTCAACCATTTTCGAATGAAGGGAGATTTTTTTTTTTCCACCCAAATCCCTATTCTAGACAAGACGAAGATTATTCTTCTTTAGATGAGGTCCTGTGCCAAATATAAGCCTCTTCCAAAGCTAGTTGAGCTTATTTCATACATAAAGAATTTAATTCAAATTAGAATCTCTCACTTCAATGTGCTAGCCAATTTTACACAAAACCAATTTGAACAAAATTAATATAGTTTAATTTAAATTTTTATCTTTACTTGTTTTCTATATACTCCATCTGTTTCACAAATGATGATCTTTTTTATTTTTTTGACTAAAATTTGACTTAAATCTATTCATATTAACTTGTATTATAAAAAAATTTAAAAATTATATTTATAAACAAGAGCCTTTAAGATATCATTTTAATATAAAAATTTTATATTTCTACAAAAAATTTTAAAAGAGAGAAAACCATGAATTAAATGCTGTGAATAATAAATAGAAAAAGATTTACGAGGTGGATGAAGTATTTAGATAGCAAAAGGAACTTTTGTTCTTTTTCTTAATGTACACCGAATTAATTAATTACAAATTATAGTTCTGGAAAGAAATGAATGAATGGATAGTATGTGGAAAAGTTTTATAACAATGTCTGCAAAAGTACCATAGATTTACCCGACGACAGTATCTTTTGCTCCCATATTTACCCGAGTTGGATGTTGCATTACCATAAATTAGACCAAAGACGAGTGGCCTATTGAGTATGGATCACCAAAATGGGCCGAAAACATTATCTCTTCACATAAATGTCGATAGTTATCCGAAAACATTTTCTTGGTACAGGTTTTGTCCTTTTTTTTCTTGATAGGAAAGAAATGTAGGTTTCCCATGAAGCTGCTCAAGATTCCAATGATCTACAGCATTTACGCATAGGGAAATTATGCGGCGAACATGCTTGCTAAGCAAGAAACAACGCTGGAGGCCATAAGGACCACAATTTACTTGAGTTGTCCTGATTTTCGGTTGAACATTGCTTTTGATGATGCTAGACCTCGTTTTTATGCTCCTCCTGTGATAGAAACTTGGATAATGTTCCCTTGTACAGGATAATTGTCCAGCAACATTGTGATCGTTTCTTCACGAGTTTAGTTGTTATAATAAAGGGAGCCCTTTAATTTCCCAGTCATTTGCATAAGATTCATGATTTTATATATCTCAGAAAGTTCTCTTGAAGAAAAAAGAAGAAGAAGATTCATCTCGAGAAATATAAAAAATTTACTTCTTACACGTGAGTGCCCAGTAAAATATCATAACTAAACTAAGAGCTGACGAGTATAAAGGCAAATCCTTATTTATATATACATGTAATTGCTAATAATAATAATCCCTCCTATTTTATCAATATTTAATTATGCATATGCGTATATTAGATACTAATAATTATTTATAATGCTTTCTCGCGAATCTCTTCAGGTGTATATCATCCAAGCCTGCAAAAACCAAAGCAAACCCAATCAATTTCTTTCATCCGTATACTGTGCAAGATCGAGGGAAAAAGAAAACAAAGCAAATAATGAACAGAAAGGGAGATGTGGAGGAGGCTGACTTGGAGCAGTCCATGGAAGCAGAGATGGGGAAGCTGAGGCCGGTGTGGCACTTGTGGGGAAGTTGCTCAATCCAATAAGCGCTGTAGGGAGGGTCCAGCCCCGCAGACATGAACTCGATGCAACGGCAAATTCTCTCCGGTTGACGCCCCTCCCAGTGGGCGATGTTGTTCAGCGTGGCCACGCCATCGCAGCACTTCTGCCCCGGCCGGTCGGTTCGCAGGCCCCGGATGAAGTCTAGGCAGGGACCGAAATATGTGACCGCGTCGCCGCAAACGTATGGGAATTGAGCCGTCGCCGGCCCAGCGGCCGCCACCAGGAGAACCAGTACCGATGTGACTTCTGCAGCTAGGATGGCACTGCGACACATCTTGTTGGTCTTAACTTTATGAATATAATGCCGTCGTGACCTGTGACGGGAAATGAATTCATTGGCTACCTCTTCTTATAGCTGTAAGAGATATCGGTGGCAGCTTTGTTCTTGGTTCATTCTCATGTAGAATTTACGCTCCTGATCTTTGGTAATTTCTTAGCAGGACGAAAATCAAACTAACAAAATTTGGTTAATTAAATTATCTTAATTAAATTATTTTTTGAACTAGTTATTTGACACGTTCTTCATCCGTAAATGTAACATAAAGAATAGGATAAAATTTGTAAATAGTACCTAACTTCTTTAATTCATATTTTCTTATCATCTTTATCATATTAAATTAATATTTCCTTTTAGCTCTAAATTTTTTAAATATTTCATATTAATCCTCAATTTGATAAAATTTATTAACTCTGAGTAACTATTAATATCAGTTTTTTAAATTATTTAAATTGTCTGGCAATTCATCTCCAATAAATTTTGAACTAGGGAATTTTTTTTACAATTAATAAAAATTTATATTGTTATTTTTCATTTTTCGTTGGCTTTTTAATGTTTTTCATTAGATTTTTAATAGTCAGTAGCATATCCACTCTTAATTTGAAACTTCAGTGACATATCTGGTTCATTTTAAAACATTAGTAGGAGATTGGGTAAAAAAAACTATAATGACATATCCATTATTAATTTAAAACTTTAGTAGCATATCTGTTTTATTTTAAAACATTAGTGGAAGGTGGAAGGTTGAGTAAAAGAAAAATTATAATGGTATATTTTCTCTCCAACATAAAATTTTAGTGGCAAATTTGATATTTTTGACAAAAGAAAAGTATTACCTAGGATTAGGAAGTTCTAGCCTCTCGGTCTCCACTCCTGGCGGTTAAACGGTGCGCAGCATAGGTTCCATTTCCCGGTAAATTCCACCGACTTTGAACCGACGCCGTTCTGAAGTGCTCCGACCCTGAAAATAGCCGTTACAAAACCCAACTCAGACAAGAGCGTGAGAGCCCTGGCCGTTGGGAGTCCGGACCCAAATTCAAAAGTTTTGACCGTTGGAGATCCCCCCGCAAAACATTATACCCTTCTCTCCATCCTCTCTCTTTCACCGCCCGAAAGAATCACTCCTTTCCATCCAAAGACAACCTTGCCTTCGCGATCTAACGAATAAGTAAACAGAGAACAACAATGCCTTCGATTGCCGTCGCTGAAGAACCGGCGGGGACGATGATCGACGAGGCCTACGAGTTCTCGGCGCCTCACTTCTTCGATTTCGTCAAAGGCGAGACTGAAGAAGACACCCGCAAGGCCGAGCTATGGTTCGCCACCGCCTCGTCCTACGCCCCTTCTCGTGAGTTTCTCTTTCGAATTGCAATATCTCGTTCTTCCCCTCGTATCGCGGTCGCTTCCTTGTTTGTTCGGTTTTCTTTCTTATTTTTCTTTTCGTTCTTTTGTTTCACTGATTGGGACAGTTTCGTTCAACCAGGGATTTTTTAGTGTTTGATCTTTCTGCCGATTGATCCGAAGTCATGGTGTTTACTTGATCTTGAGATGTTATTAGGGATTAGTTCTGATTTTTCAGCGTTTCCATCAATCATGCAGCTTTTATGCCTCGAATCAAGGCTGACAGATCAGTCAAGGTTGAAAGTTTATGCAATTTTAGTGAAGTTGCGGATCAAATTCAGAAGGTTGGGATATATACTGTCTTTCATCCTTAAGTTTCAATCAACTAGAAACTAAAGAATTTGTCAGTGCCAGTTTATTCACTTCAAATTTATCCATCCAGGCTAGCAATTCATCCAATTCCACCAGTAGTTGTCCCACGGAGGGAAAGCCTCGTACTGAATGCGCGCATGACGAAACCAAGGAAGAAGTTGTCCCCGAAGAGATCACATCAAACAGCGATTTGGTAATTGATGACCTTGTCCTCATTCCCAGATTTATCAGTTTTCTACTGTTTTTAACTCAACAGTTTATTGTTTTAGAAGGCTGTTGAGAAAGAAGCCTTTGGTCAACAAGTGAAAGTAGATGCTTCATACATTGAGGATAATCGAAGGTATGGTTTCATCATCTTGTGAAAGCTAATGGGAACCTGCTAGCCTTTCGATATGCATATCTGTTCTTCTCTGACTAATTTCTATTGTATTGCATTCCAGTGGCTTGCTAGGAAACACTCCTTCTGTTGTGACTAGTGATGCTTGTACCCCTAATCCACATAACGGTTCTCAGGATAACAAAAAGATAGAAAAGAAAAAGCTAGAGACCGCTAGGAAGATTGCTAGTCTGATACGAAACCCATCAGCACTGAAGCCAAAGAACCAGTTGCAATCATCAAATGCCAAAAGCAGCACCAAACCAGCCAGTGCAAACAAGTTTGTTGAGTCATAGTTTATTTTAGCCATTCTCTATGATCATTGTGGCTGGCCTTATAAACTGTGGTTTTAACTGATTGTAGAGATACAACTGCAAAGAACGGCTCTGGAACCCCCAATTTGGGTCAGGAAAATCAAGCGATTAAGCGGCAGAAGCTGGAAGGAGGAAAGTCTAGACAGGTAATTCAACTGACCATTTGCGTCACCAGCTAATCTGTGAGTCGATTAACCAAAGCTGAGGTTACTTACACTTCCTTTGCTGCCATACTCGTCAAATCCTCAGATTTTGAACGTGAAACCCCATAATTTGCCACATAAGTCAAAATTGGGTATTAGCAATGACTACTCTACTACAACATCTAACAAGTTGGAGAGGAAGGTTGGTTCTCTAATTTGCGATCTATTAGTCAGATATTGTAATTGATTTTTGTTTGGAAGTTGTCTAAACAACCACATTCTGTTCCTTATGAAGGTCTATGCTCGGGAACCAGCAAAACCGGCCGCACCATTTATTTCAACAGCAGAACTCTTGAAGAAGTTCCAATCAAGTACAAGAGATTTGCCATTGCCTCAGGCGAAAAACTTTTCTTCACATGTAACGAACATAACTGCAACTTTGCAGCTTATATTGGACTAAATTTGTTTTTTCTAGTTCGGACTCTTCTCCTCATTGGGGAAATTCGTCTTATTCAGGATGCTGCTGCGACGGTAGTCCAGATGAAACCTAAGCTCAGACTGACAAGGCCTAAGGAGCCAGAGTTTGAAACAGCTCAGCGAGTCCGGTCAGTGAAAGTGAAGAGCACTGCTGAAATTGAGGAAGAAATGATGGCTAAAATTCCTAAGTTCAAAGCAAGACCAGTGAACAAGAAGGTCAGTGAAGGTTTGTTTTCTCTAATTTACAGAAGATACTGGTCTGTTATCTAAATTCTTCTTGCTTATTGTGCTAGATTCTGGAAGCTGCGACCCTGCCTGCTTTGCCAAGAAGTGCACCAAAACCAACAGAATTTCAGGTAAAATACTGCTAGAAACGTGATGATTTCAGCTAATCCACACAACTTAATAACCCAAGCTTTTCCTTCCCACAGGAATTTCATTTTCAGACAATGGCAAGATTCAATCATAATGCAGAAACATCTTCAGTAGCCTCTACCGAGGCATCTCATCATGTGAGCAACAAGTTCTTTGCCCTTGTATGTTAGCCCCTTTGCATTCTAGAGCAGGATAGACCCAATAATTCTTTCTTGTTCAATAACAGAATAAAGAGTGGAGACCTCATCTAACAGAACCTAAAACCCCTACACTTCATACATCACTGAGAGCCCGGACATCAAAGGTCAAAAGCTCGGTTGAACTTGAGCAGGAGGAACTTGAGAAGGCCCCTAAATTTAAGGCTAGACCTTTGAATAGAAAGGTAAATTATTCTTTTTAGTGGGTACATGTAATGCTCAACCTAAGTGTCACATCTTAACCTTTTCTTGGCACCCTAAATAGATATTTGAGAGCAAAGGGGAGCTGGGAATCTTCTGTAACACAAAGAAACACGTGACAGTTCCTCAAGAATTCCATTTCGCAACAAACGAGAGGATACCTTTGCCTTCCACTGTTGTTGACTTGTTTGACAAGGTAGGTTAGTTTACATACATGTGGGTTAAGGTGGCTTGGGCAAATGATAAAACTAAATCACTTGTTTACTTCTTACAGCTTTGTTTGAACTCAGAGCCTTGCCATGATCCAATTCCAAGGAACACCACGCCAAATCCATTCAATCTCAGAACTGAGGTACGTGTTCATTTCTTATCCATTGTCTGACAAACTAAAGAAAATTGCTTGGTGAAGTTCTCTGCCACGTTCAACTTCAGGAAAGAGGAGCTCAGAAAGAGCAGAGATTTATAACAGAAGTTATGCTGAAGCAATGGGAAGAGGAAAGAGTGAGAATCCCGAAGGCCAACCCCTACCCTTACACAACAGACTACCCTGTGGTACAGACTTTGAAGATTTCTCTAACTACAACCGCTTCTAATTCATATGTGTATATACAGACTACCCTTATACGTTTTTATCTCTTTTTCCCCCTTAATATACAGGTTCCTCCAAAACCAGAACCTAAGCATTGCACTAGACCAGAACCTTTCCAACTGGAAAGTCTGGTGAGACATGAGGAGGAGATGCGGAGGGAAATGGAAGAGCAGCTGAGGAAGGAGAAAGAAGAGGCCGAGATGAGGTTGTTTAAAGCACGACCAGTCCTTAAAGAGTAAGGAGCTAGTTGTTCATGTTCCTTGTTTTACAGATGAATGGACATTTCATGATTTGCTTGCCAACTCTTCGCTAGGGACCCTATGCCGCTTCCTGAGAAAGTGCGGAGACCCCTGACTCAAGTCCAGCAGTTTGACCTTCATGCGGAACATCGCGCTGTGGATAGAGCTGAATTTGATCACAAGGTTTTTGCTTCCCCCAGAAAATAGAATGCCTTGGAAAAAACCATTCAGACCCATTAAAAATTGCTGTTTCTTATACAGATTAAGGAGAAAGAAATGATGTACAAGAGATACAGAGAAGAGAGTGAAGCGGCTAGGATGGTAATAACTAGTGCTTTTCTCACATATTTTGGGTCCTTGATAGAGCTCTCGACCGCTCGCATGTGTTTTTTTTCTTGACTTCTTCTCCTTAAGACTGCCGTTCTTGGGTTTGGCAGATGGAGGAAGAGAAGGCCCTGAAGCAGTTGAGAAGGACAATGGTCCCGCATGCGAGGCCAGTACCTGACTTTGGTCGTCCTTTCTGCCCTCAGAAGTAAGAACAATAAATTCGCTGCCTAGCTGTTTAATTTTACTACCACTGAGCACTTTTCCTTCTCGTAATGTGAAATATGCAGATCCTCCAAGGAAACGACTAAACCAAGATCGCCCAACCTACGTATCCTACGAAGAAAGGAGCGAAGAAAGATACCCTCGTTTATTGCTACTTCAAGTTCAGCGACACTTTTGAGATGAAACTTGTTGGCTGTTGTTCTTGTTCAAGAACTCTTGAACCCAACCTGTAGGGCTGTATCAGCTTTGTCATACTCAGCATGCATAACAAATGTATTATTATTATAATTATTTTGTAAAGTAACTTTTTATAAAGTGACAACTTCTGTATCCATAAACTAATACAAAATTAATTCACATAATTCTGGGTGAAGAAACTTATTCTATCCGCACATAACGCCACCTTAATATTACATCTTCAAGAAGGGAGGATTTGCCCGAAAACAAACCCTTCTCATCCTCATTACCACTTCAGCCCTCGGAGAGCGAATACTTACAACTCTTTCATGGTTATCAGGTTAGGCACAAAATCTTCTAGCTGCTCTGTTTCTGCCTGTATGCGAGGATCTGCAAAAGTTAAAACAATGCTCAAAATTAGGCAGAGATTTTTTTTTTTTTTTAAAGAGAGAGACTTGATGGACGCAATTTATGCTTAGTAACTTTAAACCTCAATTGTATGGATCCTACTTACCAAGTGTTTGCTGGAAGTGCTCTTATCTTTAAGGCCAGCTAAAGTTTCTTGACTTTCCAAAATTCGTAGCTCATCCGCTGAATTTGATAAATTGAGGTTGTCTTTGTTACCCTCAGCATAGCTTTCCTCCTTTGCCAAAAAGATTTCAACTTCTTCAGCTTGCAGTGGCGTTTGAAGGGCTATATACTACAGATAAAGATGCCCAAAATTTATGCAGTCAACACAAAAGTTTCAGGAGTCGGGGAGAAATGAGGGTTCAACAACAGAAAGTTATGGAAAAGCAATATATTTCTAAAGCAGTCAGCTGACAAGCATATTTGGATGATTAACTGGGTTCGCCCAGGCTTTTGCAGTGATATCCCATATGAAATACACAAATGAGTTTATATTTTGCACTTTCAGAAAATCATCCTTGCTCTTCCCAGGGAAAGAGAAAAAAAACGAAGTTCTGGGGGAAGTAAAAGAAAATAGGAAGGTAGGTAAAGATGCTCACTTCACGAAGCTGTTTAACTGATAAACTAGGTCGACAACAAAGATATGGCTGCTGCAAACTGCGGGCACTTTGTTTATCCAGAGAAATAAGCTTGAGATGAATATCCAACTGCCAAAGAAAAGTACATTTTCACATTAGCACTGAACAACAGTATAAGAAAATATAATAGGCTGAATGCTATCACACCTCATCGTTATTTTCTTGTAAGCATCGAAGATACTCCGCTAGCCTATTTAATCGCATTCGTGAATTTTTACCATAACTGGAGTTTCCATGTCGCGTATGACTCCTAGCACCACCCCTACCCCAAGCAAGTATTTCAGGAGTGCATACAAGGCCAGGAGAGATTCCATGACTATCTCTAGACGCCTCTGTGTCATTTTCAACACATCCAACATCAGAGTTGATTGCTGATGAACAAGGCTGGGAGGACCGAACTCTCCGTCTTTTCCGTTGTCTCTGCCTCATTTCTGAGGAGGGTTCTTCAGATGAAGATGACCCTTTGCTCCCATTGTCATTATTTTCATCCTCATTGTCTTCTGAACCATGATGGTCGGCAACTCTTGTGTTGCGTCTTCTTCTTGAATGAGCACTTCGCTGGTTCCGTTGAGATCTTGTTGACACTCGCCTCTTAACCATCAATGCTTCCGATTGTCGTTGGAATATTTGTGCAATTGATGCTTGAATCTGTATGGGAAATCATAAAAAAGATATTGGCAACAAAAAAGGTTGTATATGAACATGGAGATATATAAACCATGATGATTTCTGTATGGGTATGTCCATTGCAAAGAAATAGCTAATATGAACCATCTACAAAAACAGGGCAAAACTTCAGCATAAACCTCTACTTAAAAAACTGAAATTTCAAATCTCAACCATGAGAACTCTTGTGTTTTCTGATATTCTTATAAGACATGAGAATGAACACATAAGGATAGCCATAAGGCAAATTCATGTGATTCCCTGTAAAAGTGATATTATATCATATCAGCTTATCACGAGAGAGTGCATCTTCAACTCAATTAACATGAGAACAAACAAGGAAGTACTACATATATGTAGAAAGCATGAAACATTACATCAGACCTGCTTGTTGCGAGTCCTCTCCTCTTCATGAAATGCTAACTCCTATATGAAAATAAACAGAAATAAAGGTTTTGGCTTTTTACCAGAGAGTGCGAATTGTTATAGTAGAAGCCATAAAATAAACAAACACCTATTGAAGCAGCTGAAGGAAACAATGAAGTCATACCTCCTCTTCGTACTTATCTATATCAGGATATAGAGCTGCAATCAGAGCATCATAGTTTGGATCATCTCTCAAAGAACGTCTACTTGCACAATGTGTACGACAAGCAGGGCACTCATTATTTCTGTATTTAATAGCATGAATCTG
This sequence comes from Aquilaria sinensis, assembly GCA_005392925.1. Lineage (NCBI taxonomy): Eukaryota > Viridiplantae > Streptophyta > Magnoliopsida > Malvales > Thymelaeaceae > Aquilaria > Aquilaria sinensis. The sequence goes on from SMDT01000838.1 coordinate 449,554, forward strand.
AATGTAAGAAGCTTCCTTTTACAAATTCACTAACAAAACCAAACTAACAAGAAAGGGAAAATAGAAAAACCACAAATAACAAAGATAAAGCACTACTATACTGAAATTTAGCATACCCCAGCCGCATTGATTTGTCAATGCATTCTCTGCAAAAGCGATGAAGGCATTCCATTACAGTACGTGTTTTCTTTATAATTCCTGTATGTGCAAAAGCATTGTTGCTATTCCTCTCAGAAGATCAAAGCTAAGCTCCAATGGCTCTTAAAGAAAGAACCCAAATCAACCAAATACTACAAGGAAGCATGAGACCCAAAAAAGTCCAGGTAATGGAGCTTCCATTAAGGCAATAATTTAGATCCAGCCAACTAACAACGGGTTCAACATAAAACATAATATCACACACACAAATGTTTAAAAAGATGACAAAGCCAATAAGCACAAATATTAACTTAAACAGTAGTTTATGGACAGAAAATCTATCAGATATCAGGAATAGCCCGACAGTACTTCAACAATTTCAGAAAGGCTACAGTTGAATCAGTCATGCACTCTGAATGCTGCCACAACTAGAAAACATCATCTGTTCCACCAGAGTTTGGGAATTGCAAGATTTCCCTGAATCCAAGGGAAGGCAAACTGACTCTTGTTTCCACCAATTCCTTTGATCTGTAATTATTATTGGTTTGTGCATGAATTTATTATTGTTTCCACCAATCCAAGTTCAATTTCACGGCTGGGTACTAAACTGTACAAATCGTCGATCAACCTAACTTCCAGTGATGCACACTCTTACATGCAGGGAGTTTACCCTTCACTGTAGAACTCAGCAGCAAAAGCAATTCAACCCTTCAGACTTGTTATTGAACTGTTTCTCTTCTTCATTTTGCTTGACTTCGAATATTCTAGCTCCCACTTTGAATTACTTGAGTGACAAGGCTAGGCACATAAACAAAGTATTGCAAGATTTGGTGGCACTTAAAGATCTATGGAATAAAGTACTTGCTGTATTTGTGGAAAATTAGGATCTTGAACTTATAAAAATAAAAAAATAAAAAAAGAGAGAAAAGGAAAAGAAAATGAAAGAAAGTTAGACCTGTCATGTAACAGTAAATCTGGAATTGAAGGAAGAACACGCTTTCCACGGTATATCATTAATAGCACCTGAGTAATCACTGATGTTTGCTTTGACTTTTTCTTCCCTGACGTCCAAAACCATGGGTTGAAGTGCATGGCACTGCCTTCTCTATTGTTTGACTTAGTTAACAATATTTACAATTTTTTTTTACAGGTATTACTTTTATGAGGAAGAATTGGATCAAAAGAAAACCTAAAATCCTCTAGAAGCCATAGTTCCAAGACTATCTTGGCTTCTGGCCTTTCTTTCTTTTTAATGCATGCTTATTTACCAAAAAAAAAAAAAAGTTCCAAGACTATAATCAACAACTGAAAAGTTGAAGTCATGGTATAACTCGTGGAACATACAGAACTCTCAAGTTCCACCTAAATGCAAACATGAAATTTCTGATAGCGCAAATAAATATAAATCAAGGTGAACATTACCTAAGCATATGGGACATTGCACTTCTTTGCGAATTTCTGGAAGTTCTACAGAGATAAATCTACAAACAGAACAGAGATTATATCACAAGGTGAATTACAAATGAGTCACAGTACCCAAACAAATGATGCATCAAAACAGGATATAGCATTCCAGGAAGAACAAAATTTTTTCTGTTAGTTAAAGAAAAGTCATAGATCAGCAAATCAGTTCTTTAACCAATGTTCTATAAAATAAGTAACTTATTAAACAAAATTCTAAATTTGCAGCAAAAACCCTTTTGGAAAAGAAACACCTGCATTCAACATTTCAGAAAAAAAAAAGACTATTAACACTTTGTGAATGACTAAGCATCAGATGATGTGAACATGACACTCACTCAATATAGTAAAGATTCAGATCTCCTTAACTTTCTCTGACAAACCATTCTGGTCAAGTTTCATTATGTGCAATGCAGAAGTTGAATCGGATTTCAGTAAATGCTCAACAAGCACAGTTTTATGGGTTGAAACCTTAAGTCTTCTATTCATTATTTTCCCTCCAGATGCTAAAACCTATGCTTGAGGTCAAGGATCTCAGGCATACGCAAGATGAAACTCTTAGCTATAATCTCTTTTCTGTGCTAGCACATAAAATTTGTTTATTGAAAGGCTGCATTTTTTATTCAAAATTTTCCTCTAAGAAAGGAAGAATACAGCATGCAGTCAGATAAATACAACTGAGTCCAACTGAGCCGAAAGAACAAGTATCCCAAATGAAAGCCTTTAGGAAACTGACATTGGGTTCACCTTGGTATGGCTAGAATAGAATCCTATGGACCAGAGTGAAATGGATTGTCAATCCACCACACTGCACATTCCGGAAGATCCTATCTGAAGTAAATGCTCTCATTTCACATCGGCCGAACACGTCTATGACCATGAAAAACATTTATATCAAAGACACACCCTTAGACTCTGAGCTCCTAAAGCACATGCATGTTTGGGTGTATTTGATGGATCTCGCTGAACACATTCCTCTAGCCAACAATGGGCATACAACAGTAGTTTACAGTAGGCAACACGTCCATGGCTATGTTAAGCGTTACTCAGCCACATTACACCAGTAGTTTACAGTAGGCATCAGCCCTGTAATAACTCAATATCAAAGACTCAAAGTCAACATCATTCACGAAAGCAGCCAAGGCAGGGGAGACATAGCATGTCCGTGAACAAGCGTAGGTAAACTCTTGAAGCCAATCAACTGAAGTCATCTTTCAACTCAAAGCTGAAGTTCATGCTTCTATTACGACTTACGAGCATGAACAGAACCGATCGTGACATGCAACAACACAAGAACCAAAAAACGATGAATCCTACTTTACGTAAAGACAATGTCATAGACGAAATAACACTAAATCCAGATATGTATGCTTCACATCTCATGAACGAATAAATCGCGAAAGTGGAAAGTCAACAAGCAGCGAAGTCGGAGCAACCTTCACACGCCATAGCAGAAAGCTGTTAATGCAAACGCAAAAGCAAGAAGAACACTCCTAGAAGTAGCGAAGGAACAAAACAAAACAGTAGTATAGAAAGAGAAAGTACTCTGGTTTCTCCTGCGAAGTAGAGGACTCGCTTTCATCAGAATCTGAGGAACAGAATCAAAACACCGAAATCAACTTCGCAACCATAAGAGCACACACTCACATTTCAAACCCAGAAGCGAAAGGCAGGTTACCTTTTCCTCCAGCATCATCATCATCATCATCATCATCATCATCATCTTCTTCTTCTTCTTCTTCTTCATCTTCCTCGTCATCTTCATCTGCATCTTCTACTTGTTCGTAATCGCCCTCCACTTGTTTTCCTGGTTCCAGCTCCATCTGTTTTTGCGGCTGCCCTTGGTCCTGTTCGTCCTCCGGCTGCTCAAGCTCTCGTTCGTCGCGTCGAGATTGCTTGGGTTGGCTGGGTCGGTGGTCAGGGAATTGGTGACGGTCGTGGAGATTATCTGGCATTGAGCGCCTCTGGGCAGGCATTTGATTAGATGGTCAAGCTATGGCAAATCTCGAACGGCTAAGGAGAGAGATTGAGGAGAGCTGCTTGTGCCTCTCCTTTTTCGTGCGTGTAGAAAAAGGAGGAAGAAGCAGGAAGGAACAGATGGGGGAGAGAATAGAGATTTCGGTTCGCTTTTTTTTTTTTTTTTTTAAGGGAAAAATTTCTCTCTCTCTCTCTCTCTCTCTTTTTATTTTTGGCTAACAGCGCCTACTGGCCATCAAACTCTAATGTATCTTACAATTTAGCCTTCACACTTTTCTAATGCACAGCTATCCATGCAACCTGTAAGATTGAGCTGTTGAGTTATTAAGTGATATGATTACTAAAAATTAACTTTACCATAAAAATATTACTTTAGAAAAAAAAATCTCATAGATGCAGCACTAAAAAATAGTGCTACAACTTTTTTTTTTAAATTGTAGAAAGGTCTACCTATATTCCATTTGAACGAGAAATAGAGGATTAGAATTAGACTTTGTTTATGAAGAGCTTTAAATTAATGTTGTTTTGGAGAATTTATTAATGGTGAGGATTAAAATGTTAAATTTTAATGTTTTTTTTCAAAGGAGTTAAAATTAAAAGCTGAAAAGTGATTTTGTATAATTTTTATAATCATTAATGCTTGAATAGCTTAAGTTGTACTCCCTCCGTCCCATAAATTTTGATACATTTGACTTTTTGTTGTATTTTGACTCAATTTTATTCATATTATTGTTTGTTAAAAAAAATCAAAAAAAATATATTTAGAAACTACATATCTTGAATTATCATTCATATACAAAGATTTTTTATTTATATATTAAAATGTTGAAAATAAAAAATCATAGATTAATTACCAAAAACAAATTGAGCAAAACTTTTGGGACGGAGGGAGTATAAGATAGGGTGTACTTTATGTATGCTTAAATGGCTTGTAAAATTGTCATTCAAATTTTACATGGAACTTGCAGTGGCAGCATTTTAGAATTGATAATGAGGACTTCTCCAAACACAACTGTTGCTACTTGAATATGTCTTGCAATTGGACAAATCAGCTTTTCAATAACATTTTGGGGGCCATACAATTTAGTACCGCAATGGCTGTTGTGCACAATAAAGAAAGCTTGATGGGAAGATACTAGATAGGAACAAAGAATAAGTTTCAGGGCTTCTGTTCAGAGACGTGAAAGTCTCATGGCTCCTTTGGCATGTTTTCCTTTTCCAACTATATTAATAAGACAAAATAAAAATGGGTGTTAGTAGGAGAGGCAAGGAGATCAGAATGCAGCTACCAAGGGAGCACATGTTGGCTCGACGATCGTCCTCCTGTCTTTCCTCTCTCCCTTCTTCTGTCGTCTCATGCCCTAGTGCATATATGTATGTGTTTATATTATACTATATTCTATCTTCGTTCTCTTCTTATTTTTAGTCATTTCAAAAGAATGAGACTCATTTTAATATATTTGATAACCAATTGAGATTGGTGACTCTCGGAGATGATGAACGACGAATGAAATCTATAACGAAATACAAGATTAAGGGCCTAAAGTAGTGTTTGTGGAAAATTCTCTATTACTTAAGTCAATTCAGGCTTGAGACGAAGTTTTTAAAAAATTTTAGAGAGTAATGCGAGTGTACTTATGGTTTTCCATGAGTTTCTCTTACTAAGATCGATGCTTGTTAGCCAAGGCAACAGTTTCCCTTTAATTCAAATTGTAACTTCGCAAGTAAGGGATTCTATTTTGGATTTGGCCTCAAACTTTTTAAATGCAATAGTAGGCTAATCTCCAGTAAACTTATGGGCTCAACTTTAATAGGCATGCATTATGGATCTAAGAATGGTCTGGTATCAATGGACCTCCTTTCTTTAATGAAATGAAGGAAAATGAGTATCCTACATTTTAAAATCTTGAACTAAAACAATATTTTACTTAGTGGTGGGCTCATTAAAAAGAAGTGGGGTTCTTGGACACCACTTTTTTTTTTTATAAAATATTGGTAAAAATCTTGTAAAATATTATTTGGACCTTACTTTCATTTTTTATTGAACGTCACTAACAATAAAATAATATAAAAGTTTTCCAAAAGTTGGAAAAATAAAATGATGGCCCTTTGATTTTTCATCATTCTCAAAAAATGATCAACAATAACTGATTTAAATTTATCTCTCTTTCCTCTCTTATCTTCTACAAGACTACAACGACCCTTTTCTAATGAGAGAAGAGATTTTTTAGTAAAAAACAATGTGGGTTCATTTTTTTAAGTTTTAACTCCACATAACTAATTTTTTTATCCCTGTCACTTTTGTCCTCTCTTGTCTTTCAACTCATATCAACAAAAATCATAAAATTGCTTATTTAGGTATTCTAGATAAGATGAAATTTGTAGACAAAAAACTTGATTGTGAAATTACCTTTCTAGATGAGGTTAGTTCAACACTTCTTTTAAATTATTGCATTTATGTAGTTGATTTCTTTTGAGATTAATTTTCTCTGGTATAATTCGTTTAGAGAAAATATATTTTATATAATTTAGTCTCTGCCCTGCTAAATCATCTAATAGGCTTATATCATTTATTTACTTTTGGGTTTGTGTGGGTTTGAATCGGGGCCTTCTTGTTTTGTTAATGTAGCAAAAGTTACTGTCTCTATTGCAAGTATGTGTTGAAGGTGAAGCAGTTTTTTTAGAGGGTGTCGATTTCAAGGCAATCAAGCTTGACATTGAGAGTGGCACCCACTTTTTTAACCTAACTCAACTTAATTTAGAATAATTTATTTTTATTTTTATATCTTTTTTATATATTAAAAAAGAAAAAATTGTAAAAAAGTAATAACATTATTTAAACATAGTTCCTAGTAGTAATGTATATATGTGGACCCCACATTGATGTAAGCCTGGATTGGTTTTGCCAATTTAAGGTGTGGGAACGTGGCCATTTGGGAACATTTAGGAGACTTCATTTCAGGAGAGAGGCTTTAAGATATTAGGCTGGTTACCAATTGAACTTTTTACATTCTTCACATTTGTTCTTCAACTTATGAGACAAAGGTTTTCTTCTTTGTTGGTCTTTGACAGCATCATGGGTTGCTTGTTATAATAGATTTCTTCATCCATTAATGTCAAAAAAGATTGGGATATTGAATTATTTTCCTTTGTAGTGGCTTTTCGTTTTCAATTTTATCCTATCAAGAATGGGTCATTGACCTCATCTACTAGTAATGGGGTTGCCTTCCCTTTCCAATTACTTTACTTTAACTAGTGTGCCCATGGAAGTTAGACACCAAGGGGGGGCGATCGCCAGGATTAAGGAGATTGAGGCCCTAAACTTTAAGGATGTGAAAAACCTAGGGAGTAATTTAAACCCCTAGACCTTCAACAACCTCCTGGAGGAAACTTCCATTCCCTATTACCTCCTCATTGGATGTGGTTAATTTGGGGATCAAAGGAAAAGTAAATGAACATGAGAAAGACCAGCTGGTTTTATATATTGATTAAGCCATAACCAAGCTTAGGTTCCCCCTTTACCCCATAATGTCCTAGCTAGGCAACCATTACGGGATTCCCCCTCCTAATTTGTTGAAATTTAGTTGTTTAATTCACAAAAGTGATTACTCAATTCTATAAACACACTAAGATATACTTATTTTACATCTATTTGGTGTGGTCACACCATATGTTGGTGTTGTCATATTAACTTATATTACTGTTTCTAACGTTAACTAGAGATAGTTAAGTGGTTAGAATGATGTGGCACATATGTGTGACACGTCATCACATTGGAACCAATAGGAAGTTGACATATGGCGATTGTGTGATGTGTATATGTACACCTTAACACATGGTATAACCACTCAATAACTACTTATATTATAAAAAGATATGACCTTTAGATGAAAGGATATGTCTATTCCAACATATGTGACCTATGGGAAGATAGTTATGCATCATAACTATCCTGGTTAGTGAAATAACATGACTTTTAGTGAATGGTCATATTTTAGGCGAATTTTGACAACCTTTAAAATGTGGTTATGATCTTGATTTAAGGAGACACAACTCTTAGAAGAGCTGTGACTCTATAACTAAACCAACACATCATTTATTAGGGTAATTATTGTCTTATTTTATGAGAAAAAATTATAGGTGGATAAATGCACCTTTTGGTGAAGTAATACAATATTTTATGAAGAGTTATGACTCTATTATGAATAGTTATGACCCTTCATAAGGGGCAATTCATTCCCTATAAATAAATGGCAATAGAATTGCGTAAAGAATGATTACAAATAAAACTTCTAGAGGTTTTACTTATTCTATTTCACCCTACACACTTCTCTATCATTAAAAAAGAGAATTCTGATCGAGTATTGGATGTAAACTAGCATAATTAGCCCCCACCTTTTTCCCACACATCAACGATTTCCTTTGTACTTGTCACATGGCAAGAGTCGGGTTCTTCCTTGAATCGCCTATCTTTTCTCTACTCCCCCACCTTGACAAAGCCAATTCCTACTTCTTCAATTTAAAACCCAACTTCTTCAAGCACAACTTGGCCTTTGCATTTGCCACCGCCCCTAAAAAATTGCAAGAAGTGCAAAGAAAAATTCTTCTTTATATCCTCAGACCACAGTTGAAACTTCCTTTGTCAGTGGACAGACAACCATGTTTATGAGAAGATTGCTGCCCCCTAAGCCCAAGTCTGAAGCTTTTGAGACCACTAAGAAGATTGGAGCATATCTTATTGGCCTTGGTAAACAAGATAGGATAAGGAGATTTTTTCCTTTCTCCCTGGCATTACCTAGATGAGGTCGCATTGGACATGTGCAAGGCCAGCCGCTTATGGCAAGGGAAGCTTAATTCTAATCTCTAACTTCCAATGATGCAAGGAGAATTGATAGATGCCCAAAAAGAGACATTATCGCGCAAGATGAGCTTAGTGTGCTGCTATATGTTGTCATTTCCATAAATCTCATCATATTGACCTTTGTGTTGTAGATTTTGTGAACAAATCCATAGAGGTCTTGAGAAGAGGCTCTTCAAGGAGCCAAAAAATTTTCGGAGGAGATGGAGAATGTGATGTCCAATATCTTTGATAATGACGAGACCACTGTACGTCACCAATCTACGTTGAATACCAATATTGATTTATCATAACTTGAATTTGCATAAATACTACTATATCAAGTTGCACTCTGGATCTAAGTGCTAGTTAATTGCTAGAGGAAGAGGTTTTTTTTTTTTTTTTAATTGGCAACAAGTGGATGAGTTCTGTATCAAATGTCCACGTTCATGATAGATCACAAATTCGAAGAAAATTAATTATTATGTACCCATAATCATATTACAAAAATTTTCAGAATTTAGAAAGAGAGTTCATGTATTCTGGAGAAACTCTCCCATACTTCCATTTATAAAATTGATAATGAGCCAAGACTTCATCTTAACTCCATAGAAAAAAAAAATAGTTTTGACTCAACTTTTTTCAGTACGCGGACTGGGAGGAGAATTTATTCTCTTCTGGAATTTGATGGTTTGAGCCGCGTATTTCTTTTCTCTGTTTGACTCGCTACTTCCACTTCAGCGAAAGAATACACGTAAATGTACTCTATAATTTGGTATCCAACTTCAGACATGTATTTATCATCTTTGAACAAGTAACATATATAATTTCACAATTTTAGCAACGATCAAAGTACAAAATTTTTTTGTTATTACATCCGAATAAGCACGGTCATTAAATCGTGAAATTTTGATTATATTGATTAGAATTATGTATTAAAAAAGTGAAACTTTATTTTATTTTTGGAGTAGTAAAACTGTGTCTATTCTAGTGAGTGAACTGCATCAAACCTACTATTTACTTTACTTTTGGTTGCAAATTGTTCCCAAACCTCCTATAAATTGTTTGATGGCCCCAAACCTCTATTTCACAATGCAAATTAGGCATCTAGTATAGTGCATATGCTCCTTCCATCTCATAATATATATACTCTTTTTAAATTTCTTTGCATATTAAAACGTATAGTCTTTTTGACAGATTTGAACATTTTTCAAATGTACCTTTTCCATATTTGTTACTCCCTCCATTCCATAATAGATAAAACGTTTTTCTGGGTACGGAGATTAAGGTGTTTGTGTGGTAAAAATTTAAATAATGAATAAAAAAATAAAAGATTTTTTCTTTTAGTTTTGTGTAGTGAGAGTTTAAATAGAGATTAAAAAAATATTCTTTATTGGGTTTTGTGTAGTGAGAGTTTAAATGAGGGTAGTAAGGTATATTAGAAGTTGAAAACTTTTTAAAATGAGAAATATTTCAGTTTTTTTTTACATCTAAAAAAAAGAATAGGTTTCATTCTTTTTGGGATGGAGGGAGTATTATATAAAATATGTAAATACTCATTGTTGTAATTACGTAATTTAACATAGGTAATCTTGAGGGAAAAAAACACGCCTAATATATTATTAGGGTAAAATCCACCGGAAGTACCCTAACTTTTTTTTTTTTTCTAATTGGATATCATACCTTCAAGTTGTCTTAGCGAGGTACCTTACTATTATCGCGTGTCCTATATAAGTACTTTCTATTAATTTCAAAGTTATATTTGACGAAAAATACTAACTTGGCAAAAAAAAATATTAAAATAAATCATAAAATAACACTTGTGGTTCTTTAATTTTTTCTTTCAATTCTAACCCCTAAACTTTTCCCATACACTCCCTCCACAGCCTCTCCATCTCCCTTATCTCCACCACCCCCTTGTCGTCCAACCCGTTTTTTGCCTAGAGTAGGATCTTCTCCTGGCCAAGTCGAGTTCATCACTGATTCTCGCCCTACTCTCATTGGCATCTCCTTCTTCATCTTCCCACTCTATTCATTTCTTGCTCTTTTTTCAATTCTCCTTCAATCATACGAGAATCGTGTGAGAAATTGATGCCAAATTATTGTTCTCTCTCCAATTCTCCGATTCTCCCATTCTTCTTCAATTCTCACTCTCTCTCCAAATCCTAGATATCGAATCGAATGAGGATGGGTTTCCGATGCCAATGTCAAGTTGTGCAAGGAGCAATGGGCGATGACGAGTGAGGATGGGTTCCCTAGGTCAAATCATGTAAAGGGTAAGGGGCAACGGTGAGCGAGTAGCGAGGAGTGGTAGCAAATGAATAGCAAGGAGTGAGCACTTGCATCAAGTGAGGAGTAAAGAGCGAGCAGTGGTGGTGAGCAAGTAACGAAGAGTAAGCACCGGCAGTGACCAAGAAGTGAGGAGCTAGCAGCACCGGCAACGATGATAAGCAAGGTGTGGTGGCAATCAAGCAGATGAACTAGAGATCAAGGGTTAGATTTAGAATGTTAGGGTTTGGAATTATTAATGGAAAAAAAAAAGTAAAGGACCACAAGTGTTATTTTATAATTTATTTTAATATTTTTTATGTCACATCAATATTTTCTATCAGATATAACTTTGAAATTAATGAAAAGTACTTAGATATGACACACAATAAAAGGTAAGATACATCGCTAGGATAACTTGAAGGTAAAGTACTCAATTAGGACAAAAAAAAATTTAAGATACCTCAGTAGATTTTACCCTCTATTATTATGTGACACAACATCCTTAAGGTTTATATGCAGATGAAAATAACAAAAAAAGGGACATATGCAATGGAAAGAGTATTATGCTATAAACCTAACACTGGTACTTTTATATACTATAGAGAACTCAATTATGTAGCACCTCTTTCTTTAATGAATTCTTCTCTTTAGGACTTCATTACATAGTATTATACTATGCACTTATGTCTAATTAGACATCCTAACCCACCCTTAATTTTCTATAAATAATCCACTTCTATAAAAAAAATTGATAAAATTGCCACTCACCAAAAAATTTGTCTCCTTCTTTAGAAATCATAACTCGACACCATTACCAGATTCCATTATTACTTGCATCTGCATAAGTATCAATGATAAAGATGTAAAGTATCTCAAGAAATTGTAAAAAGTGTGTGAAAAAGTATGTATAAGTGTCTGAAAATATATGTAAACTATTTGTTCAATAATTTACAAGCTATTTGTTCTCTACCAAAATAATATATAAATATGTATAAGTGTCCAAATAAATATATTATAGTGTCGACAGAAGTATGTAAAAGTGTCTGAGTAATATAAAAATAACTTATTATATTAAAAAAATGAAAGTGTTTGAATCAATAAGCAAAAGTGTCTGACTAATTATGTAAAAAATGTGTAATGAAAAATAAAAAAATGACTATAACAATAAGTAGAAATTTATTATCTTTAAAATTAAAAGTGTCTGAAAGAATAAGTTAAATAGTCTAAATAAATACACTAAAATGCCTGAATAAATGTATAAAAATATGTAGCAAATGTATAAAATATCTGAACAAAAATGTTTGAGCCCCACTCATCTCTTCTTCGCCCTGTATTCCTCTGCCTCACCAAGATCTTCGGTCAAGGAGAGACACTGGAGCGTGAAAGATCCGAGCGGTGTGATAAGGTCCTTGGCAACATGTCTGAGCGTCGAGGAGGTGGCTGTTGGGCAAATTGGGCAAATTGGAAGTTCTCGGCAAGAAACTAGAGCATTGAAGAGGCTGGGAGTTTGGGAAGTCAAGCCAAGAATTCGAGTGATGGTGAGAGATTGAAGCGTCTGTGAGGAGATCAAATGTCGATTGGAGATTGGAGTGGCGATTCGATTAGGCAACGCGATTTGATCAGGCAACACGATTCGATCAACAGGTAGCAACGATCGCAACTAAGAGGGTGATTAGCAAGTGGTGATGAGAAGGAGAGCTCCCGAATCCATCGCATCCTTACTCACTCCAGCAGTCGTGAACTCAATCTAGAAGGAAAAGCGTGGCGATCGGCGGTAAGAATATAAACCAGTTGAGAAAAGCAGTGGCAATCGGCAGCAAGAAGAGTTGAGGTGAGAAGAGTGGCAGTGATGAGAGGGAGAAAGAGGATTAAGAATAGAAATTTGGAGAGGTAAGATTGTAAATTAATTCTTATTTCTAATTAGACATATGTCCATGATATTTATAGTAATTACGTAGATGTATTCCTCAAAAAAGGGGAAAAAACAATTCTGTAGTGTAACATTAAAAAACTAATGACATGAAAATAAGGTACCATGAATTGTATTTACAAGTGCCACTGGTAAAACGACCGACGCGTAAAAATATAAGCAATGGGACACCAAAAACAAGCATAAATTAAACTACTTTCATCGAACGTACCAAAGTTGGAAAAAGTAACTCACACTAAAACTTGGAAGACAGTTCAAAAGGGAAGACCTGGTAGGAAGCGGCGAATTTGGGTTGCTTAGACAATTCATAGAAGTTGTTTTGTATCTTCTGTCACTTGATTCAAAAGTGGTACAGGAAGAATAACAAAGTTGTGGTGCTTGTACTTTGTCCTTGATGTTCATTTGTTTTAAGAAAGTCATTGGATGCATGTGAGCAAAAATGGAAGCCACATAATACTAGTATTTGATTTTGTGAGCTTTTACAAGCCTAGACTTGTGAGGACCTGCCCAGTCCAGCTACCATATTTCTGCAACAGGAACATATCGGTATTTTAAGAAAACAAACACAAGGCAAACGAAACAAAGTGAATTTGAGCTAAAAGCCCAACAACTAGTAGTATTTTAGATCCCATTCCTTGATGGGCAAGCACATTTTATTTGCAAAATTTTCATAGCTTGCTTGATTAGAAAGGTTCAAAGATGCATTTGAAATGAACCACTTCAGTTCACATTTCTTAATCCAGTTGATCATATACTACAGAACTAGGAAAAAGCAAATGAACATCTGGGCAGATAGCAGCAGCACCATAGCCAACTTGCTAGTATAAGAGTGGAGGCATAAACATACCACATATTAACATAATTATGAACAATTAGGAACAGGGACTAACTAATGGCTGTGATTAGTTCATTACAGCCCTAGGAGTGACAGAAGAGAGAGAGCATGCCTCAGCTGATCTGGAAATGCTTGTACCTGGCAGTTTCTTGGACGCTTAGCTTGATCCTTCCCCTATCATCTACCGAACCACACATCATATCCCTAACCTCACTGCCTGTTCCTTTGCGGCTCGAACCCTCTCCCAGCTGAGGCTCAGCCAAGCTCTTCCTTCGACGTTCATTGTGTCCAGCCAGACGCCTGCGACAACTTCTCTTGGCGTCATCAAATTCTCCCAGTTCATGGAATCTGCATTGGATCATTGATCCCAACAAGAGCAATCTTCGTTAGGGTAAGCAATTCAAGGCTCTCCAATAATAGAAAATGGGATGTGTGTGTGTGTGTGTGTGTGTGTGGTGTTCACTAGGACAAATGTGATTAACAGAACAGAAATAGATAAGCTTTGCTCATTTCAGTTACCAAAAAATATTAGAAAATAAGAAAGAAAGTGGAAGGATAACAAGCAAAATAGCATGGTTATGACAAAGTAATGACACTGTTTTTGTGCACTTCTAGGTCAGACATGTGACAGAAGGAAGAACAACTTCGAAGAAAGCTGCCATGACCATGAGCCAGAGGCAGATGAATGTAGCTGTATTATCCAGAGAAGAGGGCTCCAACAAACGCAGAAACTTCCAATAAGAATTGAAAATAACAAATGACCAAATCAGAGACGATGGAAGAGTCGTTTCAGAAGTAACAAGAACTGAAAGACAGGTTGAGATGGTTACAGACTAAATAAATGGACATTGACTGGAAGGAGGCACGAAAAGCGAATTATATAAACTGGTACCTGCAGTGTTCTCTGAACATGTGTCCAGATGTTATTAGCCCAAATATAAAATAACTCAACCCACAACAATAGTAATAGAATAAATTTTATATTCTTCCAGAATCAAAAACAGAAGTCAGAAACAGACACCAGTTTACCGTTGACTTAAGAACTATGCAGATTTGTTCAACTGCTGTATCCTTTTTCCCTCTACCAAAACCCTCTTTGAGCTCTAAACAGCAGATCGAAAGGGTCAAGATTTATCCTTAGTCAACAACTAAACCGCTTTAGTTAACAAAACTGTTTCCAAAATTCCAACTTTCGGGTTCAGGCCATCAATCTGTCATCAAGATCAATTATTTGAAACACAAACAAATTTCCAACTTCTTTTTTGTTTGAACTTCAGAAAATCTCTCTAAGAACCAGCAAGATTTCTGATTTGTGGGTTTTGTTGGTTAATATAACGGCAAATATAAAGAGTTTCAACTTGAAAAATCCTTCAAATTTTGGGATTCTAATCAGTAAGTTTCTGAAAGAAAAACTAGAAATAACAAGAGTTAACGAAGATCAAGGCCCCAAAACCTGCTGCATTGTTGGCAGAAACGCTGTCGTATTCCAGCAACGAGCACAACCTGAGCCTTGGCATGATGCTCACACACCTTATGCCTCCGGTGGTACTGCTTGGAGTCGCTCAGATCAGCAGCACACTTCTCCACCTGACAGCCCTTGGCAGCAGCGCCGCCTCCCCACGGTCCCTTCTTGGCCAACCCGGCGGACGACACTTTCTTCTTCTTGACACCGCCGTCATCTTCCTCCGCCGCACACCCACCTGCTAAATGGTCTAGCTCATCATCATCAGACTCGAAATCCGCCTCCCTCTTCGCCATTTTCCCCATCTTGAGCTTCCCCTTGGGATCCATGAATTTGGAAGGACAGGAGGTAGAAAAAGAAGCGAGCAAAAGGAGAGCGAGTGTGCGAGAAATTACACGAGTGTGGCGGAAAAGGAGAAAGCGAGGGAGATGATAGAGATGAGATGAGAAGAAAAGGGGAAGGAAGTGAGGACCACACATGCTCCAATTTTTCTCTAGGGGACTAGTTTGTTTGGTTCTGTGCAGGGGAGGTTGCTTGTTTTATTTATCTTGAGCCATCTCTTAAGAAAACAAAAAACCAACAACAACAAAAGGAGAACAGAAAGAAACTGTGTCTTGTCTTTTTCTTTTTGTCGAGCTTGGGCCCTCGGAGATATATCGACTGGTCATTCGCGTGAGTGGTGGCCCCCTCCCATAGCCCATGTTGTACATTTGTACTTACTCGTGTTTATGGATGTTCATCTGAATCGTATAACCCGTAAATCCGGCTGATCCAAACCGAAACTAACCGTAAGGGATGAGGGTTCTATGAGGGTTAGGGTCGGGTTTGGTAGTAAAAACATAAACCCGGTGAGTTATGCGGTGTGGGTCGGGTTTTAAAATTGAAACCCGTAAAACCCACCCTGACCGCTTAATTGGCAAATAGCACTACTTAATACTCACCATCTCACGCCCAGTCAGGCAGTTACCCAAATCCCAAATCGGCACAAAATCGAAAATCCCTAACTGTTCTCTAGTCTCTGCATCTACTGCTCCAGTCCTCGTGACCTCGTCTGAGTCTGACCTTCTGCTGCTCGTCCGGCTGCCGAAGTGAATCCGACCTCCGACGTCTACTGTTCTGCATCGCTCCAACTATGCTGCTTCTGCCTTCTATTACTTCTGCTTCTGCTATTTTTACTCAACTGCTTCTGCTGTTGACGTGAATCTGGTGGCCTCTTCCTCCATCGCTCCGGCTATGCTGCTCTGCTGCTGTCTGCTGACGTGAATCCCGACAACGACGACCAGCAATTTGACGTGAATCCTAACGTCATCCCTGTCAACAATCAACAGTCCCGGCGAATGCTGCCTCGCTCTACTGCTGAAGTGAATCCGATGGCCTTTTTCCTTCATTGCTCCGGCTATGCTGCTTTTGGTGCTTCTGCTTCTACTGTTTCTACTCTGCTGCTTCTGCTACTGACGTGAATCCCGCCCCGGCGTCGTCCCTGTCAACAATCTGGTGGCCTTCTTCCTCTCGGTGAGTTCAATAATCAATATCTCCTTTTCTGCTCTACCAGTCTACCTTACTTATTTCTGCCTTCTTTTTGTATATTTAGAAAAACTTATAGAATGACAAGATGATTATCACTAAAATTATATGTAGCTTCCTTGCCAATCCCGAGTTTGAAAAGGAAAAGAAAAATTGATATATGACTTGAGATATGTCATTTTGGATAAAAATTATTGTCTTACTGGTGAATGTAAAAAACCGTTTATACCGAACCGACCTTAACCGGTTATCATGAGGGTCGGTTTTTTATATAATTTTGAAGTATACAGGTAGGGTTGGGTAGTGAAATGTAAAATCCGGTCAATGATGCAGGTAGGGTCGGGTTGAGCACAAACTCGGTCCTACCCGCCCCGCGAACACCCCTACTCGTGTTGGGTGGAAATGTTTTCTTCTAGCTTCAGACCAATTACTTGAGGCTTTGTTATTTGAGAAAAGTACAATTTACCCTAATATTTGCCCAAAATCACATTTTATTCTATTTATTTCATAAATTTCTTAAAAGTCTTATATAGTTTAAAGAGCCATACAGTACTCATACACTACTCTTGCTATTTATTTTAGAGATTAAAATAAATGGCTTAATTACACTTTAAGATTACAACTTTTAATTCTTATTTAAACTTTCTCCCATATACATAAACTATTTTATTTCTTGTATTTTTCCAATTATATATATATATATTGTTCATTTCAACTTAACATCTCCCAATTTTTTTTTCTTATGATTCAGTTTTTACAAGAAAATTACTAAATCCCCTTGAGGTTTAGTAAAATCTATATTTGTGTTCTCTCTGTTTCAAATATCTACAAATACCCCATAAAAACTTAACTCCGTTAAGGACTGTTATGAAAAAAAAAAAAGAGAAAATACCTAATTTTGCCATCCTAGCTTTCTTCACTAAAAATTTTACCCCACCAACTTCTACATCTAATGATCTAGACCCCATTTCCCTCCATCCCTCCGCCTCCACTTCCGCCCCCACCTCTATCTCTACCCCAGCCTCCACCGAGACCCCGGCCCCACCGCCATCCACTGCCTCATAGACCACGAACACCCAGAATCAACACCATCATGGCCATGGCCTCCACTGAGACCCCACCACCTTCCGCACCGCGGCCCTCGGTTCGCTCGTCTGGTCGTCGAGCTTTAACCATGGTCGCTATTCCCTTCTTCCTTGTCTTCTCCCTCCTTCTCATCTTTTCCAAAAATGAAATCCGAAAATCAAATCTAAAAATGAAATTTAAAACAAATCCGAAACAAAATCTGAAAATGAAATCCGAAACAGCCAATCCGAAAACAACCAGAATCAATCATTCGAAAATGAAAGAATGGTTATACTCATTGAAAAAGAGGCGAATCTCAAACATTCAAATCTTAAAACAGATTTGATCTCAAAATGAACTAGAACATTTGGATCTCAAATCGAATTCCCTGGGTGAATCTTCTTAGCATCTGCAATACGCTCCGATCTGCTTCTGCTGGAAATAGAGGATTTGGAGAATAGGGGACGTCAGCACCATTTTCTCATCGCCCATCGCCACCGCTCATCGACTACTTCTGCATTCGTAGGATCCTGTGCCCTCTTCTGAGCGCGTTCGTCGGTGAGATTCCCGGGGCCGACAAGGTGTGGCTGTTGTTGGCGGCGAGTCACTTGGGATGGTTGGTCTTGATGGGAGGGATGGCGAAGGATTTGGAGGAGAGGGGAGGTTGACCGGGTTTGGAGTTTTTGGTTTTGGGATTTTTATAGAGAAGGGTTTAGGGAGATGGGGAGGGAGGGAAGGAGATAAGGTGCAAAGTTTGGGGCCAAAGTTATTGAGCGAAGAAGGATAGAAGTTTAAAAACCATTTTTCACTTTTTTCCTCTTAACGGTCACTAACGGAGTTAGCTTTGGAGAGATAAGTTTTGGTATTTGAAATAGGGAGGACACAAGTATAGGTTTCACTAAACCTCAGGGGGGTCTAGGTAATTTTCCCAGTTTTTATTTACTTTTAATTATCTATGCATATTTTTTATCTTTATATTTTTAATTTTTTTAAATACCTCTTATTTAAAATATCATTTTTTATTTTAAAAATTGATTGAATTTATATTTTTATTTAGAAGTTGTACAAGTGTCCTCCTCATTTTTTTTCTTCAAAACTTATGATAATAACTATTTGATCTAAAATCAAAGAACCGATAAGTCTTATATATCACTTTTATTTCAATTAATTCATCATTGGGAGCCATTTTGTCGTAATTTTTGTTTTAAATACATATTCACTAATTAACTTGTAAGAAGGCCTTATTCAACAAAATGCTTATTGATTCTTTGTTAGTTTCTTAGGTGGTTAAAAAATTTCTTATAATAATTCTTTGACTTCATTTTTTACACCGGGTTAATTGAGACCACTAAGAAATACTCTTTTTCGAGTTATAATTTATTAACTTATCACATTTATATTCGTTTAGAAAGCTATCTCTATCATTATTCTTGCCAAAATGATGGTACTATTCAATAAATAACACTATTCTTTGTTATATTTTGCCTTCTAGTTGTCAACATTGTTTTAAGGACTAGTGCATTTTTTATTTAAGGAAATCAAGAAGTATTTTTCTAAATGAGAGTTTCTTAAAAAATAATTAATCAATCAATAACTATATAAAACTAAAACTACATCAAAATGACCAAATGTTCCATTAACTTGAACAAAATGCATTTTAAAAGTTCCCATATTATTATAAAAATGAGAATTATCATTTATTTGATTTTTAATAGTTATCACAAAAAAAATTGAAAAAAAAAGGGCCAATTATTAAAGAAAAAATATGAAATTCTTAGTTAGAGGTGATTAAAAAATTGAAAATTAAAAAAATAAAAAATGCGTACAAACAATGAAAAGTAAATAAAAATGAATCATAAGAAAAAAAACAATTCAAAATGGTAAGTTAAAAGGAAAAATATATAAAAAAAATATATTATGTCATTTTAAAAATACAAGTATTGAAACAATCTATATATTAAAGATAAAAATTAAAAAAGGACTAAAAGTTAGTGTTTTAAAGTGTAATTAATCCATTGAATTTAACCTCCAAAATAAGCAGGGGTTAAGTGTATATTTCCTAAAACCTCAAGGGCTTTTAAGAGATTTTTGAAATATGAGAAACAAAGTATAATTTCAGGTAAATGTGAAGGGAAAAAATTTTAGTTCTCTCTTTTTTAAAGTCGGAGAGAAAACAGAAGAAAAAAAAACTAGTACTACTTGTTTTTTGGTGGATAAATGAAAAAAACATGCCCTGACTCACGAAAAAGAGATAGCCAAACAGGTCTCATGATTCTTGAGAGTAATAAGAATATATTCCATGTTTTTTAGCTTTGCTATTTGCAATAGTAAGGCAATTTTCATGTGTCTCTATTTTTTTCACCCAGATTCATAGCTATTAGCTCGAGTTCAAATAGATGTGAAAAAGTATCTACTTATCATAAAAGAGACTAATATTAGGCTTACAAAATATTTTACAAAATAAATTAACTATACGACACCAAACATTGTTGGACAATTTAAATTTAAATAAGTCATCTCCGCCGTCTTTTGTGCATCATCTTCCTTCTTTTTTTTTTTTTGTGTTTCCAGTCGGGTTTAAATTCCAATTCAAGTCTCATTAGTTAATTTATTATCTTTTTCCATCGAATCAACCACTTTCATCTTTTTTTCCCATAATTTCTTCTTTCTTATTTTTTTCACAAAAACTTGTTTATCACCACTAACAAAAGCATCATATGCTTCTTGCATCATATGCTTCTTCTGGTGCTATATGGCAGATGGATCGATGTGATTTGTTTTCAGTATTAGTGGGCTAGACATAAGTAGGAGGGAGAAAAACGGCAAATATCAATGTTAAGGCATTTTCAAAGAATGCATCAAATGATGGTGTCAAAATTTTTTATTTTCATTATATTACATTCTATGTTGGTTGATTAGTGTTTTATTTTGTCGAATAAGTCTATTGTTCATTTTAACTATTTGATAATTTTTTGTTCAAGTTTTATTCTAATTATTTGTGAGTTATCTATTCTAGATTTATTTTGATTTACATGAAAGATTTTGTTCAATCTAATTTTTTCCATCTTATTTAGTGTTACAAAAATGAGTAGCTTTTTAATGGTAAGTTTTATGGTACTATTCTTTAGAATCTTATGTTGTTATTAGTTGTAAAATATCGTTTGACTCACTTTTGAAAGAATCAAGCATCTTTTGTAATAATAATAAAAATAAATAAATGAGTTATATACTGAATCCGTCATAAATTCTTCGTAATATTTGAGTTTGACAAGTAAAATAAGAAAAATAAAAAAAATTGTATGTTATTTTTTTTATCTTTTCCTTTTTTAAGTAAATAAAAAAGTGAAAAATTGAGCATTGAAATAATAGTTTGAATGATAATATAATAAAATAAATTAAAAATATGAAAATTATAAAGATTTGAGACGCTGAACTAGTAAATCACAAAAAAAAAATTGGAATGGCAAGAGCAATTCTGCTTTAGTCATTGTTTGATAGATTGTTTTACAGAATCATTTTAACAAAACTCTTTGTAGGTTAGTATGACAAAGAAATACTATCGTTAATGGATAGGTCTAACTACAAAATTAGCCCCCAAACTTAAACAATTCGAGCGAGTTGATCTAGAACTCAACACTCACTTAAACTGAACAGATTCGGCCGCTGGCCACTTCTGCTAGTCGGGACAAGCGAAATGGCTGTGGCTCTGATCTTGCTGGGAGCCGGGTCGATTTGGGGATCCACCTATCTCCGATTCGCCGGCGCCATCATATTGTCTCTAATTTGGTGAGTTGCTGCACTATCTCCTGTCTCCGATTCGCCCCTTTATTTCTCTGTCTCCGATTTCGTTCACCCCTTTTACCTCAGCTAACAAGGTAGCGCATGACGACATCGTTCTCGGATCTCAGTTCTCATGAATGGAATTTGACGGCGGATACAATCGAGGCAGGCCCGAGGCTGCTATTCCACAAATGCTTAAGGCTATTTCACAAATGCTTAGTCTTGGTCCTAGCCCGGCTATTTACCATGATCGAATGTTTAATTCTCTGCCCTTGTTCCACCAGAAACCGAGAACTCCAAAGCTATATGAAACAACACCTGAAACTTTTCTCTGCTGCCTTGAAAACTGAATAAATTTTAGCCTTTGAGCAACACATTTCCTCTAATTGGACACCTACATATCAAGTCACATTTTGCCAACATATGTGACCGTCCTAAAATTCAAAACCTGCATAAGAGTCAGGAGGACAACCGGGGAGAATAGCAATTGTCATTGTCACAGATACCCTTTGAACAGAAGCGAAAGGAAGGTCGGCCAGGAAGCGAGTAAACAAAGCCAGGAAACACCAAAAAAAAAAAAGTACAGCTCTGAAACAGATAGAGATCTCACCGTTTGCGTTCAGCAACTAAAGCCATCATTGTTGGATAGCTCTCAGTTCAGATCCTTCATCGTCTCGTCCTCTAGGATTCCAGGGGTTAGGATTCAGTAGTTCGACGAATCAGGTTGGTTGAGAAGCATCTGATTTCTCTTGACACTGGAACTGGCCTTTACATCTCTGCCACTTGCGACATCGATTGCTTGGCTGGGTTTTGGCCATCAGTGATTCAGAGTCGATCGAGAAAATGATCTATTTGGCATGGAACATCAAATGCAAATTTTGTGGATGATGGTTAAAAACGGATGCTGACTTCAACAGATTGATATTGGATATACAGACCGGACCCTCGCACGGCAGCTCTTCCCAAGTGCCTATTTGAGAAGCCGAATGACAAACACCTTCCAGAAGTATCAAAACAAAGCCGAACGAGAAAAAATGCTGCCATTTTAGGCACTGTTCATCTACAATGACCCAAGTCGGCAATTAATATACACTTATAATAAGAGGATTGAGGAGAGATGTGTCTGACAGCTGATCGGATCACCTTCTTTCACAAGAGGAATGAGCTGGACAAGGCTAATGAGGTGATAAATCGTGTTGGTAGTGGCTGCTGTGGACGAATCAATACTACTACGACCACAACAATAATAACAACAAAAACAATAATAATAATAATAATAATAAAAGCTCCAATGGGTAAATGACAAGATTTTGTGGCACTGCAAATTTTTTAACAAAGACGAAAAAAGTCAAAACATTTCTTGGACGAACAGAATCACATTAAGCTTGTTGGCATTCCACTGGGTTTGGTCAGTTAATTGGCAGACACGACTACACCCTCGTCATTGCATTAGGAAGGACATCTAATACTGAACTTTGCACTATGTTTTTTTTTTTACCCATAAATTTATAGTTTTAACTAATTATATCGTCATAAGATACCGTCTTTTGTCCAAAAAAACACATCTAGATCTATTACCTGGATCTCTCGCAGCAACACATTGGAATTCGGACGCAGGTAAAACAAGCCCCACTCGTAACACAGCAATAAGGAACTAAGGTAGTTAATCTACCAACCCATTAAAAAAATAAAAAAACAAAGAAAAGAGAGGCTGTAAATCTGTTTATCGGATAATTGAAGATCTTCATACTCTGGCAAATCCAGCCATAATGATATAGAGCTACCTATCAGAAGGTATATTCGTTATCATATAATCTGGCATTTAACAGTAAGAATATGACTGAAGTTCATGTTTAGCATCAAAACTTAATGCATGTACCTGGTCATGGCTGTCCTATCAACCATCAAAGTACAACTTTCAAGTAGAACATGCTCCAAATTCCCACAGCCACAAGTCTCTCAACGATGGAAGTAGTTAGAAAACAAAATCCCATGCATTAGGAGCACAAGAGGGTTTTGGACCCCAGGCTCTTAAGTCTTAACCATCAAATAGGTAGGCAAGTTAATAATCTCCTACCTATGTCAAAATCCATAAAGGCTTCCATCTTTGTCAACATCCAAGGAGGCTTCCATTTCAGAAATTTCCTTTCCCAGCACATCTATAGAGGCTTCTAAGTCTCTGACTTCACTGCCTATCTTCTCTATTGCAGCTACACTTTTCTGTTTCTCCCACTGAAGCTTCTGTTTTTCAGCATTTTTTGCATGCAAAGTGGAGAGCATTTGAGCAATTCTTACAGCAGGCTCTAGCCAAGAAAGTTCAAACTGGAACATTTGTGTCAGGTCCTTATACACATCTTGAACGTACTTACTCATCTCAGGGGTGATAGAGCAGCCGCTTTGAGTAGTCAGAATGTCAAGAATTGAGCCAAGAAGATCTAAACCAAAACTCAACAAAACTGTGCTATGAGAACTAAAGCTGGACATAAAATTGCCATGTTTTTTCCAGGCTGAATTCAGTAGATGTACATATGCTGTGTTAACAGGAGTGCCTCGAAAGTCACCATCTCGAGCACAGAGCAGAACAGTTTGGGGGGCTTGTGCCACGTTTGCAACAAATGCTGGCCTTACGCCTTGCCCACCTGATGAATCAGTACCAAACTGATTTAATTCCAAAACAGCACCACCAACATCCAGGTATGGGCATTCTGGTTCTGTAATCAAGCCCAGCTGTTTGATACCTGAGCCATCTTCATTTGACGAAAGATCACAATTACATGATACTTTAGGAGCTTAAAAAGACAGTTGTCAGTTGTTGGAAGGACACAAATAAAACTGCATACATATTTCTTTGGTACATGGAAGGGAGGCCCAGGGGGGATGGGAGATTGATCTTAGAACTCCTATTAAAAAACGCATTTTCATTCTTATGGATCTTAAAAATACAGAAAAATTACAGGAGCGCAGTGCCTGGTGTAGAAGCAATTTTATAGGCATAAAGAAAACAGACTTGTGTTGGAGGAAGTAAGAGAAATGAACGAAGAAACATTAGTCGCTTATTATCACAGTCTCATGATTGCTTATCAACAATATCACTAAACTAGAAAATCTCTTACAGATAGATGAAATAGTCTGAGGACTGCTACTACATCCGACATGACATTTACAGGTAAAAGAGGAATTTACCTGGATGTTCCACAGCAAGAGGAAGCTCTTCATTGGTGCTACTAGTAGACAACCGAGATTCTTGTATTTTACAGGGATCACCAGCATCTGCTATAAAACACTCAACAACAGCCCCATTAATGTCTTGCTTTCCACATGAAGTATTGGTGCCTTTATCTGAAGCTGACCCTCCTACTTCGGTTAAAGTATCTACTAGTGGTACTGGTACCAATGCTGAGGTTTCTTCGTCCCCAGGGGATGACTTTGTCCTTCTGTAACCACATGATTCTGTATAAACAACAACTTGTCCATGCTGCAGCTGAGTTTGAGGAGAGCCAACCTTTTCTAAATTTCTAATGGCTTCTGGGGAAACAGGAGATTTTGAGTTGATTTCCATAAACTCAGGAGGCTGTGCAGTTAACTCAGGTGATGAAAGAAGCTCATCTTCTACTACATTAATTTGTGAATTTTTCACCAAGTTCAGGTCAGCAATGTTGGCAGTATTTGAAGTCTGGTTATTCTCTTGTTTCCTGCGTATCTTTCTTATCAAAGGTTCAGAATCTGACTCTGAACTGCTTTGGCTGTAGGCAGAAAATTTTACTGTGTTCCTTTCTCCATGTTGTTTTCCTGTAGTAGAAACAGAAGCCCTTCCTCTTCTGCATTGCAAACGTAACTTTTTGGCAGCAGGTTCAGACTTCAGGGGCTCATGGTCATGAAATGTCGAAGCTTGTTTCTTTTTAGATTTTACTTCCTGGTCAAGAGAAGCATCAGGTAAGTAACAAATGCACAAGGTAAACTGTAGAATAAAGTAAGATCCTGAAAACTTACATGAAATCCTGTTGTTAGTGAATCATGGGATAGGATATACAAATAAGGCATAGAACAAGGAGGAAGACAACTTCGTCAGTTCTTAGAAAACAACATGCAATATAATACTTAGGTGGCATAAAATCAAAATGTTTGATAAACCAATTACTAGATGGTGATGTTAAAGCAAGAAGAAGTAAGGTCCAAAGAAAAAAAAGAGACACCTTATATTTCTTTGCATCCGGTTCAAGTATAAAATCACGCAGTGTTCTATAGTTGTCTTCTTCGATGAACTCCCACTGGTCAGCATACACTTTCAGAAGTTTTCTGAGAGCAGCCTTGACCTTGGTCTGAGAGATGCCATACTGTTTCATTGCGATGCAAGCATTGGCTGTTCTCTGTGACCGTGTCATTTTGACTTCATTCATGGTGATATGCCTTCATATATCAAAATGATGGCGGCATTCCACCCAACAAATGCTGTCAAAATACAAACGTAGAGTCTTTCAACTACTTATAGCTCATAGAAAAATGTGTCTCTCCTACACACTACTCCTTGGGAAGGCAAATAGCCATGAACATGACAGATTCACTGTACCGACTTTTCCCTAATTTTTAATTTTCTCTGAATATGACACTGATACCAAATCAATATTCTACAAACTGGGGTAGGATAAAAAAAATTAAAACAAATGAATTTCTCTCTCTAAATGAGAGTTTCTCTCTCCTCTGTCTGTGAGAGTTAACTGCCTTCCTGAAAGTAACAGCCCGCCATACAAGCCGTACCTTTTTTTTCCGACTGCGAGATTGCTGGAATCTTTTCGGACGAAGGCGTCGTCAGATTGATTGGTTGTACATCGCTAGGATTGAGGACGAGCAGCTGGTAGGCTCTTGTTTGGGCGCCTGTCCGCCATTCCTGCCGTACCTTTTCTCCGACTGCGAGATTGCTGGAATCTTTCGGTCTCGTCAGACGAAGGCGTCGTCAGATTGATTGTTTGTTCATCGCTCGGATCGAGGAGGAGCAACTGGTAGGCTTTTGTTTGGGCGAACGGTTAGTTTTCTTGAACTCTTTTTCTTGATTCGAGCAAGTCTGAATAGGTTTTTCTTTCGTTTGGGTGTGCTCGTCAGAGATTCTATACCTGGACCCTACTGGTCTAGGTTCGGAGTCGATTAGGAATTCGTTTTCTATAAGTGTCCAAATAGGGCTCTGGTTTCTTTCTATCTCTGCTACTCTGATTGTTTTCTTTCTTCATAGCGATTTTGTTTCTGGTATCTATTTTCTTGGTAATCTGAGTTGAATACCTGGACACGATGGGTGAACCCAACAGTTTTTATAAGGCTTAAAGCCACAAATAGCCCCTGAATTTTGGTAACTCGTACACATAACCCTTTGGACTTTGACTCGGGCTGACTCACCCCTCCAACTTTACTAAGTGGGACACTTAAAACCCTCGAGTGATGGAAAAATGCATGTGTGAGCACTTGATCTATTTCCATTACGGATTTGATGTAATTGGTTTTATGATGATCGAAATGAGAGTCATAGAAAACTCAAAGAACCTCCGTTACAATGTGGCCTTTGACAACTTCATCGGCCAAGGCGCAGCATCCATGGGCAGATCCAGTGATTTTAGCAGCTACCAAAACCAAGTCAACATACCAACTCTCTGATTCACCTCCTACAACTCTGACGCCAACAACCACAAGCTCGCTCTCTCTCTCTCTCTCTCTCTCTCTCTCTCTCTCTCTCTCTCTCTCTCTCTCTCTCTCTCTTTCTATCAACTTATAGTAAGGACATCAACTTCAGCTTATAACCCTTAGCAAGCTACAACAAGAAAGCCAACGATGACGAGTCGGACAACGGAGCCAATTTCAAACAAAAACTTATTAATTGTGACAAATTTCATAAAGGATATAGCTAAAAAGACATGTGTAATTGATTACCAATAAAACAAAGCAGAATAATGACTTGATTGATCGATAATACATTTAAAGCTTGGTCTAATTTTAACACTAATGGAAAGCAGGCTGATCAGCTTCCTCCAATTGGATACGAACTTTGACCAACCTCCTGTGCACAATCTCAAGAAGCAAGCTCACGAAGAGCCCTTGCAACAGATCTCATGAGGAGGCACATGGAATCGAACAGGACGAAGCCAAGGTAGCGTTCTCCACCTAGCAATGACGACAGTTTTAGCATTGGAAAGTCGGAGTCTAACGGTCTGGCCCTGGGTGTCGGCGGGCAGTTGACGGTGGCGCAAAGGATGATGGCAAAGATGGGGTGGAAGCATTGAAAGGAGAGGCAGGGTCTAGGTAAGCAAGAACAAGGAATAACAACGCCGCTGATGGCCCGAAAGACAAACGGTGAGGGAAGCGGCGGGGACTTGGAACGATTTGCCCATGTGGCGGTCAATGATGATGGCTTGGAAGACGGAGAAAGTGGGTCATTTGGGAATAGAGAAATGATGGTTTATGAGAGAAAAAAAAAAGTTAGGTCTTTTGACTCTTTGAGTTTTTCATGATTTTCGTTTCAATCATCATACAACCAATTAAAACAATTCTGTAACAAAAATAAATAACGTGCCTTATTTCCATCATTTATTAGGCTTAAGTGTCCTACTTGGCAAAGTTGAAGGGGCGAGTTAACCTGAGTCAAAGTCTAAGGGGTTATGTGTCTGAGTCACCAAAGTTCAAGGGCTATTTATGGTTTTAAGCCGTTTTTTTAACTTCCCTCTGGATACCAATGGAGAATACACTTTGGAACGCGATCAGGATTTGGCTACTACTTATAATCCAGCTTCTTTAGTATGCAAGTTTCTTACTGCAAAGAAAGTTAATTCGCGACCAGCTATTACCATTCTCTCAAAAATTTGGAGTAGTTATGGATTGAAGGGTGTTAGTATTATGAATGACAAAATGTTACATTGCAAGTTTGGGTGTGAGGATAATATTGAGGCAGTCATTAGAGATGGTCCTTGGAATATCATGGGAAGTTGTATATGCCTATGTAAATGGGGGTGCTAATCAAAATTTTCAAGAATTATTGTTTTTGGAGGTTCCTACGTGAGTACATATTCATGGGTTGCCCATGAAATTCATGAATCTCTCAATAGCTAAGGCTATTGGCAGTGAACTTGACAAGATAGTGGATATTGTCATATTGATAGCAATCAAGATTCATGTAGATCATTTCTATGGGTGAAAGTGGTCATTTTGATAAAACAGCCTCTAATGGTGGGTTTTTGGTTTCCTCGTACTTCAACTAGCAAATCCTGGGTGGAGTTAAAATACGAGAAATTAGACAATATTTGTTACTATTGTGGAAGGTTGGGTCATCTTGATAGCAACTGTAAGGAACAGGAGAAACCAAGCTTTTTAAGCACTAGTCAGCCTCGATATGGACCTTGGTTGAGGAGCAGCCTTCCAAAGATGATGATTGATGAAGGTAAAAGCTAGCAGATGTATTTAAAAGCTAGAACTATGCTGGTTTCTGAAGAACAACCTTTACCTAACCCTGATCTTATTACCCAACCCCTATACCATCCACTACAAACCACTGATCCTCATTTATCAAAGCCAGCTTCCTCTGTTGAACCTATTATAGATCCTTCACTTAAACCTTAAGTTTTCCTCTCTAAAATTACCATTCACCTTTGCGTCACTAGTTCACAGCTGAAACATCATCAGACCAAGAATCATATTTGGATACCAAAGCTAAAGTTCAGACCAAAAAGAAAAAAGGTAAACTTCCAAAGAAAAAATCTCAATCAGTTCCTCAATCTGTTCACAATCATTCTAAAGGGTTCGGTGGCTTCCTAGAAGTAGCCACCCAGGAGCCATGATTGCCTTCAGTTGGAATTGTCAAGGTTTGGGGGCTCTATTGACAATTCAATACTTACAGAAATCAACTCAGAAGTATAACCCCCATATCTGTCTTTTTAATGGAAACAAAAAATCAGGAAGCTTTTGTTTAGAAGACAAGAAAACAGTGTAGATTTGAAGATGGAATGGTAATGAACCTAGTTGGCCTAGCTGGTGGTTTATCTTTGTGGTGGAATTCCTCAGTCTCAATCACCATAAAGCAAACAACAAAGCATTGGATAGATTCGTTAGTCTTGGATAAGGCTAATAATCACCTCATTCAAATTACTTGGGTCCATGCTTCTCCTATCTATGAGGATAGACTCTATACATGGAGAAATATAATTTAATTATCCCAAATGAAACAAAACCATCCTTGGATGTGTCTTGGTGATTTTAATAAAATTCTTTTCCAAGATGAAAAGATAGGTAGAGATAAGAAGGAGAAAAATAAAATGCTAGCTTTTCATGCAATGATGTTGGATGCCAATCTTTTTTATGCAGGTTTTAAAGGTCAAAAGTTCACCTAGTTTAATAAGAGAAAAAAGCTTCCTATTAAAGAGCATCTAGACCGGGCTTTGATTAACTCTTCTTGGAGATTGCTGTTTCCTTTTTCATAGATTTTTAAGCACCCTTGTCTTGGTTCAGATCACTTACTCTTATTGATGGATACAGAGCCTTTGGATAGAAAAGGAAGAAAAAAGTTCAAGTTCAAATCTATGTGGACTAGAGATCCTCAGTGTCAAAAAGTAGTGCAAGCTGCTTGGCAGAAAGATTATTCCTACGAAGCAATGACTAGATTACAGAGAAGGCTTGGTCATTATAGAAAGGATTTAGTCCTCTAGAGTAGAAATCATTTTCACAATAATCGAATGGAAATTGATAAACTTCTGAATCAGTTGGGAGATCTTCAAAATAAAGACTCTTTCAATATTGAAAGGAAAAGATCATTTAGCAGCAGTTAGATGAATGTTGGTTTAGAGAGGAGATGTATTGGCATTAAAGAAGTAGAATTCAGTGGCTTCAATATGGTGATAAAAACACAAATTTTTTTCATACTTCAACTATTTAGAAAAGAACAACTAACAAGATTATGAAATTAAAATACCTTTATTCAAATTAGTGGGTTGGTGATGAAGCCAGAATTGAAAATATGTTTAAAGAGTATTATAGGAATCTGTTTACCTCTGATGGGCCAAGGGAGATACAAGAAGTGCTGAGCCATGTCAAGCAGGATGTCTCGAAAGATCTCAATGCCATTCTGATTAAAAATGTCAATACAAAATAAATTAAAGAGGCTATGTTCCAGATGAGTGGGCTAAAAGCACCAAGTCCCAATGGATTCCCAGGTTTGTTTTTTGCTGCACTTTAGCAGTTGTAACTCAAGTATAGGTTGTAGCAAGTGATAAAATCTCGGGAGTCCGAGTGTCGAACCACAAGGAAGTGAATTAAGAAATACAAGTTGAATTTTTGATAAAGAAGGTTTTGGTGGAATGTGTGAACAAGTATGAATTAAAATTGAAATTTAAATAAAATAGCTAAGGTTAGGGGATCCACTTTTAGTATATCGGTTATGATTAATTTTAACTCATCTTACCACTCAATTAGAATCCACACATAAATGAGATCTTAATCAGGGAATTTAGTTAGTATTAACTTTCGTTGATCTTAAAATGCTAACACTTGCTAATGGATTCAAGTATCCATCATGCCAAACTTTGTTTACAAAAAATCAAGATTCTAATATAGCCGGCAGAGCCATGTTCTACAAAGGGAATCAAGCAGCTTTTGTATCAACGATTGACTATGATGAATCAAAAATCACACTTAACAAGGAAGAAAGTTAAATAGATTAAGTAAGAAAATACCGTTAACATTGCGATCCATTTGAATCAATCATAACCTTTATGCCAAAAGCTTCACCCTTTCACCTTAGCAAAAGGAATATTAGTTAGTCATAATAAAAGTAAACAACATGTACAAAGATGAAATGAACATGAATTGAAAGATCAAAAGAAAGAACAAGAAGAAGAACGAGAAAATATTTGGACAAAGCTTCGGTATTGAAAACAAGAACAAGAACAAAGGAGAAAATCTAAAAATGATATAAGAACATGGAAATAGTCTAAGAAAATGGCATGACTCCACCCTCCCCCCAAGATGCCTATTTATAGAGTTTTTGGGGTGAGTGAAATGGTAAAATGGAATGGTGAAATATAGGTAAATACAAATCGACAATGGCGGGCTGCAACTTATTTTAATTCTTTGACCACTATACACATCAAATCAGCTCTTCCTCAAAGCATGCGATTTGTAGATCTCTTCTTTAGCTTCGAATCAATAGTTTGCTCATTCAAATCGGACATTTGTAGCTCAAATTATGATTTTTCTATCGAAATAGCTCTTCAGCACACGAAAGAACGAATAGTCTCATCTATAGTCAGATTTCGGCAATGAAAACCATCAAATTAGCTCGCAGAATGAAGAGTTGAAGATCTATGTGTTAGCTTTCAGATGAATTTGAAATTGCTCAATTCTGACATCTATAGCTCCAAATATGATTTTTCTCGTAAAGGATCATCAAGTGATGATTTTACCTTTGAAAAAATAATTATTTAATATTAATGAATAGTGAAAATGCGTATGAATAGTAAAATGCACATATGAACAGTAAAAATACGTGAATAGTGATAGTGAATATTAAAAATGTGTGAATAGTAATCTGATGAAAAAATGCTCAGAATATAGAAATGAATCATACTCAAAGTGTATAATGATGATTTAAACCCTTAATAGCAATACACTTATAAGTATTCATCATTTTTCCATTCCTTCTGGGAGGAAGTTAGAGAAAATGTTGTGGATGATGTTAAAGCATATTTCACCCATGGTATTTTCAACTCTTTTATTAATACTACTTCAATTATGCTCATTCCCAAAGTTAATTCCCCTGAGACAGTAGTTCAATTCAAACTTATTAGTCTTTGTAATTTTTTTTATAAGATCATTTCTAAAGTTTTAGCTAATAGGATCAAGCCTTACATGAACTCTATAATCTCACCATTTTTAGAATACTTTTATCAATGGGAGGTTGATTCAAGATAATATAATCATAGCTCATGAAGCCTTCCATCACCTTAGGGTGAAAAAATCAGGAAAAATTTGTAAGGTGACTGTTAAGATAGATATGAATAAAGCTTATGATAAAGTGGAGTGGGATTTCCTAGAAAAAATTATAAAATGCATGGGCTTTGACTTGAAATGAGTGTAATGGATAATGGGCGTAGTGAGATTTGTTTCATATAGATTGCCAATTAATGGGAAAGAATTTGACATTTTTGTTCCATCCAGAAGTCTAAGACAAAGAGACCCCTTGTCTCCCTACCTTTTTATCTTTACAACTGAAGTTTTTTCCCTGATGGTTTCAGCTTCTGTAAGGTGCAATAAATTATAAGGGATTAAGTTGAATAGATACTGCCCTATTCTCTCTCATCTCTTCTTTGCTAATGATTCTTTGTTTTTTCTATTAGTTAATACTGCCAATTGTGATCATTTTAAGTCATTACTAAATTCATATTCTAAAGCTTATGGCCAGGTTATAAATCTGGGTAAGTCAAGCATGTTTTTCAATAGCAACACTTCTGTGGATAGCCAGATTAAAATTAGTCACATTCTTGGCATCCCCAAAGAGAATAGCCCTAGGAAATATCTGGTCATTCCAACAGTCCAGGGTAAGTTAAAATTAGAGGCTTTAAGTTTTCTAAGAGACAAAATTATCAGGAAGATGCTTGAAAGGGCAGATGTTGTCTCATGCAGGCAAAGAAATTCTGATAAAAGTAGTAGTTTGTGCCATCCCTACCTATGTTATGAGTTGCTTTAAGTTCCCAGTAGGTTAGTATAGGAATGTTGTGGATACTATTAAAGCATATTTCACCCATGGTATTTTCAACTCTTTTATCAATACTACTTTAATTGTGCTCATTCCCAAAGTTAATTCCTTTGAGACAATAATTCAATTTAGACCTATTAGTCTCTGTAATTTCTGTTATAAGATCATTTCTAAAGTTTTAGCTAATAGGATCAAGCCCCACATGAACTTTATAATCTCACCATTTCAGAATACTTTTATCAATGGGAGGTTGATTCAAGATAACATAATCATAGCTCATAAAGCCTTCCATCACCTCAGGGTGAAAAAATCAGGAAAAATTTGTAAGATGGCTGTTAAGATAGATATGAATGAAGCCTATGATAAAGTAGAGTAAGATTTCCTAAAAAAAGTTATTAAATGCATGGGCTTTGACCTGAAATGGGTGCAATGGATAATGGGCTTAGTGAGATCTATTTCATATAGATTGCTGATTAATAGGAAAGAATATGACATTTTTGCTCCATCTGGAGGTCTAAGACAAGGAGACCCCTTGTCTCCTTACCTTTTTATCTTTATAACTGAAGCTTTTTCCCTGATGGTTTCAATTGCTATAAGGTACAATAAATTGCAAGGGATTAAGTTGAATAAATGCTGCCTTATTCTCTTTCATCTATTCTTTGCTGATGATTCTTTGTTTTTTCTATCAGTCAGTGCTGCCAATTGCCATAATCTTAAGTCATTACTAAATTCATATTGTAAAGCTTTTGGCCAAACTATAAATCTGGGTAAGTCAAGCATGTTTTTTAATAGCAACACTTCTATGGACAGCCAGACTAAAATTAGTCACATTCTTGGCATCCCTAAGGAGAAAAACCCTAGGAAATATTTGGGCATTCCAACGGTCTAAGGCAAGTCAAAGTTAGAGGCTTTAAGTTTTCTAAGAGACAGAATTATCAGGAAGATGCAGAGTTCAAAAGGGTAGATGTTGTCTTATGCAAGCAAAGAAATTCTGATAAAAGCAGCAGTTTATGGCATCCCTACCTATGTTATAAGCTCCTTTAAATTCCAAGTGGATTAGTGCAGAAATGTTAATGCTCTAATTGTAAACTTCTGGTGGGGCTCTTTTGAATCAGGTAATAAAATTCACTGGAAAAGCTGGGAGTTCTTAGTAAAAGCTAAAGATATAGGAGGTCTTGGCTATAAAGAGTTAAAGAAGTTCAATATTGCTTAGCTTTTTAAGATTGCCTAAAGAATTCAAAGTAATCCTGACAGTTTCTGGGTCAAGATCCTGAAAAGGTTATATTATCCAAATTATTCTTTCTTGGAGGCAAAGAAAGGCTCTAAGCCATTCTAGGGATGGGCTATTCTCCTGGAAGAGAGAGATATATTCATGAAAGGTTACTGCTGGCAGGTGGGAAATGGGAACATAATTAGAATCTAGAAAGTCCTCTGGGTTTTGTAAATTAAAAATTTCTATTTGCACCCCTTAAGACTTATTCCAGATAATGCAACTAATATGAAAGCCTGGCTGCTCATTCGTCATTCGTTTCTATTTGGGGAGCTTAGAAAGATTCAACAATGGATCTAAACCCTGAAACATAAATTGTAAAGCAAATTCCTCTTGGCAGTCTTTTTCAAAATGACTTTATTATATAGCCTTTTGAAAAATCAAGAGAATTAATAGTTCAATCAGCCTATAAATATAAGATTCAAAGATCTTCTCTACTTGACAAAGCTTCTTTTGCCTACCAGGTTAATCCTCGATTATGGAAGCTTTGGTGGTAGATTAAATGCATTCCAAAAGTGAAGTTTTTTTTTATGGAGAGCTTGCCATAATGCCTTAGCTATGAAGGGAAATCTGGCTAAGAAGATGATAGTGGATTTGCATTCCCCTTTTTGTTCCTCTATTGAACCAGTGGAGCATGCCCTCTTAGGATGCGACTGGACAAGGGCAATCTAGTTTGGTATACTTGACTATCAGATAGATAAAGCTCAATTTACTATTTTTGATGCATGGTTATATGCTTCTTTGACTTAGGTTAGTAAAGGAAATGATAGGAAAAAATTGGGTTTTGTTATTATTGACACCTACTGGTTTGTGTGGCTAACTAGAAATGATTCAATTTTTCAAGAAAAACCAGTGCATCCTATTTCTGTTATTATTAAAAGTTAAAAAGTTGTGAATGAATCTTGGGCTAATTGTCAAATTGCTTTAGTTCACAGGAATGTTAGCTTACTACAAAATCATTAGTGGTGCCCTCCAGATAGAGGCAGAATCAAAATTAATTCAGATGGAGCCTGTGGCTTGAAATCTGGGAATGCAGGAGTAGAGGTAGTCTTGAGATCAAATGATGATCGCTTAATGCTTATGGGAGGAAAGTTCTTTTGTACTTCTAATCCTTTAATGGCAGAAGCTGAAGCAATGAGGGAAGGACTGTGACAAGCCTTGAAGAAAAGGATTCAAGATGTAGAATTGGAATCAGATTTGTAGCTACTTGTTAATGCTTTATCGGGCAGAGTTGTGACCTGGCACATCAAACCTATAGTTCATGACATTCAGCGTTTAAGAGCAAAGTTTCACTTTTGCGGTGTTGATTTTATTCCTAGGAAGGGAAACAAGTGCGTCGATGCTATTGCATCTTGGTGTAAGGGAGATAAGATCAATTGAGTGGACTTCTAGTATTTTAAAAATATTTTATTATAAATAGTAAGGGAGATAGAATCATATCTTTTTTTCGATTTGCTTAGGCATGATGTAATGTACCACCCTCCTTGATTGTTTTCAATAAAGTTTCCTCTTTGGCAAAAAAAAAAAAAAACAAATTGGGGTATAATACTAGGCTGGTGAAATTCACTCATGCGAAAGGGGAGAAAAATATTAAGCTAGTGGGTTTCTCCTCAGATTTGGTTAGATAAGGGAAAGAAAATCCCTCATTCAAAGTCTCTCTGACATTTTCTCATGTATCAAACAACCTTTTTTCTTAACGTTGCTACAAAACAACTTGTTACAAGACATAGAAGTGGAGTGTCACAAAAATGAGCAACAAATGAATAACACAAGTTAAAACCACTCAAAAAGAAAAAAAG
Source organism: Aquilaria sinensis (assembly GCA_005392925.1). Lineage (NCBI taxonomy): Eukaryota > Viridiplantae > Streptophyta > Magnoliopsida > Malvales > Thymelaeaceae > Aquilaria > Aquilaria sinensis. Next base: position 485,622 of record SMDT01000838.1, read on the forward strand.
AACTCAAAGCATATTAAACAGAGAGTTTTTTCAAAGATCTAGCTGGACTTACAAGACTTGTGAAACATAGTTGCTTACATTTTCATAGGTAGGAAGGTTTTTAATTTGTGTTTGAAGGAGCAATAGTACTAGGAACCCAATTTTCTTCCTCAAAATGCAAACAAAGTACTTATGTATGTTGGTGGGTGCACATAAAATATGTAAAAGCCTTAGACTTACTAGAAGATGGTGAAAGCTTTCACTAAGGTTCCAACTTGCAAAAGGGGAAAAATTACGGTCGTGGCTGGTGGTGAGAGTTACCACTTCTCTCCAGACCTTTACCTTTCCTTTCAGGGTAGTAATTTTAGTTGAAGTCGACTGACTTGAATAGAGTGGAAAAGTCACGAAATCAGTCCTTAATCTTCTTCAACCATTTTATGTTGGTCACCATTAGGCATTAAGAAATTTTTTATCATTTTTTCTTACTAATAATTACTTAAATGAAGCTTTTTTTTTTTACCAAGACAGGATACAAAAAGGCCATATATTTTACTTGAAATTTGTTTTTCAATTAGGCTGAAATCGCCATTTGCGTCAACATTCGGATATAAAGTTGAATATTTTATTTTGGGTATTGAATCAAACATATCATTAAAACCTATGCTACAAGGTATTCTGCAAAGCACACCACGAAACGAAATGACACATTATTAAATTACTTAAAATTTTATTTTCCGAATGAAGAGGTACATTATGTTCAATAACTAATAGAATTTTCCAAATTCAAATCAAAATTGGGCTGAAAGTTGGTGATTTTTTTTTTCGGTACATATGTGGCGTAGCTTGAATAGTTTAACTGTTAGGACTGGTCTTGGTTTATAATTTTAATCTACATGTTTAAAGTGCAACTGTTGCGAAACAGCAGTCTTAAATTTATAATTTTCACTTACCCTTAAATGTAAATACAAGTATTGTCTAAAGAGAAAGTTAATGACTTTAATTCAAGACCAAGTCTTAAATTACCCAATTGAACTAAAGCTAATTTTTTAAGAGCAATTAATAAAAATTTAAAGCGGATTGAGTATGGATAAGTGATGCAAATGTAAATAGGAATGCAATAAAAATAAAGAATGCAAGTCTTGAAAAAAAAAAAAGTAAGAGTGCAAACTACAACTAACTTATATGAGAAAGTTATCCCCCTAAGATGGTACTGCTTGACATTGTTACCTAAGTCAATTTAAGGAATGATGGTTGTTAACTCCTAATATGTTGTAGAGATTCAAGCATCAAGACTCTTTTTTTTCAAGATCAGGCTTTACTCACATAAGGTCTATTATGATGTTTCAAGCTTACTAATTAGACAAAGGTGGTTTAAGACCTAACCCTGCTTACTAATTAAACAAAGGTGGTTTAAGACCCAACCCTTCTAATACACATAATAAAAAGAATGATTGTCTCTAATTTTTCTAACCCAATATGCTCTTCTATAGTTCTATCTCAGTTTCTAATACAATAAAGTTGAGATTTTTAGCAAACATTAAGTGGCCAATAATACATAAGAATCAAGCATAAGAGAAAGAGCAACACAAGGAAACAACCTCAATAAAATTCGTCAAATTAACATTAAAAAACAATAGTCAATAGTTCATCCCAGAGAAATAAATGGATTTACTTCATGTCTAAACTAGAAACCAACATCATATTAGAGTTTAAACAAACCATAAAGAAATACAAGAGAGAAAATGAAAGAAGGAAACTAATAGAAATCTTTATAAGCTTAAGTCTTTTTCACTCCAAGATTTTCCTTAGCACCTTCAAGCAAGCCCCCAATAAAAAATGTTTTCAATGGTGGCTCTAAAGAATATGTTCTAAAACTTAAAATATGAGATAAGTTTTTCCAAGCTAATCCCCATTCTCTAAAAAGTTGCCTCTTGTTGCTATCTTAATGGTTTCTATCACTTAGGCATCCATTAATGAGGTGAGAGTTAAGTGAAAGTTAGCCCCACTTGAGGCAAGCTCAAAATTTTGCTCCAAAATCCATGAAATAACCCCCTTATTCTCACCCAAGTAGTGTAAATGCACGGCCATGGTGGTATGTTCACATCATTAGTTTTCTGTCAATACTGAAATTGGTGCAAATGTGTAACCTGTATGGTGCGTTAACATTGTGTGTTGCTCTATTCTACTTAGGTGTGATGCATACACAAAGGGAGAATTGTGTTCATATCGTATCAGCTCCTTTGTGCATTTTCCATCTTTTTTTATCATGCCCTCTGATGTTTTCTCCTTCACTAATTAAGTCATCCAACTTACATTTCCATCCTTTCTGGCCTCCAAAATGCATGAAATACCTACAAAATGTAAGTATGCATATTAAGAGCTAGCACAATGGAACCAACTTGAGCACAAATGAGAGTGAAAAATATAAGTAAATCAAACACTTAACAGCAACATGAAAAGTTTTGGTTTGTATGAAATTTGAATATTTAATATGTTTTAATTGTAAGTTTAGATTTCTTTGTGCAACAAATTTACAACTTTGTGATTGAAAAGCTTTGAAAAATGTTAATGAATTTTATCGTGAAAATTTTAAAATGTAAAACTGTTACTAAATTACATTACTTTAGGTCTTACAAACTTTCATACAGATTCACATTCTAACAAATCCATCTTAAGAGTGCAAGATCAAAATATGATTTAATGTGTTTTGGATCAAAATGAACACATCGAAGTTGTCATTTGACAATTGTTTAAATCATGTCAAGTGATACCCAATTGAATTTTAAATAGATTCACCTGAATATCTACAAGAAAAGAAATACTGCACCAACCTATTGCTGCCACATGAACATGAAAGCATGTTACCCCTAGCAATACTATATGAATTCTTGGTTAGATTTTAGATACTGTGTTTGGGGTTCTTGAAGAGCACAGTATTGATATTTGATATATAGCCATGATATGAAGACTGCTTCACAAAAAAGTTAAAATGCAGAAAGTCAAGTATTATATTGATGATTTGATTACAACTCAGGGCAATGAACAAGGTGGTTATTGTTGGAAAATTCAAAGTAGAAGTTTAAGGAGTTAAAATTAATAAAGTGAAAAGTTTGAAGACTCTATAAAGACTAAGGAGACATCTAACTCTAATGGCCAAATGGGCAAACAAATATAAGAGATTTTTCATGAGTCTAATACTCTAAGCATAAGGCCTAAAACTCTGTAACTCTTAAACTTTGTCAACTCATATATTTTACCCCATAATTTTTAACTCAGGTTCACCCGCTTCTCAAACTTTGGAAATTGGTACCTTTTACCCCAACGGCTTACTTAAATGATTGTTCAGGTTATAAGAGGACCAAAAGAAAAATGGAATATGAAAAACTAACTAGCAATTTTCCCAAATAAACATCTAGTTCTGCGAACAAGTTGAGTACTAGAATCGAGAATATTGAAGCAGAAAATCAAAATAATATAAAAGTCCAAGTGAAATGATTAGCTAGCCCTTCATCTTTTGTTTTATCTTTGTTTGGGTCACCATATAACTCACATAGCCATTTAAGTGAGGCAAGGCACGATGGGTAAAAGGTACCAATTTCCAAAGTTTGTGGGGGCAAGTGTATCCGAGTCAAAGCTAGGGGATAAAAAGTCCGAGATTGCAAAGTTCAGGGGTGAAAGGGTCTTTAGGCCTAAGCCTAAGAAGAAAATTTTGAAAAGCCACATTTTCCCTCTGTTTTCCTCCGCTACCCGCACCGCCCAAATCCACGCCGAAGTCGGAGAGCAAAGAGTTCATGGCCGTCGCTACAGCAGATACCACCGAATCCAAATCAGCTCAAGACCCTCTACTTCCATGGCTCTTGTACTCATTCCAATCTGTATATACTGTTTTCGTGTTAATATTTGTTTTTCTTTTATTTTGTTCTTTCCGGAAAACGTCGTTTACGATGAATTTCGTCGTTGAATCCAGGTCGATAAAGAAGGCATTAGCAGATTGGCGCTCCGGAAACCTCTTCGATGCGGATCTTTGCAAGCTTTTATCTAATTGTTTCTCGATCTTCAAGAACAATGCTCAGTACCGGAACGACATTCGGTTCCTCAAAATCTGTCTAATTCGAGTAATTCTTCCCTTTTATCTTCACTAATTTGCTTCCTCTTAGTTGAGGCTAAAGTAATTTGTGGCATTATTCTGTAGAAATTGGAGCAGAGCAGGATTTGGTTATTCTGCAATTTGCTGACTGGTTTGATATTGTTTTTTGTCCTCTCGTTATCTCTATGTTTTACAGTTATTGAACGTGTTCAAGTAAATCGAGCGGTCGAATTAACTGCAATTTCTTGCAATAGTTGTTTTGATTTCACTTTCTGGGTCTTCGTAGATGGAATGCGCTGAAGACTATGAAAGGGTTTATAGAGAAGTTGAGGAGAATAATATATGTATCCGACATGCTGCGCGTTATCAATGGTATGCTAATTTTCTTGAAGCAAAAGAAAAGTGGCTGGAAGCACACATGGTTTATCAGATTGGAATTTCAAGGTATTCATCTATATTTAGATCAATGTTTTGTTGGTTAGACTTTGCCAGGCGGTCCCCCCCCCCCTCTCTTCTTTTATTCTTTCTGAATGCTGCTACTGGATTTGGAATAGGGATGCGGAGCCATTGGAGACACTGAAGCTTGCTAATTCATTATTCATCGAGAGAATGTCTAAGAGTCTTGATGCTACTCTTCGGAAGGTGAGTGAATCTGGAGTGGCAATTTTTCAGCTTCTAATTGGTATCTGATCTATTTAGATAGACTTGTTGCATGAGTGCATATGGTTTGACTTTGGTGGCTGCAGCTTAAACACATGATTTTTCATCTTGAATTCTTTTATGTTCATTGTGCATGTTCTTTCATAGACGCTTGGTGTGAATGTTGTGTTTCTGTTTCTCACATTAGACGGCACCTGTCTCTTGAAAAAACAACTCAAACATAAATTTATCCATAGTTTTATGCATGTATCATTCCCATGAACAATAATTTTCTGTAGAGAGATTGCTGTGCTGATTCCTTTATATAAACCCTTCAACTGGCGAAGTGGAAGAGTTAAAATTTAAGCCTTGTAGTCAACTTCTAAATGTGGATACTCAAGCCAATTACTTCTGCATTTCCTTCTTTGCAATATTCATTGATTCATTGAACTAATTCACTTCAGAATAGTTGCTACGATAATGTTAACACAAAAGTGCCTAACTTGAGCTTATAAATTGAAATATTAATTTTTTTCAATTGCATTATGGCATGACGTTTTTATCTTGAGCGAGATAGTGTCAGTGTTTAGATTAATTGTCTACTTCCTATAAAAAAAATTGTGTCTTCTCCTTCTCATTTATCTTGTCTAAGAACTTGTTTGTATTGCTGGTCTGCTGTATGCTTGTGCTTTCTGTGAGTAGAGGTGTAGTGGTAAGTAGAATGATCTGTTCACACATGGCATTGCAGATTGATGGTGGTAATGCAGAGCCTAGAAAAGACTATGTCAATCCGTGGTCCTCATCCACCAAGGAAGATCTTCTAAAGAAAATTGATCCTCAAATTTCAAATTATGATGTGAGTCTTCATAAAAATTCTTTCATCTCTCCCCACAATTCCTCCATTGTTGGACTGATTCGTTGTTCCTATTGAAACTTTTTGTCATCTTTCCAGGGGTACCACCTGAGTAGAAAAGCTTACACTGGAAAAGTTGCCTTGTCTTCTTTGAAGAACTCATCAAAGAATAAAATCATTGAAATCGGTAATCTTTATTTTGGAGGAGGCCCGTTATCTTGAAGAATCCATTCAGAAGATATGCCAAAAAAATTTTATAAGACCGGAAACAGTTTCAGATCTCTATGACCAGTAATTCAAGAAAAGCCTAACTTTTTTTTTTCCTGATTCAAGTATAGTTGATTGATTCATTGATTCAATGACTGTTGAGGAAAAAGAGCAAGTATTTTGGGGTGGATGTAAAATACATTAGAACAGCATGTTCTTTTTAAAATATTTATCTTTCATGGTCTCATTGAATGGAATCCTGCCATCATCGTATGCTGTAAACTCTACCATGATTTATGTCAGGCGACATATAATCATCAATATGTTAATTTCCTTGTTGAAAAATCTGAGTAACAATATATCATGATTCATCATTCATAATTCAAGTTTGTAGGTTAGGAAGGAGAAGGCACTTCACAAGGACCAAAGTTGATTGTTGTTTAGTTGCTCTATAATTGAAGGTAAAATCATTGCTCTATATTGAAGGTAAAATCAAGTACCATGTTAAAGGATGTGCTGGTCAAGGTGCATTTGCTCAAGTATATAAAGCTTGCATTGAGAGTAATCCTGATGACATCGTGGCTCTAAAGGTTCTTGCCTCCATTCTTTGCCCCTTCTCAATCCTAATATTTAGATGTAGCTGGAATTCATTCCAAACAAATTTTGCAGATACAAATGCCACCTTTCCCTTGGGAGTTTTACATGTATCGTCAACTTGATCAGCGCATTTCAGTCAAACATGTAAGCTTACTTTCTGCTTAAGTACTTAACTTTTCATTTTGTTCTGTACAACATGCTTATCATTTCATTTTGATCTTTTTCAGAGATCTAGCTTTGGTTTTGCTGAGAAAATTCATCTTTATTTGGATTGTAGCATACTTGTTTGCCAATATCTATGTCATGGGACACTTCAGGTATTTCATTAATAACTTGACTTTCATCCTTGGTAAATGGTAACTATTCTGTAGAGCCAGCCATGGTAACCTCTTGTGAATCACCATCTAAAAGTTAACAAGGGAAAAGATCAGGAAAATAAGAAAAAGAAAGTAAAAGCAAGAGACAGCTCTGTGACATCTGCACTTGAAATCCAACTTCTGCAGGATGCAATAAATTCTTATGTGGTCACAGGCAAAACCATGGAAGAGGTGTTGTGCATGTATTACACAATAGAGATGCTTCACATGTTGGAAACTTTACATGCAGTTGGGATAATCCATGGTGACTTCAAGCCTGATAATCTGTTAATTCGTTATGCTAAGTAAGCACCCTTGTCCTTTCCCCTTGGCATTTGCTTTAGAACCAGTGGAACTAGCACAGTATTATATACATTGAGGAAAAAACATTCATTTGTAATGCTCATGTTGGTGGACTTTTTTAAGAACAAAAGGAAGGCTCTGTTTTTGCTACAAAATTAGGATGTGCATTCACTCTTTCCACTTTCTGCGACAAAATGGTTTATCCTTGATGGTTGAGAACATATCACGAAACAAAATTGGGCTTAACAATGTTTCAATAATTCAACCTTTGTAGAACCATTTTTTTTTTGTCATCCCTAAAAATTTTTTTTCCCTTTTTTAATCGGCAAAGAGAGCAGGCTTCTGTGATACCATTGACCATATTTATCTAAATGATATTAGTTCTGTGAACTAGAGATCCTTTCTAGATCATTGAGGACTTCAAGATTCGGCACGGTTCATTTCCCCATCTTAACTAATAGGGAAACTAGGAGCACTTCTACCCAATAGATCATGCGCTATATGCTTTTTCTAAAGAGTTGCAGTGATCTTCCTCATACTTTTAATGCTTACTTTTTCTCAAAGTCCAGCTTGAGCTTCATAAATCTTCAGCATGGATTGCTCTAGATATTTCTCATGACAATATTTTAGTTTTGCTGTTGACATTTCTGATATGGTGTATGGTAATACTTATCTATCCTTGACAGGGGTGGCCTCACAGAGGATGAAAGTTTAGATCTGAGTGCCCTTTGGCCTGACCAGGTTACGAATTTTAAATTAGGCCATTTTTCTTTTCCTGGACATAAAGTTTCATTCTTTCCAGTAGAAGATGAAACATATAATTAAGACCCCAAAATGACTCATAATAAGCTCAAGTGAGGATATTTCAAAAGTTTCATTCTTTTCAGGGTCTTTGCCTTGTTGACTGGGGAAGGGGAATTGACTTGCACCTCTTTTCTCATAGAACAGAATTCAAAGGTGACAGCCAGACTTCTGGTTTCCGTTGTGTCGAAATGCAACAGAATAAACCGTGGAAATTCCAGGCAGGTCCACGATGAACTATTACAAAAGGTTCTGTTTAGTTTCATTGAACTAACTACGGAGCTTCTTTCTTACCTATCACTGTAGGTGGATACGTACGGTCTCTGTGTTACAGTCCACATGATGCTGCATGGTACCTACATGGAGATTGAAAAGAAAGCATCATCTGATGGTGGTTACTTATACATGCCAAAGTCAACTTTTAAACGGTGACTCAATTACATTCATTCAAAAACTTAGTAGGTCTCAATTGTCACTCCCTTTGCTAGTCCTTAGCTTGAATTCTGCTTGTAAAATTGTGGCCAGGTACTGGAATGTTAGTCTGTGGAAGAATCTATTTGAAAAGTTGCTTAATGCTGCCAACAACAAGAATGACAGGGAGTTGTTGCGGGGCTTGAAGGAGTCCTTCCTGAACTACCTGAAAGTTAACCCTCAACTCATAAAGAAACTAAAGGAGTTGTTGGCAAAGCAAAGGGCTTCCCTCTGCTCGGCTTAGTAGACTCCTTTAATTTTCTGCTCAACTTCATTAGAAGGACTGCAGCTGTTGATTTCCTTGCCTCGCAAACAAGGCAACTAAAGATGGTGGAAGCTCGTCTCTCTGAGCCTCCTACTCGTTTATACATATATATATGTTCATGTGGTTGCTCTCTTATCGTGTGTAACAGTCGATATAAGTAAAGCCAAATCTGCGTGCTGTGAAAAACTAGAAGGCCACCATTGTCTTCAATTCCCCGAAGTTTCTGTGTACCTATCAATTTCGCAGGGTGTAGGCTGTGTTCTTGTATATGTAGTCGCCACATTTTCTGTACCAAAGAAAAGACAAACAAAAAACAAAAAATGTGACTTAAAGACAAAAAAATAAAAATGTGACTTTGGCTTCTTGCTGGTTTCTGTTTCAGCTCTGGTCGCTGCTACTGCTAGCTCCACTTTTTTTCTGGTGGAAAAAGAAAATATATAGCAGAACTATAATACAACAAATCTCCAGCCTTTTGGCTTGGTGGCTAAGGGCGCTGAGTGATACTGGGTACTGAAAGATACGGGGAAGGTTTAGGATTTGAATTATAGTCTTCACTTTTTACAACATACCTTATAAAAAGCTGATTCAATTGCTACTCTGAACTCAGAAAAACTGGTGTATCTCTTTTCCTAATTACTATAATAAAATATATCTCCTTATAAGCTTGTATAATGATTTTAAATATAAAAGAAATAGTACATCAGAGTGTTCTTGCCTCTGTCAAGACTCAAGAGGCTGGTAGAAAACAGCGCGGCTAGGAGAGTTTCACTGAAGCAAAGGAGCCAAAACAGGGGGCTCTCAGCTAGGGCAGGCCTATTAGGAGGAAGCATAAGTATATAGATTACTTAGGAGTTTTTATGTCTATGCTATATGTACATAGATTGCTTCAGAGTTTTTTTCATATAAATATTTATTATGTATAATAAAATCATAATTTTTTAATGTATAAAAAGCTTAATTTTTCTTCCAAATATCAGTAAACGTTTGTTATAAAATTAATAAATTACACATACCCATAATATATATTTTACCTAAAAATATAAAAAACTTGAAAGAAAAAAAAAAAAAAAAACATTTGACCGTACCGAGACAATATGGTGCATAATGCCCGAGACACCCAATACTAGCCAGTATACCTTATTATATAAGATAGTTTTTGTCTCAGTTATTTCATACTGTTTTTGTGCCGATACTAATACATACCATTCACATTGATCAGTATTGTACAATATTTAAAACTATGACATTGAAGGCATCTGTGTCACGTGGGTTCAATGATGCATGACACTTTCAATTACATAATGAACCAACTTGATTTAATTCGTAAAGTTTAAGGGCAGCTGGTGATTGATTTTTAGTTGGAGGACCAATTCATGTGAGTTAATAAAGTTGAAGGGCTATCATCGTATTTTGTTCATTTTGATTTCTTCATTTTTTTTTTCAATTGTACAAAAGCAAATCTACAAGCTTTGGCGCTTACTCAAGTGAATCTTTATAGCAAATTTTAAAGAATAAATTAAATTAAAGTCAATCATGTTCAACTTTGCCCCTAATAATATGGCGTCATATAGGTTTATAACTTATAGATAATTAAGAGCTATTTGATATGAGATAGGAATAAGGGACTTAAGTGTTTTACATAACCCAAACACTTCTCTGACACATGATGCACCTTTCAAGGACAAAACTGTGTTTTGTTAAAGTAAACAATATCTCACGTGAGTTTATTGATTATCAAATAGTATGTCCACATCCTCATCCCAAGCTCTGGGAATGACAATGGTGCAATCGGCTAGCTCTCGATGTGGCCTGTGTGTCAATATCATCTTCCCAGGCCCATTGTCGTATAGTTTTGATCAACAATTCCTCATTTAAGTTCATTTTTATCATTTAAAAAGCTTTGTATTGTTAATACTGCTATATTTTTCTATGTTTGATAGGGGTGGCAAAATTCAAACTGACTTGAAAACCTGGATCGACCTACCCGAATTCAAACCCAACCTGACCCGATTTAGCCAGAAAAGTCAATTACCTGAACCCAATTGTACCAAACCCCACATGAACCCAAACCCGAGTAAAGTGAAACCCGAAAGCCTAAAACCTGAAATACCCAAACCCAGCATAATCCGAACCCAAATTGGACTAAACCCAAATTGACCCGAACCCAAAATGACCCAAACTCGAAACTGACCTGACTCAAACATGAAAAAGTTCGACTCTAAATTAGACAAGATCGAATTTCTAGGATTTGTTGAATTAGCCCATGATTTTATAAGATTATCAGATTTTGCCTTAAAAAATTACCAGATTTACCTCAAACTCTCTAGAGTTAACAAATTTGCCTTAAAATTTTCAATTTTGCCTATAACTTTAAAAAATCTTCAATTCACACCTAAACTCTTCCATTTCACCTGCATTGACCTCAAACGACCTCTAGTGCTTCAAATTAGTACATAAACTAAATTAATTCTTATTTTTACCCTAAATAATGATTCTAAATTTCTAAAAAATTATAACTTGAAGTGACAACATAATTTAAATGCATTTGATCCTACCAACTTCTTAAGTTCTAAAATGACCGAGTTTATAGTTTCATGAATAGAATTTGCAAAGTTTTGAATTAGATATTTTTGTTAAAATAATTGTATATTAATATATCTATATCTAGTTAAATTAAATTTTTTAGATTATTTTTTATGCATAGTAATTTTTTAGTTATGAGGTGCCTAAATTTTGAAATTTTCATTTTAGTCACTCATAAAAATTGCAACATGAGTCTATAAAATTTTCAAATATTTGCATAAAAAATCAAATTCTTGAATTTAAATTTTACCTAAATCTAAATAAAAAATTGAATTAATCCAGTTATTCCAACTTATACACCAATAACTCAATTAAACCTGAATATCAACCCGAATGTAACTCGAAACCCAAGTAACCCGACCTAAAGTTACCCAAGACTAAAATTGACCTGACTTGAATTAAACCTGAACCCGAATAAAACTGACTCAAACCCAACCTGAATCTGAAATCTACTCAATCCGAAATCAACCCAAACCTAAATAACTCGACCTGAACCCGAATTGATGCTAACCTAACTAAATCCGAACATGAATGACTTGACCCAAACCCAACCTGACCCACTCAATTGTTATCCCTAATGTTTAATGAGGATGTAAAATCCTTTGTACCCCTTTATCAAAAAGTCGCTTCAACCTTGGCTTAATTGGCTAGATTCAGCTAGTTTTCCAGCCATGTTTGGTCATCCCTTCTAAATTTTTATATTATTTCTTCAAATAATTGACTTCATTAGTAGAGTTTTTTCTTTACTTTTGTTAGATCCAACTTGCTTCCCCATAATAGACAAGACAAAACAGTTATAGACTAAAGAGACAGTAGCAGAGAATTTCATTTGATAGGGTCAGCCGATCTGCTCTCTCATGGTGGATTGAAAGTTAGCATTTGTTAGTCCAAATATTATACTAGGTTTGTGTCTCTTAGTTTTGAGAGTTTTTTTTTCTATCAGTTTGTAGGTTCAAATACCGGTATATCTGTGTATTCTCTACAATTTTTCTGTATCATACGGTATTACAGAAACACTATAAATAACATAAGTTAAGTCTATTATCTTTATAAAATTTAATATTTGTATTTTATTGATAGATATTGTATGATTACAGAACTTGGATAAAAAAGAGCATGTGAAAATCAACTAGACGGTCTAAGGTTGGACTCTGATTCACCCATTCGTCCAGTTGGGCTTATCAATGCTTATGTTAAATAAGGTTGGCATTTTAGTTATTTAAAATGAAAAATAAGGATGAGCTAATTATTTGGAAGACGCAAGAATAAACCCTACAGCTAATGAATTCCTGCTTACCCGGAGTATAAATTATTGCGAACCTCGCCCATTTCATCTTGGTGCTGGAGCTTTCTAGTCGACCTGCTTGGTTCGTTCCTCTGAGCTCCTCTTACTGCCTATGATATTCTCTGTCTGCAACTACTAAAGTTAAGCTCTTCTTCTTTTGCTTACTTTCTATCGGTTCTCACAGCGGCATCTTTTGTCTTTCTAATTTTTTTTTTCTCATCGATTTCTTTAAGTAATTCAGAAGAATCTGTAACTTATTTGACTGCTGCAATAATTCTAGAGGTTGTAATTGAACTGGGGTCGGAACTTGATATTCTGGGCGAAGGCGAAATATATAGTCCAGGAAGCTCACTTAAGCTCATGGTTTGGTCGTTGTGGGTTAATTGCTTGTGTCCTGTCCTGTTTGGAACTAGCTTCAACTGGTACATTTAACGTGTTAGGAGGAAAAGTCATGCATGAAGTAGTTTCGGTGAGTTACACTCGTTGATTTTCTTTTTGTTGACCAACATTCTATGCCTGCACGCAGGTCACATCTTCTTTTGTAGCCATGGCAGATGGGTTGCAGCATCCATCAGTGAATCAAAAGCTACATGGGCAATCTTATTTTGTTTCAAAACTCTCTCCCGACTCACCAGGCGGAAATTATTGTAAGGCTGGTTTGTACATGAATCAAGGACTGATGGTTGCTTTGCGACCCTCCTCTCAAGTGATCAGGCAAGGAGCATTATCATCCCTTTCTCCTGTCTTAGTACAAGCGCCTGTTGAGAAAGGGACTACCAAAAGCTTTTTAGTAGATTTCCTTATGGGAGGGGTTTCTGCCGCTGTTTCTAAAACAGCAGCTGCTCCAATCGAAAGGGTTAAGCTTCTAATTCAGAATCAGGATGAGATGATTAAAGCTGGTCGCTTGTCTGAACCCTACAAGGGAATTACTGATTGCTTTGCCAGGACCATTAAGGATGAAGGTGTCATTTCCCTGTGGAGAGGCAACACTGCTAATGTTATCAGATACTTCCCCACCCAGGTTGCTTTTCTTATATCAAGGGCATTCTTTTAGTTACTCTTTCCTTTTTGAAGTTTTGGTACCAATAAAGAGTTGCCTGTTCATGCATTTTATGGCTCTAGGGCTGCTTCATGTTGAAGCTCATAATTCGATGTATTTTTGCTTCTTTTGCCTACTTTGGATATCTTCTCCAGGCGTTGAACTTCGCCTTTAAGGATTATTTCAAAAGGATGTTCAACTTCAAGAAGGAAAGAGATGGTTATTGGACATGGTTTGCTGGGAATTTGGCTTCTGGTGGTCTTGCTGGTGCTTCCTCACTTCTTTTCGTATACTCGCTGGATTATGCCCGTACTCGTCTGGCTAATGATGCTAAGCACGCTAAAAAGGGGGGGCAGAGGCAGTTTGATGGTTTGCTCGATGTTTACAGGAAAACGATGAAGTCTGATGGCATTGCTGGGCTGTACCGTGGATTTACAATCTCCTGTGTTGGAATCATAGTGTACCGTGGGCTCTATTTTGGAATGTATGATTCCCTGAAACCTGTTGTCTTGGTTGGTAGCCTTCAGGTATGTGAAACCAGAACGATTTACAAGTTCAGTGGCCAATAATTTAGCCAGCATCAGATGTCAACTATTTGCAGTTTTGGCAAGATGCTCATCATATGTTTGAATGATCTTGTATTACAGGATAGTTTCTTTGCCAGTTTCTTCCTTGGATGGGGTATCACAATAGGTGCTGGGCTGGCATCTTACCCCATTGATACAGTTCGTAGAAGAATGATGATGACTTCAGGAGAAGCAGTCAAATATAATGGTTCATTAGATGCCTTTACCCAGATCATGAAGAAGGAAGGCGTTAAATCATTATTTAAGGGTGCTGGTGCAAACATACTGCGTGCTGTGGCAGGTGCTGGTGTACTTGCAGGCTATGACAAGCTGCAGCTCATAGTCTTGGGCAAGAAGTATGGCTCAGGAGGTGGCGGCTAATAGTATCGTATCAGCAGAGGGGGTTGCTATATGGGTATCTTAAATTTGAAATGACAGGATAAGTAGGTGATGCTTGTGGCACCTTCCCTGCGCTGTGAGACATTTGATGAGTTTATATTGACGAAAAAGCCACTTGATTCGCAAGTGCTCTGCTGTGCAGTTAGTGTAGATTGTGTTGATGCTGCCAAGGAAATAAGTAAAACAGTAGCCTACTTGCAGCCTCTGCAGAGCTTGTAATATAAAATCTGTCCTCCTGGATCTCTCTCTCTCCCTCTTCGTTTGGTGTGCGATTTGGTTTTTAAATTTAAGTATTCCTTTCTTGTTCTCGTTTTCTCTGTAATCCGATATCACCTCTGCGGCTCTGCCTCCGTAAAAGTATACTGTTGTTGGTTTTGTCTGTGATAATATGGGTAAATTGCTCGTCTTAATCCTAATTTTTTAACCTCAACGTTCATTTTATTCATTGCGCTTCCCTATTAGACCTTTTACGACGGAAGTCGTTAATTTAGATGAAAAAAACCCACGCTAACATATAGTTGTAGGGAAAAATGCTAACTTTAGGCCCTGAAAATTTTTCTCTTTAACAAAAAAAATCTTAAAACTTTGAAATTTGAAAAAAACATTCCCGTGCTCATCTCGGCCTCCCTCTTTGGCGACTCTCTCCTCCGTTCCCCTCCCTCACCCGCCGCCACATCCCCACCGCCAGTCACCCATCCCCGCCGTCGCTCACCCGGTTTAGAAGTCATCAGCCGAAAAATCATAACAAAAAATAACAACCAATTATAACCGAAAAATCATAACAAAAATCAGAAGCAAAAATCAATACAGATCATAAACGAAACCTACCTTCGATTAACTCGGAACTTTTGATGAGAGAGAGGAGATTCGGCCGGAGGAGATCACGCGGTGGAGGGCCGTGGTGGAGGAGATGGAGGCGGGTGGGGATTGCGTGGGG
The DNA here is from genome assembly GCA_005392925.1 of Aquilaria sinensis. Taxonomy (NCBI): domain Eukaryota; kingdom Viridiplantae; phylum Streptophyta; class Magnoliopsida; order Malvales; family Thymelaeaceae; genus Aquilaria; species Aquilaria sinensis. The sequence goes on from SMDT01000838.1 coordinate 500,989, forward strand.
GAGGGAAGTGGTGGACGAGACGGAGGCGGGAGGAGCGACGCACTGCAGGAGGCACGCGGTGACAGGCGCGACGGCGGAGGACGGACGGACAACAAAGGACAGACGGCGAAGGAGATCGCGAAGGACGGAGAGTGAAGGAGATCGCGGAGGATGGACGGACACAAAGTGTTGCAGAGACGGTGGAGGAGAGGGATTATTTCAAAGGAGACTAACGAGAGACGGAGGACGTGTTGCAAGAGTAACATGATTAGTAAACATGACACAAGAAAATTTATGTATTTTCTTCCACTATAAAAATAGTAGGCTTATAAAGAGAGAATCTTTTCTAGATAAAAAATTTTAGAGGTATGAGATAAACTTAAAATAGTGGCACTTAAGTATTTCCCAAACACCCCAAAAAATTATCTCATTATTTTATCACTATCCAAAAATAAAACTCTCTCTCTCTCACAATTTTCTTTTGCTCAAAACAAATGAGCAAGCTTTCACCGGGATTGTCTTAAAAAATATGAAAATGGAGTGGCCTTTTATAGCCGAGGCTCTGCATTCGATTCTTCAATTTCTGCGGCGATTTGCAGCAGTTTTTCCACCTCCTCCAACACAATTCCAATTGCTTTTGTGATCAGTCGCAATTGTTGAAATTGCTCCAATTGCCAACCGAAGTTTTTGACCAAAACAAGGAAAAAATGGAAAGAGAGAAGAAAAGAAAAATAATAAAAAATTGAAGGCCCACACATGAGGGCGAGAAGTCAACAATCTCCCTGGGAAAAAATGGAAAGAGAGAATAAAAGAAAAATAATAAAAAATTGAAGGCCCACACATGGGGGCGAGAAGTCAACAATCTCCCCCTCCCGCCTCATGTGGGAGTTCCATCATTCCTACTGCAAGTCTACAGTATTCAAACTTTTCTCTCAGTATAATCTTGGTCAACATATCAGATCCATTTTCATCAGTATGGATCTTCTCAAGCCGCAATAGCTTCATCTCCAATTCATTCCTTATCCAATGATATCTCACATCAATGTGCTTCGATCTGGAATGAAAAGAAGAATTCTTACCAAGATGAATTACACTCTGACTGTCACAGAACAATTCATATTTATCCTGGTGGAAATCAAGTTCTTTAAAGAACTTCTTCATCCACAGTAACTCTTTACATGCTTCCGTTGCTGCAATAAACTCAGCTTCAGTTGTTGAAAGAGCAACACATTTCTGTAATCTTGATTGCCATGACATAGCTCCCCCTGCAAATGTAATCAAGTAACTTGATGTAGACTTTCTTGAGTCAATGTCGCCAGCCATATCTGCGTCTGTGTAGCCAACTAACACAAGTTTTGTATTTCCAAAACATAAGCACGTTTTGGAAGTACCACGAAGATACCTGAAAATCCATTTCATTGCAACCTAATGTTCATTACCAGAATTTGAAAGGAATCTACTCACTACTCTAACTGAGTAAGCAATATTTGGCCGTGTGCATACCATGGCATACATCAAGCTTCCAACTGCTGAGGCATATGGAACCGTTTATATTTCTTTCTTCTCTTTATCATTAGAAGGGCATTGTTTGGAGCTTAATCTAAAGTGATTAGTAAAAGGACAATTTGAAAGGAACCCACTCACTACTCTAACTGAGTAAGCAATATTTGGCCGTGTGCATACCATGGCATACATCAAGCTTCCAACTGCTGAGGCATATGGAACCGTTTCTATTTCTTTCTTCTCTTTATCAGTAGAAGAACATTGTTTGGAGCTTAATCTAAAGTGATTAGTAAAAGGACAATTAACTGCTTTAGCTTTGTTCATATTGAATCTCTGAAGCACCTTGTCAATGTACTTCTCCTGTGATAACCACAATTTCTTGGCGCTCTTTTCTTTTGTTATCTTCATGCCAAGAATTTGCTTTGCTGGTCCTAAGTCTTTCATAGCAAAAAACTTACTCAACTGCTTCTTCAAGCTATTGATCCTGGAAATATTCTGGCCAACAATCAACATATCATCCACATAGAGCAATAGAATAATGAAATCATCATCAGAGAATTTCTACACAAACACACAATGATCAGAAGTAGTCTTCTTGTAGCCTTGCTCCCCCATAACCGACTCAAACTTCTTGTACCACTGCCTAGGTGCCTGCTTCAAACCATACAAGCTTTTCTTTAGCTTGCAAACATAGTCTTATTTTCCTTTTACTTCGAAACCCTCTGGCTGCTCCATGTATATTTCCTCTTCCAAGTCACCATGTAGGAAGGCAGTTTTCACATCCATTTGCTCAATCTCCAAATTGAGACTTGCTGCTAGTCCTAGAACCGTGCGGATGGATGTCATTTTCACAACCGGTGAAAAAATCTCATCAAAGTCAATACCTTTCCTTTGGCTGAAACCCTTGACAACTAGTCTAGCTTTGAACTGTGGTTGTGAATTTGATTCTTCAAACTTGATTCTGAATTCCCATTTGTTTTTCAAAGCCTTTTTGCCTCTTGGCAACTTCACCAGCTCAAAGGTCTTATTCTCATGCAAAGATCTTATTTCATTTTGCATGGCATCAATCCACTTTCCCTTCTGTTCATCATCCATAGTTTTATCAAAGATTTCTGGTTCTCCCCCGTCAGTCAATAACACATACTCATTTTCAGGATATCTAGTAGAGTGTTGTTTGACTCTATTAGATCTCCTTAAAACTGGAGAACCTGCTGGTGCTGGTGATTGTTGATGAACATCATTATCATCAGCATTACTTGGTTCATTTTCAATGGGAGCATCATGATCACTTTCTTCCGGTTGATCATTTTGTACATCATCTTCAACCTTTCTTTGCACTGCCGTGGGAGGAATCAGCTGTAAATTTGTTGAACTACCATTAGATCCTGAAGCATCCTTCTCACATTTCTCAACATCTTCAATGGTCTGATCTTCAATAAATACAACATCACGGCTTCTGACAAGCCTCTTTGTGGCTAGATCATAAAATCTATAGCCAAATTGATCTTGGCCATAGCCAATAACGCACACTTTCGTGTCTTGACATCAAGTTTAGACCACTCATCATTCGGGATATACATGTAGGCTTTACAACCAAACACTCGTAGTTGGTCATAGAAGACATCATTTCCTAACCATACTTTCTCCGGGACATCATATTATAGAGGGACACATGGTGAAAGATTCAACACGTGAGCAGCTGCTAGTAATGCTTCACCTCGGAACATCCGAGGTAACATTGCATGTGAGAGTAAACGTCTCACTCTTTCCATCAAAGTCCTGTTCATCCTCTCAACTAAACCGTTTAACTGCAGTCTCTTAAGAGGTGTTGTCTGATGTCGAATACCATGCTATTTGCGGTAGGCATCAAATGGTCTAATGTACTCTCCACCATTCTCTGTACGTATGCACTTCAGCTTCTTACCGGTTTGCCTCTCAACCAGAGTTAGAAATTGTTTAAAAACTTCTAACACCTGATCTTTTGATTTCAGAGTGTATACCCATGTCTTTCGAGAATGATCATCAATGAAAGTCACAAAGTATTAAGCACCACCAAGTGACTTCGGCATTGGCCCACACAGATTTGAGTGTACCGGATCCAACACATTCTTCATTCTGGAAGAAGGAGAACTCTTGAAAGACACTCTGTTTTGCTTTCCTGCTAGATAATCAGCACATTTCTTCAAATGGACCTGATCCAGTCCAGATAACGTCTTCTTTTTGGTAAGAAGAGTCATGTTTTTCTCACTCATATGACCCAATCGTTTATGCCATAACTCCACTGTACTGTCATTCTCCACTGCATTCACAGCATCTTGGAAGAGCTTGCCCGCATCATATACAATTTTGAGTTCTTTGTTCCTCTGACCACCACCAGGGTTCCTTTTGTCAGCTTCCATTGATCATTAAAGAAGATGTTGCAGTAACCTTCATCATCAAGTCTGCCTGCTGAAATCAAATTCAGGCACAAAACTGGAACATGCTTGACATCGCGTACCATTTTAGATCTCCAAGGAAACATCTCCATTTCCTGCAACTTGTGGAAGACCTTCATTTCCCATTCTCACAACACCAAAATTTTCAGGTGTGTAAGATGAAAAGAATTCTCTTCGAGAAGTGACATGAATGGTAGCATCACTGTCAATCACCCAACTCGTCTCATGGGTTGCAAGATTGACAATGTCATCATCATGGATAATGTTGAACTCATCAGCAACATTTGCTTGTTCATCATCACTGCTGTCATCCTTTTTCGGTCTTTTGCCTTTCTTTTGGTCTTGCTTGAGTTTTCGGCAAAATTTCTACATATGCCCATTTTTCTTGCAGTAATAGCATTCAATTTTTGCATATTTGTTTCACCTTCCTCTACTCTTATCTTTTGGCTTTGGCCCCCTGGTCTCACTTCTCCCCCTAGAATCTGCCACGAAAAGATCTGACTGTGATGAAGAGGATCATTGCGATCTTCATCTCACCTCTTCATTCAGTATTCCACTTTTGACGAATTCCACATTTACTATACCATTTGGTGCAGAATTTGTAAGTGAAATTCTCAAAGTCTCCCAAGACTTTGGTAATGAGGCCAGCATTATAAGAGCAAGTACTTCGTTGTCAAACTTTATGCCCATCATGGATAACCGTTCCCCGATTCTTTGCAAATCGTTCAGGTGATCTGCCATGGATGAACCTTCTCGGTATTTTATCTGAAGCAATCTTGTCAGATAAAATAATTTATTGTTGCCAGTTTTTGAAGCGTGTAGCTCCTCAAGCTTGTTCCACAGTGTCTGTGCATGAGTTTCTGCAGATATGTGGTTGTAGACATTATCTTCGACAAATTGTCGGATGAAACCACATACTTGTTCATGCTCGAATGCCCAATCTTCTTCCAATCTGTCTTCCGGTTTGGTTGTACCAAACACGGGCAAGTGCATCTTTGTCACATATAAGAGATCCTTCATCTTGCTTCTTCATATGTGGTAATTCGAGCCGTTTAGACTAATCATCTTGCTGGTCTTGGCCTCTATGATGCTAATAAATACCCAATATCAAGCAAGAATGATGAATAATAATCTAACGTATTTTTTGATGTAGAGACTCCACTTTTCAGTGGCAACCACAGAGCATACGATAAGTAGATATAAACACCGGGCCTTGCTTTGATACCAGTTGTTAGGGACTGCGCAGCGGGTGATCACTTTGAGAGCAAGATGATTAGTAAAAATGGCACCAGAAAATTTACGTGGTTCACCCTTAATTTTAAGGCTACGTTCACGGGACAAACTCCGATATTTTCTTCCACTATAAAAATAGTTGGCTTACAAAGAGAGAATCTTCTCTAGACAAAAATTCTAGAGGTATGAGATAAACCCAAAATAGTGGCACTCAAGTGTTTCCTAAACACCCCAAAAAATTATCTCACTATTTTGTCACTCTCCAAAAATAAATCTCTCTCTCTCACACAATTTTCTTTTGCTCAGAACAAATAAGCAAGCTTTCACCGGGATTGCCTTCAAAAATATAAAAACAGAGTGGCCTTTTATAGCCGAGGCTCTGCATCCGATTCTTCAATTTTTGCCGCAATTTGCGGCAGTTTTTCCACCTCCTCCAGCACAATTTCAATTGCTTCTATGATCAGCCGCAATTGTTGAAATTACTCTAACTGTCAACCGAAGATTTTGACCAAAACAAGGAAAAAATGGAAAGAGAGAAGAGAAGAAAAATAATAAAAAATTGAAGGCCCCCACATGGGGGCGGGAAGTCAACAAGACGAGCGTGATCGAAAAGACGATGAAGGCTTAGGGTTAAGGGCGGCAAAGGAGATGAGAATTCACAGCAAAGGAACAAGGGTTAGAGGAATGGGAAGCTTGGGAATTGGAAGTGGCAAGCTGGGCAATCAGTTTTGCTATTTGCGATGAAAAAAATCGTAGGAAATAATTGCTACGATTTTGCCCCGCTTATGTCTAGAATTGACGCCAACGAGCAAGCCCCTTCTGCCAGCCGGTGCTGTGCCAGTGGATGATATACATATGTATGCTTCTGAATTTCATCTATATGAAGCTATAAATTATTTGTGTGAAACTGAATAAAGTTTTTTGAATATGACTTGCAGGTACAACAATGAAGCGTGTGGATATACCTACCATTTCAATTGTTGGGAAACTATAGTCTGAATATAATTTACAGATACAACTGAGTTCCTAAATATATTATCCTAAATGTAAATTGCATGGGAACATATTTTTGGAAGAAAAACAAATCAATAATAAACATTCTTATTATTCTGATTAAGTTTATTATTCTGTGTGCTTTTTGTGTTAAACTGTATCAACATTGTATTAAATAGTGCATGCTAAATTGCATGGAAGCATATCTTTGAAAGAAAAACACATAAATAATACTTAGCTAATAACCAAAAGTTGGTTTAACATTTTTTAAAGAAAAACAAATGTTAAATAATGCGTCTCTGAGAACGGACTAAAAATAAAAAAAAAATCTACAGCATATACTTTGGAAAAAAAAAACATGATGGGTAGAGAACGAAGGAGAAGACGATATTCTCAAAAAAAAAAAAACAGAATTAATTGGAATTGATAATTTTCACATTTAATATATTGTTAAATGGAAATTAGTGATAATAATGGCAACAAAATTTCATCTTATCCTAACCGATACTAGTTTCCTATTTCAACCCAAATGGATAGATTTTCTAATGGCGTGAAGTGGGTGCACAGGTGCATCTGAGACTCACTGGTGTGGGACGAGCATTTTGCATGCCAGATCTTGAATTTGTCTTTTTCGAGCATATGAATAAGGTGACGGGAGGGGTTAAAATTTGCCTGTTTTGAACAGATGACTCGGAAGACCCGCTTGCAAGAGATCAAATTTTTATTGAGGTTTCATCACAAAATATGTGCATCGGGCATGTTTATAGTTGCCATAAGCCTAGTCATATAATAATTCATCATTCTTTTAAAAATATTTTTTGAACTTCTTATAGTGTAAAGTTTAAATAATTATATAATTTAGGTAAATAATTATTATATATACAAATAAGCACTATTATTACGTTATTAGTAACCCAAAATTACAAACGGTGTATTAGGAATGAGTTCCATTTTACCTAAAAGATTATGCATCAACAAACGGCTAATAAAAATTTCTTAGAGAGCAACAATTTCCCTATAGTAAAACAGTACTATATATTAATATTAAGTTTATCAAAGTAAATAAAAAAAAAAAAGCGAATAAAACCTGTTTTCTCTAGGTGATGCATGCAATTTATTATGCCGTGAGCCGTAAAAAAAGCGTTGTATTGATGTCGTAACAGTTAAGATTTGGGTAAATTGCAGCGGTATAATTACCAGTCAACCTACTATTAAACGAAATTAACTGGGGGCAAATAATGGTAGATGATAAATCTGAAATGTGCTTTTAACCTGTACACAAAATTGAGAGAAAAAAAAAACTTCCTTGTAGAAAAAGAAAAAGAATCAAGAAAAATAGGAGGACGCATTTACACTAAAAAGGTGTTTACACGTGAACATGTGTGTATTTGTGTGAGCAGTCCCAATTCCAATGTCAATTTGGCATCATCTTCCACGTCTCATCAGTATTTCCTCGAAACGGACAACAAGTACCATAATCTGCCGTACATACACCTTGAAAGATAGAAAAGGTTCTAAAAGATAACCATATTTAATGTTATTTTTCTTTTTCAATTTGAATTGGCTTAAATTTATTATACTATTTTTTAAAAAAATTTACAACTATAAATTTTATAAATATTTATGAAAAAATCAAAAAATAAAAATATTATAAATTAATTTTTGTAATTGCCGTGAATAGTGAATGTTATAAATAATAATTTTAACAATCACTAATGAATATTTACTTTTATTATTCTATAAACTATATGTATTAATATAAAGTGATCACCATACTTCATTTACTTTTACTTTCTCGCTCTCGCTCTCTCATCCTGCTTTTCTAACGCTCTAAGGCATTTAGGTTTCAAGTAAAGGAAAGAGTTAAAAATACTAGAAAATATTAAAAGTATTTTATTGGCCTAAGACTCATTTTTTACACGCAAAACTTTGCCAATTTAGACTTTTTACCTTTTGAACTTTGACTCAGGTTTACTCGTCCCTCAAACTTTAAAAATTAGTGCGTTTTACCCCCATTGGCCCACCTAAATAGCTAATATGAGGATCTAAAAGAAGATAAAATAGAAGATAAATAACTAACTAGTCATTTCTCCACATAAACCTCTAGTTTTGTGAAACAAGTTGGATAACGGAATTAAATGAATCATATTTCAGTACAAAGTACTAGTTGGAGTGTGTAAATTATATAGGGTTGGTGGTTCCTTAAATTACTTGAATCAAGAAGATTTAAGCAAATAATCAAAATCATGAAAAAGTTTTAAGTCAAATGGCAAGTTAGGCCTTCATCATGCGTTTTACCTTCATTTTGGTCATTGTATAACTTAAACAACCATTTAAATATGATGGGGAGTAAAAGATACCAATTTCTAAAATTTGAAGAGCGAGTGAATCTGAATTAAAGTTTAAGAAACAAAAAATCTGAGTTAGCAAAATTCAAGATGTGAAAGAATATTTAGTCCGTAATTTATCTCAAACCTAGTGAGCGAGGTGTTACTTACTTCTCCAACAAAGTAATCCCAAATTGAATTCATAATTAAAAAAAAATGAGATGAAAATTTATATTTGAGTGTTGGGGCACTGGATTCATTGCCATTTCTAACCGAAAATTGAAGCAGTATCTGATTTAATGTTATTATATAAACACTGTATTAAGGAAAGAATATATGCAAGATTAAAGTGTACGTTTAATGACCGTTAAGTCCACCGCATGTCGAGACGTGTTAAGGCCGGAATAGTCCAACCAGATGAGCAGAGAGAAAAAGAAAATGCAGGCCAAAATTGGAACTAAAACGTACGCTATAGCTCTTGGTACTGGTTTATAGCTCCCTTCTTCAGGTCCACCCAGCCCAGCCTTCACCATTACGCCTAATTTATCAGCTTTACAACGGTAAACTCTCTGCATTTAAATCACCACTCCTGCACCTAACTGTTTGCTTCTATATATATCTCCACACAGTACACATTGCCTTAGCCGTTAATTTCCTTCACCAGACTCCTAATTGCCTCCTTCATTTTTTACTTCTCTGATCACTCTGCCTTTGCTTGATCAATTTCCAGACACTAGTGGTCTAGCGTTTATACTTTATACATGGGGTTTATTAGGGTTCCTAGATCTTTGTTTGTTGCTGTGCTTACTACAATATTGAGCATTTTTAGCTCATATTCTGAAGCCAACAAGTTCTATGTTGGTGGCAAAGATGGCTCCTGGGTTCTTAATCCTCCTGAAAACTACAACCACTGGGCTGAAAGGACCAGATTCCAAGTCAATGACACCCTCTGTACGTATATATTCTATATCTCTTTGGTTAATTGTATGTCCTCTTTACTGTATGAATTAATCAGCTTTTATTTCCATTTTATATTAAATTGTTAGATTTTAAGTACACCAAAGGATCGGACTCGGTGCTGGTGGTGACCAAGGACGATTACTTCTCATGCAAAACCAGTAACCCAATACTGTCTCTAACGGACGGCGGCTCTCTCTTCACCTTCGATCGTTCCGGCCCCTTCTTTTTCATCAGTGGCAACGTCGACAACTGCAAAAAGGGCCAAAAGCTCATAGTGGTCGTCCTTGCCGTTAGACCCAAACCGCAGCCATATTCACCGCCGCCTTCTCCTTCTCCTTCTTCGGCGCCAGCTCCACCTGTTGCCCCCTCTCGGTCTCCAGTTCCAGCCACTCAACCCCCGTCTCTCTCACCTCCGACTGCATCACCTCCAGCTGGGTCTCCAGAGAGCGGACAGGCTCCATCGGACTTGGATACTCCGGCTCCGGCCCCGGCCCCGGTGGCGAAGGACAAATCAAGCACATCGAGAGTTGTGGCCTTTGGCTGGTCCTTTTTTGTTTTTAGTGCTGTGGTGGCAGTGGGTCTTTAGGGGTTAATTTGAGACGTACGAAGAAGAGAAGTCGAATCAAAGAAAATGCCGACGCCTACAGTTGGCAGGAAAAGAGAGAATGTTATTTGTTGATTGCAGTTCATAGGAGTTTCTTTCTTTCATTAATAAACCTCTATTTTTTTTTTTACAAAATTTTTCGAAATACCGCATTTTTTTGTTAGAATGATTATTGGTCAATCTGTTTTAACTTAACTTAATCCACAATAATATATTTTTATTTTTATATTATTTTTACCTCAAATCAATTCTGTTTAAACGTCAATTTTATGTAAATATAATAATTTATTTAAAAATAAATTTTCATAATTTTATTAAATTTTTATGAATTTTTTAAACATAAAACTAAAAAAATTTATAAAAATTTAATAAAATTATAAAAATTAAAATTTCAATGAATTATTACACATATATACATAATATTTGACTTTTTCTAAAAATTAATTACAGATAAAAAAATATATAAATAAAAAAATTTATTCTAAATTAAGTTAAAATAACTTGACTTAACTCAGCCACAAATTACCTAATGGCAAAAGGCTTATTAATTCTGAAGAATGGAATTTTTTTTTTCAAAAAAAAAAAAAACTGAATAAGCTGATCCAATTCCTGACAGCCATATGTAATGACTCGTTCCTTGAAAAAATAAAATAAAGAAAATAGACCCAATGTCGTGCTGAGCTTGGATTGGCTGAGGCAGTGAGAAGAGAGCACCAATCTCACCGCTTCTGTTAACTGTTCCGACATGTATATCTCGGAAGTCCGCGCGAATTTTAAACTTGTAGACGTTCGATCTCAACGTGGCTGGGCTATTGGGCGGTGGATTTGGCTGAGGGGGGCGAGTCTTGTCTCTTCTTGTTCTCTTTTAATTTAGTGCAAGAAGTTAATTGATGGAATTTTTGCGTTGGAATTTCGTTTTAGGTTTCTGGCGCTGAATTTTCGGCTAAAGTAATTCAGATTCGAATGTGTGAGTTAGCTCATTATTTTTCAATTTCGCGGATAAAACAGAAAATGAGGGAACTGCGCTTATATAGTTACGTTGCCATCGCAATTTCACTTCTGGGATCATTGATATTGTTGTGTTACAAGATGGAAAACATAGTTGGCGGTTTTTAATTTTATTTATTATTTGCATTTATCACTACAACAATTTTTTGTTTTGGTTACCGGTTGTACGGACCAGAATGTTGGTGGTAAAGTTTTTTGTCGTTAAATCAATTGGCAAAAACACTGAGAGGTTTTTATGGAGAATAACGGACTGCTTGGCGACCATTTACAACTTGGCCACCATAGTCGGTTGCTTAGCTATCACTAACCAGTCACAAATAACAACCAATTTAGAGACCAAGTGTTATTTTAGTCACAAAAGAGAAAATGTCATCTCTATTGGCAATCCGCATGAAATAAAATTAACCAATCAATTTCTCCAACCTCTACAGTATAAATCCAAATCCTTCAATTTTTTATCTAGCTCAAGCTTTAAATTTTATTATCTCCCATTCTTTGTTTTGGATTTGGAGTAAAAGACTTCTTCTTCTTTCTAGCAACTTTTACTTTTGGAGAATTCTTATCACTGTCAATGTCAACCTCAGCAATCAACAAAAGCACCATGCCCATGGCCATGGCTGAAGGCCTTCATGTGCCCATGGCAGTTTTTGTTGTGAGTTTATTTCTTCATCCTTCAAAACTAGTCACCTGTTCGCTTTATCTCTCTCTCTCTTCTAGCCGATCTGGGTTTCAAATTTTTAAATCTAATTCCTAGATTTTTTCTCTCAAATCTCAATTTATTTTGGGCTTATTTGTGGTTGTTCATGTTGTTGCCATGACTAAGCGATATTTCACTGACTACTGGCATCTAATTGAATCTGGTAGTAGTGATGGAGCTTAAGACCCATCAAATCATTGAATCTAGTGTTGCTACTGAATACAAGGATGAAATATATTTGAAAAAATTTTAAAAATGTATTAAAAAATTTTGATTTTGAATCAAAGTACTCAAAATTTTGAATATATATATATACATACACACACACACACACACACACACACACACACCAAATTAATGATATTTATATTAATTAACTTGAAATCACATTATTTTTATTACATGCATTTTAATTATAATAGATGACTAATTAAATTATTAATTTTATTGGTACAAATTTATAATTAATAAAAATGGGTTCTTCCTCCCAAGAAGTCCCTCCACCAGTCACTACGACTAAACGATGAGGCCCCTGGCCATCAACATGCATGTTCAATTAAATAGAAAAAAAAAAAAAAAAAAAAAATGGAAGAAAAAAAAAATAAAAAGGAAAGGTGGGGAACAAAAAAAAAAGAAGAAAAAAAAAAACAAAAAACAAAAAAAAAAAAAAAAAAAAACAAAAAAAAAAAAAAAAAAAAACAAAAAAAAAAGAAAAACAAAAAAAAAAAAAAAAAATTTTAATAAAAAAAAATTCACAGCCCGATTAAGTCAGTCACTATGTGAGCTTGTTGACTACTTTTTCAATTGCTATATTTAGTGACCAAGTTGGTCATTGCTTCTTATTGACCAAAGTTTTTAGCAACCATCTGTTGACCACATATTTCGGTCACAAAAAAGTGTTTTGGTGACTAATTACTGACTAATAAGCCAATCAATTTTCGGCATCCGTCTTGTACCGATAATTACATTGGAAGTTAAGGAAAGTATTTTATGAAAGATAAATAATAGGAAAGAAGGTTACTCTGATGTTTGATTTTTTTTCTTTGTGGGTTAATATCCCATATGCTGCCAGTGCAATTTTTTTTTCTCTACACCAGCAGTTTATTTTAGTAACTTTCATTAATTCTACTGTTAGTTCTAACTTTAATGTTTCCCTTCTGTCACTGTTAAGATCAATGTTAACTCCACGAAGCCTTTTTTCTCATGGATAGAACAATTTCTTCATCTCAACAAGTCACCAACTCCCCTACAATGATTATGAACAGAGGCAACAGTCATCATCTCTTACCCAGCATCATCTCCTGCCCGAAGGCTTAAAGCTTTAGTTATCGGCTGCTAAGCTTGACATGCGTCTTCCCCTAATATTCTTCACCAATTATAGTGTTTTGCGATAGAATTGCAATTGTGAGTGATGCAAAATAGGAAGGAGGAAGCGACAAAGGAAGGATGAAAGAATTTTGGCATGTCCTTCGCTTATTTTGTCCTTTCATTGATTTGTGTTGTATTGTTATATCTTTTCTCTGTAGGATGGATGCATCTTTTTTCTCTCAAGTGGGTTCTTTAGTTTATTACGCTTATGTTTGATAATTGGCAAGAATCATGTTTGTGGTTTGATTAATCTGCAGATTGACTTGTTAGCTCTCTGCTTATTCTCTGTAAACTTTGTTATGCACTTTGTGAGAATTACTGGTAATTTATTATTATTGTTCCTTCTTGTTTGCTTGGTTCCTTCAGCTTTAAATCCAGAGGTAAAAAATTGAGAGTCTCATGTTAAACTTTTACAGTCAGATGCATATTCAGCACTTGAGTTCAAACTTTTACAGCTAGTTATTGATTATCCCCAGTTAGAGGATGGGAAATAGAAAAACATTGTGTATCTTATGTTCGGACAAAAAAAATGGAGAAAGACTTGCTGTAGTGACATTGCTCCCCCGGGGTAAAAGACGATGATTTGCCTCTGTTCACAACCACTACGAACTGGTTTAGTTCTTTTGGGGTTGTATCGATGATTTGTTGAGATGAAGAAATTGTTCCGTCCATGAGAAAGAAGGCTTCATGGACTCAACATTGATGTTAATGGTGACGGAAAAGAAACATTTAAGTTAGAGCTATCAAATAGAACTAAGAAAAGCTACCAAAATAAATTGCTGGTGGAGAGGAGAAAAAAAAAATGCACCGGCGAATCCTCGCTCCCCCCTTCAGCCCGCCTCCTTTTCACTTTTTGTAAAATTTGTTATTTTTTTATTCTACCTTACCATTTTATTTTCTTCTCTTTAGCTTCATGTTAACTAATCAACAACATTTCCCCCCAGGGCCGTTTCTTTGATCTAGTTTTCTATTTATTATTTTTCAATTTACCCTGTCATTTTATTTTTGTATAATAAAAAGAAAAAAAAATAATCCACTCTATTAATAAAAAAATAACAAGTTATAACAAACAGTAACTTAAAAGGAATAAGTGTCTAGTAATAAACAAACAATTATTAATAAAAAAATAGCCACTCCATTAATAAAAAAGGAACAAGTAATCACAAACAGTAACTTAAAAGGAATACATATCTAGTAATAAACAACCAACTATTAAGAGAACAGACAATTACTAATGAGTATCTAGTTATAAACAAACAATAACTAATAATGGCAGGCATATGTGTTGAATATATAAAAAAATAAATAACTACTGATAAAAGAATAAAAAACTACACATAAAAAAATAAGCACCAATTAATAAAAGAACATATATATATATAAAAAGAAAAGAAACAAAAGAGCATGGGAACAAGTAACCCAAGAATCTTAAATTAAAACAAAAACAAATATCATGGTACAAAATAATTATATCCTTTTACTTTTTTTCCATTATACTTTTTCCATTTTTTTGCTTTTCTTTTGTTAGCTTTTGCTTTCTTTTTTTTTTTTTTTCGTTTCTTCTTATTCTTCTTCACATCACCACCCATGTTCTAGACGAGGATACTGTTGGAGTAGGAGATAACGATCAGTTAGAATGAAGAAAGCACAGACGAAGGAGAGAGAGAAGGCGAAGCTGAGCTGGGCGAGGACTAATGGGCGTTGCAATTGTAGGTGGAGAGGGTCGAGCCAAGAGGAACACAAAATTCCCAAATTCCCATATTTTTTATTTCTGATCATTTCATGGGTTTTAAAGTTTAAGGGTTTAGAAATTAGAATGATTGGTGTAAAGAGTTAGAGACCTAGACTGTTATTTTAAGATTTATTTTAATATTTTGTTTATGTCATGTCAGGATTTTCTATTATGCTTAAAGTTGAAATTGATAAAAAAAAATATACAATTGGAGCACAAGGTATTTGGATTAGATAACCTTAAATTTAAGTTCTTATTTAAAACACAAAAGTAAGTTAAGTGACCTTTTGTAGACTTTACTCTTATAGAAAAAAGAACATACAGTAATTAAAAAAAGTACGTAATAATGCATAAAAGAACATATAGTGATAGGGAAAAAAAAAGATACAAATGTATAAAATAAAATACATAAATAAAAAAGAATAGATACTAATGTATAATTAAAACAACAGCTAGAGGCCGGATGCCTAGAACCAAAACAATAGACAAAATTAAATATTAAAAAAAGATGAAAAAATGGGGGAAAAAACCGGCAAAAACATTAAACACAAAAGGAAAAGAAGAAAAAGTTGTGAAAAGAAGAAAATAAGTGTAAAAAAGGAAAAACTGGAAAATGAAAGAAATTGAAAAAAACAAAAAGAAGAAGAAAAATTTGCGAAAATTAGAGCAACAGAAAGAGCGAAAAAAATATTGGAAATAAAAGTAGAAAAAGAACCGAATAGAAAAGAAATAATGAAAGAAAAAAGATTGGAAATTTTTTTTTTAAAGTAAAAAAAAAATGAAAAGAAGCTGCCGGCTTCAAGTATTTGGAAAAAGAAAAGTCAAGTCATAAAAAAGGATCAGGAAAAGAAAAATACTCCGCAGAAAAAAGGAAAATCAAAATAAAAATATCCCCACCAAAATAGACAAATATTTTTTTTTAAAAAAAACGAAGTCATTAAAAAAAGAATAAGAAAAGAATTTCCAAAAAAAAAAAGAAGCAGGAAAAGAAAAGTATCCCGCAAAAAAAAAACGATAAACAAAAAATATCCCCACCAAAATGGAACAAAAAAAAAACATGCGCAAAATGTGACGCAGATGCATGCGCGAATAACATGCTATTTAATATGTTTATTCTATCCAATGTTATAAATTGTAATTTAGTGCAAATTGAGGCTCGGTTGCATAAATGGTAATTTGCTGCAAATTGCTTGTTTGACAAGTTTTATAGTATAAGAAGCATTATGTATATATTTATATAATAGGAGGGTGGCATATGTAGATATTCATATAAATAGTTTCCAGTGTTGTGCGAGGGTGAGCATAGGTTAGGTAAACCTGAATCCCAACCCGAACCACCCCCACTGGGTCGGGTTGGGGTTACGTAAAAATTGATTATAGTTCATGGATTGGTTCCACATATAAAAAAGCTAATGGTTTTTGGGTTGATTCTGGTTCCATATAGAACCAACCTGAGATGGAATCGAATCCAATATATATATATTTCTTTGAAGAATTATACTGGTTATTTTATATCTTTATATTAAACTCTTAAATTGATGTCCTAAATTAAAACAGTATGAAAGTTGTTGGATCATTTATGAAATTTTTCCATATTCACTTAAATCACTTCACTTCCTAGACTGATCATTTTGCTTTCGATCTTCCAGTCCAGACTACTATTTACGACACAATCACCATATTTTTTTTTTCATTTATGAGTCATGCGAAACTAAAAGTTCATGACATCTATATATTTTAGGTTTTGATAATGAAGAAGATACTCTTAAAGGCCCAGCTTTCTATATTGAATATTATACCAATATTAGAATTACAGGAAGGAAATAAAATAAACTGGTTAAGATGAAAGATACTTCACAAGCAATTCTTTTAAATTATTTTGGTGAAAATAACATTTTAAATTCTCTTAAATGTGTCTAAGTACATATATTTAAATATTAATTTAACTGTCTATTATGTTGAATATTTCATAAAACTGGTTATAGATGCAGTTTTATTGAATTTTAGTATTGTTATAGGTATATGATATAAACAAAAAAAACCCGAGAACTAGAATTGATGAACCCAAAGCCATGGTTTTGGTTTTGTTCGGCTCTTGATTCTTGGGTTGAGGAGAAAAATTTTATAACCAATGCTATTTCGGGTTGATTTGGTTTCATCATAAAACCGAACCAACCCAACTCATACCCACCCCTGGTATTGTGTACGCATCCTTAAACAACAATCGCTCCACTTCGATCAAAATTTCAGTTTTCTTTGCAATCGCTTATCATGGATCTTGATTAGAGCGTTTGGATGGATAGAAGCCCTTGCCTCTCTCGGACCAAATTGGTTGGATTTGGCAATTTTAAGCAGAAGATCTGCTCAATTCTCCTCTGCTCTCACCCTCCATTCTTGCCTATTTTATAATAGCCCTCCATGTTTATAGGCTTTCCTTTCCCTTGTGTCGCGTTTGGGGTTGATGAGCTCTCTTTGAAAGTGGCTAGTGGTGTGGTATTTTGGGTTTCGTCATCTGTGATTTGGGAAGTGGCGAAGAGCCCAACGGGCTGTGGAGGAAAAAAGAGGGTCGGCGTCAGCAAAGTTCTATTTTTGTGACGAGTTTTGGGCAAGTTAATCAGGACAGCATGGACAGGGAAATGAGATGAAAGGATGCAACGTGTTAAGATATTACAGAAAGTGTGAATTAGCAACATTTGAAGTGACAATCCGTGGGCCCGTCCAGAAACAAACGGTCAAACTAGGCATTTAGCTCCTAAACTTACCCAGCTCTCCCCAGTTGGTCTACAACTCAGTACTCAGTGAATGTTAATCCCCAAACTTTAAAAACCTAGCGAGTTAGTCCATTATCTCAGAAATATTAATGAAAAAATTGAAATATCCCTCCTTATTTCTTGTAGTTTGTACAAAAGGCACTCTTACTTTAAATTCATCCAAATAAGCTATCTCCTTTATCATTAAAATGGAATTTGAAGTTAAAATGGAATTTGGTGTTAATGAGGATGAGCACGCGGAGTTGAGTTTTCAAAACAAGTATACTAATTGCATCAGTTGTCCATCATTTGCTTTTTCTGTTGTTCTATATCAGCTCCATCTAGTTTATTATTTTCCATTTTAATGCAATACATTAGTAGCTTCATTCCTTTGACATCTTGAGTTAATTGTGTCATACAATCCGACCATCTTCATGAGTGGTCTTTTCAAGATTTAAAGGCACTTGACTACTTTGTAATTTAGTTATTTCTTCTTAATAATCGTTCAGTTGACAAGTGTGACTTTAAATTAACAATTAATAAGCCCAAATGAAAAATATTAATTATACAATAACCTTAGTATAAATCTTTACTTATTATTTGATTAGATGATGAAGTATTGATGTCACGCTTATTTATTCAATTGCAATAAAATTATGACATAGAGGATTTGTATGGCTTTTTAAATATCTTTAATTTAGTAAGTAAGAAATGGAGTAAGTTCAAACTTTTCCTTGGTTTCTTGAAAATGTCAGGTCTTTGATTTTGTGTTACATATTTTATATTTACCAAATCAATTTTCAATGCTTTGAATTAATCATTAATTAATTTTTAGAAATCACTCATAATTTTTATTTACTACTTCTTTTATTTATAATATTATTACTATAACAAACATGTATATTTGATTGACTCATACATATTTGATTGACCTACAACGAACTACAAGCCCCCCTTCTAGTTCTTTTATACAATACTATTATTGCAATAATTTATTCTAATGATTCTTGGGACATTATCCAAAAAAACAAATATCAATGGAAATCAATCAGATCATCACAAAATAAAACAGTAGGATTTATCGTTGGTTTCAGTTATGACTAGAATAGGGTCGGGTTAGGGTTAAGGACATGTTGTAAAAATTTGGTTTTAACCCAAACCCGATCTTACAACCTGAACTTTTTTCTCTAGATAAAGGAGATAGTGTATTTGAATGATTTTAAACTAAAAGTACTTCATGTGCCAAAATAAAAGAAATCAAGAGAACTTTTGCAAATTTCCTATCAATGTATCTGAGATAATGGACTAACTTGCATAGTTTTTCAAAGTTTAGGGACTTATATTTATTGAGTACTAAGTTATGGACCAACTGGCGCAAGCTGGGTATATTCAGGGGCTAAATGTATAATTTGGCCGAAATAAAAAGAAGGAGAATAGTAGGCTAATAAATCATTGCTCAATTTCATGCAAACGCATAGGAACAAATGGACCAGGGCCAGTGGTGTATTTTATCCAAATACCATATTTCGGCCTAGTTTATGCTGATAATGGGTTCGTGGATTTAAAAAAAAAAAAAAATTGGAGGGCTCATGGGTTTGAAAAAAAAAAATTGATGAAGAAGAGTGGGCTAGCTCGTTTTTTTTTTTTTGTTTTTTCGGTTTGTACACAACTCATCTTAACAAGTATAGATTATGTGATACTCTATAGTATAAGAAATGTGAAATGCATATTTTTTCGGAATCCTAAAAGTTTCTGAATAAGCTTATTATGATATTGTATGAGAAAGTGGCAAATTTATCACTTGGATAAGAGGGGCAAGCTAGCTCATGTTTTTTTTATCAAATAGTTCTATAAAGCGAATGCTTGTGCATAGAAAATTAGCAAATTCGTCATTAATATTTATTTAAAGGGACAGGTTGACCACTAACATTTTTTAGTGTATATTTGCTGTTAATGTTTTTAAAAATAAATTCACCACCTACCGTTAATAATTTATACCATGAATAGGCGACTTACTGATTATTTTGTTCTTATTTTACAACTTCAGTGACAAATTTGCTTTCAACATATAAAAAATTTTAAAGAAAAAATAATAATAACAAAATTGCCCCTCCAAGTAAATATTGATTGCAAATTTGCCTCTTTCACCTTTTTCCTTGGGCGAATATGTTCTAATACTCAAGAGTAAAAGTTGACTGCTCTTTGTAAAGTATATTCAAAAGTATGTGTATAGCTAAGATTCCAAAATTAGTTATACGATAAACTAACACACATGTATACGAAGGCCGTTATAACTCTTAGAAGTTTAAAAATAAGTTTTTGACGGATTAATTTTTATGTATTTTTTGTGAGGTTCACAAAATTCAAAACATTCCGTCAATTTCATCTGTCTAGAATTAAACATGTTTGTATTAAAACTCTACGTACGTCTAGCATTCTTCAATTTTATAAATGAAGTCATCATTTTGGCACCAATAAAACATGAACAGGTAATCCGTCGAAATAGTATACGAGTGACTAAATCAGCCACGAAGCATGACTTCGGTGCCCAAAACCACTTAACCAATACCAATTGGGATAAAACGGTTTATAATCTGGAGCTTTGAAAGAAGTCAGACTAATTTTTTTCTTCCTATTTGAAACTCATTGAATAGTGCTCTACATCCAGATTTCTTGGTTATTCTCATTTTGATTTGGACCTCTCAAAACTCCTAAAAATTTAAATTCTTCTTGTGGAAATGTTTATTACGGACTCTTCCAACAAAACAACTTCTAGCAAATGATGGTAGTTTTGTGGATCCCCTCTGCCCTGATGTCAAGCTACTCCAAAATCGCTAATTTATCTTTTTTTAGAGTGTCTGGGATCCTGAGAGTTATGGGAAAATTTTTGTTCTTCCTCATCTTCCTCAAATTATACTGAATCTTTTGAATCATGACTTGCTACCCAACTGTCTCACCATAAATGATTCCCTCCGGATTAGCTTAGATTTCTTGTTTCCATGCCTTGGATTATTTGGATTGGGAGAAATTAGAACATTTTCAAAATGCTCCTTTTCATGTGCTCTCTTTGATGGTAAGATGGGATGAGTTTTTCCTTTAACCTTCAATTGCTAGAGATTTCCAACATAAGTTCTCCCACTTCTCTTCCAGCCCTCCACCCAATGTGTGTTTTACTTAGTGACGTTGCAAGGATTAGCCATCTAATGTGACATTGAATGTTTTCATTACTGATGGAGTTTGGTGAAATTCTACTAGCCAAGGTGTAGTAACATGAATTTGTCTAGATATAAATGCTCCACCATAGCAGCAGAAGGACATCTTCATCCCTTGTTGTGATTATGCTCCGGAAGCTGAATTAAAGGCAACTCATGTTACTTTATCATTCGCATCTTCCCAACACATTACATTCATAATGATTTTAATAGACTACTCTCATGCTCTTTAGGTGTTGTCAGGCACACTAATGGTCAACTCCATTATTTTTTATCTATTTCAATCCATGCTACTTTAGATGAATTCCATGCATAGGTGCTTGGTGGCAATAGTCCCATGCTCTAAAGTTTCATGATGTATATATAAAAAAACTACAATCAATATACATTGGAAGAATTTGTTTTAGAGAATCATACAATTGGAAGATTTAACTTAATGATTGATACTAGCCTTATTTGGTACTAACGTTAAAGTCTTTTTTTTTTTTTAAGAAAACTAATCAATTATAGTTTTTAACTATAACCACTTAACCACTATAATTAATAAATTATCCAAAACTCAAATATTAATCATTAAAATTAGTCCCAATACACACACACTAATATTATGGAATGAGGTAAGCTAATTCTTACCATACTCAATCTCCCTGAAATTGCCGACAAAAATCACGAACCCCGCCAATGCCCATTTGCCGTGACTCTTGAGCACGCACTTCAACGAAGTCGCATAGCAAAACTGTCGAAGCCTACATAACCCGATTCCGGATCAGATCATCCGCACTGGACTTCTCAATCTCAATCAGACCTCTCTGGCTCTGGCTAAATCTCTAGACAGGTACTTTACTATTTAATTTGTCGATCTCAAAGCCTTTAAGCTAAGGATAGGTGAATTGTTCGTTGCTGTTGCTGAAGCTTTTAGGCTTGCCATTGATTGGCGCTTCTTTGTTCCCCGTGATCTGCATTCTGCATTCTTTGATCACAACAATAACTCGGTCTCTGATAATGTTCTATCTCAATGAGATCTCTGTACTGGGTCACAGTGCAGAAACAGCCCGGAAGCTTTCTGGGACGACGCCTCATGACCAGTTGTTGATCCAAACATCCAGTTCTTTTGCCGGTTTACTTCTCATTGTAGTGGGATTCTTGCTGTTCATGGTGGCCTTCGTCAAAGACGGGGAATTCCAGAGCTTCTTCGCCAAGGGTTGTGCTCTGCTTCATATATCAATGGCTTTGTGGAGAGTGAATTTCGAGAGGAAGCTGGAGGATTTGGCAAGGGATTGGGCAAGGCAAGCTGTTGGGGATGTTTTGCTGGCTCTTTCTTGGGTCTTCTTTTTGGTGTACACTTGGAGGGACAAGTATGATTAGCCGAAAGAAGAGAACCAAGCCTGATTAATGTTGATACATAACAGTAATGTCACAGTTTCATTTTAGCTGCACCTATTGGTAGCAAGGGCAATGAAGATTTGTTACTTGTTCATTGTTGTTAATGCAAATGATTTTGCTCCCACGATGTCGTATTCTTCCAACGAGACGGGGTCTAGTAAGTGACATTTGGGTCCATATTTCAGTGGTCAACGAGAATAAGTGAATAACACATAAAGATGAAACTAGACTGCATCTTGGCTTGCTGGTTTAACAAGAAGCCGAAGATTCCGCAAGGCGTAAAGTGAAAAAAGTAAAAAGGAGGCAGCTGGGGCTAGGCCGCTAGGCTGCCGCAAAGAAAACAAAACTGGAAAAGTACTCTGAAGCGAGATATGAGACTTTTAAAAGTCCAGTCCATTAACCCAATTCCTAACCCCAATAAAAAGCCCAACAACGAGCATTGTTATGTGCCCCTCGATCGGATTAAAAGACATGCTATTTCGCACGTGTGAAACACGAACCAATCATCCCGTTTTGGTTCCTGTCCACGTGAGAGCGTGTCTTAACCAAGACCTGATTGCGCCCCGGCCTGAGATTCTCTTTCTCCTGCAACCCAGCAACTTTCCATTCCTTTGTTTTCTCTTTCCCTCACGACAATAATTGTCAATATCCCTTTGGTCATTAGCACTCGCAAAACGAAGCCGACAACAAAACATTGGTAAATTCCCAGAAATCACCTGAGCAAACCCTCAGAGCACGGTAACTGGAAATTTGAAAAGAAGGCAAAAAATAGAGAAGTGGGAACAACAATCGAGCTCTTCCAATGGCGGATCAGGAGCAAGAAACGCCTGAGGCCCTACAGCCACCATCTTCTTACAGGTTGTTTCTGAAAATCATGAGCAAAAGAAGAACTTGGGTATGCCTCTTTGTGCTGGTTTACGCAGTCCTCTTAGCTTGTTCATGGAATTTCCTCGAATCGATTCTTTCATGGTACAAGCGACAGGCAGCCCAAACATCCCATTCTTCTTCCGGGTGGCCTGCGCTCTATGCTTCGGTGCTTCTAGGGGCTGTCTTCGGGCTGCTCTCCATGGCCGCAGCTCTGGCTGTGGCTGTGCCAGCAACCATGGTCATATGGATTTCAATTGTGGTCTTGCTTGCTTTCTTCGGGAAGCCGAAGAGGACTTTGGTGATCGAAGGAAGGAAGATTACCAGAGAGATTGTTGGGTTCGTGATCAAGGTTTTGCTGAAAGAAGGGAATATTGTAGCTGCTGCTTGTGCTGTTCTGGGCTATTTCGCGTTCTTTAGGAAAAACTATGACGAGTGAATAACAGCACAGGCATCAAGCTGAGGGATCAGATGAAGCAATAAAGTTTGCAGATTTGTGAATTTAATTTGGGAAAGTTATCTTGTTTTCCCCAAGTCTTGCCCGACTACAGGAGACTGCTTGGTAACTTAGAACGGCTAGGTCGGGATTAGTACAGAATGGGTTAAGATTAGCCTTTTTTTTGTTGATTTTGCGTATCTGAATCCGTAAATTTTGTTTAATTGTAACGTAATTTCTCCCTGATAAAGATTAACCAGCTGTCCTTGGAATTATTTTCTCTGTTTGCATGAAGGATAAATTTGTGTTTTGCTTAGATGAATTGCTGTAATTTCAGCTGCAAATTGCAAGGGAATTGGAAATGTTGAGACTTGGGAATTGGGTGTCTTTGTTTTGCATCCTGTTGCAGCGTTTTTGAAGAGCGGTAAGTTGATAGATGTACTTCCTTGGTAATTGTGTGTTGGTTCTGCCAGAGCGTTCACATCGATTTCCATATTTGGAGCTTCTGAAGATGCGCAGCTTCGCTTTTTTAAAACAAACAAATTTGTAAAGTCTTGAGGCTGAAGTTATGTCGCGGAAGGCGAACAAGGGTGATTTTCTGTGCATCTTCCTTCTGATTCATACTCTTTTTTGGACCGAGGGAACATCCTGACATGCATGAGTCGTGTGTGTCCATGGGCCAAGTTAGCTACACATAGACGGGCTCTCTTTCTCCGCTCTATGGATTTGGGCCAGCCCATGGGCCAAGTTAGCTACACAAACAAATTTGATTAGTATTTATTAGTCGCAATAGGAGAGCGGGCTCGAAAGACTATGGGGGTTAAATGCATTTGTTGTCCTTAACCTTTAAATGTTATTCCATTTTCATCTCTAACATTCGCTTTATTCTACTCTCATCCTTAATGAGATTAAAACGTTCCACTCTTATCCCTAACCTAACGATCATTGAAATGTTCCATTTTTACCATGTTTTCGATGAAAAATATTTATAGTGGACAGAAACATGCCACCTCAGTACAAAATTATAGAAAAAAGGAATTTGTTCTCTCCTCCAAAAACCTTAAAATTTTCCCATCTAAAAATCTATCACGAATCTTCTCCTCCATTTCCTTAAAAACAAAACCTTGTACTAGATGATGAACTCCTTCCCATCGCGCCGTCCCCGTCCAAACGATCCAATTCCGTGAAAAAAATCAACAGACCTCACAAACATAGCACTCCCAAAAGCAATTTCTTAGACGCATATTAAAATCATAGTCGGGCATTTCTAGGGCTGACATGATCTCAATCACTGGGCTCCTCGGAGGGCAGCGTGAAGAGGCAGAGAGGACAAGAATTGCGGTCTTAGAGGAGGATGGGATGGGGCGGATGCCGAGCAGGAGTTGCTCCTTACTTACAGTGTTGAGAAGTATGGGATCTGAATCTTGGTGGAGAGGAGTTTTGGAGGGTACAGAAAGGGCGGATGCGGCAGCGAGGGAAATTGAGATCGGAGAGGCGAGAGAGGATGAGGCGACGGAAGGAGGAAGGTGTCATCGTGGTGGGCGAGAGGGGGAGTCGGAGTCTATGCACTCGCGGAAGTTGCCACAATAGTCGGGGCAAGTGGCAGCGGCGGATTAGGAGGTTTTGGGGGCAAAGGCGAGGAATAAGATTGATAGGGTTCTGGAGGCAGATTACACAACGGATGATGGTGCCCATGTTTGGCTGGAGGAAGAGGCGGTAGGCCGGGCTCACTGGCTCGTCAGAGCTGGTGACCGACGGAGAAGGACTTGTTTAAAATGTCGGACAAGATGGCCGGTGTTCATCGTCTTTTAATGTCCTATTTTTTATTTTTTTTTTTAAAGGTTGGGGTTTCTGGAGAAGTGAAGAGTTTACGGGAGTTAAAATTAAATTGGAAATTTTCCATCCAAATTAACATTTTCTATCCAAAAAGGCAAAAATAAGAGTAGAATAAAATGAATGTTAAAAAAAATAGAGCAACATTTAAAGATTTAGATCTGAGAACCACAAATACATTTAACCCAGGTACCAAAACGGAAAGAAAAGGAAAGTAGGAAGCTATCAAGTCTTGGTTGCATCAGAGGGGTGTCCCCACATGAGATTGAGATGTGATATTTTTATATGATCGGGATCCATTAACAATTTCTGTCTGATTCTGGGCCGATTTCATTTCATATTTCCCTTCCCTACTTTTATAGTAATTGAATGGCAGCTAAATTTTCACTTTAGCAGCAGCTGGTAAATGCTTGCAAGAAAGAGCATCGATTAACATAATTGCACCAGAGCTGTGTTTTTTTTTTTTTCTCTGGAAAAATGATATATAGACGGCGGGCCTGTCCTAGTATCAATTAAAGCTACGTAGTATAGTGCTACATTAGCAGTAATGATGATAATTTGTATAATTAGTTAAAGAGAGAGGTAATGTAATTAATCTGCTGATGGCGCTAAGCAGGTCTGTTGGGTTTGGCTCAGGGGAGCACGTGTTAAGTAAATGAATCCCTCATTTGGTGGGTTGCGACGAGGGAGGAGTAGCGAGAGCCGCATTTTACTCCCTCTGCTTTTTAGCTTGATTGTGTGCATAAGATAGTGTCTGGTGTCAGTTTATGTCCATGATTTTCTGATTAATCTATGTAGAATATTAATAAGAAAGATGTTGTTAAATTTGGGTAACGGTCTTGCTACAGACACCATTAATGGGCACCAAAATATCCCACCTGCCACATCAGCCGTGCCATTTCATCATTATTAATTATTATTATTGTGTGAAAATAGAATAAAAAGTACTTTAAGCGTATTAGAGCCCTGATTTGGGTTTACCCAAATAGAATCCATCATAAAACCATTCATCCTCAAACATGTAACAGCTTTGAATAGAACTTCTTTCATCCAAGCAAGGAATTAAGGTACTTGAACTTGGGTCCTTGAAATTGGTCTAACAAATATTGAAGAATTAAGAGTACTCAGTTCAATTATTTTCTGAGAACTTGAAATTTTTATGGACTTCTAATTTACTTTGAGTTGTTTATAGTTATTTTGGCAACTTGGAAAATTTTTTAAATTTAAATTTATCTTTGAGTAATTGATGCATTTATATTATATATCTCTTGCAATAATTAATTTTGATCATATAAAAAACACGGACACAATTCCTTACTTAAGGCCCCTTGTTTTTTTTTTGGAAAAAGACACAATAAATTGATGAATCGAAGAGTAAAGGAAGCTACATGTAGCTTACAAAACGAATAGACAATCTCAATCCAAAGGCAGCAACAAACAAAATAAAGTAAAGGAAACGAAATACAAAACGCAATCTAATATAAGCAGAAACTCCAAGAAACATTAGCTCAGGACTCCACTTTCAAATCTAACAAATTACCATGGAGGAAGATAGAACAAGTGTGACAGCAAGGTAAAATGGCCTAACAAATTACCATGGAGGAAGATAGAACAAGCGTGACAGCAAGGTAAAATGACCACAAGTCCACTAGGATCACATCAACGGACAATGGGTAGGCGTGAGATAGAATTTCAAACTATAAATAGGTTCCATGGTAGCTCAGTGTTCAAAATCATGTTAGGATCAGCTATTAATGATAATGAAAACATTGTTATTAGCCTAAAGAGCTATAGAAATCAAACTCATCATAGCAACTCACATGCAAACATTTAGAACGCAAGAAAGAAAATATCGAGGAGCCTGCATTGATGTCACTAACAAGACATATAGTGGGAATTCAAAGTAAGATAAAAGGGTAGCAAGCCATTAACTCATCAACATAACAAAATTTTTAGCAATTCAACTTATCCTATCTTGGTGGCTAGAAAACATGCCTTTAGTCCATGAATTTTAGAAGATCCATATGCATATAAACTAGACATACATATGCACATACCAGTAAATTGATAGGATAGGTATCCATGCAAATGATTTCTCAAGAATTTCGTGATAAGAATGATTGTGCAAACCTACTGATGTGATTCCAGATAGAGTAGTCTTTAGTAAAATAAATCTACAAAACTGTAGGATTATTGAAATCACAATTTGTAAAACCATGGTCAAACTAGACATATAAAGTTATCACCATTCCATGTTTCAATCCTAGATTCAAACTGCACAATTTATGGTGATCAATTTCCTAACATGTCTGTATGTTGAAGTCCAGCAATACTTACCAATGGGGAAACAATGACCAAGCTTGGCTTCCCTGCTTCTTAGCCCTCAAATACTAATCATAAGCAAGATAACACCATTTATAAGCCAAATGGGATCGTGAAATAAAGTAGTTAATTCTAGCAATTACTTACAGCCCAAGACCTCACCTCTTTGCACCTTATTGGTTCCAATTGTGCAACCTACTTCCAACTGATTGTTCCCTTGCATCCCAGGGCCTAAACACTGGATCATAAGCAAGGTAAAATTGAATAAAACTCAAGAAACTAGCATAAGTCCGATCCCAACTGGAATTTGAAAAAGCACTTGAGACTCACAAAAGGTTCTTTACCTTCGATTTCAATGGCCTCTTAACACTAACCTCCTTGTTTTCTTTGCTTGCTTCCACCTCAAGAAAAGCCTCTAAGCAAGAAAACAGATCATGAGGCTCGCTCAACCCATTTTCCAGCCAAGGACTTCAATGAACAGTACCAGATTTCAAATTGAAAAATTTAAATCCCCTTACCTTCAAATCAAAAATGAAATGAAGACTACCAAGTTTCCTAAATTGCAATTTCACTCATGAATCTCCTTGCTTGAGCTCGAAAATGGCCTTTTTAGTGTAGGTTGGATCGGTAATGGAAGATGAAGTGAAGGTTGTTTTGCTTTTCTCTTCAGTAAGGGAAATGAAGAGATGCTTTATTGGAAGTGAGGAATGTGCTTTTTTTTTTCAGAGGAAAAAAAATAATAGTTAAGGTGCCACATCATTATGCCACACATTAGCATGCCACCTTAGGTGGGGGACGGATGGTGCTCAAGATGCGGTGAATTCAGCATTTTTGTTTAGGTAAAGTGAAAATATATATGTCATAACTAAGACATGTTCCTAAACTTTTAATGCATATTTGGTAAACTAGGACTTGAAAGAAAGGTATAAGCATATGATAGGCCTAGCTAAGAATTAGAATGGAAAAATAGTCCACAAGTTGAGTAATAAGCTAATCATGATCTATTTGAAAATATTTATCTTACTTGATATTTTATTCATATTTGGATTCAAAAATAATATGACCAATCATTAGACGAGCTTTTAACCGATCGAACTCGAGTTGCTCGATTAAATTAAGAGGAAAAGTTAAATTTGAGCCAAGTCGAGCCGAATAACAAACCAATCAAGTTTTGTTCAAATTATATATCAAGTTTGAAATTTTATTCGAACTTAACTTGATATTAGTTTGAATGAACCACAAACAAATTTTAAACCAAGTCAAACTTAAGTCATGCTCAAGCTATTCATTTATTTTTCATCCCTACTAAGAATAAACAAAAGTGATAGCAAGTAACTAAGAGCTAAGTCGCGCCCGTAGCGCCTTTGCAAAATAGCTTATGTGTTAACAAAGGTTGAAATTTGAGCCCTACCTCTACCACTTTTTCCTTAAATGCCACATATGCTTGTCTTCCAAGTATCGAAAAAGTAGTAATTGTGTTTTTTATGGATATCTATAAACTCTCAACGCTTTTCGCTTGCAGAATACTTTTTAATAACAAAAAAAAAAAAAAAGAGTTTGTCACACTTGATCGTGTTTAGTCGTCTAACCATATGCATTTCCTGGCGGCGCTGCACTCTGAAGCACCCAATCCCGTCAAGTGTGATGATGTTGAAGTTGATCAGTTCAAGCATTCTTCAGATCAGCAAATTGATCGATTAATTTGGCCTGAAATGCCGTCCATTCCAGGCTAGCTAGATTGTAAATTAGGTTCAACTATATATAGTACTAGTATTCTGTTTAAATTCCAGTGGGAAAAAAAAAACTACTTGGGATGGCTTATTTGCTCCTACAACTTAACTTGTATAGATTATAGAATTTGCAGTTACTTGTAAAGTAGTAGCTAGTTAATAGATAAATCTGTGAATCACTCCAGTTCTCAAGGCTTGAAATTTCTGTGAATGTAAGTTGTAACGATTTGCGACAAGTGAAAAAGTTATAAGTTTTCAATTTTCAATTTTGTTTATTTTTTCCCCTATAATCAATGTTATTTTAAAAGCTAACATTCTACCTACTTAACTATCGCTTAAATAAAAAGTTTTTAAAAAGTAAATAAGATTTTTTTTCTTACCCAACTTAAAAAATAAATTTTGATAAAAAAATATACAATTTTTTTAATAATATTTTAAAAATAATTTTCAATTTTTTAAATTATAAAATTTTAATTAATATATAAGTTAAATTAAAAATAAATAAAATTGCAAAATGATGTATCAAATAACTCATTATCTAATCTCTTCCAAAGACACCATCGAATCAATATTTTTGAAAAAGAACATTCGCCATATCGAGTTTAGGTAGTTAAGTGTATATGTGTGTGTAAATCTGGAAAAAGCAAACAATAATTAATGAATTGCCACCAAATATATGTCTGGATTGATATGAAATGTTCAATTACGATGGTTTGTTTTGGAAGATTTGATAGTCAAAGTGGAGATGAGCAGGTTGTGAGGTCTTATTCTGTGCCCTAAACTACATAACAACTTGTTAATTAGAAAAATAAGGACTTTTTTTTTTTTTCTTAATAGCTAGATAGCAAATTATATAAAAACAATCATATCGCAAGTATATAAAAACGGAGATGTAGAAAAAGGTGTGAGATGAGAGCTGGGTGATGATGGGGAAAGAGATGGACCAGCAGAACTGAAAGAATGATTCTTTCCTCCGGAATCATGCATGTATGAGTCCACAAGCTAAGCTACACAATATTTATACAGGTAATCTACTATTATCCTAATATTAGTATATTACAGATTTATAGTTACATTTCTTAAGTTTGAAAATTTATACATTTATCCTATTTTTCTTTTATGATGTTTAACTGTAATTTCTGAAATTATATATAGTGTAAACTGTCACATTTCTATCTTTGGCAATTTCAAACAGTCTAATAACTTTTTGATTACAATCAATAAAAATTTCAAATTATCAATTTTTTTTCTTTGTAAATGATCAAAATAATATTTTTAAACACCAATTAATGATAAAAAAATTACAAATTATGATTTCAAAATCTGTTATCAGCTAATATATTAAAAATTATAAGGAGAAAAGTGTAATGAGATTTTAGTTAGGGGTAAATGTAAAAATACGAAAATGTGCAATCTTGCCTTTGAGCATAAAACTGACTTGCTGCAAACTTGGGCGTTGCTGTGTCAAGGCCTCAGCATCCCAAGCTCGCTTCTATAGGAAGCCTTACGCCCTCTCTCCTTTTATCTGATCTCATTCGTATAAAAATTGGAAGTCTTATAACTAGACCGGTGTTTATTGGAATATTTATATATATGCACTAATTAAACTAATTTAACCTTATAACAAAATATATTTATCATTTGCTTTTGGGTGGATTAATAGGTTAATTAGACACATGTGGAGCCAATATATTTGGAAAATACATTATTTACATCTAAGACTATTTGAGATATCTCATGACAAATAAGACACTGGGAAAAAAGAAAAACACATATTCCGGAGTTAAAGCACCAGGTAGAAGACGTGCGTTGCTCAAGCAATTTGTTATTTTATTACGGGTTCGATCGTGAGGAAGTAACGTTTGGAGATCAAAAGATAAAAGACTTTCAGAGGTTCAATTGTTAAAAACAAAAAGTTTAATGCCAGAAAAGCAAAATGTGAGATCCAAGGGACCTATTTCAGCCTTTTCGGGCATGTTTCTTGCTTAGACTTGCGCCTTTGATAATTGATATCCGGTCAAAATTTTAGTCATTCTAGATGTACAATACTTATTATTGCTATACATTAAAGACGGTAGGGGAAAATACTATTAATTGAACAATAAATAAAAATTGTACTGTTTTTCTTATGTGCTTTAAAGTAGAGGTGAGTAAAATTTTGATTATATATGAAATAACAAAAAAAATTTCAATATTTACTTATCACTTTTAGATATAATTTCGGTTTTCAATTATAATTGAAAGCCGATGTAAAAATTCAGTTCAGTTTCCAGTTTACTTCAATTAAAAATTGGTTAACTGAAATAATGAAATTTTTATTTTACTAATATTTATGTTTGAGATTTGAAAAAGATTACTTATGTAATAAATATTTATTATGTATATATATGTGATGTTTGGATTTGAAATGAATTATGGTTGTTTGCTATGTGATTGAAATGTGTGCTTATATTAGAATATGTGCTGGATGTTTGAGATATAAAATATGTATGTATACAGTTCGACTATTTCAATTAAAAATAGAATAATCAATTTTTTAAAGTTATTTCAGTTTTCTCCTATAATTCAATCTATTTGATCATTAGCATATAAGACTAAAACCTGAAAAAATTCAATTATTCTATTTCGGTTAAAACGAAAAAACCAAATAAGTATCTATACTTTAAAGAAAACATGACCGTTTTCTTGCTAGAAAAGGGTTAAATGTTTATTTTTTATTTATTTTTTTGGCTTTTCCCTAGTTAGTCAAAGCTCCTCTTTCAGTTTTTATGTATGTTATTTTGCCCTTTTGATCCCCGAACTACTCCATTTGATGTTTTGGTCTTCGGTTATTTTGGTTCACTGTTAGGATAGAAATTGGGGCCTCAATCACCAGACAAAGGAGTTCATGGACCAAAACGGTAGCCAAGAA
This sequence comes from Aquilaria sinensis, assembly GCA_005392925.1. Lineage (NCBI taxonomy): Eukaryota > Viridiplantae > Streptophyta > Magnoliopsida > Malvales > Thymelaeaceae > Aquilaria > Aquilaria sinensis. The sequence continues at coordinate 533,269 of SMDT01000838.1, forward strand.
TATTTAGAGTTTGAAATAGCAATTTGACAATTCATTGGTCAAAGGCAAAAAGAAAACAAACGAAATTAGAAGAATTTGGCTGTCAAGGTCAGGAGTGGCCAAACTTCTCATTTTATCCCTAAATATTTAACTTTTGTCATAGTAGTCCCAACTTTCGTGAGCTAGAGCAAATACAAGGTTGAAACCTGGACCTGATCATCATGTGGATTAGTTTAGGGACCAAATGGCCAGAAATGAAAAAAATTTGGGCTGGACGAATTTCGAAATTTTATAATTCACCAAACTCCTAGGCGAAATTGAGTAATAAGATTTATAAAAACTTCAAAATTTAAAAAAAAATTAAATAGTTTTTTTTATGTTAAGATATATAGGTATCTTAATTTCCAATGACTAGTATTTTTACTTTATATCTTGAATTGGTAATTAAAATTAATAAATACTTTAAATTAAAAAAAAGTAAGCAAGAGTGTTTTAAATTCTAAGGAATATAAAAATCTTAATTCCCAATTACCGAACATTACTTACAAGGACCAAACGACTCTTGTTCCTCATTTATAATAATAGTATGTTTGCTAAACCTGTGGCTCTAAGAACATCTTCAACAATTTATCTATTTTATAATTTTTCTTCATTTTAGAGAATATGGAGTGATTTTTTATTTTAAAAGTTTCCTTATCTTATTCTCTAAAATAGAGAATGAGATGAAAGAGAAGATCTCATTTTCTATTTTTGTAAAAACTCCAAAAAAATTTTGGGTAATGAAAAATAATGCTCCATCTATCTCATAAAGGTTGTCTCATTTACTATTCACAATAATTAATTTATAATTTTATTTCTTTCAAAATTTCTTATAGAAATATAAAATTTTTATAGGTAAATGGTTCCTTAAAGACTCTATTTTTATAAATATATATTTTTTAAAAAAAATTATAGTAAAAATTAATATGAATATATTTAAGTCAAACTTTAGTTAAAAAAGTTAAAATGGTCATTTTTTGTGAAATGGAGACAGTAAATTTTTACATTTTGCACAATATTTAATTATACAACAATTAATTCATATTTTTTTTCTTTCAAAATTTCTTATAGAAATATAATTTTTTTTTATGAAAATGGTACCTTAAAGACTCTATTTTATAAATATAATTTTTTTATAATATAAATTAATATAAATATATTTAAGTCAAATTTTAGTCAAAAAAGGTAAAATAGTCATTCTTTGTAAAACAGAAGGAGTAATTTTTTACATTTTCAAAAAATTTAATCATACAATAATTAAACTAGTCATTAATTTAAATTTTCTTTAAATTCATAATATTTAATTGTTATGTAATAAATAAAAAATTCTATATAATATGAAAACTCTTGGAGTTATAGCAGAAAAATTATAGAGATTTTACTTTTTGATTCTCCATTTTAAAGAAATTTTGGAAAAACTGTTTGAGATACTCTAGTTACCCCTCTAAATATAATATTGCATGTATGCACACATGCACACATATATCTTATTTTTTTACCACAAATATGTGCTTTTTTATGTGCCAAGTTCACATCCACACAGCAGCAATGCGCACGGTCTAAAACTAGTTAAGATATAATCAGTGCGTGTAATTAACAGACTTTTATTTTTTAATATTCAAAATCAATTATGTGGGAAACGAAGAGAGATATTCACAACAAGTATGCTACGAATATGAACCTTTGAGACATGATGTCACCTTGTATTTAGTGGGATCAATTCACCTCACTCAATATTAGAAAATATACATAAATAGTTATAATTTTTATATAAGAAATTGTAATTTGATCCCATAAATTTTAGGTTTGGGATATATATATTTTTGCTCGAAATTAATTTTATCTAAATGCCAATATTATATAGGTATAATAATCCATTTAAAATAATTTTTTTATCATATTATTATTTTTTTATAATTTTTTTAATATCTAAAAAATGAAAATCATAAAAAATTTAATAATATTATAAAAATCTTATAGTCAATGGATTGTTACATCTAAATAATATTGAGGTTTCAAATAAAATTGATTTTGGGTAAAAAATAATAATTAATTTTTTTAAATTAAGTTAATTTAAATTAAAATGAATTAGTTATATATTTTTTTAGTGGCCGGTTAAGTTTCAATTTTGTCTTGCATATGACATTTATGCTCTTTACAATAAAAGAAGAGCCTTCGCTTCTAGTTAAAGGGATTAATAGGGGTAATCACTATTCGGTTGAAACAAAAAAAACTGAAAAATTGAATTAATTCAAAAATTCGATTTGGTGAATTCAGTTTTTTGGTTCGGTTTCAGTTAAAACTGAATAAGGAGAAGTTCGGTTTTGGTTAAGGCAATCAGTTATTTCGGCAACCGAATAAACCGAATTTTTATTTCTTATGTAAGTTGGCAGATATGAAAGGAGTGGGAGCTGAATGTAAGAGAAATAGAAGGTTGATGGCTTATATTGGGTTTGGCCATCTTAGATTGGGAAAAAGAAACAGGCAACCAAGCACAACGGCGGCGTTAGGCCATTGACCACCAATCAATAAGGCCGACTGTACTCCAAAAACAACGCCTTATCCAGAGGCAGAGGAGGCCGTGATGGAGTGGCCCATCATCAAGAAAGATGCTTCTCTACTCCTAAACTAAGACACCGCCGATGACAACCCGCTGGCCAAAGAAGAGAAAGCTTCGAAGTTCGCTGCAAAGGAGAGAAGAAAGAAAAAATAGGCCGACAAGGCGCAGTAGAGGAGAAAGAGCAGTCAAGGATTTTGCTCTCAAATGCCCAATTTTGGCTGAGATCGTGGAGAATGTCCTCCGATAACACTGCCGATGTTGAGATTGTGGAAAAAGAATAATTTTGGCCAAACCTTAAATTGCTCCTCCATGTATAATTAATAGTTAAAAAAGCTAATAGATATTTATAGTATTATATTTTAGTCACTAGATTAGAAGTTAGTCTTTCAGTTATTTCACTGCAAAACCGAACCAAATCGAAACAATTTAGTTCAATTTTATTTCAATTTCATTATTCATTTCGGTTAATTCAGCTTATTACAATAAAGAACCGAAAACTGAAAATTTCAATTCAATTTTAACTGAATTAACTGAATGATCGCACCTATAGATTAATGGGTTAAACTTATTCTCCCGATCAACTAAGAGTGGGATTTGTTAAAGCAGCTGATGGTGGTCATATTTACGGATTATGCCACTGATTATTTGTTTTATCCGTTAGCTCACTGTCTCTATACCCTCTCCCAGTGATGTTTTCTTACGGCTACCCCAATCCCAAGATTCCCAACTTCGTCGTTACCGTAGCCAAAGCCAATTTTCTCTCCACCTGCCGCCCTTTATGTGGGATCTAGTTCCTGCAGCCGGATCTGTCCCATTGGTGGACGAAGACCTTGCACAATATTAGGCACATGAGTAATGGATAAAGAAACTTTCGTATTTTTTTCGACGGTGTACTATGTATAACCATCATACATATTAATTGTACAAATATACAAAAAGTAAAATAGAGATGCGATTTTTTTTTCATAGTAGAGATGAGAATGTAACTTAATGGGTACGAATTTCGTTTTTCATAGGCAATTAATCTAGTATTTACCACTTACCTCTATAACATTAAAAAAAATTGAATCTTCAAATGACCCTAGATTATCATAAATAAGATTTCTTGGCTCCAAATTAAAGCTGGTTTCAAGTAGTCCTTAAATTTTACTCGTTCATTGCATGTTGTTTAATACATTTGTATTTGATGTGGAGACTAAGGTGTGATAAATTTTGTTACTTTTTTTTCCCAGTTATTCCCCCATGAAAAATCAATAATTAAAATGTCACTTTTCAAACTTTAGGAACTTACTTGAATATTTTATCAAATTTTTGGGTTAACTTGAATACTTTGAAAATATAAAAACTAAAATGAAAATTTTGAAAAGCATAAGGACCAGATTATGATTTTCCTAAAAAATCAAAGATTAATATGTAATTCTGACGTTGTTGTTGAAAACAGTAGTCATATAATAAATTGAATGAAAAAAATTACTACTAACTATCAAAATTGTGTTAAGAGTTTTGAATGACAAAAAATAGCAAATATTATAAAGAATGTGGGACATATATTATGGTTGTCAACGGTAAATTCCTAACATGCCCAAACACTTTACCAACCGAATGGCAATAACAAAAAGGGGTACGACCCTTCCAGACCTCTAATCCGGGTTCGAACATTCCTGATTCTCCATTCCCCTTAACCTTTAACACTTTTTACTTGTAATATCTAATTTTGTGTAAACAAAGAAAAAAAAACAAATCATTAGGAACTTAATATTTCCAATTTTGTTGAATTTTTTTTTATCCAGAATCATCTTCATTTGGAAGCTCCTACTCTACATTACTTGAATAATAATTTTTAGAAAAATTAAATTCTCACAATTTGTTTGTACCTGACTTAAAAAATAAAATTTAATTAAATGATATACAATTTTTTCAAAAATATTTTTATAATTTTCTATTAGAACTTGTTAAATATTTTTCTGTAAATTTTAGAATTAATAATAGCCTTTTATATATTTTAATCTTTTCAAATATTTTAACGTATATGGTGTATTTTAGCTTTTGTATATTTTAGCGAACATCAGAATCCCAGCCCTTTATCTTCTCCTCAATAATTCATCCTTGCCCCTCCACGATTCGCATTCCCAACTCCCAAGTGACTCTGCTTCGGGTCTCCTGTCTTCGTGGTCGATCTTTGCCGAGCATTTTAATAAAAGGGTGAAGACACTGCAAAAGTAATGAATTTGGTGGACGCTGCTTCGTTGTTACCATAGAACTCAAGGAAGAATGAATAACACCAAATTCGTCTTAACTTTAGTCAATTGACTATAAAATGACTTATTTTTATTTTTATATTTTTTTACTTGAAATTAATTTTAATTAAAAATTAATATTATCTAGTTACAATAATCAATTGAAAATACAATTTTTATAATCTTACTAAATTTTTATAAAATTTTCTAGTTTCAAGCCTTAAAAAAGAAAAATTCATAAAAATTTAACAACATCATAAAAATTTACTTTCAAATTGATTGCTGTATCTACATAATATTGACTTTTAAATAAAATTGATTTCAGGTAAAAATGATATAAAAATTAAAAAAGTTTAGTTGACTTTAGTTCAAACGAATTGGCTCTAAGATTCTTTTATTCAATAGGTCAGCTTATTTTATTCAAAACATGATATTGATGCCCTGAATTTAAGTACTTCACATTTTATAGGGCATAGTAATTGCCAATATAATGATGTCATGGTGAATCATTATAATCATTTTTACCTGTTCAATGCCATTATAATTTTTCAATTTGATGGAATCTTTTTCGGGTTTAATAAGCACTTGTAGAGCATTTAAAGTTAAACTCGTATTTTAACATAAGGGAGGGTATTCAAGTCTTCTGAGATCTATTTCAATTGTAGCATTGCACATAACTATTATTCTTATGATTTTTCAAAATATGAACATGAAGACATTCCAATTGCGACATTTTTATACTAATGTTAGTAATTTGTTAGAATTTGAAAGATTATCATCAATAATTGAACTATGTCAATTTTTAGCAGTTATGAAAAACTTAATATATTACTTTCTTATTAGTAGATTGATTTGTTTAACATTGACTTTTTTCATGTCAACTGTCAATACGTAATGTGTTTTTATAGTTATAAAAATTTTGAAAACTAAATTAAAAAATAAGATGTACAATGACTACTTTCTTATTAATAGTATGCTGTTATATAATTCAAATGGTAACTTGTGAGCCTATGGGAGGATAAGTGGCAGAAAGGCGAAACTGGCTTTTGGTGCTAGAAATAATTATTAGTATTTATAGGGTAAATTGCTCCAAAAGTCTCAAATATTTTTTTTTCATTGCAAATTGGTCTACAACCAGCATCTTATTATATATTGGTCTAAAACATATTAGTCCCTAGCCTTAAAAATGACTGAATTGGCACAGAAACTTGATTTATACAAAAGAAAGTTTGATAATTTAAATGATCCATTAATTATAAAAAAATTATGGTATAAATTAAATTTATAAGTAAATAGTTTGAATTCCAATTCTCATGTAACCATCTGATATCAATTTTTCAAATTTTACTTTAAATTATTTGATAACTGTCTTCATATAAATTTATATTCGTGCCATAATTTTTTTATAAGATAAATTCTACTGGAGGTCTCTTAACTTATTTTTTTTTTGTGCCAAATTAGTACCCTACTTTAAGGTTGTCCTATCAAAGTAACCTACATACTTATACGTGTCCCAATTAAGTGTTTTCCGCCCATTCCACCATCAAAACAGATGGATTTTGTTGATATTGCATTAATTAATATTAAAATAAATGTAAAATAACAATTTTGGTTTTTAAAATTATTTCAATCAATAATTTTAAACCATGAAATTCTAAAACTAATGTTTACACCCATTAATCCATTTTTACATTTCAGCCTCATTTTTCCACCTAGATTTTGCCCAAGTTCGTAGCCCAAAAACTTGAAATCGCCAATGAATCTATAAATGAAAGGATAGTGAAATCGCTTCATTATGCCCTCTCTTTATGCTCCATAGCCCGATGTTTGATCTACTCACTTGCCGGTGATGGCGAACATTGCGAGAGATGATGGTGGAGACAGAGGTGATGATAGGTAGTTTAGGGCGGAGGTAGAGGTGATAGATGAGCCCTCGTGCATCATTGCTCTGTTTTTTCATCAGCGGATTTCAGAATAAACCAGGTTCAAGGGGCTGAAATCAAACTCAAAGAGGTGCCATGCAACCCCTCCATCACCGTCGGATCTCATTGCAATCACAGTGCCAGAGAACTCCCCTTTAAGCCGCCATTTACTACTCCTTGGCTTCTCACCTTCCTTTTGGCCATTGTTGAGGATGTGTGCGAGAAAAGAAGGGCGCTACTGGCAAGCCCATGTTGATGGATGAGAGAAGTAGATAACGAGGCTAAAGAAGCAAATCTAAGAGTGGAAAGACAAAAGAGATTTGGGGTTTCAGATTGAGAAAGAGGTTATTTTTTGCTTGACAGATTGCTCTTCCTCTAGGAGAGGTTTGGGATTTTGCTGGTAGAGCAGAGTTAGAGAGCAGCAACGGGTGTTCTATAATGGATCGAGACTTGGAGACAAGACCTCGAGAAGGCTCAATGATGGAGAGAGGATCTACTATTTGAGAGGAAGGGTGTAAATAGTACATGCCTAAATACAAAGGTTAAAATTATTGATTAAAAAAGTTTAGGGACTAAATTTGTTATTCTACATTTCTTTTAGTATTAAATGATGTTACAACAACATTTTTTATCCAATTTAATTATAAAATTGTAAAAAAATACCCAATTGTGACATGCAATATAAAGGAAGGAATTTTGATATGACAACCTTAAGGTGGGGTACTTGTTTGGGATAAAAAAAATAGATTAAGGAATCCTCATGAAATTTACTCATTTGTAGTTAATTGATAATTTAAACTATTAAATTTTTCTCTCGATAAATAAGATTTCTGTACTAATGCAATATTGACTAAGGCTTGAGATTAAATTGCAATAAATTATAAAAATTTAGGCCAATATGCAATAAAATAGGAATTGAGGATCAATTATGTATAATAAGAACTAAATGGTTGAGATTTTTAGTACAATTTAGGAGTAGTTAAAATTATTAGTATTATTGTGACATTTTTGGTACTACTGTCATGATTATTAGTGTGGATTGTGTTTTGTGTAGGACCGCATCGAATATCTTGATTAGTGTATCATAAACAATTATTCCATCTTTTTTTTTTTTTTGATAGATCAATTATTCCATTTTAAATAAACATATAAATGTGTGCACGTCTCGTCGGTACGAGCTGATCCTGCCCAATGAAGGCAACATGAGAACTCTCACAATTGGACAAAATGATGGTGGTCCGTTCACAGAGAAAACGAAAACACAGAAAATGATGGTCAACACCTTTTATTAACGAAAGGAACTATATATCTTTTTTTATTTTTCCTCCATGAGATTCGAACTACGCTGTGTAATAATCACTTCACAAAAAGGTATTGGTCTTGCACATTACGACTAAGTTAAATTTGCCCTGACCAACTACAAAGGGGAGAATCACTAATAGTTATGGTAGGTACATAAATTAATGGGGATAAGATATTAGAAGTCCTAAAAGTTGATAATATTTCATATTCAGGACCTAATTCTTTTAAAATGTTGGTAGAATCGTATAAACTCTTCTCAGTTTTTTATTTTGGTTGTGCATATAAATTACACCATGGGTCCTTTTACTTATTTTTCCTATCCTATTTGGTCATTTTCATTCAATTTGTCCTAAAAAAATCTCTTACATTTTGAAACACATCCTAATCAAGTCCTTTCTCTAGACTACCATTTGTCCTATTGCCGTCATCCATGAGAAACCTAGCCATTTCCACTCTCATATATTGCACAACTAATAGCATGAGATAAAGGATAAGAATCAAGATTCAGTTGTCTTGTGACCCAAGTTTGAGCTGCTAACCCATTCTAGAAGTGGTGTCGAACTAATAAAGCTCTACCGATCTTATGAAGCAAGATATTAAAAAACTGCTGCTGCTTTATTCATCTTCTGAGTTTTACAACCAAACTCAAGTGAAATTAAGCTTGTTGTGATAGCACATAGGGCATGGTCATAACCCAACCATCCTCAACGGCGATAGTGCCATCATAGGTGGAGGCTTAAATCTAGAGAGAATAATTACCTTCAACGCTTCATTGTCGCCATCTCTATGGCTTGCATATTTTAGGTGGGATCAAATTGGAAAAGGGATTTGGTTGTGGTTGTTTTAGATACAAACGAATTTTGCTCAATACGATAATTTGGGAAGAAAAAGGTGTTTGGTAGATTTTAATGTTTAAAGTTTAGTATTATTAGTTGAAGTAGTTTGGGGGTTGGAGTTGTTATTTTAACATCAATTTTAATATTAATTTTTACCAAATCAACATTATCTGTCGAAATTAACAATTATTGTAACAAAAAAGACTTGACTAGGACGTGTTTTATAATGTAGAAGACTTTATAATGACAAAAAAAGAGGATCAGACAGATAAAAAAAAGCTATGAGACCTTTGATGTAAATTACTTGACTAGAAACAGCAACTGTAGAATATGAATTATCCAAGAAAAAAAAAAAGCAAGATGAATACAAATTTTTTACTGAATTGATTCATATTAAATTTTTAAAACCATATTCAATTTAATGGTATATAATCTAGTGATAATAAATCATCATTTAAATTCATTATTCAATAAAAATCATATGCATTTAATATTTTAAAAAATTCAATAAATGTCAAATACAAATTTTGGACATTCATTAGTTGTACTGTGATCGCATATAAGATTAGTCGTGATAAATAAGTTATTGCAAGTTCTAGGACCTTTTCAGAACTTTCAGAAAGTTTGAGACTGAAATGTAAAATAGAATAAAATGTTTAGCACTTTCAATGTCATTATCCTCTATGGTTGCCCCTTTTTGTGAAAATAGAATATTTCCCTTCGCCGACAACGATTTAGCCTGCTTCACTTCACAGTTCACACAAGAAGTAAGCTCATTACTGTTTATTTTTATTGCAGATTTTTTTTTCCCGGTAATCTTTATTGCAGATTTCTGTGTAATGATTTCAATAAAATTAAACATTTTATTTGTCTCGCTTAGTCCGCAATCGGGCTAGCATTATTGCTGCGAAAATTTGGTAAAAGGTATTTCTGTTTTGGGGGAAATAATTTGGTAAGATTTAGAAACACAGAGTGACACCACACATGACATGACATAGCCCAAGAACGATGAAGATAATTTTTAGACTTTTGATTTTGGAGTAATGAACCCTTTTAAATCTAATTCTCATAGATTCGGAGGACCGACCGAAAGAAACAGGGGGAGAGGTGGTGTAGATCTGGTTCAGCAGAAAGCTCATTGATACCAACATTCCACCATACGCAGACCAACCCTTTATCTCTCTTTGTATTTTTCACTGCCCTCAGGTGTCTTCCACCCTAATTGCCAATTTCTGCTCTTTTATTTGCATTGGGATTTCACCTTTTTCTGTACTTTTTCACCCCTACAAAATCCCAAAACCAGACACAACCTCTGCAGCACCAAAACCGCATCTGTTCCTTCCTTCCATTTTGGTTTTAGATACAAATTTGGTGTCTGTTCTGTTGCGGTTTGGAGGTGGCATGTCATGATTCAATCCCATTAAGAGCCCGCCGGTCTTTGGGTGTTTATTGCTTCATAAGAGGGATCTGGGTGTGGTAAAAATCGCTTCTTTCTGAAATGTTTGGTTCAAGTCTGGATAAACTTTGAGGGGAATCCATTGGTTGTTGGAGTTTGGTCTATTAGGGGCAAAAGGGTCTCTCGGGTCTCTCTGTTTCCTGGGAAATTTGGCTTCTTTTTCTGGTTTCTGGTCGCTTGTTGTAAATGAAGAAAATGGTGGCTGGAAACGGGCTGTTTTACCCTATTATTGGATTTGCTTCATGCATTGCTTTTATTTATATGTCTTTTGGGGACCTTGAATTTGGGAGTTTTCACCAAGAACCCAAGCTAGATTTTGTAAGAAGGAATGGGACTCAGTTTGTTGTTGATGGCAAACCATTCTACGTCAATGGATGGAACTCTTACTGGCTCATGGTCCATGCTGTGGATGCGAACACCAGACCTAGGATCAGGGCGATGTTGCATGGTGGTGCAAAGATGGGACTCACTGTTTGCAGGGCGTGGGCCTTCAATGATGGAGGCTATGATGCTCTCCAAATCTCCCCTGGCCGTTTTGATGAGAGAGTCTTCAAGGTATTTGAGTGTTTATTTCTAAGGCAATTTACGTTCATTTTGGCTGCATAAGATCTCTCCCCTTTCTTGTTTTCCTTACTTTGAGTTTGACTTTTTCATGCCCTTTATTTAAGCATAGACGTTTAAGTATGATGTTAGCTCTGGCTATGTGGCTTCTAATGATTGTGTGTTATGTTGTTCGCCTGGTGTATGCCCGGAGAACTTAAAATTGTTGTCTTTGTTGTGCCCTCTTGGCATGAAAGCGTTGTGCATCAGCACTAGTGAAAGAAAGGGGAAGAAAGGAGGATAGGATCATGGAAATAAACTGTTTTAGTTAGTGACTGTAGAGAAAGAAATTATTGAAAGCATGTTTCTTTTGTTGAATTGAGGTGGAATTGCAAGTCATTTTGGATAGTGGGCGAAGGAGCTTCCTTTGCAGCGTTACTTAGTTATGGTTTGACGAGAATGAAGATATTCAGATAGCTTAATTGCCTCCAATTAACTAGGGACCATAAATACAATTATATATTTATCTAAGTGTAATTCTGTAGCAGATCCCCATCTAGGTTTATAATTAACTTAAAACTTCCTGGAATTTTATTGTTTAACAAACGTTAAGCTTGACTAATCTTGAGAAATTTCAAGGTATTTGAATACTTCTAACTCCATAACATTTATTAGTGTGGAAAAGATCTTCCATGATTTTTTTGTTCCTTAGAATTGAACTTGATGTATTCATGCTATTTCTATGTGAGTTTTGGTGTTTGATATGGTCTTACTTCTGGCATTGTGGTAACATGGATTTTGTTTCTTGGTGATGCTATGAAAAATGCCGTTTTTAGCATGAAATGGTTGTCTATCAGCAAAAGTGAATGTATAACAGGAAATGAAAATGTTCTGAATTATTGATTGCATGTAATCAATTGGGACAGTTGTGTCTTTGCAAATGTATCTTGTTGTAGTTCTGTAGAAGCTCTCTTTCTGGATTTATATTTAACAAACAATTATTGCATTGAAGGCATTAGACTATGTCATTGCTGAAGCAAGGCATAATGGAGTCAGACTGCTTCTTAGCTTAGTGAATAACTTACAAGCATATGGTGGAAAGACTCAGTATGTCAAGTGGGCCTGGCAGGAAGGCATTGGTTTGAGCTCTTCCAACGATTCCTTCTTCTTTGATCCATCCATCCGGAAATATTTCAAGAATTATGTGAAGGTATGGAAAGTTTGAGTTATCTGTTTCTTAGTGATGGATAATCAGAATTTCCCTTCAGTTGTGTCAGGAAGCAAACATTAACATTTGTGCCAAAATGCTAGTGTTTTTGTTAAGATGCTCACTGAGATGGGAACTAGTTTATAAAATATGCCAGTAGAAGCAGCAGCAATCAAGTATTTTACCATACAAACACGTAGATATATATTTTCCAAGCAACAACTAGGAAAGGAAGCATACATTATTTGAGATGATCACTTGTCAGATTGATGAGTTCCACATGAATTGAATTTCAAGCTGAACAATCAGCACAGTATGAGGCCAACCAAAGCCTTGTTCTAGTGGTTAAGACTCGTGGTTGTTACCAAGAGGTCCAAGATTCAATTCCCCACTCCCCCTTTGGCCTCTCCTGGGCCCCCCCCCCCCCCCCCCCCCCCTTCTTTTCAAAAAAAGAAAAAACACAGTATCAGGTCTTCTGTTTGGAGATTTTCTTTTAGCTATTAAATTTGCTTGATCTTTTACTCCCAGAATGCCATTAGATTAGTTTGATGCTGCTGTCATGCTTTTCCATCCTGATCATTTTGTCTTTTCAGACTGTGCTGACAAGAAAGAACACCATCACAGGAATTGAGTACCGGAATGATCCTACTATCTTTGCGTGGGAGTTAATTAATGAACCCCGTTGTATGTCTGATCCTTCTGGGGATACCCTTCAAGTAAGTCGTCTAGCCTACATTGGTTAAGTATTAGTGTTGAAAGTTTCTGAAGAAGATGGCTATTTAGTTCTGACCTTGCAAGTAGTTATAAAGCTCTCACAATTGTGTTTTATTGAAATTTTCTTGCTTAATAGTGCTTATTGCTGCTGCATGGATCTTTTAATGTTGCTTTTCTGTGGATCCAATCTTTCTCCTACTCAAAGATGAGAAACAACTTATGATTTAACATAATAGGTTCTGCCCAGTTGGAAAGTGAACACTTCATACGTTCCTTCTCCTGAATCTTGGTCATTAAAGAATTTATATTTTTCACCAGAATCTTAGCTGCTCCGCATGTTTACCGAATTTTGAAGCCTACTAACTGTTTAAAGGAAAAATTAACTCTCATATGTCTGTCTTTTTTCAAATCTTATTTGACATAACTCCTAGACAAAAGCTTTCTTGATAGAGAAAAGCTAAAGTTATTGTATTTCTGTATTTTAATAAAATGAAACTAAGTGAGATAGTCAGCACTTAGTTTGTTTATGGAATTTAAAGTTTGCTAATTGTTCAAAAACAAACCTTACTTATGTACTCCGGTCTTTTCTGTCTTATTTCAGCACAAAGCAACACTTACACTTCTTTCTTTATTGACATTTTTTTTCATTTAAAAAAGCAAATTTTAATTGCTGCAAATTTAAGTTCAGGAAAGAGAGAAGTTCATAGAGTGCTATCTTTCACTTCTTATGATATTCGCTGTCGGGTCAGACAACCACAGCATGGTAGATATTATGTGTCCTTTAAATGTACTTAGCTGAGTATGTACTCATATATGATTACATAAATTTGCAGGACTGGATAGAAGAAATGTCAGCTTTTGTTAAATTGATGGACACAAATCACCTGGTTACCATTGGTCTTGAAGGATTTTACGGTCCAAAAAGCCCTGATAAGTTGAGCGTAAATCCAGAGTTCTGGGCTTCACACCTTGGATCAGATTTTGTTCGCAACTCCAAGGTCGACAACATCGATTTTGCTTCAGTTCACATCTATCCCGATCATTGGTAAGCCATGTGTTGTTTATGTATGATTCAAATGAGCAAAACATGTCTTATGCTGTGTTTGATAAGCAAAGGGAAGTCAGTGGGCAGGCAACCGGAGTGCAGTAATGTGCTCCTATTTGCCTACTACTCCAAGATGCACCAGTGATGAAAATCTCTATATTTTTAGGGATTCAGGAGCTCACAATTGTTAATTGATGTCCAACACACCAGTTTCGCACAATTTTTATGGGACCTCAAATTGATTTAAAGCGCATTTAGTTGAACCTTTCCCTTGAGACATTAGACTGGCTCAAATTACTTACTAAATCACTAAAACGCCACATGAGTTTGTCCAAGTTCTGTTTCACACATCTTATACGTATGGATTTTCCTTTTCAGGTTTCATCATCAAGATTTTGAAGGGAAGCTAAAATTTGTTTCTAAGTGGATGCTTTCACACATTGAAGACGGTGACAAAGAACTAAAGAAGCCTGTTATGTTCACAGAGTTTGGACTGTCAGACCTGAACAAGGACTTCCTGCCATCACAACGTGACCAGTTGTACGCAACTGTTGGTGATATCATCTACGAATCTGCCAAGAAAAACGGATCTGGGGCAGGTGCTTTGGTGTGGCAGTTCTTGGTAGAAGGAATGGAAGCTTATAATGATGATTTTGGACATGTTCCATGGGAAAGACCAGCAACATACCGTTTGATAATAAAGCAGTCATGCAGGTTGAGTAGAGTACAGGGATGGAATCAACAAAATGCAGAGCTCAAAGGCTTATGTTTGGAGGCAAGGTAAAAAAAAAAAAAGAAAAAGGGAAAAGAAAAATTATTCTGCAATGAGGAATTTAATTATTTCTGGTGAGCCGCCAGGTTTTCTTAAGATTCTTTTCTTTACTTTTTGGGGGCGTCTGTGTGGGGGATGTGCTGGTTACTTATTCTGCTGCAGCATATTCTTGTGTCTGGCGTGAAAATTACTACAATATAACATAGCTCAGAATAGGTATAATTTGTACCTGCATACATCAGTGTAAGAAGGATTGCTTTTCTTTCACTCCAAACAACTGAATGGGAGATGGTGGGCAGCGAGTTTCACCCGAGCAATGTTGAGGATGTACATATCTATAAGCCGGTGTGTTTCCTATACAACAACCATTCCTGGGGAGTTGAGTTTTTTTTATATTTTCGTTTTCCATTTTAGAAGAGCCAACTTTGCTAGCATTAACGAGTAAGCCTCGTCTGGCTGCGAACATGATTTTTAACAAGAAAAAGAGGGGCTCAGGTAAATATTCTGATCGTCATTGTGAAGATATGTCAGCTCTTTTTAACAAGGCCGACGTTGTATATGTAAAACCTGAGGGGTTCCCGTACTTGTGTGGGTACTGGGTAGGGTACCTCACAATTTCCTCATTCGGATAACTAACTGTAGCTCAACTTAAGTGGATGATTTCTCCATTTCTCAAGTACCCTTTGCCTTGCCATGCCTCTGTAAAGATCAAACAAACCAACGTATCCAGTAGTGCATGAATACCATGCTAGAAGTATTGAAAATGATTTTCTCAGCAGAATCTGATCCTTATGGTAATTTTCATCAGCCATTGTCGTTGTCGTTGTCTTCACCCTAATATAACTTGATCCCAACTGATTGAATTGGAGGTATGAAGATTATGTATCAGTTAATTGTTAAAAGTTGCTTGGCACTATAAATTGAACCAAAATCAGAGGAATAGTATTTAACATTCGATGCCGGTCACAAGAGAATTGCATGTGGAAGGGCATCGCTTGTGAGGGTACATGCAGTAAACATAGTAACTAAGAAAAGATTGTAGGAGGAGGAGGAGGGAAGTACAACTTTTTGAACTTTATTCTTGAACCACCAAATTAAGGAATGGGCAAGAGAATTCTGGTGGACTTATTGCTCTCTAAGTTTCTGACAATTGAGGCGCCGGATTAAATCATACGTTTGGATTAGAAATTTTCGACGGTAGCTCCATACCCATATCTCTATGGGCAAGCACTCGGTGTTTTAAGCTACACACACACACCTATGGCGTGGCGAGTGTGGATACATATCTTTGCTTCACATGACATCGCAGTAGTACTGGGCTCCTTAGTCTCTCCATCTTACTCTCTCAAGTATATATATACTGACACAGGCACAACAGCAATTTTATATCTGTAACACACACATATATATATATATATATGCATCTGTATTTCTATGTTGCCTTGGCCTTTATATGTTCAATTAATCTCTGTTAGTATCCTGGACTTCAGTTTTCCTTCGTGCATGTTCATCACTTGATTAAGGGAGCAATTAATATTATCAGTATATATATTCATACTGAAATATATATACATAGTTCTCAATGATACATATGTGAGCAGTAGTAGTTTTGGTTTACTACAGGGATTGGGTTGTTGCCTTAATTATATTAGCACAGAGAAGCGCAGGCGAAGATATATGTAGTCCTAACCACAGGCAAGGTAATATATAGGAAAGACACACACACACACACACACACACACATATATAGCTGCTAGTGGGAGTGGCTAGCTGAGGCTGGGCTGGTAATGGTATTTGTCAAAAGACTCGAGGAAGCTGAGTGCCGCATCTCTGGCCTTGTCCGGTGGTGGGGTTTCAGGCTTCAGCGGCAGGAACTCAGAGCTCCATTCCCCTATGCACTGCTCACGCTCTTTTCCTTGCACCGGGAGGAAGGAGAAGGTGACTCTGTAGGGATAATACATGTCCCGCAGGTCTCCTTTAATCACCTCATAAGTCACCGACCTCCCTTTCTCTACTTTCTCGATCTTCTCCACCGATTCTTTGACATACCCGCGAACAGCTGCCATCATGCATATATACCAATAACATGGATCATTTAATTTGTTTGGTTCTGCTATGGAATCTTTAGTTGTGTCAGTGAAAGATCAGGGAGAGGGAAGGAAGTACCGGGACCGAGCTTGAAAAGCCTTAAGCTTCCAGGGCCCCCATCTCCTTCCAAGTAAAGGGCCTCGGAGAGCAATTCGGGGTTGATCTTGCTGATTGTTTCGTTGTCTGTGTACATCTCCCAGGCCTTCTCAGCCGGGATGTTGAGCACAACATGTCCTTTCATGCTTGCCATCTTTGATCTCTGGATCTGTGCTTAGCTTTTCTGTGATTTGCTTCACCTTGGGAACGAATTATGACTTAAATAAGCAGGAAGAGGAGGTGACGAGCGTGCTGCCCTGTCCAGGTGGGGTTGCTTCCAAAGAAAAGGACAACATAATATAACAACTCCTTAGTCATGAAAAGGTGAAAGTGGTTCCACAAGAGTGCAACGGCTAGCGTAGCCTAGGCTTTGTCCTCCAAGCACAAACATTTTAAGTGACGGAAGAATCTGTTTCTTTCATACATATCCTTCTTCCAAAGTGGCCAGATGCCATGCCAACTTCTTCATATCTTCTCAATATTTTACCAACTTAAATAATTAGTTGATTGTATATCTCGCATCTTGGAACGACACCCACATGAAAATCATGCTAAACCGTCATATGGCTCTGTTTCTGAAGAATTTTTATGATTAATGTTAAAGAGTTTTGTGAAGACTAGCTGTTTAAACTGCTAAAATTATTTGCTGGCTCCTTAGATGTCTTATTTGGAAAGTGTTCAAGGTTAGAATCAAAAGTTGAAATAACTTCTCCAAACATTTAATGTTAAAAGCTATTGATGGGTAATTTTTTTCAACATTTTACGTTAAAAGTTGATGTTGATTTCAAACTTTTTTTTTTTTATTTAAGAATTTCTGATACTAGGGGTCACCGAAAGGTTCGAGGGCAAAGGGTTTGCTATTCTAGCTGGCGATCAATACTGCACAGTAAAACTAATTACCCTCTGATCATTGAAGTATATTTGTAATTTTGTCAAGGTTCGACATCTTACTCCCGTCCTATCGTAGACAAGGTAAAGTAAAAAACAATTATTGAACAAAAACTACATTTGAAAGACAACAATGCTACATGTAAAGAGGTCGGATATTTTTTTCTTTCTAGATGATGCAGCGAATAATAATTGAACATAAAACTGTATACAAAATCCTTAAATTTAATTTTCCATCAATTCATTAACATTATAACATCTAATAAGAAAAAAAAAATTGTAAGAGTTTTTCTACATATAACTTAAATAAATAAACAACTTTATCTTCGTAGCATGTCTTTATGGAGCGAACCCCAATTAAAAAAGAAAACAGGAGAGACCGACTTGAGTTGGAAATCAATGTTGTCTTCTTGAAGTTGAAACCCAAAGGCATTAACTGGCATCCTGTATTCCTGTATTCTAAGTTCTAACCATAGAATGCTTTATTGGAGATTAAATACCAAATTTACTACTAAAACATGCCAAAAGGATTAAATTTGCCATCAGGCTTTTAAAATTACCAAATCTCATACTGAACTATACTTTCAAGACTAAATTTATCACCAATGTTTTAAAGATTACCAAATTTGTCACTCCTCCATTAAATGACCGTCAAGTAAAGGGGTAAAATAACAGTTTTGATCTTCAGTCTTTTATGTTTCTTCTACTAATGTCATAACTTTGCTCATCTAATAATCATGTCATATTTTTCCTCATCAACAAATTCTGCCTCTTCAAAACAGGCACCTCCTTTAACAAAGGCAATGATTTCATGGTGGTCATCCTACCGACAGCAATGCTAATAAGAGTCAAGCCTATTCATGAGGTGTGGTTGATGACCACATTAGTGCTTAGCTACTTTGCTAGCCTTGTCGCCATCGCCATCAGTAACGTGTTCAAATACCCTGCCAGTAATTCTCCATGGTGAAGAATAGTGAGCTGGCAATCAGCAACAAATTCCCTTGGAGAAATTGAAGCACCAATAGGTTTTACATTGTGTAGGTGTTCTCAGAGTTTCAAGAGGAGGATTGAAGAGACGATAACGAGGGAGAAAATGGTTTTGGGAGAATTGGGGATTTGGTGGAGGCGTTTAATTTTATAGAATTGGGTCTCATGGCTATGGAGAAGGAGACGAATGAGGAGGGCCTCATAAAGGTGAAGAGATCAGGAACATTGACATAGAGCCTTTGGAGGTGAGGTGAGAAGTGGAGCAAGAGTTAATGTTGTTGCCAAGCATTGAAGAAGCCACTAGTAAAGAAGATGATGTGATTATGACATGGGCAAGGTTAGGGCACTAGTAGAAGAAGCATGAAAAATTAAAGATCAAAACTATTCCCTTCGTTTCATATTAGTTGTCCATTTTATCTTTTTTTACTAAAGTTTAACTTGAATATATTTATGTTAATATGAATTTAAAAAAATTCTCAAAAATGATATTTGGAAAATATAATCTTTAAAGTTCCATTTTCATGTAAAAAATTCATATTTTTATGACAAATCTTAAAAGAAATAAATTATAAATTAATTGCTGTGAATAATAAAGAAAATAGCTTTTATGAGATGAAGATAATATTATTTTACCTCTTCAGTTGACAGTTACTTAATGGAAAAGTTATAAATTTAGAAATTTTCGTAACGATAGTGGTAAATTTAATCTTGAAAGTAAAATTCAGTATGAGATTTAATATTTTTAAAAGTTTCAATAGCAAATTTGGTATTTAACCTCTTTACGCAGAGTTGCTGTATGGTCTCGCCTAGCTACGTTAACTAGACTTGTATAATTTTTGTTAAAACCACAAAAATGATCTACGGGCCCCTACGCAATAAGCTGTGATTATTTTAATTGACTTTAAATTATAGTAAGCACTAGGGGTGAGCATGAGTTGGGTAAACCTGAAATCGAAACTGAACCACCTCCATTGTATTGGGTTGGGTTGGGTAAAAATTGATCATGGTTCTCAGGTTGGTTCCACATATAGGAGAATCGACGGTTTTTTGGTTGATTCTGGTTCCATAAGGAACCAACCCGAGGTGGAACCGAACTTGAGATATATATATAATTATATAATAAAAATTATAGTATTACTAATATATCCACACACACACACACACACACACACACACACACACACACATATTTCTTTGAAGTATTATGATGGTTATTTTGTGTTTTTATATTAAACTCTTAAACTGATGTTCCAAATTGAAACAGTATGGAAGTTGTGGGATCATTTACGAAATTTCTCCATATTTACTTAAATCACTTTGCTTCATAGACCCACCACTCCTAAGTCATTTTGCTTTCGATCTTTCATTCCAGACTACTCTTTACGACACAATTATGATATTTTTTTCATTTGAGTCATGCAAAATTAAAAATTTATGACATCAACATATTTTAGGTTTTGATACTGAATAAGATGGTCTTAAAGGCTCAATTTTTCATATTGAATGTCATACCAATATTGAAATTACTGGAATGAAGTAAACTAGTTGAGATAAAAGATACCCCACAAGCAACTCTTTTGAACCATTTTTGTAAGAACAACATTTTAAACTTTTTTGAATGTATCTAAGTACATATATTTAAATATTAATTTAATTGTATATTATGTTGAATATGTCATAAACTGATTATGGATGTAAATTTATTGAATTTTAGTGTTGTTCTAGATATATGATATAAACCCAAAAACCTGAGAACCAGAACAAAAAAACCTAAAACTATGATTCTAGTGTATTCAATTTTCGGTTCTGGGTTTTGGGTTGGGTAAAAAAATTTTGGAACCGAGGTCATTTCAGATTAGTTCGGTTCCACCATAAAACCGAACCAAAGTGACCTATACTCACCCCTAGTGAGCACTATCAAATTTTAAATACAAAGCCTCGTGCCGGTATTTGTCATCGGATTCCGTATCTGGGAGACCCAGGATGTTTCTGAGACTTTTTGGCCAAAAGAGAGAATTAAAAATGCAATGTTATACTCTCGGAAACTTCCACTTGAATGAGCGCTCCTCAACACTAATACTCATTGTACAAAATTACAAGCAAATACCATATAAAAAATTGAAATTTCACATTCTGCCTAGCAGGCTTTTTTTTTTTTCTCAGGTGGGGAGTGGAACTGGGAAGGGAGGTACTAACAACATTCATCAAGCATTTTCAAATGCTTACCCATTGTACAAAATTACAAGTAGATACCATAAAAACAACTGAAATTTCACATTCGGCCTAGCAGGCTTTTTTTTTTTCTTTTTTTTCGGGTGCGGAGGGGAACTGGGAAGGGAGGTACTAACAACATTCATCAAGCATTTTCAAATGCTTAGTAGGCTCCTCGGTGGAAATTTTGAGAAACTTAATACGAATCTTATTCTTCTCCGAATATTTCCAAAACTTTGACCACGAGACAAACTTGAATTATCTATGAGCATTCATTGGGGTATAATACAAGGACGTGCGGTGAGCAGCATATAAAGCAAATAGGCACCGACTCTGAGTTTTCTTTTGTACTAAATCCAGCAAACCTTGCGACTAAGCCATTCCAGCTGCTTTTAACAAAAAATACAGGCGGCATCCGATGTAACCATAAAATCAAGAATCGTGTATTGAACAGCTAAGTATCTATGTCCAGGAAGATGATGAGATGCCTGCATGGGTTTCCCCAATATGTAACTGACATTTTACCCTCCTGTTTTTACATAGTCTATATGTTCAGTAATCACAAGCAAGCAATCTTCAAAATATTGTTTGCCATGTCTCACTTCACTTATAAATTTACACGCCTGTAAAAGATTTAAGATTGAAGATCCCTGGTACGAACCTGATTCAAAAATTAAAAAGAGAAGCTGGGACTCGTGAAATCTGAACCTCAAGATGGGGAAAGAACTGAACGATTTTCTGTTTCTAGATATAGGGTAATTCATCCAGATGAATATGGCAGCAGTTCAACTTCATACCCAAAGGCCAGTCGGGGAATTTTAACTGTTAACAGTAGGGGATACTGCACACTTACCAGAACAGTAGGAATCAAGTGAAGCTATCAGCTATGCACTAGCAGTCTGAGATTTATCCAGCTCTGCACACAGAATATGATGTAAAAGCATATCCACTCTTTGGCTACGAGTTTTGGTGCTGAACCACGCCAGGTGAACCATGAAATGGGAAAACATTTCTTAGAAAAACAAACCAAATTATAGCCAATACAGAAATTAGAACACGTGTACATAGACTTTGGATTGAAATGTGTATACCCAGCATATTTGTGCCTTTCAGCTCCAGCATCCTATAAAGAGACAACAATTAGTCTGTCACTGAAGCAGATCAAATAGCAACAGACGGTGAAAGATGGTGCAAAAATCAAGTCGCCTATTCTCTTGTGAAATGGAACTATGATTTTACCAACCTTGACTTCTCCTCCAGATGTTTCAAGTTCCATCTCAGCAAAGAATGCCTCCAAGACAAAAGCAACAACCTTCACATTTGAAATTGAAGAAAAAAAGTAACAGGAAGCAGTTAGCCATTCCATTGCTTCTAAGGTAATTGGCAGAAACCAAGACAGCTTCATGCCTTTATCACTATATTTTTACAAATGTAGAGGAACCTTGACGTTGATAAGCATTATTGTAAAACTAAAGCACTCAACTGATATGATCATAGGCAGAAATGATTGGTGTAATATAACTAGGAATTGACACTGAGGCTGTATTACTAAATTG
Source organism: Aquilaria sinensis (assembly GCA_005392925.1). Classification (NCBI taxonomy): domain Eukaryota; kingdom Viridiplantae; phylum Streptophyta; class Magnoliopsida; order Malvales; family Thymelaeaceae; genus Aquilaria; species Aquilaria sinensis. The sequence continues at coordinate 555,704 of SMDT01000838.1, forward strand.
TCTAGTTGCTATTTCTAGGAATTTCTAAACATGCCCAATAGATGAGCTTAAGGCAAGTGCTTTTGCGTTCTATCTAACCCATAGGAGTCCTTGGAACTTGACCAACAAAAGGGCCAACAGCTGGTGATGCCAACTAAGTTGCAATGATGATCCTTGAAGCTAAAGAAGACAAATAATGCAATTGAATTTTCACAATGCAGTGAAAGTTTACCAAATTCAAAAGCAGCAAAACAGTAATCAGGTAGAAGCTGACAAAATACACTAGGCTCCAGGAAGTTCCTGTCAGTTCCTTGTAGCTCTGCTATGGCAGAAAAATCATCAGCCTCTCACAAAAACTAACTCGATGTAAGAAAAAGATAACAGAAATAAAGATGACTGGAACACAAACTTATATGGTGGTTAGTAATCATAACTAGTTTGAGTTCTCAAGAAGCTAATATGTAGAAGAAATAAAGACAAGCTACCAAATGGTTGATTCACAATAAAATTTCAAAAAGAGAACTTCAGCAAGAACTACAGAAGAAATAAAATTATGAAATACAACGACAGTACCTGCATCCATGCTTGCCCAACTCCCAAAACTAACAAATTAAAGAGCGTCACCATCCCATTTGGATAGTCATTGAAGTTAAAGAGCAAATAGCTGACTTTGTCAAGGAAATACAATTAACGGTTATATTTGAGTTTCTGATTATCTTTGAAGACAAGAAGAAGCTTATTGCCAAGTATTTAACATAATTTACAAACAGTGAAAAGCCTTGGATACTCATTGTCAACCAGATCAGTTCCTTCCAAATTCGGGTTCCCAGCATTCACAATTCCACCAAAAATCTGAAAGTTCAAAAGGAAGATAATAGTAATTTTACGGGGAAACTGTCCATTGATAATCATACGAGCACACAAGCACTCTGAAACCAGTAACTCAGTTTCATGCATACTGTCAACCAAATGTTATGTGCTTATGTGTTTCTAGAAAGATGCACAAACCGCAGACTGGGCACATGCTTGCTCTAATAAAAAGAAAGCTTAAAATCAGAGTATCTTTTACAATTCCAAGGACAACAAAAACTTCTGTAATATTCAACTTTTTCCCGTCCTTTTCCAAATATAGCATACTCATGAAAACCATAAGATAAAGAGCGCTACTACCTGAACTCTTTAGATATGCTGTTTTAGTGAATGGACAAAAAGAAAATTTAGTCGATGGAAAGACAATTGAGTATCATAATACCTGTACACCGAGAGTACAATAGATACATAGCACACAAAATATGGTCCCCAGGTAAGGCATTAAGCTTGGTATGAGAGTCAAGAACGTGGCAACAAATGCCCGGTAGCTTTGAACATGCATCAGTAGCCTTATCAGTCTTACCATTCTTGCCAGAAGAAGGTACCGAATCCTGTGGGAAGAGAGAAGTCATCAATTCACAAAGCAAGGCCAGTCTCTGTTATTCACTCCATTTTTCTCCAAGAGCAAAAGACCATTGTACCCCACTAATGAAAATTTCATCAGATTATTGTGTTGTTTGCTTATGTTTGGATTTGTTGTGTGGCTGGTTTTGCAGCAGCAGCTCAGTTCTCCTTTTTAAGGTCTCGCTTTTCTAGTATCAATGACTATCTCAGAGTTGTTCCTTTTCTTATTCTTAATAAAGTTCATCACTCTTGACCAATAGAAGGGGGGGAAAAAGAAAGTATAAATGACTTAAAAATAACAGAATAAATCCAGAATAAAAAGATACATCCCATGCATGATATTCCAAGACAAAGATGCTCTTACCATTCTCCATTAGAAAGGAAATCCAGCCCCCTGGGAGATGCGAAAGTTATAGTTTCCCCAATAACTGCAATCCTAAAAGCTCATACTTCAGAGACGAGACACAAAGAAGCATTTTATGCAATTCAGTTTTTTCCTCAAACAAAAGTGTACAGGTCAAAGCCAAAGAAACATTGTGATTTCTTAAATAACCTGCAATTTTTATAGCATTTTTCCATTGAAAAGAGCAGATCACTATTTTCTACCTCTGTTTGCAAGACTAACAAAAAAGGCAGTTGGCTAAGCAATTTACTAGACTGATTAATATGACAGGTTGCTTCAGCTGCAAAAAACATATACTCCATGAATCCTCATTCATGCTGTTAAAACAACAAACGTAAAACCAATTGGCAATGGGTGGTGAGGCCTTACCACGATATAAGGCCTTAACTAACATATTTTGTGAAACTGATGCCATATTAAAGGTGCAGTTGATGCACAAATAAGAAATTAAAAGAAAATAGATGCACAAAAGTTGGGTACTTTAAAAGAACATAACAAAAGATGAAACATTTATCTAACAGTTGTCATCCAACCACTAAAACATCATCGTGAAAAGTGAAAACAGTACCTATATATTTCCTTATTGTTCATTATATATATAATAGCTGGGGAATCCATTTCGAGCGCATATGTCATTTGTTGCATAGCAGGGTTATGAAATTCCATGAGACCAACTGGGCAGATTGTATTCCCTACTTTCCTTTAGCTAATAAACCTGTAGATATAGGGCTTCCAAAGCATGCTTCTAGATACCCAATTTGAAGTTGTTAGATGCTTATGATATGCAACTGAAACAAGTTCTTGCTAAAAGGAAGAAAGGCGTGGCTATGCTTATTTCTCGAGTTCATTAAACTACAAACAAAATTCAAGATAACTTTACCTATTACCCATGTGATCAGAAAATCAAAGCGATTTTGACCATCCCTCCAATAATTCTCAAATCCAAATGAATAGACTTTTAGAGCCATTTCCACAACATATATCCACCCTGTTTAAAAAAATGTAGGAACTCAGGAACTCTTTCAGGATCAATTTAAAGCAGTATCATAAGCTTATCACCAGAATATCGGAGAAGCAATCAGCATCATGGAAGAAAATAAATTTGGGAGAAGTAAAATGGTGGAGACAACAGCTCTCTCGGCACTATTTTACTGTGTCCAGTAATGTCAAAAAAAGTTCTATGTCAGGAAAAGAAAAAAGGAATGCATCATCATCGATTAAAGACTTATATAACCAACAAAAGCACAAGGATGTATAAGTATAACCAACAAAAGCACAAGGAAACTGTCCCTACAAGCCCAATAAGGACAATATAACATATCAATCACTGATATCTAGTAAATCCCATAAACATGATACAGAAGATCCCTATGAATAAATGACAGCTACATGGTTCAAAAACCACAAAATGGGAAAGGGTCCTCACAGCATACCTACATGTGGATAAGGCATGGCAGAATAGACTAGACAAATTGCTCCATACGATCCTGTCTATAAGTTATGCAACCCAGACTAAGCAGGAAGCAAGACCTTATTTGACATGGGCATTGACAAACTGTGTGACACTTTACCTTATATGTGGAATATCTTCTATAATTCTAGACATACTAAAGTTTCCAGAATGGTCAAATCAGTCTCGTACATAGTGATCCCAATCTATCTACTAAGCCTTAACCAGTTGGGCTTCGCTAAAAGAGTCATAGCTCATATTTCACCATTTCCCTCATTTGAAGGAGAGTTCCTCCTTATGCCTAAAAGAGCAGTATCTTACTTATTCAACTAATTCTGCCCAAGAAGTGATTCCAATACGTTGGAGGAGAGTAGCATATCTTTAGCCTTTATGAGGAAGGTAAAAGGTTATTAAAGCAAACAAACAGCTAAGCATTATTAAAGCGTCCAACCTAAAACCAATTGGCAATAGGTGGAGAGGCCCCATCATTATATAAAGCATTGACTTAACCCCTTTTCTTGGCCATAACACACCCCCTCACGTGTAGGCCACTTCGGCTCTATCACGTGGGTTATTTTTGACAACCCCTCACGTGTAGGCTACTTTTTTTGGCTCTATCACATGGGTTATTTTTGACAATGGCTGGGTCAATTTTGAACCTGCTCTGATATCATGTTAAAGTGTCCAACCTAAAACCAATTGGCAATAGGTGGAGAGGCCCCATTATTATATAAAGCATTGACTTAACCCCTTTTCTTGGCCATGTGGGATTTTCCCACGTAACAAGCATCATAACCAAAAATGTAAAAGAAACTGAATCTCAATGCCCGGTCATTTGGGGCACCAGCATATTTGAATTTGGATGCCAGGTTTGCAAACAAAGACTTGGCAACGAACCAACATAATTTTCTTCATCAAGCACAATACCAAATTGAACATATCATGTAAAAAGATGCAGGGCAAATTTACTCGGCATTTCTCACCAAATACAAATTCCACCACTTGCCACACTTTCTGAGCAGAACTGTTCTCAATGTCAAGCTGCAAAGAACCAAGAAAATAGAATTGCATAAGAAATTTTGCATCCTACACTTAACATAAAACCATACATGACATAAAAGTTCCTCAAGGTTGCACTAAATCCTGCCTTTCCTAAGAGAATAAATCCTCATCAGCATTGTGAGGGTCCTCATCAGCATTGCGAGGGCTTTATTTAACTTATAATTGCACAGATCTACATATAGAAAACTAGAAATTGAATGGTAGCACATCAATTTATTTGAAAGAAAATATTGGTCCGTACCGTTGTCTCAATAACCACTGCAATCAAATTCAGTATGAGAACACAGGAGACTGCATATCCAAATTTGGGGCTCTGAACAAGGGCTTTCAGCTTTTCCGAAAAAAGGGAATGATAGATTGAAGGAAATCTTTCAAAGCAAGATGGCTGCAAACTAGGATATGTTCATTTCTCATATGATGCATAATCATAAATCTCAATGTACACAGTTAGTGGTGCATCAAAAAAGTTTATGGGTGCCTCACTTACCGTATCTTCTTTTTGAAACCTCAGAGCAATAGCATTACAGAGATCAGCAAATTCATCCACATTGATCTATAAAATAAACCCAGGTCAAACAGCTAGTAAAGGAACTTTATTTATTTATTGTGAAAGGAAAAACGAACTTTAAATTAAACAATGAGAAACAAAAATTATCTTCAGCCAGCTAGTTGATGCGATGTGATGAAAGCCAACAACAATACATGAAGATATTTCAGTTCTGGAATGATGATTGCCTATGAATTAACATTTTTTCTTCTAGTAAGTAGAGATGCAAACCAGATGGTATGCTTGGAAACCAGGACAACAATAAAATGTTGGGATCTTATTATCTTTACAAGGATTTCCCCACTGCAGAATGGTCCAACCAAATCAGACTGCTACACACACACACAGAAAGGTAGAAAGACATATACCATAACCAAGTCTAGAACAGACCAACTGAAGACCTGCCCACTCATAGGGTAAGTTATAGGAGCTTTGGTTCTGTGACTTAGAGCCTTATAAACACATAAAAGATCTCATATTTAGCCCATAGGATTGACGTCTTATATATACCTTGAAGTCATGACTATCATCCAGCTCATCAAATATCAGTTCAAAGTCTTCTCTAGATATCTTTGGCAAAGACCTAAAAATTTCCAGTAAAAGTCGTAGTATATCAAAACTAATCTATAAAATGATAAACATAAAGCTAACTAGCAGTGTGAACACTTTCTTCCAGCAAACTAAAAATATATGCCATCTATACCTGTATTTATTTAGTTCTTCAAATAGGCGAATGCATTGCTCCTTGTAGATGAACCCAACTTTCTGTTAAAAGAGCAGAAATGAATAAGTGCAACAACAGAATCTATGCAATTTTTGTTTCCCTTTTATTTTCAAGACCAAATCCTATCAGAATATTGATATGACATAAACAACACCAATCACTAAATTTAATTAATAATTTCGTTAACAGGAAAGCATTTTTTCATAACAATCCCACTGACAGCAAGAAACATACAACTTTTTTTTTATCCAAAGAAATTGTTTTCTTGAAAGACGAAAAAAAAGGCACACAAAGTCAAAAGTAATGAAAGAGTTCTTTGCATTCTACTGTGGCTTGGTTGTTCCAGGGTAGAAGCTAGTGAGTATCAAGTTCGGAAATTTCAGCTTCTTGAGGTCAGGATATGGGATTTCAGCACAAAAAAGGAAGCAAAGTTGTGTGGTATGATACAGTTTTTGCTATATTATTTTCACGTTAATATCTCATGAGTTGAAGTTACTTTTGTTCTTCTTTAGTTAACATCAGAATTCAGAAATGAAGGTTTTGAAGCGTTTTCAGCTCATTGGACAGTGATCAGTAATGCTGTTACAAATGGAGAACAGCATACGTAGCATCATATGCAGTTATTCCTATATAATGTTAATAAAAACTAGGGTAAATTACAAAAACTCCGGAGGTTTGCCAAACTTACATCCATAGAAACCAAGTAGCATGCCAGAAACAAGTATAACCAGTAAACGGATTATTATCTTACCTGCTTATCTATGAGACTAAATGCTTTCTCCAAATTTTTTCTTCTCATGCAATCCATTTCAGAAACTTGCTTTGCAAGCTACAAGAGGAAAGATTAGGTAAGCATGAAAGTTTATGCTCCCTTCTGAAGAAAACACAATAAAATCCAGTGACACCTAGCAACCAAGTGTTAGTTGAAAGCATAATTAGCTTAAATGGAAGTAGTTTGAAGTATAAGACATACATTTATTTTGCTCCATGTTCGCAGGAGCAAAAGCAAAGATGAGCACAATAACTACCTGACTTTTGAAGCTATCGTATACAACAGCAAGGATCAAGTTGGTGACAAAGTAAACTCCTAAGAGGACATATAGAACAAAAAACAAGCAGTACCAACGGGATGCCCTATGAAAGAAAACAAGGATAAAAAAGTGGTGATATCAATAGGCATGTATGCATATCAAATCAAAACATAAAATACTGAATATGAAAGGCATATATCCGTCATGAATTTGCAACTCAACTTGTAGAGATCTATCTAAGAAGCTAGCTCATAAATCTAGTAAAATGCAAAAGATGGTTGTTAAATGTCACTTATCATCAATTGACAAATGATTGTTTTAAATCCACTTACTTGTATGCAGGAATCCAGACATCTGGATTATTTGATGTGGTGAATAAAACAAACATTTGATACAATGTTGTACCAAATGAGGTAAACACAGTTTTACCCTGCACAGTATCCTCAAACATGACATATGCTACCCAACTGGCGAAGAGCAGAAATAAAAGCCCCAGGGCCTGTAATTAAACCAAACAAGCATCACACTTTAGACTAGGATAAACCAGACCTGTTACAAGCATTTATTCATTTATTTCATCCAAACCAGAAAGCAGTTAAATGTTCAAGAATATGAGTATTAAGCATCAGAACAAACCAAGACATTCATGTATGTCCCAAGCATTCCAGCCAAAATCAGGGTGGTTGATCGTAATTCCCTACCAATAAAAAAGGCCAAGAATATTACGTTACCCAAGCTCCTAGGATGTCTAATGTGAGAAAACTAAACATAAAATCATGAGTGTTTCCAGAATAAGTATCTATGCGACCCATAAAAGGAAAAGTATATATCAGAAGCAATCAATATCTCAACCACTATCTAAATCTGTTTGTGCAAGAAGATAAAATAGCTTAATTATGCAGATAATGCAAATTGAAAAAAGGCGGATTCAAACTTTACCACAAGGAAAGTATAGATAGTGGCTAAATTTAATTTCAGCAGAAAATGCACTCAAATAGAAACTTCCAGTTGTTTCCTAAACAGATGTAAATTATTGGAAAATAATTCTTTTATCAAGAATATCATGTCCTCGAAAATTTTCTGCTTCCATAAAGAAGCATGTAAGAAAAGGAATCCAATGACTCTTCAGTTATTTATCCACACCAATGGCATGCAGCTTATATATGTTTCCATATGAACACATAACCAGTTCTTTTGTTTCTAATTGGGACCAGGACTCATCTTGCAATTAATAAGAACTTGCCCTTGGCTGCCCAGCTCAGCTGGCAACAAAGGACACAGCCTGTGCCGGGGCCCCGATTCAAATTCCATCCTTGTCAAAGAAAAGGAAAACAATTGCCAATGTGGCCCAATGCTCTCCAGGTTTCAAGAAATAGACAATTAACCCCTATCCTTCACAAACATACACAAATTAATACTCTTACTTGGACATGCTTTTGGGTACCAAAACAATTAAAAAAAATAATACTAATACACATGTATCTAAAAGTGTTAAGTGCTAACTTCAGCAAAATTATCTGCTGCACCTTATTAATTATTTATAGGAAAAATGTTACTGCAAAGCGATCAACAAAATGCCAGAAAGTTTACCTGAAAGTACCAGGCTTTACCTTATGTTTAGTACAAAAACAATGACCCTGGCATATGGTGCAATCCTGAATGGGAGAGAACTCAAGGCTACTGGAGACAAATAGATGGAGTAAACCATAAAATCAGCAACCAGAATTAAGACACAAACAACCTGCAGATTAAATCACAAAAGGCAACATCAGATTACAACTTGAAAAAAGCACCAAAAAAGAAATTAACAATAAAATCATAGAAGACTATATAACAGACAAGTAAGCAACCAGAGAGTACCAAACAGAACCAAGTGAAAACAAAAACAATAGGTCTTCTAGCTTGTGCACTAAATAATAGTGGTCCACATGTACCAAAGAATGGTAAAATGGAATGCTAATTCATGATAGCAATCGCTACACAGAACCTTTAATTAAATGTTAATTGTTAAGCATATATCATTCTTCTCCATTAAAGTATTTACTTTTTTTGTAGGATTTTAAAGTATTCTTTCAAAATATGCCAAAAAATATTAAAATCAATTCAATGTACCACTTAAAGCATTATCTCCTCAAATTATTAAATCGACTCTACTTAGGCAACACTATGTGACATTGTACCCCATCCACTGAATTCATGATTTTTCTTCTCATCAAGTTTTGACCTTCAGACTATTTGCTTCCTCCTATGTTATCTATCTACATTAGATGTTAAAAAAATAATAACAATATCTTTTATAAAAAGAATGGTATCCAAAAACTTCATAACAGAGATCTTAGATTAGTACCTTCAAACGATTCAAAGGACTTCTCCAGTAGATGTGTGACCCCTCATATGAAATTGGGAAAAAGTTATGCACCAAAAGCACAAAAAGAGTGACACCCTGCACAAAATATCTGATAGATGAGTAATTTTGCACTTCAATAAAAAGCTGAAGCCTGGGTACATGATAGAATGAAAAGGGAAGATAACAATGTAAGTGTGAAAAAAAATAAAATTTGATCAAACTTGAATCTGAATTATGGCTTGCTACTCATCTCTAGGATAGCATATGCCCTCATCCACTCTTGAGAATTTTCTTTTGATTGAATGTTGTTATTCTTGAAACTTGTAGTTTTCCACTCCTTGCCACCACCAACAAAAGAATAATAATAAAGTTGTACAAGTTTCATGGAGTTTATTTGTTTTTCCTTGTATGCAGAACTGGCAGAGCAAAACTCGTTTGATTTACATTTAATAATTCCTAAAGTAGATAGAAATGTTATTGGAACTGATCCTTGACTATAAAGTTAAAAAGGTGTTATTTAGATATCAAGGTCATCCAACAGGAACATAAAATCAGTTAAGGGGCAATACTTCAAAAGAAGAGGCTCATGTACTGCTATGGAGAAGTGCCCGGAAACAATAATTGCTAAATTGAAAACTTTCAGCCATTCCTTACATCTAGAAAGACTGCTATGAAATATCACAGTTGGGTATCAAGAATACATGTTTCAGCAACTCACTTTCAATCTCAAAGTTAAACACGCACACTCAAAATCCCCAAACAAATTATGGAAAGTTCAGGGGGTGTAAGTAAATACACCTTTGAAATTTCTTATTCAACAATTGTCTATCTGCTTTTTCATTTTTATGAAGCATGTGTTGCAGTTATCACATATGGAGTATTAAATTCAGATAAGTTCTAATAGCTCTTTCATGAATGAAGAAAAAAGGGTTCTACGACTAGCTTTACTGTGTTCCCTATTCTTAGCAGCCTCAATTATTACTAAAAAATTTTCATGCATTGGGTTCAGGAAAGACCCAAGATATGAGTGTCTGCATCCCTCCTTAGACGGTTACAGTCCTCGATTACCTACCTCCATTTTGACCGATATTCTAATAAGCAAACTAAAATTTAATTTAAAAGAAACCACTAGCCCCATAGCAGAAGGCAATATACTACAGGGAACTGAATACTCCAGCTAACTTCTGAAGTTTAACAGAATTCAGCTAGAGCATTGTATCCTACTTCTCTTCAAGGAATACTGAACCTAAATAGTTACCTCATAAACGAGAGATTCTGCAGTACTGAGGTACGGCAACTGACCCAGAAAAAAGTATTCCCTGTCGCTACAGGAATGTAGAGTACTACCACTGGAGCACCACAAAGGTTTCTGCAGAGTTGAGAATTAGCCCATCATCTCGTGTTAAAAGATAAGAGAAGCAGCAGCAGGAAAAGAATAGACAGAGACAAATAGACAAACAGCGGGCTGGAATAACCTCAAAGAAGTTGAGGACAATGAGAGCGAAATAGTTAATGGACCAAATGAGATCGAAGCGAAGAAAGAGGAAGTAGAACTGAGCGGCAGTTTCGAAGCTCGACTCGTCAAGAATCTGCTCGGGAAGTCCAATGCCATCTTCAGCCTGTAAAAAAGCAAAGAAAACCTCTTCAGAAGACCAAACCTGATCAGCAGATCTGTTTTTTGTTTTTTTAATGAAAAAAGGTTTAACGAACAAAAGCCAGCGACAAAGTACAGACGAGATCGACAAGAGCAGCGGCTTTCTGGTAGGGGGAACCGTGAGTGATGGCATCGGAGCGGCGATACAGCCGTCCCTTCGTCCCGGCACTGCTGCTTTCTCCGACGCTCAGCAGAGGATCGTCCATGGTTATTTCTTCGGGACTGAAATGGATAACGATTAATCAGAGCTCTGATACTATAGGATATCCTGTTTAATCCAGTGTTAATTATCCAGAGACGTCATTTCTGTTCTGGTCGCCGGAGTCCCACTTGTTAATCCAGGAAGACGCGTGTAAAGGTGATCACGACCGTTGCGTACAAAAAAGCCCAATCTTCTCGAATACTCTGCCCCATACACTGTGCATGATGCTTCAGCCCTTCTGTAGCACTTGGGATGATGGCGCGGAACATGCACAGCCGGCCCAGGCCCATCAGTCCGGGTCCGAAACCGCGTCCCCAGCTTGATGATGCAAACCGTACAAATTCTGGAAGGGGCTTTAACTCCCTCAATTAAACGGCTACCCACCTTCAGCAGAAAAATGTTGAACGAAGAGCTGGAGAAAAGAAATTACAACGTACCTTCACTGTTGAGGGCCCCCAGAGCTACGCCGACAAATTTCACTGACAAGCAACTAGCACTACTGAGCCAGGGAGCAAGGATATCCGATCAAGCAAACTCTTAATTGAAGGAATAAATGAGAATAAAATTTGTAGACGATGTTGAAATAAAACCGGAATAATAATAATAATAATAATAATGTAAGAGATTCAATTTATAGGTTACAAGGAAAATCTAATCTAGATTAAAGAAAGAAACAAAAAATTATTAGGAGCTCAAAATTATATAAGTTGAATTCTCGGATCGGATGCCCCTCAAAACATTATTATTTTGGCTCATGAAATAGGGTCAAGGAGGATAAAACCCTTGTAATTTCTATAGGGCGCTGAATTCCCTTCAAAAAAATATTTTATAATAGCAATTTTGATAACAATTCAAAAAAAAATTATAGATCACAGACCTCCCGCACTCCAACTGCATGTTCCTGAGCTCATATTACAGGAGTGGAGCTTCTCCATTACTGTCACGCTTAGGAACTATTCTTACCAAAATCCATTTATGTAACCCCTAATTATAGTTTGATTCCCAGAATTTTAGTATTACTATTATTATAATCTTTCGTTTCCGTCCATATGTAGAAGTGACGCGAAACAAAGTTGTATGATATCTTTAATTATGTCATGGGTACTTTCCTGATGTGCTGAATCCCCTAAATAGTAAGAATATATGGTAAGCCAAGTTGTGCGTGATCTTTAATTATAGGGAAAATTACAAAATCTCCCATGGTGGTTTGATTTAACCTATATTTTGCCCTCTCTATTTTAAAAACTCTACACTTTACTTCTTATTTTTTGTATAGTGTTCCAACAACAACTTTTGAAACTTTAAATTAAACTGTTTAATAACTATATTCCAATAATTTCAAAAATTTTAATATTTTTTCATAACTATCTAACCTTTAAAAAATACTGATTTGCATTTATATGAAAAAAATACATTTGAAGAAAGAAAAAATTGATAATTTAAAATGTCTATTAACTATAAAAAAAATATTAAAGAGACAGACATTACTAGAAAATAAATATTATACAATTTAAATTATATTTTCAAAAATTATTACAAAACAGTATAAAAAAATTAGGAATAAAATGTAAATTTTTAAAATACATGAGATAAATTGTAGATGAGGATAAACTTCAAGAGATAATTGTAACTTTCCCTCTCCTTGCGTTTCTTTCCAGAGTTGCCGCCCATGGTACATTAGGTGCACTAACGCACCAGACTTCCAGCCAAGCTTTTACTAAATCAAACCAACATGAAAGCCAAACGCACACTCATAGGCAGGGTGTTGGATTCGAAATTCACCTGCCCAGTCCCCACCTCTTAATTTCCCCACGAGTAAATTGCACTAATGCTCCAAAGCTGTAGTTTTCCTCACAAATGAGTCCTCAATGTTGCGTATGGTTATAAATCTTTATAAAGTGTTATAAATTGATCCTTAATCTTATTGGAAGACTAAATTAGCATAGAAATCTGATTTATAGAGAGAATGATCGATAGTTTAAATGGTCCATTAATGGCAAAAAATATATGACACAGTCTGAATTTACTGAAAGATGGTTATCTAACATTTTAAATTAAACTTAAAAAATTTTATATTTTCCAATTATGATAGAGTTAGTAAATTTTGCACAGCTAGACAACAATATGCAACAGACTTTATCTAACATTTTAAATTAACCTTTAAAAATTTTATGTTTTCCAATTATGATAGAGTTAGTAAATTTTGCATGGCTAGACAATAATATGCAACAAATTTTAAAAATTTAGAACCAATATACAATAAAAAAAGAGTTAACGAAAAATTTGTAACATTAATTAAAGATTTAGGACCAATGGTGCATGTTACTCATTTTTTTCACATCGGAAGTGCTATAATATAAGGACCAAACGTCCCTTGTATTATTCACCTGCTCACGGTGACAGACAGACCAGACATCACAAATTAAAATGGCCAACAGAGGCGTCAAGGAAGTTCCATTTCCCAAAGCACGCATAGAGGCTATACAGACGGTGATGCCGGTGAGGATCACCGACTCCCGCCGGACGCGCCTTGTGTCCGCGTCGGACCCTGTCAGTCTGGGGATCTTTCGGAGATGTTTGAACGTGATCTTCTACTACACCAAAGAAGAAGAGAGTGGCTGGTCGGTGGCGGGATGGATCAAGGAATCACTGGGAAGAGCCCTGGTGGAGCAACCCATGATCAGCGGACGCCTCCGTAGGGGAGAGGAGGGGGACGGAGAGCTGGAGGTTGTGCCCAACGACAGCGGCGTTAGGCTCGTCGAGGCTCGAATGTCGGTGGACTTGTCAGAGTTTCTTGAATCGCAAGTTAACACAGAGGAAGCAGAAGCCGAGCTTGTGTTTTGGAAGGACATTGATGAACAGAACCCACAGTTCTGTCCCCTGTTCTATGTCCAGGTCAAACAAATGTCAAATTTTCCCAGTCAATGGAGTACATATTTCTTTGTTTTTTGTTTTGACTCACTACTAGTTTGTATTTCAGGTAACTAATTTTCAGTGTGGCGGGTACTCCATTGGAATCAGCAGCAGTATTCTTCTGCTTGACTTCATCTTGAGGGAAAACTTCCTGCAGCAGTGGACAGATATCCACAGCAAGATCATCAGGGTCAACGGAACAGCAACAAAGGCTCCCATCTTTTACCTCCCCAACCTCAAGAAATCTGCCTCTCTGTCACCCGCCACTGTAATAAGTCCAAGTGTCTGCAACAACTCTGGCCAAACCATGATCTTCAAAATCACCGCCGACAGAAAGGATCTGGATGTGGAATTGTACAATAAACTGTCGCTGCTCTGCCTCCTGGAGGCAGAGAAGAAGCTGGGAGAAGTGGCTGAGGAGTTGCCATTGTTCTTGAGCGAGTCTCTTGAGGCTGTGAAGGTGGAGACCTGTTCAAAGCAAACTGGGGTGCTTGAATCAGGTTTGGCCGCTGCGAGGAAACTGGTTCAGTCAGACTGGGTAGATTTTGGGCTTGACGAGGTAAGTTTCAGCAGGGAAGGGAAAAAACCAGTTCTTGTTTCTTGTTGGCATGGATTTGTCTCCGGTGGAGTTATGGTGGCAATGCCATCTTCTGGTGAGAGGATCTGTGTTATTATCACAGTACCTAAGGGGGGCTTTTGAAAGTTGGCCTTTGAGGACAGATTTCTGTAAGCGTGTATCATGCGATTTCTGCAAGTGTGTATCATGCGATTTCTGCACTTCCCTATCATTCCTTATAAAATGTTTTACAGCTAAAATTTTTATGGTCAGTGGCATTAGACACAAAGTTTCCGTTAACTTTCAATCCTATAAATGTCCACCTCGCTAGAACAGGAAGACCTTTGGAAACTATGGTGGTGTTTTAGATATAGAAAATTTTCCTATTTTCTTTTCAAAATTTTATTTCATAAAAGCTAGTGCATAACTTGCTTTAAAGATGTGGAAAATTTTTATTTTTTAAATTTTAAAAAACTCATATTACAATGAAAAATATTTAAAATAAAATTTTTTATTTTATAAATAAATTTTTTAAAATTTAAAAAAATAAAATTTTTCACATCATTAAAATCTATGTACTCAAACTTTCATAAAAAATGAAAATAAAAATAAAAAAAATTTTCCACATTCAAACAGCAGCTAAGTCGGCAATGTTTCTATTATAAGAAGAAAAAGCAAATGAAAACGTTCAAAAAAGAATGTTGAAGCCTTAACTCCTATAAACTAGTACCAACGTTCTCAGAGGACAAACTAACAGACAGGCTTTAAAGATCAACAAACAACAAAAGGAGTTGGTCTCTGGCAACACATGTTATCTTCTTCTATGTCATGCCATGCCATGCCATAACATTTTTTAGGTAACCAGAGTAAAGGAAGGGATAAGAAACCTACTGTGCTTATATGACAAAGTCCCCACTGAGAGACTCTGTCACATCATGATTCTTGAAATTGTGAAAGGACTTGAGCCTGCTAGGACTTTGAGGGGAATGAGTACCTTGGGAAGTTATAAGTTGATTAACAAAAAGAAGCTCAAGTACCAAGCACTAGACTTTATCCATCGTACTAGCAAGCTTGGGGGTTTTTTATGTTTTTTTTTTTATCTCTTTTTCAAAGGTGAAACTAGCTTGGGTTGTTTTAAACATGCTCTAACTGGCTTAAATCACAACCCACACTAAGAGGAGACAGAAATAGCAAGGTAACCAATAAAAGAAAACATTAAACCACAAGCACCCACATAAATCGCCCCTACTCATTTTGTTCATTTGGGGTCTCTCCCTATCTCAGACAGTTGCTTCCCACAGGTGAATGAGTCGCTAATTTCTTAAACGAGACAAGAAGTGAAAGGAAGGGAGGGACTGCTATTCCAATAGGATGTCACTTGAGTTACCGAACCATGAGAAAAGTGGGTACGTTGGATTATAACCAACTGTAAAAAAATAAAGTCCAAGGAAATTCAGGAGCCACCGGAGACGTATAGGGACATGTACTCCTCTCCCGAGTCCAAACTAAAGTGTAGGAAGAGAATTAGGCAAATCAAGGACAATTTAAGCAGCAAGCTTTAGTAGCGATACCACATAAATCAAACAACGCAGGTGATGCAGGAGGGTAAGAAGCTAGTCAACAAAGTAAACATGAAATTTGATGGAGGCAATACACACAATAATCGTATCCCCCCAAGCGACTATATACGGCAACACCAACTCTTTATTCAGTCAATATTTCAGTTTCACGTCTTTCGTTGATTTCACCAGTCTTTACCCTTTTACCAACCCCCTCTCTGAGGGCCACCAGAGGAATGCGCATTCAACCTGTCGAGCAGCGCATTGAAGTCCACAGGCTGGCCAGTCTCCTCCATCCTCTGAATCACAGCAACCACGTGATCTCCCCTAAAGCCCATGCTCACCAACTTCTCAATCAAGTCACTGTAAGGATGACTGCGAACAAACTGCGAATTTGCAGGGCCTCGAATCAAAGCATTGTTACCTGGGCCAGAATGAGGATTCTGAAAAGAAGATACATCCGGCAGCGAATATCCACCCTGTGAGAAGTGAGGCTGTTGGTTTGAGTGGTGTGCTCTGCCCCCTTCACTTTCATACATCACATAGGCACTTCCCTGAGGAAGGGGGGAGTGAGCTCGAGGATTTGGGTATCCATCACCAGGTTGTGCTCCAAAGTTCCCCTTGATTTGCTGAGGAGGAAGCTGTTGCTGAGCTGTTCTACTAGGTGCACCATATGGATATGGAATGGCATCAGTACGGCTAGACATAGGTTGAGGAACCCCCGAATATGAGACTTGCATTGGCGCACTGTTTGGCTGTGCCTCTGGAAGAGGTGGGTTAGCTGATTGAGTGCCAGTGTAGGGAGGATAAACCACAGTTGATGGAGGCCTCATATGTGGTTGGACGGTGGTTTGTTGCTGTGATGGCATCTGCTGTGGTACCTGCTGCTGCCATTGTTGCTGATACTGAGGGTATGATTGCATGGGTGAAACCTGTGTTACTTGTGCTTGTGCAGGCTGGGGTGGCATCCTAGGTAGTTCTTGTGTCTGAGGCATTCTGTACTGTGCATCAGATGGCACATAATGACTCTGAGGGTGTTGAGGTGTAACAGTGGCTGGGGTTGGAGGTAGGGCAGTGGCTGGGGCTGGGGCTGGACTCGGTGAGGGCGCTTGCGGATTAGGTAATTGGTTTGGAGGCATGTAGTAGGCTTGTTGCTGGGTCAAATTCTGTGGTGAGGCCTGAGGGGCTGGTGACACATGTGTTGGCTGTGGAGCCACTTGATGAGGCAGGGCAAGAGCTAATTGCTGGTTCTGCATATCAGATGCGTTTTCAGTTCTCTTAGGATCAGATGCAGGGGATGATATCCTCTCCTCATTGGACTGGGAATGACTGGAAGCAGATGAATCCTTGTGTGCAAGCTGTAACTTCAACAACTCCTTCTGTGTCTCTGAAAGTTCCTGCTTATCCCTTATGATCTGAACGGACCTGTGAACCTACAGGGGACACCAGCCAGTTCATATGCAGCACATAAATAAAAAGCAAGCAATCATTAGCTGAAAATGTGTAGTGTAGAGAGGATAATTTGGGGGAACAATCAGCAATAAAACCAGTGTCCGTCGAAGTGAAAAGCATACGTCTCAGTCTCTAGCTAGCTCCACAATAAACACAGAAAGGTAAGATCCTATCATCAAACCAGGTTGATTTGATAATATGCCTCTAACTTGAGTAATAATAACTAAACAGTTATATCCCCTGGTTTGGCTACAGCAAGCAATTAAACAAGCATATGCGAGTGAGGCTAGCTGGTATATGAATCAACCCATATTTAACCGTACAAAATAAATTCTCAGAAAGAATGTTTGATCATGTACAATAAAAAACTAAATTTAAGTAACTGTATACATGACTCATGACTCAATTGAATGATTATTTAAGCGCAATGCCACAAGCATAGTGCGAATTAGTTACTATCATGTGCCAATTATTTTGTATTAATCAAGAAGTTGCAGCATGCAAAATCCAAAATTATGCTACAAAATTATGTGCAAAGCCTTGCACATATTAAACTGTCCAAGATCTTAGTCCCCCCCCACCCCAAATATGTGAAGCGGCCATGCTGACAGGCAAGTCAATAGTCTGCAGTAAAGCCTAGACAATTCATATCTGCGCCATCAGAACATGCCCCAGGGAAAACTGTAAAATGTTGTAAATGTCCTTACCTCTTGCAGATGTTTCTCAATAGATTTAAGCTTTGAATCCGCCTCCTCATGGTCACGAACTAACTCAGATCGCATTTCTCCAATGGATTTATCGAGATTATAGCAATACAACTCCAACTGTGAAAGACGTGAACTTATTCCTTCAAGAAACCGCATGAGATTGTCAGCATACTTTTTCATGGTTTTCTCAACGGTGGCAGTAACATCTTGGGCATAAGTATCTTCTGGTTGACTGTATGAACTAGCGGGATATACTGATGACCTAGGCACTCTGCTTTTTTGAAAATCCTGCGTAACATACATAAAAAGAAACACCATTACTCAAACCGTATGGCAAAATCGTTAAGCCAATATCATGTTCTAGTGTCAATGGCCCCAAAAACAAGAGGCCAACACTGAGATTCAAAGAGAAGGTGAAACTATACATAATAATTAGCCACCTCCCACCTGGAACATTTCTTCTTTTCACAGAACAAGATAGCTCTTCCAATTTCCCATACCAAAGTCAACTAATTATACAATCAACCCCCCCCCCCCCCCCCCCCAAACAAACACCTTCAGAAACCAAAAAGAATATCTGCTCAGCAGATTCCTACGCTGGCTTCAGTGCGGGGGAGCGGGTGTTGAGTAGGGGAGGGGGGTTTTCGTGAAAACATTATTTATGTTTCATCCCAAGGACCCGAAGAGTCACGATAGAATGAGAAATAAATGCAATCCAATCCAAAGCCATCCGAATCAAGGTCAACCATCGGTCAGCTAGATCTCTCGAAGAACAATTTTGACACTAGAGATTCACGATATGAAAAGGTTACATTTCTTGAGAACTCACAAAACCTATTTGACCCAAATTCTTCGAGAAAGTTCCTAAATTAGACTGAATCAACGATCACATATACCTTGCTCGAGCTAGTAGTTCCAATCACGGTATCAGAATGACTGCCATTAGAGGGGTCCTGGTTCCCATAATCCTCATAGGAGAAAAGAATATCATCGGACGCAAATTCGAACCCTTTTGAACCCGAGTTGGGCCGACCCGAAGCTCCAGATGCCATTGTTTGGCTCTATGCAGCGGTTAAAGCGGTCGAATTCTCTTTCTAATTTCTGGAAGGGAGAGAGAGAGATACGTTGTGCTCCTTTCTAACGAATATGGGAAATCGGAAGAAAAATTCGAAGAGGAAGAAGAAGCAGAAGAAGACGACGACGACAACGACTCGATTTTGCTTCCGATCACAGGCAAAATGAAATTTCTTGTGCCGTTCTTATGAAAATGGTCAAAAATAACAAATAAACCACTAACGTTTTTGTGCTGGCCTGATTCACCCATTAATATTTTTTTTTGCCAAACAAACTACTAACGTTTCTAAGTTGGCTCAAATAAGCCACTATTGTAATTTTTTTCCGTTAAATCTAACGAAATCTTAGCATAAAATACCAAGTTTAGTCCCTATATTTTATACTTCTGCTATTAACGCATCTAAAGTTTACTAATCTAACATTTAAATCACTTTCTTGAAGCCGACATCAATCTTTAGACTCCATTTTTGGATAGCAATTGAGATCCTCCTGAACTTGCAGACAATGGCCACAATGTTCCTCCTCTTACTTTGCCTTATATTGCACCATAATCTTATGTTAAGCACTAATATAAGTAAGACATTGTTCGGGAGTGACAGTGTGAGGCCAAAGGCATCCCATCCTGGGCAATGAAGATGGTACACTTTGAAGGAGCTAGAAGCGACATCGAATAAATTGTTCCTGAAAAATGTAATTGTAAAAAGTGGTTATGGAATTTTATAAATGGTGAAGGTAGCTTATTTGAATTGTTTTAAACCAAGTGGAGCTGTTTTATTAATTTTAAAAAATTAATGATTGAGTTTTGTAATATTTCAAGTGCCGAGTGGGTAAATTGGCCTATTTGAATAACATCAATAGTTTATTTGGCTATTTTGAATAACGTTAGTGGTTTATTCGGTAAAAAAAACATCAGTGGCTTATTCAAGCTGGGTCCAAAACATTAGTGGTTTATTCGTTATTTTTTCCTATGTAAAATGTTCGAGCTAATTGCGTTCGTGGTCCACATCCTTTTATTATTATTCTATTTTAAACTCTAACCTTAAAATCTTGTATAAGAAATCCTCAACCTCAATTTATTATTATATTTTAGATTTTTGGAGAACAAAAAAGGTTAAAATTGATGGAATTAGTCATGTAGCACACCAGCGTAGATAATTTGCCATGGTGGCATAATCAATCACTAGCTATAGATGATGCGGAAAGGAAAAAAAAAAATTGGCATAATAATGTGGAATATAAAGCAAAAGAAGCTGATGATGTGGAAAAAAAAAAAAGGAAAAATGTGAATGCAAATCCAGTGAAGCTCTCCAATAAAGTCCAGACAATTTGATTGCATGGCTTGATTCAATTGCCTAGGTCGACTTGATTGCCTAGATCGGTGAAGGCAGGTGGTCGAAGGAGCATCGGAGCACTGGTAGATCGGCCTGAGGTGCTGAAGTTTGCTTTGAAGTTGACTCAAAGTAGGGGAAATCAAAGGAGAAATCGAAGGTTCCGATGAAATTGAAGGTGAAATCAAAGGTAAAATTGAAATCAAAGGTGAAATTGAAGTGATGGGATTGACGTTTCTTATAGTGGAGTTTCTTGCGAAGCTGAATTGGAAGAAGGCATTTCTTGCGGTGGTCAATCGGATGAAAGGATTGGCATGAGGCGGTAGGAGGGTGTGAATAGCCGAGAGGATTGGTGTGAAAGGACAAAGCGGGGGGGATTGGTTAGCAAGGAATAAAGGTGGGGGATAGTAGAGGCCATTGCTAAATTTGGTGAAGGAGATTGTGAAATTCAACAGGAAATGGTGGAGGAGATTGCCTGTGAAGGTGGTTATTAAGGATGGAATTTTTTTTTTTTTTCCTTTTCTTTTTCTACATCATCATAATAGTTGGTACATTAGTATGTGTAATTACGATTCATTGTACCAAGGTGGCCAATTGCCCACAGTGGCATGCCACATTACATTTTCCATCAATTTTAATGCTTTTCGTCTACTAAAAGTTTAAAATGGAACAATAAATTGAGATTGAGGACCTTCCACACAAAGTTTTGGAGTTGGGGTCCAAAATAAAATAATAACAAAATATTACAGCAAAACTAACGAATAAAACCCTATATTTCCGAATTGGCCCAGCTGGTCATTGACATATTTTTTTGACCAAATAAATTATTAATAGTTCTAAGGTGATTCAAATCGTTCATTAATTAAAAAGAACATTCCATCTACATTAAAGTGAGTATATTTTATATTAATTTTATTAAAACTTGTATTTTATAAACTCTAAAAAATATTTTAAGTTTTTTCTATAGAAGTTAGTAAAATTTTTAAAAAATATAATTTAACCAACATTAAAAAAAAATAAAAAAATTACTTCTTACAAAAAAATATTGTAAAATTAATTTTTACACTTCTTAAAGCATAAAATTTCAATAAATTGATAATTTTACAAATAATCACTTTATATAGGAATAATGCACAACAATACATTAACATTAATACAAAATGAATTGGACTTCAACGTTATTGGAATATCAGTATAAAATGTCAACTTTAATATATCAATTTTCTTCTTCTGCTCATAGCACTCCTGAAGTTTGTGGATCTAATATTTTAATCACCATCTCCACTTTCTTATTCTCTCTCCCCCACCTAGGTTTTCCATGGACCTTCCACCTGGAGAAGATGACAAGCACCTAGGGGTAGGTATTCAATTATTTCGGTTAGGACCGAACCGAATTGGTCAGTTAAGTCAATTTAAGGTTTCTAACCATGACAAGCCAAATTAACAGAACCATCCAGAAAAACTGAACCAAAAATTTCAATTCTGTTCGATTTGAAACCGAAATAACCGAATTTACAAATATCTTCTTGATACATGCTGCATTTTCTTTACGTTTTCCTCTTATTTCCCTAAGAATCTCATCATTCTCATGCATAAAGGAGTAGTAAGGGTTGAGTTGGGTCATCTAGGCCTGAACAATAAGTTTCAGAGGCCTACAGGCAATAGTAGAAAGTAGGTCATTAGAAGCCTAAAAATATTTTTAAATAATTTTGGTTAATTCGATTACTGAATTAATCGGTCCCTCCAACTGAAACCAAACCGAAACCGAAATTTTAAAATTTGATTTTAACCAAAATAGAACCGAAAACTCAAATTAATTCGGTTTGATGGTTTTTTCGGTTTCGGTCAAATAGTACACATTCTTACAAGCATCTCAAGACAACTCATTTTCATACTCCAACTTTGCCTCTACCAATTTTGACCCTTATTCATTTTTAGCTCCATGGATTTTCGAAATGCTTCTCGTTCCCTTTTTGATCGGGAACATATAAAGAAATATTTCGTCAGTGTGAAATGTATTAGAATATTTGGGACAAATATGGTAGCAAGACAAAGCTAAGCATGGTGAATCAAAGGTGTTGTATCTAGGTCTATACAAGCCGATCATGGTGGTGTTCATGATGAAGGTGTTGGCAATGAAGCTGAAGCAAGTGGAACAAGTGAGGCCATTCGGGGTGTGTTTTAGCATTAAAAGTGTAGGAAAGACAGTGATAGGACTAACGATGTTGGTTGGAGGCATTCAGGACAATCGGCAATTTGTAGTAGTGTGGTAGACAATTGTGGCACAAGGGAGGCTGTAGTTAAAAGGTTACCATAATTGCATTTTTTATCAATTTAGTAATGTTAGTGGTTTATTTGTCTAAAACAAAACTTTAATGTTTATCTGAACAACTTTAGAAACATTAGTAATTTATACATTATTTTTGCCTTTTGAAAATATTGGAAACAAATAGGTAAGGATGGTGCAACCTGATGAGCCGTGAGGACCATAGGTAATATTTAATTAGAGATGAGAAAATGAATGAACAACATGATTTTGACCTAGGTTAAAGTTTATCTGTGACTCATTCAAATTATTATCTCTGTGACTCGTTTAAACTATTATCAAATAAAGTATGAATAAAATTTCAAACTCGATGAACTATCTAAACAAAGCTCAATTTACTTATTATTTAGCTTCTCTTGATTTGATTTTAGTTTTTCTCCTTAATTTAAATGAACAACTTGAGCTCAACCGATTAAAAGCTCATTTATACCTCATTCGTATTATTTTTAATCCAAATATAAATAAACTACCAATATCAATAGCTATTATCAAACCAAACATCACCTACTACTCAACTCATTTCGACTCATTGCGAGACTCACTCATACATGCATTGTGTTTTTGTTATATTTTATAATTTCCTACAAGATCATGAACCATGCACAATCATCCCATATTGCCATAAGGCCCATAACCTTATTTTTTGTGCTGTTAGCGCATTGTCTCATATTCTTAACGAATCCAAAAATAAATTATTTATGTATATCATGGACTTAATATCATAATATTAGTGTCTAATTTTTTATTTCAAAATATTTGTTAGCAGTCTAATAAGAAATTATTAACTAAGTTTTTTACATTCATTGTTCAGTTTCGTATCTAAATAATATGATTCATATAGAATACCAATTATATTGTAAACTCAAGTACAATTCAAGTGTTTTAACAATGACATATATAACATAATTATTGTTATAGCACAAGTTTAAGCCCTAATAGAACATATATCAACATGACTAGCATAATAGTCGATACAAGTGAAAAAGATATTTATAAATAAACATAAATAACACAATAATAGGCTATTAATAAGGTGGTAGCTCATGGACCAAGGCCCGTGACATGGCTTATGGCTCATAAATTATGGGATGCCTCATGCATCTCAATTTTCTCTCTCTTTCTTTCCTCTTATTTTTTCTTTATCATTTTGTTGGTAAATAGGATGAGTTTGGTTGGTTTTTAGAGACCATGATGTTACTTTTTACCTGCAATTTGTATTGGGTATTTTTTTTAGATAAATTCATCATTAAAACAAAATGTCAATAATAAATAACTTAGAAATTTTCAACCATAAATTTATGTCAATTAATTAAAATTTTATTTTATTTTAATTTTGGATTAAGTTTTCTTTATGTTATGTTATTATCATTGAAACGATTATTTATGATTGAAAACATAACACTATGAAACATAATATTTTACATGCTTCAAAATGATGAATTTTTTTGTCGTCAAAGAATAGTTCACTAAAAAATTTCATCTCTTATCAGTTCAAATTCTAATTTTTTAATATAGATGAGAAGTTTAATTAGAAAAATTTGCTTTCAATGATAGGAATTATGGACTAAATAACTTTAAGAAACCAAAGAGTTTTTGAATTAAATAGCTCATGCCACAAAACTCAATTATCAATAATAAAAAAATATGATTGAAACACAAAAATTATGTTTAGTTTTTTTAATTATTTAGGGGTATAACCATTAAGCTAATAAATATTAAAAGAAAAGGAAAAATTGACCAAAAAGTTCAGGTATTGAGAGAGGAAATGAAAATTATTTAAATATTAAAAGTTTAACAATTAATGATGACCAATGTTTTTCTTTAGAAGGTATTATATGAAACAATAAAAAAAAGTTTGGGACCAATAAAGCAAATACAAAGAATCTAATTAAGTAGTTATTAAGTTTGGGGATCAAAGAAAAAAATAGGTCAAAATTAGTAACTAAAATGGGAAAGGGTATAATTTTAGGAACTGGAAAATGCGTTTTAAACATAGCAAAAAGTGGTTATCATAGCCTTCGTGGCAAACATGACTGGTATTCTCAAACACTGGTACATGAGTATTGGAGAATATTAGCAGATGCAACTCCTTCAACTTGGCACAACTAATGAATTCGTTCTCAAACTCTACCAAGAATTTATTGGTGATCCTGCTGCATTACTAGATGTCGCTCGAGAAGAATTCTTCAAGATAAAGTGTTGTTCCTGTAATAGGAAAGATCTTAAGAAGCATTATGAGAACATGCTCAAACGCTTCTGCCTTATCTGCACTGGATGTAAAATTGACAACAACTTGAATCAGGCCTATCTAAATTCAATCCATGAGACTATTGGCCAGAAAACTTTCTGAATTATACAATAGAGAAGACAACCACTCACCAACTATTCATTTGGAAAGCTTTACTAGACTCTCATGGTAGCCTTGAGAAAGCTGTGCAACACTTATTCATTCTTCAAGGAATTCAATTAGACGTAGGGTTTATTTGACAAAGCTTGCCAACATTCTTTTCTACTCCGAGTACTTGTTCACATAAAAGGCTTGACATGCCCATGACGATGTAGTGGGCTCAATAAGACCTTGGGTCTTTAACTCTTGGAGTTCTTGGATTGCCATATGTTTCTCCTCTGGGCTCATTCCCAAATGGGCAGCCTTGGTAGGATTAACAACCTTATTCTTCTTGAATGGTATTTCGACGAAGAACTTTGGATTCTTCCATAACGAGAGAGGATTTTTCTTATCAAACTCAGCATAGGATGTAGCATAGGATTGCTGGATGAGTGTCTGCATAACTGAGCCATATATTGGGTCACTTTCAGATTGTATTTGACTTGTAGAGAAAGTTTCACCTTTAGTGGAGTATAGTCATGGAGTGAATGTCCAAGGAAGGAAAAACTTGTGCATCTGTAGACCCTTATCTGTCCATCTTTGAACTAAAACTGGAAAAATTGTAACATAGGCCCTCAAGAAGCATTCCCCTCACAAAAAGGGACTAAATTTCAAAAAGAGTAAATCACATAAGTGGAAAAGCAAAAATAAATAAATAAGTAAACTTGCATCTACTTTACAGTGTTTATAATAGTGAATTTGTGTTGGTATTTAGAAATTTAGTGTAATATGTTAAATTTATACAAATAGTTACATTACTTTTTATTTCAAATTTTTTAATTCATGTGACTATGTCTAGTATTTAAACTAATTAATTTATGTTAAAAAAAATATACTCCCTCTATTCATAATTGATTGCCCCAAATCAAATTGGCACGCAAATTAAGAAAACCCAATATTTGCCACATCTTTCCTACATTGGCCTTTTCTTTCATCATCTCTCCGCCTTGATTCATTGTCGTCCCCGCCGTGATTCTTTACCATCCTCGCCTTGATTCAATATCGTCCGTCGGCGCGTCGCCTTGATTTGCTGCCATCAAGGTCATTGTTGTCCTCGTCTTGATTCGTCGTTGCTGTCCTCGCCTTGAGTCATTACCATCCTCACCTTAATTTACTGCAGTCCTCACCTTGATCTATCACGTTTGTCGCTGCTGTCGATGCCTCCATCCCCGTCTCGACCCATAGCTGTTTTGATTCGTTTTCTCCCTCCCCCATTCACTCTCAACCTTTTCTCCTTCCCTCGATCTAGTTGCCAACCGCCACCTCCACTCACGGCGGTTAGCATATGACCTCAGATTAGGCAAGGCGAGGCATTCTTAACCCATTCCACCGTCGGCCCGGGAAAGATCGGAGAAGCAAAGAACAAAATAAAACATTTCATTGGTTTTCTAGAGTGAGAGTATGAGGGTATAATGGTAAACTTATTTGCTAAAACTTACTAAATAAGAAAATTAATGGTGCAAGTAATTAATTTGAGACAATCCGAGAAAAAAAAATGGAGTAACTTTTATGAGATGGAGATAGTAATTTATAAGTACAAATCTATAAGATCGTACTATCCAATAGTCATAATCATCACGTCATAGATGCACATATGAACCGGCTTAATTGCTTATACTCCATGCTTCATGCTTAAAAAGCTTGTGCGGATATTTATGAAAGTCACGGGTTGTTAAAATAAGAGCTCTTTTGGTCTTTTTATTTTCTGTTTTTCCCATAAGGATTTTTAGATGCTTTTGCTACTTAGAGCTGTTGAATGAACACAGTAATTTGTTTCAGTTATAGCTAAAGTTGTTAAATTCGTACAGTATACGGTACATCTAACATATTCTAGCATTATGTGTGTGTGTAAAAGCAGTATAAACTTGAAAATAAATTATTTTCTTCATCCCATTAGAATTTTGAGATTCTTTTGCTACCCAAAGTTGGATAGACATAGTAATTCATTTCAGTTCTAGCATTGTATAGAAGAATAATCATGACTTTGGAAGAAGGAGAGGATTTAAGAGGATGTGGATGGAGTAGAGAAGCAGTGACATGTAAACAACGAGTCCGACAAAAGCAGCTACAAAAGCTCCGGTGACTTGGTTGCAGTAGTTGGGGACTTGGCCACAAATGGGAAGCCAACCGGCGCTCGAGTCCCCTTTCTTCCCCACATGAGCGATAACGCAGCCGAAATGCTCGACCCCAATAAAGTCGTAACGACCTTCTCATAGCAACATAAATCTATCAACCCACATTACTAATAATGAAATAATTATCTACTGACATTCATGTAACTAATAAGGATGGTGAGTAGTTGAGAAAATTACCACATCCAAGGCCACAACGAGTCGCCAAAGTGGGCTCTCTGATGGAAGGAATAGAACCAAGAAGCCGTATATAGTTGCAACTGAGTTTGCAATAACAAAGTACCTAAATACACAAATCAACCAACAAGTATTGTCACATTTACATAGGTGGATCACTTGCTAGAGTGGTTGCCTGCACATGTTTCTGTGTGCTGCTCTATATATCAAAATTGATGGATATAATGAACTTACTTAAACGCCGGAGTATTGCTGTATTTGGCTTCATAAGGGATGCCGAAAAAGGTACCTTTTTGGTGGCTTGTAGCCATGACAATGGCGGCTATGAGAGTGGCACTGAAGGCCACTAGTCTGACAAGAAAAGTGCAGACTCGCCTGGTAATTTTGGCCATGGATATGTATAGGAGATCACTTGATTGACCCAGGAAACAGTGATCTGGATGGATGAATTAAGAGATGTAGGAGGCCAGGAGGGCATATAGTTGAAGTTAATTATAAAGAGCTAGCGAGCGGCGAGCGTTAGGCGAAAGGCAGCTGAAGGGAGGTGGACTAATTTACATGGTCTACAGTTTTGTTGGTTGGAGGGCCCCCAACTAATTTCACCACCACCGGCCCTTACAACTTTTCTAATTTGACCGCCATTATTTTGTAGACTTTTCTACTTTGTGTCTGGCTTTAGTCCAGGCCCGCAAGATTTTCTAATTTTGTAGGTTAACAACAATGTCGTCATAGCTTTTAACCGGGCACTCAGACCTGATTCCGTTAATAGTTTTTATAAGTTTATAACTTTCCCTTAGCCTTTTAGTTAAGACTTGAGGTCCAGTCCATATCTTATCTTATCTTACCTTATATTATTAATAAAAAATATGAATGTGCATAAATATTAAATAATTTTTTTGCCCTTCTGTTATAAAATGTTTTATCCTCTTAATGAAACTCAATTTTATCATTATCTATTTAAGTGGAGTTGTATTAGCACTAGAACACTAAAAGAAACTCTTAAGTTATCACTAAACTTTATTTTTTACTACAAACTTGCCCACCTTTAATTCTATATTGCATAATTATGTATTATATACAATTTTTTTTTGTGTTAATCTTACCTAAAATGCTTAAATTGCCATTAAAATTTTTTTGCTTCAAACATATCACCCTTGGTTCTATATTACTATCAAATAATACCTCAAGTAAATATTATATAAAACTTAAAATTTCAACTTATCATTCCAAAAAATTTTATAGCCAAATATTTTATTTGAATAAAAGACTTAAATGTAAAACTCATGCTAAAGTTTGTATAACTAAATATTTTGTAAAACTTAAAATTTTAACTTAGCATTTTAAAAACCTTCATAACTAAATTTTTTATTTGAATAAAAAATTAAATATATGGTAAAAATCAAGCTAAAATTTGTATTGTTGTAAAATGTACCTTTGAACATACTTTTTTTGTCAATTAAGTTTTTTTGGTTTTGCAACTTGAATGAGTATATATTGTGAAAGCTTATTATGTGGTAAAACTCATGCTAAAGTTTCACATGAAAATTTATAAGTGTTGCATATTAAAAAATAATTTTAGGTATAAAAAGTATATATTAAAAAATTATATAAGTGAACACTTTATAATAGTTCACATATAGTTTTTCCTTTATCCTAAAATTATAAGTTCTTTTACTCTTTTAATGATAAAAAAAATTATATTGTCTATTTAATTAGAGTTGTGTTAGTATTAGGGCTCTAAAAAGAGGGAAAGAAAAGAATCCACTTACAGAGATCTAAATATATAGTTGCCTATTTAATTAGATATTTAGTAGTATTAAAATACTAAAAATATAATAAGAGAGGGAAAAAATGCAAAGTGGGATGCGTTTAGCCTTTGGTTTTTGGGAAATTTACTATTTTGACTACTAAACTTACTTTGACCACTAAACTTAGTTAATTTTAACAAATATGGCCTAAGTTTATTCTACTATAAAAAATATCTTTGAATATAAAATTTTTGTCAATTGAGTTTTCTTTTCTCTACTTGGATGAATATATACTTTGAAAGCTTAGGTATTTGGTCCATATTAGAGCAATCATATAATTCACATATGACTCAAGCACATACTATGAAAAAAAATAAAAGAATTATTATTGTAGCAAAGGTCATTGTGAAAAATTTTAGAAAAAAAAATTCTTAACTCCTAGAATTAGTTGCTTATATGATAATAAAGAGGAATTTTAGTAGCAATTTTTTTTTACATTTTTCCAATATTTTAAAATATTGGAAAAATTATAATAATTATTTTTTCCCACATGGTCATCATTTTGAATGTTGGAACATAAGTTTTTATTCTTAGCAACTAACTCTTTCTCTATACTAAATAATATTAATATATTTTTATTTTTATTATTTTTTTAGAGCCAATCAAATCTTATGAGTTGTTTCAAAGTAGCATTATGCATGTATTGTTTTTAGGCTTTAATTTTTGGAAAAATCATTACTTAACCACAAATTTAGTTAAATTTGACAAATATGCCCTAAATTTTTTATAAATGCTTTTGAATGTTAGTTTTGGGTCAATTTATTTTCTTTTTCCTTCGCTTGCCATTCAAACTACTATCTTCATCTCAAGTTCTTTACACCATTTCAGTTTTTTTTACTTAAGTTTGACTTAAATTTTTTTATATTAATATTTGCTAAAATTTTTTTAAAAAAATTTCTTTAAAAATTAAAATTTTTATAGTTTCTTAATGTAATTTTGTAATTTTTTTCTAACAAATATTAAAATAAATAAATTTAACTAAAAAACCTAAAATGTTACAAAGAAACTTGTGACAGAGAGAATAATAATAATAATAATAATAATACTTAAAACTTACAACCTTTCATCAATAATTATTTATACATTAAACAAATAATAACAATATATTAAATTTTTAATTCTATTTACAAAAGAAAAATAAAATTTTTAATAAGAGTCTTTTTACACTAGGAGGCCTTATATGAATTTAAACCCTTCAGCTTCATCTATATCAATATTAGGGCCCCATACTATCAAGTAAAATTAGAGCTATACGGTTGACTTGACCTACTTATTAGAGAGTTATAAAAATTCATAAATGCTTTAACATGAAGATTTGGGGTTTAAATCATACATTTGGAAAAAAAAAAAATAGACAATTGTTTGAAGTTGATTATCCAAAATAATTTATTTTTATTTTTACAGGATTTTTCATCTAAAACTAATATCATTTGAAAACTAATTATATATATCTATAATAATTTATTAAATAAAATTTTTATAGTAATTGTTATGAATTTTTTAATTATTCAACCTAAAAAATAATTAAAAAATAATATCAATTTCAGACAAAAAAAGCCACAAAAACATATTTGGATTAATTTGAATTAATGCTAAATAAATTAAATCTTTATCTCAATGGTTAGGTTCAAGCTTTTTTGGGTTGATGTTCTATACTTTATTTCTCTTCTTACAAGTTAGTTTTATATACCAAGAATCATTTGACATACACTGAGAGTATAGTTAAGGCTTTTCTTGCTTAATTATAAATATTTTTCACCCTAACACTACTATCTACCTAAAAAAGAATAAATAAATTCTTATGACATATATTGAGAGAGTATAAAGTTTTTATTGTGTCAAACTACTAATTTTCCCACAAAGAGAGTAAAGAATTAAGGTTTTTATTTTACATGCATGTTAATTGTTTAGAAGTTATAATGATTTTAATTTTATTATAAAGATTATACTTTCATGCAACGTAGTGTTCTATTATCAATATTAGAAAAATTATGAAAGTGACAAAATTTTTATCTACTTTTATACTCTTAACCTATGGGTGTTTTATTTTTTTAATGAGACCCAAATTAATTTGGTGTTGTATATTTATTAGAGGTATAATTAGCACTAAGAATCTAAAAGGGAAAAAGAGAGAAAAAATAGAAGTCTCATATGTGCAGTTTTTAAAAAATAAAAAAGAGGAATCCATATGTCTTTTCTTAGCTTTAATACAATTACTTAAAGTTATATATTAAGTATAAATTTTGATGGCAAAAAAAATCTTAAATAGCCATAATAAGTTAAACTTTTGTAACAAATATGTCCTTAATTAAATTATATATATTTTTGGGGCATGACCTTAAACATAAAATTTTATCAATTTTTTGTACTCTTAAACTTGAATGAAGTATTTTAATTGGAACTTAAAAGTTTCAAAAACCTCTTAATTATGTCTATTTGAATATTTAAATATGATAAAACTCATAAAAGGTATGAATATGTCAAATGTTGGACCTTTTTATCCCTAAGTTTTATTTTATTTCCCTCTTTTAATGATAGATTTTTTTTAATTTCATTATAAACATTATACTTTCATGCAACGTAGTGTTCTATTATCAGTATTAGAAAAAGTATGAAAGTGACAAAATTTTTATCAATTTTTATACCCTTAACTTATGTGGTGTTTTATTTTTTTAATGAGACCCAAATTAATTTGGTGTTGTATATTTATTAGAGGTATAATTAGCAATAGGAATCTAAAAGAAAAAGAAAAAAAATAGAAGTCCCATGTTTATTTTCTTAAAAAAAAAAGAGAGGAATCTGCATGTCCTTTTTTTAGCTTTAGTACATTTTCTTAAATTTATATATTAAGTATAACTTTTAATGGCAACAAAAATCTTAAATAGCCATAATA
This sequence comes from Aquilaria sinensis, assembly GCA_005392925.1. Lineage (NCBI taxonomy): Eukaryota > Viridiplantae > Streptophyta > Magnoliopsida > Malvales > Thymelaeaceae > Aquilaria > Aquilaria sinensis. The sequence goes on from SMDT01000838.1 coordinate 587,848, forward strand.
AGTTAAACTTTGGTAACAAATATGTCCTTAATTAAATTATATATTTTTGGGACATGTCCTTAAACATAAGTTATCAATTTTTTGTACCCTTAAACTTGAACAAAGTATTTTAATTGGAATTTAAAAGTTTCAAAAACCTCATAATAATATCTATTTGAATCAATGATAAAAAGCCTAAATATGTCAAAAATGTTGGACGATCTTTTTAACCTTAAGTTTTATTTTATTTCAAATTTTAATGATACTCAAATTTGTCATTTCCTAATTATTATATTTTAAAAAATAAATTATGGAAAGGAAGAAAAAAAATAGAACAAAGGGATGACAAGTTCTTAGGCTTTATATTAGGAAAATAAGATTAGTATTTGAAAAGGAAAAATAGAAAAAAGAATTACTGATTGTTTTGTATATTTTCTATAAGTTTTTTATGGAAAAAAACTGAAAAATGACAATAAATTTAAAATTTTGTAACATACATGTGTTTGATTTGTATGATTTTAAATATGTCTAAAAACATGGTGTTTATCAATTTATTTACTTTTTAAACTTGGAATGTATTCATCAGAACTTAGAAGTGCAACTGAAACACCCTCATATCTCACATGGACAAAATATGGGAAGCCTTATATGGATAAATAGGCTCAAGTTCCAGATCATAAGCACCTACCGCTTATTTTGTTCACAAATGATAGCCTATGTGATGTGGGGGGTGTTCTGTTGACCGGTTCTAGACTTGAGTCATTAAAGATGGTATTATAGTTAACTCGGGACCACGATGGTGTGACATAATGAGTATGCACATGCATTATCTACCATGATTGATCTTGGATTAGAGAGATTACTTTGCTAGGGGCTAAATAGTCCGATTATCGAAGTTACTGGTTTAGACGGCTAAGTAATTCAAATAACTCTAATGAGGATGTTGGATACATAAAGGAGGGGAGGGGGAGTTTGTAACACCCCATATCCCAAATAGGTGAAATGTGGGAAGCATTATATGGATATGTAGACTCAAGTTCTATAGCACAATTACTTAGTATTTATCCTTTTCATAGAGGATAGTCGATGTGGTGTAGGCATGTATTTTGTTAACCAGTTTTGGACTTGGGTTGTTATAACAACTTAATATCCATTTATATATATGTGTAATAAAAAGTGCAAAGATATATAAAATGACTAAACCTTAAATTATAAGTTTTTAATTTTCCTTTTAGGTACTAAGATTTTATTATACTTTAATAATTTTATTTTCCTATGATTGACTAATGTTGACACCCAATTTTGTCCGAGTACTGACTTTTTGTTAAGTTTTAGATTAGGAAAATTAGTTTAGGGGGCATTTTCATTTTTTTGGGACTATTTGGTCATTTGTTAGAAATTTGGATCATTTTTATCATTTTTAGGATTTTTGCACAATCAGTTAATCTAGTCACATTTAGGATATATTGATATTTTTTAAGTAGTTATATAGGGTAAAAAAGGAATTAATTTAGTTTAGGTACTAATTTGGAGTCTTAAAAGTCTTGTAGGGTCAATTTGGGTAAAAATAAAAAGTTTGGTAGGAAACTGGGGATTTTTAGAAAGTTTTGAGCAAAATTCAAAAGTTTGAGGCAATTTTGTCAATTTTAGAGAGTTTGAGCTGAATCTAGCGATTTTAAGAGATTTCAGGAAAAATCTGGGGTTTTTGCAAAGCTTTGGGCTAATTTGACCATTTCTGAAAGTTTGGGGTCAAATTGAAATTCTCACAGAATTCAGGGCAGAATAAGCAACTTAAGAGTTCTTTTGGACTTGAATCAGTATTTTGACCAAAAATCTTAAAAATTGAATTTTGGACCAGTTTTAAACCAGGAAAACTTAGTTAATCTCGACTAGGACTTTCTAGTATAAATATGGGACACTATTGGCTCGAAAAGGAGGAGAGAAAAACGAAACCCTAAGCTTGGTTCGAAAAAAGAGAAAACTGCACTCTGCAGCCCCTGATTCTTCGCTACTTCTCTCCCAGAAACCCTAGCTTCTTCCCGGAGCCGCCGTCGCCCCTGGTTTTTCCCATCTTCGCCGCCCGACGCCTACAGTCTGCTCTCGCCGTTTTCTCTTCCTCCTGCACCGCCTTTCTCTCTTCTCCCTCCGCCGTTGTTCTCTCAGCCCTCGCCGTCGCCGCTCCAGCTTCGCCTTCCGTCCGGTCGCCCGTCAGCCGCCCCAGCTCTCTCTCCCGGCGCGTCGCCTCCCAGCCGTCGCTCGTCCTCCCTGTTGCTTTCCTCCTCCGCCGTCGTCCGTGCCCAGCCGCTCCCCTGCTTCCGCCGTCGTCGGCCACGGACTCATCCCCCAAGCTCCGCCGCTCCTCCGTCGTCGACGAAAACGGAGAATCAGAGAGAGATCCGGCCAAAGACCCGCGACCCGACCCGTTTTTCAACCGGTTTCTGACCCAGCCAACTTTTCGGTAAAACCCCTGTTTAGCCCTCTTGACTTTCTGTTTCGTTCCTACAAGTCAATAACTTCCTATTTTTTTGCAGATTGACCATTGACAGCAAGTTTTTGTTTTTGTTTTTTTTTATTTATTCTGTTTTTCTTTGTTTCTTTCTTATTTTTTTTGTTTTGGTCACTCATTAACTGCTGTCATTAAACCTTCATAAAAACATAACCTAGTGTGTTTTGTTTAGTTTATTTTGTTTTTCTTTTGTTAAATTACTTCAGTTATTTTATTTTATTAACTAACTTTAGGATCATGCAATTTTGTTTTTCTCTAATTAGGATCTCATAATGTGTCTTAGAATAAATAATAATTAGTTCTTTAATTGCTTAGATTTTATTTACTTTTCTCATTATCTAGACATTAGCAAGAAATCAAATGAAGATAACTCTTTTTTATATTTTTAGTACTTTGACATTTATTTTTCAGGATGTTCGTTCTTGGTGGTTTGATAAAATTTCAAGACAGATTGTTTATTCCATATTTGGTTAAGATCCCCGGTTTGGAATTAAAAAATTAAATAAAATTTATAAAAATCACTTTAAATCAAAGATTAGATCAAGAAATAAATGGTTAGGAAAAGATAAAACTGAACCCCATGGTACCAATTTCCGGGCGCTTTAATAGGGTTATTTTATCGTAACCGACTCACGATCTTAGAATCTATCGTAGACCATTTTTCAGGTATTCAATCGACATAGGAAAACTGATTGGTGGCGACTCCTAAAAATCACGTTGCTACAACTAATTATATTATAAGAACAATGGGTATGACAACATTTTCAAACTTCAGTAATGTGAGCATAATTTCTAAATCGATGTGTAAGTATTAATTATTTAAAAATATAAAAAATTATACAAGATTTTACCTACATTGAATCAGCCATAAAATATAAGGTAAGTGTAGATTTTGAAACCTTAGAGGTAAGTGTCTTTTGATAAAAAATCAAGAGTAAAGTAATTAAACTTTTTGAGTAATGTATAGTTACTTATAGTTACATGTCTTTGAAAAAACTCAGTGTTTATTTACTAAGTTTATACTTTAGCATCATGACCCATATTTGTGTCACACTTCTTAAAAGAAATTTATTTTTACTTGAGTTTTTTTATTGAATATCCCATCTATATTATGTCCTTTTCAATTTTAAATATAACATCAAAAAAATTTATTAAAAGTTTAGCTTATGTCTCTTTAAAAAGTCAAAGTTATGATAACACAATAAGGATAAATCTATTTAATTATTTGAGCCAAGTAATATATATAGAATCTCCATTTTAATAATTAGCTTTTTGAATCTAAAGCATAGTACTTAAGGTAAAATTTACTAACTTAAATTCTAATAAAATTTATAAATACATAATAGTATTAAGGTATTAAATTAAGACCTTTTCTTAGTAGATTGAATACCATTTTTAATTTTACACTAATAAAAGGAATGTTGACATCTTTGATTAGATTTTAAAAATATCAGGAAGTAATTTTATAAGTACTCTACCATCACAAATAAAAAAACTTCCATCAATTTTTTTATAACAAATATTACCTATAGCGTATTCTATATTATATTATTATTATTGTTGTTGTTGTTGATGTTGTTGTTCTTGTTTATATGAAATAAAAATCTAATATAATGAGCTATCTATTATTATTATGAATTACGTAAATGATGATAGTTATGATGAAATATTATAATAAAAAAACTACCACATAAGGGACAGAAAAATTAATAAGAAATATATCTAAACTAAAAAAAGTAAAATCATTATTGTAATTATATTTTTTGGATAAAATAATAAAAATTATAGTTATTATAGTGAAAAATAACTTAGTATTTAATTCACGTGCAATGCACATTTACAGCTACTAGTATGTGTGTGTGTGTGTGTGTATACTCAATAAATATTCATTTTGTGCCATTCAATGTCACAAAATGGATATTTATTGAGTAGAAATCCAGCGAAGGCTGGAAATTACTAGAAGTTCAAAATTGAAATATCAGTGCCAGGCAACACCCAGAGCATACCCAAGTAGTACGTTTCACCTACACCAATTTTGCAAAGCAAGTGCAGGACAATGGACCGAATTCAAGATGAGTAAAAATATTATTGAAATAATTATTGAGTAAATTGCTTTCTGCTCACCGTGAATCTCTTTTATTAGTGATATCACATATTTAGAGACTTTGGTGATAAAGAAAGACCTTCTTGAAACTCATTCACGTAAGTGGAAAATATTCTTATTTAATCTAATTCTCAAGTTGCAGTGATTACTCTCCTAAACTACAAGAAGTCGTCTCTTTATGTTTAGGATGTTGTTCTTTATGTTATAATTGATCCATCTCTTTGTTTAGTTCGTGTAAGTTTCTTCATGTTCCTAGAACTACAAACTCAGTTGCTCAGAACCTTATATCTTTGTTAAAAGGCTTAGTTGGCCGTGTAGAATGAAATCATCCTTCTGCACTATAGCTAAGCGAAGCTGTTCTGACTGATTCTTAATGAAGCTATATGCCTACTTTTGAAAAAAAAATAAAATATTTGGTATGTGTTAACAAAAGCAAAGTTGAATTCGTTAAAAAAAATAATTACAAGTCCACTCATTTTAACTTAAGTCAATTTAATTAGGAGGAATAAAATAATTAATTTTTATTTTTTAACGAAATTTATATTTTATTATTTAGAACTAATTTAATTTGAAAATCAATAAAGAAGTCCAAAAATTATTTAGGCATAATAACCATGATTTCAATTTTTTTTTATCAATCTTCTTCTTTTTAAGGCATTAAAAAGATGAAAAAAAAATCGAGGTTTAAGAGATGCAACGCGAAAATTAATAAAATCAGAGGAAAAAAATTTATTTTAAATGGATTATTATACCAAAAATAATATTGGTTTCCAGTGAAATTAATTTCAAGTAAAAAAGATCGGGACAAAAAACAAAACAGTTAAAAAATTAAAAAATAAATTAGGGACGGAGGGAGTATTTTGAATAAGTTGATTAAAGTCAAAACGAATTTACTCTAAGTCTAAGCCACATAAATCTTTTACATTGGGCCATTGCTCCAACTCTCATACTTCTGCTTCTACTTTCAACTGCTGTTTTCACTTTTATTTTTACAATACTTATACTTACTAAAATTTTAAAAAGTAATATTTTTTCACTCTTGTTACCACTTTAAGCTTCTACTTTTGGAACAATTTGTGTGACTTAGCTCTAAATTTAAAAACAAATCATTTTGAGAAATTAAAAATCAAGCCGCGGATGCCATTTTCCATTAAAAAAAGAAATTAAAAAAAAAAAAGTGCTGCGGGAGTGCGGGCCCAAACCGGATCCTTTATTCCACACACTCGACTTGCTCAGTTTGATCTTCTTCCCTAATTCTACCCTGCACCCGAATAACCAGCGAAATAAGCTATAATACTAATGGCTTTAGCCTTCTCTTCCCTCTGCAAAATCCCCAAAACCCCTCCTGCCAAATCTCCACTAATCTCCAACCTCCTCTCCACTCCGCCGCAAACAAATAGCGTCAAAATCGCTCCTCCAAGTTTTAAACCCTGGTCTCTCTCTATCTCCTTTCAGAAACCCAAATCAAAGTATCTATCCCCTAATCAGCGAATCCGGTCACTCTTCACGGGAATCGTCGAAGAAATGGGGCAAATCAAGCGACTGGGTCGAACCAATCAGGGCGGGTTCGACCTCAAAATCCTCGCGAACACAGTATTAGAGGGCGTCAACCTCGGGGACAGCATCGCCGTCAACGGAACCTGCCTCACGGTCACACATTTCGATCACGGTTTGCGAGAATTCACGGTGGGGTTGTCACCAGAAACGCTGAGGAAAACTTCATTGAATGAACTGGAACCTGGGTCCTTGGTCAATCTGGAGCGGGCCGTCCAGCCCACGGGCCGAATGGGCGGGCATTTTGTGCAGGGGCACGTGGACGGGACAGGTGAGATCGTAGGGATGGATGCAGAAGGCGATTCGTTATGGATCAAGATTAAAGCTGACAAGGGTTTAATGAGATACATTGTGCCCAAGGGTTTCATCGCTGTGGATGGGACTAGTTTGACTGTGGTGGATGTGTTTGATGGGGAATGTTGTTTTAACTTTATGTTGGTGGCTTATACGCAGCAGAAGGTTGTGATTCCTTTCAAAAAAGTGGGGCAAAAAGTGAACTTGGAGGTGGACATTCTCGGCAAGTATGTCGAGAGGATTCTGAGTGGTGGACTAGCTGAGTCCATTAGAAGTTCATAGCTGATTCAAGGTTAGAGCTTTCTGACGTTTGAGTGAGTAGTTTTTTTTTTCTGTAATGCTCATTAGAGGATTTTGAGACATTCTTATTTTTACTGATTTTGATTAGTGGTGAAGCAAATTGAACCGAAATAAAGATGTAAGTGTGACGATTTCTGGTGTTTTCTCCTAGTGATTGGATGTTATGTTATTGGATGATTTAGTCCTTGATTTCTTGTTTATTGCTATACCTTTGGACTCCGTAGGTGGGGAACTTTTTCAGCAGTAGAATAAATCTGCTGAATCTACATGAATTTGTAGTTTCATTGCGGCCATTGCAATTCGCAGGTCGATTTTATGTATTACCAAGTAATATGATCGGAGTTGCTTTGCAGCTCCCTCCCATGTCTCTGTTACATGGGTGTGGTGGGCTTGTGCTCTAGCGAGGATCCCCGTAATGAAATTTGAAGCTGTTAAGATGGAAGTCTAATAACCATCAAATCTGTCTCGATGTGCTTTCTGTATTGGCATTCGGCTTATCGTGCAGATTGTAGTAGTAGTAGTAGTGCACTGCAACTTCAGTTTCAGCGTTCTCTTTTAAATAATCTTGCTGGACAAATACTCCACTACCTTGGAATAAATAGAACCTATTCATGTTTCCTGCGCTTTTTTGTTCATGTTTAGAAAATCCAGAGTTTCATTTTCAGGCTTTGGAGCACTTTGGCCGAGTGCTATTAATCGAAAATAGCTTATTTTTATTTTTATATTTTTTTATATATTTTTTACTTGGAACCAATTTCATTGAAAAATTTCTATCATGTAGATGTAATAATTAGTGTGGAAGTAAATTTTTATGATGTTATTAGTTTTTTTTTTTTATTTTTAATGCCTAAAATTAGAAGTATTTATAAAAATTTAGTAAGATTATAAAAATAGTATTTTTAATGGATTATTACAGCTATATAATATTATTTTTTAAAATAAAATTAATTTTTGGTAAAAAAATATATAAAAATAAAAATAATTTTTTAAGATTAAGTTGATTTAAATTAAAATAAATTAGATTTGTGATCTTGTTGCCGTCACAATGATAAAGGATGTTGCTGCGTCTCATATTCTTTGCCTCTTCTGGTTGAAAGTGTGACACTGTCTATTCCACAAGTCCTTGATTTTAATCTATCAGGGATAAGAAGCTCTATTTTTTAAAGCGGCCAAACTCGAATTGATTTTGTAGCTTGCTCATAATCCATATGCGTGGGACAATGCTAGAATTACATAGGAGAACAATTTTACATACCAAGGCTCTTCATAGTTACCCTAAATTTTGAGAGATATTACACTTAACTCAGGATATTTGAAAATATTATTAGTCAAAGTTACCGATTTTATAGTTACACTTTCAAAATTTTAAAATCTACACTTTCATCCTTGTTTTTTTTTTTTAAAACTATCTGACAGTAACTTTTGATATCTTAATTTAAACTATCCAACAACCATCTTTTAATAAATGGTCATTTATTAGATTTTTTTTTGTTTTACAATTTGTACAGTTTTTTTTAAGTTAACAAACATTTTACATTATTAGCTTCACTCTCTATAAATGAAAAATAACATTTTTTAATGTCAATTAATTCTTAAAAAATATCAAACAACTTGAAATTATATAAAATGGTTACTAAAGAGTTTAAATTAATATTTTAAAATTATTGTTAGATAGTGTAAAACAAAAAAAAACAAGAGAAAAAGTATGCACTTTCAAACTCAGGCTGTAACTATAATATGCCTGTGTACAAGAAAGGTAATTGTAATTTTAGCCAAAGTTGACTGATGACATTAAAAAAGTAAAGAGCATATTTTTAGATATAAAGGGTAAATGCAATATCTCAAAGTTTGGGGGTTAATTGTGAAAAACCTTGCAACCTACTACAATAGTTTTTAACTAGTTTATTAGAACAGTGAGATCCACTTTAAATCTTCAATATAAAACAACTAATCATTTGCACTACACATATCTTTTTTTTTTACAATAGATGTTTCATTCCAATTATAAGTAAGCCAAACGATATCTTAAAAACTAATAATGACATAAGATTCTAAGGGATGACAGAAACATAAAACTAACCATAAAAAGGTTATTCGTTCCTATAACACCGAATGAATGGAAGAAAATCGGATTACCCCATGTTGGCTCAAATGCAACCAAGAGGGGGGTGAATTGGTTGAATTCAAAAATCACCAAAAATGAGTTTTTAATCTCTTAAACTAAAATGCAATTAAAGAAACTCAAATAAACTTATTCTAAAAAAAAATACTACCACAATGATCCTAAATTTTGCTTTGAAAACTTGCTTTGAAGTGTTTTTGAAAACAAATAACTTCAACCAATGAATGAAGACAAATCACCAAGAAATAATCAAGCAAGTAGAAGGAGAGAAGCTTGCACACCAGGATTTATAGAGATTCGGTCTCTCCTCTTGAAAGACTACTTCTCTCTTCAAGTTCACCACTTGAGAGTTTTCTTCTCCACTATAAATCACTAAAGTACATACTCCTTTGGTAATTTTCTCTACCACAACCAATCACTAGTTTTTCTAAAGGCTAACTAGAAACCTCACCAACACCCTTTCCCTCACTAGTTTTCCTAGAGGCTAACTAGAAACCTCATTAACCTCATTAACTCAATAGAAGCTTTCAAAGATAGATAAACAAGTGATACTCAATCTTTTGACATTTCTCAAACTCAAGTTCTTTGAAGATGAAATCTCTTTTCTAGTTGCCAAAAGTTATTTTTAAAGAGTTTTCTTCATATTTTTATACTCATTTGGGAGCCAAAGAGACGTTGAAAACCTACTGGAGTCGTCTAGAAAAGCTCCACAAATTTTGGTGACTGTTGTTCTGTTTGTTGTGCAAGAAAAGTTCCAGACTTCATGTTAAGTTCTGAGTTTAATACGTTAAACTCGATTTCGTCCTCCAACGGTAAAAAACGGTTAGAGATAAGTCATTAAAAGCTTTGCCAAGATGTCCAAGTGGCGTCCTTTAATTTGCTCGAATGATATTTCAAAACTTGGCTGAAATCGTGCCAGATGAGGGATCCCAAAATTGTGAATAACAGGTTAAACTTGGGGTTTAACACGTTAACTGATGTTTCAAAAAGTTTCAGGAATCCCAAACTACGGATTAAGCTAGTTTAACGCATTAAAGTATAAACTTGGAAGCTGAGAAGACTTTGGTGATAAAAAGACATGTTAAACTATTTCTTTAACGGATTAAATATGAAATAACTTAGAAAAACTTGTCATTTTGAAATCAAACTTGATTCAAACACTAACATATTTTGATGACCTACCAAATTCTCTTTAAAACATTATCATCAAACTTAAAACATATTTTTTGAAATAACACTTGAAATACTTGACATTTAAGCACAACTTTAACAAAACTATTTTGACCCAATAAAATGAGATTAAGCACACTAAAATAATTCACTTGTCATCATCAAAATTAAATATTTGCTTGGAATAAATCCAACAGCCCAACCTATCATATAAACTAGAATAAATTTAGAGTATATAACTCATAAATAATTAGATCAGAGCTCAGATTAAGCCAACAATAACTAAGCAATACTATAACCAACAACGCATCAGAGGTCTAAACAATACAATTTATAAAAATAAAAAAGTTGCCTATAAAACCTAAAAAAATAAAGGCTGACTTTATTTTATATAATCACCTTTATATTTGTTGTCATGCGTCAGGACACCCTAGTAAAGCCAATACTCCGGTTAGCCTAGGGAACCTAGATTTATCGTTGCTCGCTTTCAATTAAAGATCTATCTTATGAGTGTCTCGAACAACTCTTGAACACCAAAACTTGAAGGAGATTGCATCAACCATAAAATTTGATAGATAAAATCAAATAAGATTAGTTGAGCAATAAAAAAAATTAAAAAGAACCAGCTAGATCCAAACTTTGGTTTGAATTTAGCCGAAAACGACAGAGAATGATGAGGGAGTTGACATAGAGGAATTAGTTGGAGGAGAGAAGGTGTGCTAGCATTGCACATATCTAAGATTGTAAAAAATCACACTGGCATAGAACTTTTATGTATATCTAGTAGTTTCCGTCTCCATGTAACAAAACTAGCAAACAAAGATAATCTGACTATGTTAGAAAATATGTTCTCTTGAGACTAGAGAATCTGACTATGTTCACGCCAACATAACATTTTAATTGAGTAGTGTTATTGTTGGCCCAAGTGCAACCAAGAGGGGGGTGAACTGGTTGTATTAAAAACTTTAGCAAAATCAAATTTTACAATTAAATTTACTTAATCAAAAATCAAGAACAGACTAAGCAAGTATAAGGAAAATATAAAGGAAAATATAAAGAGAGACAAAGAAAGAATGCACCGGGATTTATAGAGGTTCAACTCCACCAATTGAAGTTTACGTCCTCTCCTTAAGCTTGCTCACTTGAGATTTCTTCCATTATCTCTTGACCAATATTACAATAGTGTTTTCTTCAAGGTTCACACATAACCAATCTTTAGTTTTTTTCAAGGCTCACTAGAAACCACTCCCTAGTTTTCTTCAAGGCTCACTAGAAACCACTCTACACTCAAGAAGTTCTAAAACTTAGAATGTTTACAAACTCACAAGCTCACACAATAGTACTATTTGCTAGATATACAAGTGAAAGCATAAAACTTGGCTCTTTTCTCAAATGATGAACACTTTGATGAGCATTTGATGATGAATCTTTGATCTTATTCCAAGTTAGTTCCGAAAGCATTTCTTCATATTTTTATACTCATTTGGGAGCCAAAGAGACGTTGAAAACCTGCTGGAGACATTTGGAAAAACTCCACAAATTATGGTGATCGTTGCTTTGTTTTTTTGTGCAAAAGAGGAAAAATTCCAAACTTCGCATTAAGTTTCGAGTTTAACTGGTTAAACTCAATTTCGTCCTCAAACGGTAAAAAACGGCTAGAGACAGCTCATTAAAAGCTCTGCTAGTCAATATAGGTGGCGTCCTTTGGTTCGTCCAAGTGTCATTTGAATCTTTGACTGAAATCGCGCCACTCGTAGAATTTGAACGAAGCTTTCAGGCTTCGACTTAACAGGTTAAAATCAAAGCTTAACGCGTTAACTGATGGTTTCGAAAAGTTACAGGAAACTCACACTATGGATTAAGCCAGTTTAAGGCATTAAAGTAAAAGACTTGGGAGCAACTTAGAAAAACTTGTCATTTGTAAAACAAACTTGATTCAAACATTAATATATTTTGATGTCCTACTAACTTTTCTTCAAAAACAAGTTTTATCATTAAACTTAAAACATATTTTTTTAAATAACACTTGAAATACTTAGAATTTAAGCATAACTTTAACAAATCTATTTTGACTCAATAAAATGAGATTAAACACAATAATACAATACACTTGTCATCATCAAAATTAAATATTTTCTTGAAACAAATTCAACAGTTATATATCTACCGACATTTCTACTAAGGTGAATTTTATAAATTTAAGTGCAAGTAGTTGGACAGTTTAAATTTATACAAATCCTATACAAAATTCTATACCAATCACGGGTTGCCACACCATATTCATAAAATTAATTCTTTAAAAAATATCTGTAACTCTAACATTATTTATCTATCATCTCGATGCATAAATAAGGCTACACTAAACTGGTTAACCGGTCACTGGTTTAGTTCCCTACTGCGTTTTTTCCTTAAGAGGTGTAGTTTTAAATCGTATTTCTTAAATTAGGACAGTTTTCTTCTTATTTCCCAAAATGGGGTAGGTTTTGCCATGTCATTGCCCTTCCCACCACGTGTCCTATGACGGAGAGGCTAAATTATATGACGGATCACCATGTTCAAGCAAACTTCTGATTTGGTCCCAATGTTTCATTTATTCAATTGAATTATCAATCATTTTACGGTTACATACTTACATCAGTATATTTTTCCCCATAAATATGATTTAAAAATTACTACTATATAAGTGCACTCGTAATTTTAAGTGTTGTCAGTATCTTTTGGTCAAGAGTCATTTATAATTTTAATTATTGATAGATATTTCATTGTGTTACTACTGCTTTTGATTTTAATATATTGGAGTATAATGGATTAACATGCAGTAAAAAATCTTCCAATTAAAAAAATGGGTCGATAGGTTGAGATACTATCTCATGTCAATTTGAAGAAAAAAGTAAAGCCAACTTGCTTTGATATTTCATGATGAATCTATTAAAAACACTAAAAAGAATTATAAATCTATAAATTTTGCACCACATTTTATATATGAGAATAGAGGAATAGTAAAATAAAATCAATTACGTTTATGTTTTTAATTTCATAATATTATCTTTTGAATATATACAAACTTAACTGTTACTATAATTTGGACTTATTTGCATGATAGATGATACTCTAAAATGAGTAGCATTTTTTATATTATTGCTGATATTCTAATACAAAATACTAAATGTTGGATTTTTATTCTTGCTAAAGGAAAATGTCAATGAAAATATTTGTTTACTTACTATAAAAAAATATCAAGTGACCTTTCCTAATCCTTTATTTTTCCTAAAGATGATCGATTAGGGAGCCGGGAAAAAGGCCATGTCACTGTAGCCGACCATTTTTCTTCGTATTTTCCTTCGAATAAAGGCATGCCAGTTTGGAGTCATGGACACAACACAAATCCCGTTTCAGATGTTACTCGATCCCGCTCTAAACGCTGTCGTTTCCAGCAAATTACGATCCAACGGCATTATTGAATTAAGCGGACAAGAGGATCGACTTGTTCGGAAGAAAACAACAAATTCTTGGCATAACATCGAAGGAAGAAAAGCTAAAGCACCAAACACTGCCTTACAACGCAACCACCTTCAGCTACACTGTCCCCTCCACCCTCCGCTCTGAAATCTTTTCCGTCTAATCAACTCGAGAGCCAACTCGGGACGAGCCCAATGAGTCAAGAATCGTTTATTTACAGCTTTGTGGCTCGCGGCACCATGATCTTGGCCGAATACACCGAGTTCACCGGCAATTTCCCCGCAATCGCTGCTCAGTGTTTGCAGAAGCTGCCTTCCTCCAACAACAAGTTCACGTACAACTGCGACCACCACACCTTCAATTTCCTCGTCGAAGATGGCTACGGTAATTTTTACACTCTTCTTCTTCCGTATTCTTTCCCAAATTAACCGAGTGTGAAAGTTGTCAACTTTGAATTCCACGTCGTAGTTGGTGGATCTAGTTAGGGAACTTTGTAATGGCTCTTGCTTTTCTTCTCTTGGTGGTTTAGCTCTAGAAGAAAATGTTTATAGTTTTCTTGCTATCGGTTTTAGCTTTCTATATGCGGTCCTGATTGGTATGATAAATCCATGGTTGTGCTTGAACATCTGAAGGAAATCCATGTCTTTTTGTTTTCCTGCCAGTGTGAGTGGAGCTCTTCTTTATATTTGGCTGAACTTAGATTTTGTTAAGTGCATATGAATGAAAAATTACTTGCAGCTTCAAAAATTTGGCTATGAATGTCTTTTTCTGTTTGTCTTATTGATAAGAGAGATTCTTTGATGTATACGAGCTTAAATATTATCAATTTCCTTTCTTGATGTCGTATTACTGTTATATTTAATAGTAAAAGCAAACTAACATGGATTTTTTGAAGTAATCTATTGTTTGATACTTGGATGCATTTGTTCAACGCCTTGGTTTAGTATTTTCATCCAATAAATTTTTGAAAAAACTAATGTTGGTGTTGTCTCTTCATTTTTCTGCATTGATGCCTCAATGAATTTTGACATGTTCTGTTTTAAGTTTGACTAGTAGTCTACTGCAATTGTCTTTTATGTGGTGGAATTGCTCCAAGCACTGTTCTAACATGATCCAAAAAATTCCACTCTTACTGATGCTTCTTTCTGGAACTGAACTTATTTCTTCTATAACATATGTACACTTCATAGTAGTGAATGCTCTGTGCAACGAGCTAATTAATATGTCCATTACATGCAAGCAAGGGCATTTTGAATGTTTCCTGTCAATAAAAATTCGTTGCTGCTGACCCCTATGCGTCTGTTCTCCCACATGCTACTGATTTAGCTAGTCGATTGATGGTACTCCTGGTATCTGATTATGTTCCCAAGTTCACTGGCATCCTTACCCTGTCTCTGAGTTTAACTATTCAGTTGCAGAAAATGATCATTTTCTTTATATTTTGTGATCAAAATTTGATAGCTATGTACCAGTGAGGCAAACTCTTTCTTTATTGAGTTAATTTGGCTGCTCAACATGATTTAGTATATAGATTGGATCTGCCAGTATTGTATTGCGCTATTGGATCTCATGAGTTTGCTTCCTAAATTATGCAGCTTACTGTGTGGTTGCTAAGGATTCTGTTGGCAAACAAATATCTATTGCCTTTCTAGAACGTATGAAAGCTGACTTCAAGAAAAGATATGGTGGCGGGAAAGCAGATACAGCTATGGCAAAAAGTCTTAATAAGGAATTTGGGTAAAATGCGAATGCAATTGTTTGTAAAAGTTCACTTGATACCTTATTTTTTATTTTGAAGTGTTCAATATGTGGCCTAAACAGAATTGCATCATCTGCAGCCCGATCATGAAAGAGCACATGAAATATATAATCAAGCATGCGGAGGAGATTGAAAAGCTGTTGAAAGTGAAGGCTCAAGTTTCAGAAGTCAAAAGCATAATGTTGGAGAATATTGACAAGGTATACCATACATGCTTCCAATCTTCTGGTTTTGAGCTTTTTCTTTTTCTTTTTTTAGCTTCCTGCCTATCCTTTTATCTTCTTCTTTGTGAATTGAAGCCTAACATAATTTGACATTCTTGCTTTATGGTTTCGAGTGTTGGCCTAATAAAATGACAATAACCTGAAAAGGAAATAGTTCAAATTGGAACTTAGATCACTTTGGGAAATAGCTACTAGTTGCTTGGTTGCATACTGAGTATACACTGCCACATTGGTTTCAAATGCACTCACTCATGGTCATTTCATGCCATAAGACTATACAAACCCAGGGTACTACAAATTAATTTGCTTCGAAATGTCTTCATGTAGATTTGGCTACATAATGGCCACTCAAGTTATCAAGCATAAAATCCTTTTTTTTTTGTTTTGTTATCAATAAGTAGATCAAATGATCAAACATTAATCATTTAGGTGGCATTTAGTTGTTTCTCTCTAAATTTTCTGACAGAAGTATGGGGCATAACTTGTTTCAAACATGTGGAAGCCGTGTTTCTAAACTTTGGAGAAGCCATTGATGTAAAATGGAAAACATTGCTTTTAGATGTTTCCACTTTATAAAAGTTCTCCATGGTTCAAAAGATTTGGTTTTCCCCTCTATAAATTATGTTATGGCCTCACGCTTTCATTGAAGAAAATTTGGGGACGAAAAATGAAAATTTTTCTAAAACTAGATGCTACCTTTAATTCCTATCATTTTTATTTTTCATATTTTTTGGTTGTTTTGTTGGGTTTTAAATCAAGAAACTACTTGTATGATCTTCATCATCATGATATTATTGCACATTAATCCCAACTACATGTGTGATGCTTCTATAGTGATTATGACAGTTACATCTTTTATAGGCACTCCGGCTCTAGAATCTGCTTAGCCTGACTTGGATCGGCATAAGTGATATTGGTGTAGAAAGATATAGGCACGCTCAATGGAAATGTTGCATACTAGAATTTACCATCTCACAAAAGTTGGAACTAGGAAAAGAGAGACCAGCTCTTGGTTCTAATATGTGCAAACCCGACTCGTGCTTTTTGTATTGAAGCTAATATGCCAGTTCCAGCAATGCACGCCAAATATGACTGCCAGTTTTGCAGTTAAAGCTTTCCATGCATTGTTCCAGCATACTCAGGGCTGATGTTGCATTCTTTTCCACCCTAATTTATTTTCAGGCAATGGAAAGAGGGGAAAACCTAACAACTCTTGCAGACAAGACTGAGAATTTACGGGATCAGGTAAATTTTCTTGACCAATTATTGTGTTGATATCCTAATGTTACTTCATAGCATGCACATGCCCCCCAGCACACAGGTGAGCACTTAGGAGGTTGTTTTGCCTGATGTTTCAGGCCCAGTTATATAAGAAACAAGGGACACAAATCAGACGGAAGATGTGGTATCAAAACATGAAGATCAAGTTGGTTGTTCTCGGCATCATATTATTTCTGGTTCTAATAATCTGGCTTTCCGTTTGTCATGGATTTGACTGCTCCAAGTAATAATGCTTGAGCTAATAAGCCCGTTGAGTAACCAAGTTGACTGATAGCTACACAAGTAAACTTGTTCAATTGTTTGAATTGAAGCGCTTTTGAGGTTCTTGTGTGGACGTTTGTTGCCATCCTCGCGAGTTGGTCATGGAAGATCTCATGTTACTCGCTCAAACACAGCTTCATAGGAGGGAGGGATCTGTACTATTATGTATAAATATGTTTTCTTTTTTTTTTTTCTTTTTTTTTGGGGGGGTTTGTCTTAAGACTCGAAAAAACAAATTTTGGCCTAGTGTTGTATGAGAAATGAGTTTTGATCCGGAGGGCAATGCTGCAATAAACTTCTGAGTTTGTGTGTTTGGAGTTGAGGCGAAACAAGGGTATCTGTAGGTAGAACGACTGGTAAGTTGAACTTTGGGAGTTCCCTTGACTTTAGGGGGCATTTGGGTCAGGGATTCGCACAATTCCTTGGAATGCAAGATTGTAGAAGAGTGATACTTAAACTATCAATTAAGCTGGTGAGCTAGACTTTCGGGTGCTAGTGGCTTGTAATAGGACCAGGATACTTACATTCAAACACAACGTCAGAAAGCCCTGAAGATGTGTCTTTGAAAAAAACTCTTTGGCGGTTAAGTTATCTCTTTACAATTTGAAGAACTATCTATAGAAAAGTAGAGTTTTGTACATACTTTGAAAGTGTTGTAAATGTCTCATTTTATAGATGAGAATATCAGCCTAACCCTTGTCAAATTATAATTAATCAAGGATTCTATTTGTCATAGGAATCATCTCTCATCAAATGCTTTCTTTGATTATAGTTGATGTTGATCTAGACCTCACCGTGAAATGGACACTAACAATGAGTCCAAACAGTCTTAGCCGATTATGATATCAACATGTGCCATCATTAAAAAATGTGGGAAACATGTTTCTACATATTTTAAGGCCCATTATCCGTGAAATGACTTCTTTGTAAAGGAGCTAGGTGAAACAATATACCACCTACCTGGTCGTGAATGTAGTCTTTTTCCTTATATTCAAGGTCCATCTTAATCTGGTGTTATCCAAAATGCATTCATAAATGTTAATACCTTAAATTTAGCTATAACATTGGCAAGTTGGTCAATCAACAACAGTAGAAAAGGGTACTTTAAGTAGGTATCATTCTACGCACATTCATCATTCACCACTCTCATTTTTTTTATCCAAAACAACATTGGCTAACCACTCATGATATTGAACCTCCCTAATAGTTCCTGCCTCCAAATTAAAGTCTCTTGAACTTTCATTTGACAATTTTTTTTCCTTCAGAGGCCATATTCGTTTTCTTATATTGTAGTGGTTGAGCAAAGTGGTCGACATGCAACTTATGAGTTATAACTTTAGAGTCTCTAATTAGCATATCACTAGAGAACCATGCAAATAATCTACATTAGCCTATAAAAATTCAACAAACAAATTTTTTACCTTTTGTGGAAGATCTTTGCCTAATTTGATTATTTTTTGGGGGGCTTTTTCCACTTCATCAAACTCTTTTGAGATGGGCAAATTGGGGGGAAAGGTTAAAAAAAATCCTATAACTTTCACAATTTTTCTAAGTTCTATATCTTCATGATTTTCTGGTTGAGCCCTATATCTTCGAAAACGTGATCTCTGTTAATCTTATAGTCAGAAAACTTAACGAAAATCCTATGTGGCGGATAACACACGTTAAAAATAATGGGAAAATATCAAAATTAGTCATCTAACTTTGTAATTTTTTCAATTAAGTCATTAGGTCTTTATTTTCTCACAATTCACACTTGGATTCAAAAGAAATCTATAACTGTGTAACTTTAATTAAAATGTATATGTTGGGTTGTTGATTTTGTGTCTAAAATTTTTAGAAAATGTTTAAAATAAACCATTTATTCTTTTTCTTCTTTTTTTTCTTTTTTTTTCCCTAAATAAACTATTATATTTTCTATGTTTTGAGGCCTTTGATCGCCATTACGTCAATGGAATATACCATGAGAATGGAGACATTATGTCACTTAAGCCATTTAAACTAGCACTTTACCTACTTAATAATCACTTGAAAAATTATTTTAGAAAGTAATTAATTATTTATGAGTTATCCAACTAAAAAAAAAAACTATTTTTTTAAAAAAATTTTAAAAATATTGTTCAAGCTTATTAAATTATAGAACTTCAATTGATGTACAAGTCAAATGAAAAATTAAAAATATTAATTAATAATAGTGTATTAAATAGTTCATTACTTAATATTTCACAGTCAATTTTGTAATATTTCATTGTATATATATTTCATTGTACTTTATGGATTCCATGATAAAACAATATAATCTTTTTCATATTAATTCTTCATGCTTTTATAGAAGCTTGAAAGAATCAACTACAAAATTTTACAAAATGAGCCATAAGTATACTACAGAAAGGATATTTATATCAACAATAATAATGTAATGATGATGATTTTGCTGATGATGAAAAAGATGGATTTATAAATCAATGAATATATAGATAAATAGAAATATT
Organism: Aquilaria sinensis; assembly: GCA_005392925.1. Lineage (NCBI taxonomy): Eukaryota > Viridiplantae > Streptophyta > Magnoliopsida > Malvales > Thymelaeaceae > Aquilaria > Aquilaria sinensis. Next base: position 607,353 of record SMDT01000838.1, read on the forward strand.
AATTAATTAAAAAATTGTGTGGTAGTATAATCAAGTCATTAACATCTGGATTGGGATTGAGATCATTTAGCTCTAGCTTTCTCGTCAGAACATGATCCAGTGGTTACTTGGCATGAGATTTTTATTCTGCTTCCTGCTGAAAATTCTCCATTTCCAGAAGTTTTGTATGTTTTTAATTTTTGAATCATAATTAGTGTTATCACTTAAAATTATGTTTTTTTATTGAAAAGTATGAAAATTGTTCCTTATTCTTCACTCTCTAGGAGGAAAGAGAAGAGAAAATGCAGCAAGTTTGTGCTTGAAGAACAACGATACCAGAAGAGAATGTGTTCTGGAGATGAGTTATGAAAAAATAAGAACCTGGTAACTTAATTAAAAAAGTTATGAAGTTAGATATCTAATTTTGATTTCCCCCCTTTGTTTTTAACATCCGTTATTTGCCACGTAGGATTTTCATTAAGTTTTCTGACTATAGGACTAACAGAGGTCATGTTTTTTAAGATGAAAAAACTCAAGCAAAAACTTGTAAAGATATAGGACTTACTTAGAAAAGTTGCTAAAGTTATAGGACTTTTTTTAACCTTTCCCTGGCAAACTGGTATCATCTTCAACAGAAAGCTCTTCCTTCTCTTGGGGTCATGCTCTAATAGTAACTTGCATAATCAACAAATATAGTGGAATCCTTAAAAGGGTTCACATTAGGTCCAAATATAGAATTGTATTTTAGCAGACTTCCAGAGTAATGTATTGTAGCAGAATGGCATGCCCAAAACCAAAAATTTTGATCTGTGAGAATCATAAAGGTGTTTCCATCTTGAACTATTCCAACTAGCATCAAGGGCAACTTAATAATCCTAAAGATAAGAAAATTATCATTCCAGACTCAAAAAATGGGCCCATAAACTAGGGTTAAAGTAGACCTCTTAACTTTTAGTTTGTCAAGAAATAATGAGAATGTGACATCCAAGTTGCCTCATGTTGAGGCAGACTTGTTCTACATGATAATTGTTAATACAGCCCGTTGTGAAGATAGGGTCAACCTACAGAACTATAATACATGACTTATTAGCCCGCACTAAGAAATTCCTTAGGTTCACTGTTTCTAATTGTGCAATCTCTCTAGCTTGTCGCTTACAAGACAATGATTAGGCTTTTGATCATCATCATTCCTTCTTCTGCCCTCTATAAAGGGGACTAAAGTAGAGAACATACTCTCTTTATAAAATCTCTTAACTCCCAACAATCTTTGGGTTGTGCCCTTCATTTTTGTGGAAAGAAAAATATTCTTATTGCAGGCCCTTTTGGGGAAAGGGTTGCAGCCGGTTAGCCACTATGTTCCATCTCTGTAACACGTATAGAATATTAGCCATTAAGTCCCACAACAAAGTGTATGGCCCCTAACCTTTTTTTTCTTATTAAAGGGTTGTTGTATTTTGGCTTTGATTGGTCATTCTAAGAAGTTTTATAAGGGTCTAAATTATTAAGCTCCTCGCCATGCATATATTGAATGGCACGATTTAAAAAACTCTTTGATGTTCTGCATAGGGTTCTCCTGTAAATTCCATGCCAACCTAAAATCTCGCAACAAACCTTAATTGTAACAATCAAATGGACTTCGAGGGAAATGTCTCATGTTTGAACAACTTCCACATTGCAACGCCAAATATAATCCCTCAGGGACTTCTCTTCCTCTGCCTTATTTGAAGTAAATGAGCCACTAGTTTGAGTGTAGGTTGACTCATTATAAAGTGTTAGAAAAGTCTGTGATAGGTTTAAAAAGGACTTGAACTTCCAACCTTTGTTGGTTCTAAACCAGGTTATAGCTACCCCTATCAAAGTCGAGAAAAAGGCCTTACACATGACTACATCTTTAACAATCTATAATTTTAGGGAAATAAAATACCTCTGCAAATGATTAACGAGGTTAGTAAGCCCATCATAAGGATTAATCTTAGGCTTCCTAAAGTCATCATGGGTCGATGCATTGTTGATTCGCTCCATGAAAAAGTTGTACATACCTGTAATTGATATCCATGACCAGGGACTAGTTATGAAGAAGAGGATTGCTCGCCGTAGTATGTTCCTCCATCTAATCCAAACTTTTGAGAACCTTAGTTATGTCACTCATTTTTGGGCCATTTAAATGGGTTCTAGACCCTTGTGATGGCACTTTCAGAAGAGCCTAATACCCTAATAGATTATATGACTTTCCACTGTCTTCTTAGCTTCTTGCAATATTGCCTCATAACCTTTTGCTGGATTGTGGCTTTCAACTGCTCAAACAAGTCATGCTGGAGGGTTTGGAACTGAATATCATTTAAGGCTATAAGAGCCTTATTTTTGTTAGATCTCGAGAAGCTGGGTGGGTCTTCTCCCACATTCCTCCCCCTTCTATTTGTCCTTGGGAACTTCCACCTGATCCTGTGAATTCCTTCCTCAATCAATGACATTGTCATTGTCAAGTTGACCCTAGTTCCATCAAAATCTTCTTGTGTCCAGCATATTATTCCCACATAAAATGTCAAATTGATAGCAAAACTATAATGGAGTTGGTGAACTAGACTTTTGGGTGCTGCGGCTTGAACTACGATCAAGATACTTGTACTCAAAGAAAATGCTAGGAAACCCTAATAATGTATCTCATAGAAAAACCCTTCGACGGTCAAGTTAATCTTCAAAATTGGATGAAGTAGCTATAGAAATGAGGGTTTCTATATGGACCTTGAATGTGTCATGAAAGTCTCCTTTTATGTATGGAAGTGCAAGTGTAATTAATGAGAGATTCTATTCTTTGTAGAAATTTTTTCCTATTAAATGTTTTCCTTAATTATAGTTGTTGTCGAACCAAACTTCCTTATAGCCCGAGCTCGAAAAATAGGCTTGAACTGCCTAAGCCCATTATGGTACCAAAAAGTAATATCTTGGAATGCAACAATCTAGAATTTCTAAAGCGTAAAATTAATTGAGTATTAACGGTATAGAAAAGAATACAAATAAAGTTGTAATTTGGTTAGATTTGAAAATTAATTTCTAGAAAGCTACTAAGTTTTCTGATCAGTATCGCTGTTGGTCCATACAACAATTTTCAACTATTGGTTGCTAGGCTGAAAAGATCGCTCTTTAATTACTTCCCTATGTTTTCAATTGGTTAAATATTTGAATTTGATATGGAGATTAAGAAAGGAAGTAAAAGTTTGTATGTTACTTCTATTTTTACCTTTCACTCTTTGTATGTAAATTAAGAAAAATAAAAAAATAAATATTGAAATGAAAGCTAAAAGAATAAGATGGTAAAATGATTAAATAATTTAAAAAAAATGGCAGAGATTTAAGAAAACTCAAAATAAAATTCTATCTTACAAATTATTTTGAGACGGATGTAATTAAATTATATAAATATATATAATTGGGAGCACAAACTCAAAAGACGGAGCATCACTTTGGTTTTGTAAAGTACTAATTGAGCAACGAATTTAGCGCATGAAATTAAGGTAGGCGGCCCAGAATAATGTATATAATTAATGAGCAGCATACTGATTTGTCGTAAAGTTAAGCATGGTATTGGCAAGAGTTAGGTGGTGATTCGGTCCAGCACTAGCAGTGGAAATCTGTACGTATGAGCAAGCTAAAGTTTGTAGAAATTATTGTTTAGATTATGAAAAGGGGTTCTACTACCGCCTCTCATCTCATAAGGTTTTGTTTACTAATTACTCGTAAATTTTGATGGAAAGCTAGCTAACCGCCCTTTCTACTCTTACGGGGCTATACATGCATATCATGAACGAAAAGAATATACCAAGAATTCAACTAAATTTTTTTTTGCCTAATTCGTTTTAATTTAAGTTAATTTAATTTAAAATTATTTATTTTCATGTTTACATTTTTTTATTTAAAACTAATTTTATTTAAAAATTAATATTATTTAGGTGAAACAATCCATTAAATTTTTATAATACTATTAATTTTCTAAGAAATTTTTTTTTATGTCATTATAAAGGAAAAAAATTCATAGAAATTTAATAACATGATACAAATTTTGTTTCAAATGGATTATTATATCTATATAATATTGGTTTTCAAGCGAAATTGTTTCTAGGTAAAAAAGATGTAAAAATAAAAATAAGTTATTTTAAATTAAATTGACTTACGTTAAAATAAATTGGCTCGAACTTTTTTTGCTCATACAAAGACTTGACCCAAAATGGCGAAGAAGAAGGGTGTTTGTGAGGACAATAAATAATTGAAGGTCTAAATGCCTATTGCTCCCATGAACTATAGTGAATCAAATAGTTAGTGCCTTGACTATGGATTACATCAACTCAAATCCTGAACTTTGAGAAATCACTTAGCTTGGTCTTTTCATTTAATTATATGCTCACGTGAGCACACGTGAGCTTCACTTCATGAGGCATTTAATGGAACAGCACCAGATTGGCAGATCTTCTCCTTCATCTGCATCCCCCACCATCACCATAACTTCTTCCTCCATCTGCTTCCCTTGGACCTCGCCACACCTTCCTCCTCCTCTGCTTCCTTCATTCCTCACCACCACTATAGCAGCGGCCGACGACAGAAGACCCATTGATGACACGATGGCACGCTTTCCTTCCCCCACTGTCTTTACACCTTCCTCCAACTCTTTTTTTCAGACCTCTCATTTTTTGATGTTCGAGTCCTTCACCTCTACAAGCAATGGTCCTAATTGACAAATTCTGCTAGCTCATCTTTTTTTCTCGACAAAACCCATCATCCTTTGTTGCTCTCTCCCCTAATCTGATTTGGCAAATTTCTTACGGCAACATCCTAATTGACCGTTTTGCCTCCGCTATAGTCACCAATTTCCATCTCCCCCACCATTGTCTGTTCAAATTAAGAGATATGGAATCCTTTATGCGAACACTCAAAATCAAACCGAATTGAAATTTTCAGTTTGGGTTTCTAAAAATCAATGCTTTCAGGTTCTATGGATTCCCATCGAAACAAGACAATAGAAGAAATAGACGAGAGCATCAGCAACAATACAACCATATTCATCAATGCCACCATTAGTTCTGCGGAAGATGGCTTGTCGAAGCCATAGGTACTAATACAATTTCAGCAATCACCGTCTCTGTTAATGGAACACTTAAAATCCCAGCTTCTTCAAGCTCAAGGAACCAAGATACAAAAGAAGTGAGAAATCGAAGGAAACGGTCGACGAACAGAGGAAGAAAGGGAGTAGGATCCAAAGGTACTCCATTAAAAGCCGTGACTCACATGCGCTCACGTAAGCTCTTTACTGAGTTAAATGATCAAAGTGATTGCTTTATCAAAGTTTAGAATTTGAGTTGATGTGTTTTATAGTTTAGGTGGTAAACTGTCTGAGTTACCATAGTTCACGAGGAGCAATAGGCATTTAGGCCATAATTGAACCCAAGTAAAAAGAGTGGTAGAGATGTCTTAGTTTTTGATTTTGTAGCAGCCTCTTCTATTGATATAGAGGCTGATTGATAAAATTGACCAAATGAAGCTGAATTATGGCCTGACAAAAGTTGTTTGGATTGGTTTCCCTTGGCATCTTGTCTTGTTGTTAAAGATGGAAGAGGGTTATGGAATAGCAAGACAAAAGGGTCTGAGCTAGCCAAACCAAACTCAAGAGAAGACAAATCAAATCAGAAGATCTATCTGTTCTGCTGCCTCATCTGTTATGGTCATGAGGATAAGGAAGGGATCACACCAATTTGCTTTTCCAATCCTCTTTTTTTAAAAAACAAAATTATGTACTATCAGTTTGTAGATTCATGCTTTCTGAGCTCCCTCTTCCGGAGGGATACCGTGAAGGAAAAGCGACTGGTCGAGCAAACTGCATTGCGGCCCATTCAGCCAGGGAATGGGCTCCGATTGCCCCTCAAGTAGCTCTTCATCTCAAGTGTTAATTAGATGGGCTTTTGCTCTCCATTTCGTCACGTGTCCATTTATAGTTTCCTTATCCTCACGAGTTTATCGTTCTTTTTTTTTTTTTTTTCGTTCCATTCCGCCAATTAAAGCACGTGATGCTTGGAAGCATTAGCATCCACACCTTAGCCGACATGTTTGGGTCGGATGCATGATGATAGTTGATGCATGGTTGCTGTTCCTTTTCCATGGTATATTTTTAAGGATATTTTACAAAAGCTTTCGCCCACAATACTTAAAGGCAAATGATTTCGTAATTATATAATTGCTTGAACCAACAAAATTTTTAGTTTGATGATTTAATGGTTATGTAAATTTATTGTTTTTATCTAGCACGTATAAAGTGTCAAATACACACGCCGGTCTCCATGTAAAACTGTGTAGGCTTCCATCGCTATGGATATTTATGTGCTTTAATTTTATTGATATCGCTAATTGGCTATTCAACTCCTATTTTGTGCTCAATGGATATTTTATCCAACACTTCCTTAATTGATTTAGGAGTAGATCAATTGCTAGTAATTGGCTTGGACCCTAAATTAGAGGGTTACTGGATGACGGTACTATCCTATTTTTGTTATAGTACACTGTTTATGGTTAACTGGTTTAACGTAATTTTAAGATTTTTTCGCCCTTTAAAATGAAATGGGTATGAAGTTTGCCTAAAACTCGGGAGATCTATTTTTGTGGGGCGAGTTATTGCATTCATAATTCTTATTTAAAATTACGAACCACAGCCACCCATTTTTCTTAAAAAAAATATATTACTACTTCATTCTTAAGTTCTTAACATCTTATATGATTTTTATCTTCAACATTTATTAGCATATAAAGGCAAAATTGGTCCGGTAATGGCATATAGAAAATCACAAACTCAAAGAAAGAAATTATAAGTATACTGTAAAAAGGATGGCGTCGGTTCGTCAACATTTTAAAAGATAAACAGTATCGTTCCATATTAGTTGGATGCATGGGTAGATGCCCAACACAGCTAAGGTTGTCCATTAAGATACTTTTAACCAAGTGTCATCACCTCGTTGTTGGTAAGCAAACTCTTTTTTTTTTTTTACTAAATTACTAAAATTATTACTCAAATTTTTTATACTTGGGATCTCTAAAAATAAAAAACAAATCAGTAATATTTTTTAGTTGGTCCGATTCACCTATTAATAACTTTTTTTTCCCAAATAAATTACTAATGATTTTTATTTCCTCAAACCAATCACTCAAATAACTTTAACTGTTAAATCTAATAAAATCTCAGTATAAAATATTATGTTTGTTCCATACATTTTCTTTTTTTAGTCTCAGTGCCTCTGAAGTTAGTGGATCTAACATTTTCAGCTACCTTCTTCCCTTTATTCTCCTCCCAGCTCTACAATCACCAAATTCCACAACCTCCCCTCCTCCTTCATCAGGATATATAGATTCAATATGCCGGCCCTCTTGGATTTTGCTCCATCTATGGCCAAATCTTATCCTTGGGTTTGATTTGTCTGCTTGTATTCTAGTCGTTGGCCCATCCACGACTGCTTTTGCTTTTGCTTTCCTTTTCTTTCCTTTCTTCATCGCTTCCGATTCTCCTCCCACTGCTCTCAATTCACCGGCACTTGTTTTAAAGCCCACCAACCTGCATGCTTGCCCCACCCAAATCCTTCTGCTCATCACTCTCTCCCTTGCTCTATTGTTCTTCCTGCTCTTTGTAATGGGGTTTCTCTTCAGATTCTCTACAAAATAAGGCACAATTGAAGTGCCAACAATGTTTCCCGCAAGCTTGACATTGAGAAGGGCGGGATTGCAACAGCGCCAGAGATGGTCTGTTGAAAGTTCACTTGGATGAAGTTTATTGAAGCTACCATGAGATTTGGGACAATTGACGACCGGTGGGGGTAAAATTGACGGTGTGCATGGCGGCCTAGATGAGGGTGGTTTTTTCGTTATTGTTATCATTTAATATATATTTATTTATTAAATGCTTCATTTAGCAGATAATTAAACACAGGAAATAAATGCAACATATTTGACATTTCTGACACAATCACATCAACTTAATTAGTAGTAATATACGTAAATTAGAGCGTCAAACCGGAGAACTCTAGGTG